>OX421972.1:107129625-108330125 GCA_949128135.1 Parasteatoda lunata | reverse complement strand
TAACAAAGTATTTTTGTTTAAATAAATAAAAATTATTAACCGAATATGTAAGTGGACTCCTTAACTAACATTTAAAAAAAAAATATTAGTTTTGTTAATTAACTAGCATTTTTTTTAACAAATGAAGCTGAGATGGCGTCTTGGGGACGATTGTAACAATAAGTAAAGGGACGAATGTAACAGCTGAAAATAAATAATCTTATGTTTACAAACCATTACTTAACTCTTTAAGAACCACTAATAGTTTCCTATATCATTTATATTATGTTGCATGTGAATTATTTTATTTGTCACGTTTCACAGCATAAATTAAAATTTTTAATCTCTTAAAGTTAAAAGTTTAACCCTTTAGGTCTCTGCTCATTATTATTTTTACTCCTAAAATGTCACAACTATTTTGATCAATAAAAAAATATATCACAACTATAATAATATGTATAGTTAACTATGTTTTAGTTGAATTTATGAACTGTTACAATTGACCCCGTAAGTGGGGACAATTGTAACAAGTGCACGATTGTCAAAAATTGTTAATATCTAATATAATAACATTTAAAATAAGGTATTTATTTTTTTTCTAGTAGAGGATAGTCTACTTTACTCGTCTGTCAATTAATACTAATAATATAGTGGATTTTTTGTTAGTTAAAAATAGTTAAGTAAAAAAATGTTACAATTGACCCCACTCTCCCCTACTCACAGTACAATAATGTAAACACAAAATGCATCGAAAGAAACCGAAAATATTCTAGTATTTATCCCTTTTATAGAGAATTTTTTTCCAACATATTTTTTTATACTTTTATAATTATTTTGTATTAATTTAGGTAAAAATAAGTGAAAGATATTGTATTTAGAATTTTAATAATTTACGGGTATCAAATATAGCGTAAAACACCGGTGTTTCTGAATTGAAGGTAAATTTTTCCATACACGGCTCTCTTCCAAACAATATTTTTTCAAATTTAAAGTTAATAATATCAGATGTTTAGATTTAATAAAAACGGTCTTTCCTCATTGAAATTTCTTTAATTTACAAAATCAATTCTTATTAAATTTTTGAATTTGTATAAAAATAATTCAAATAATTTTTTTTGATGTTTTTTTTGGGGATTTTACATTTTGGTACAAATATAATTCCGGTAATGCAACATATTTTTTTTCAGTTACTCTTAAACTGTTTTTTATAATTAAATAATACCAAAATATATTTTTTTTTCTGTAGCTAAGTCAGAAAAAAATAGATAAAATTGACACCGGTGTCCCATCTGCGTCAAAGGGTTAAGTATGTCCAATCGTATTTTTTTTATTATTATCTTACTTGGAACTTATTTCTTCCTCTGGAACGGAATACTCAGGTTCCTTGGACTTGCTTACACAGGGTGGTGGAGGGTAGAAATCATTTTGGTAAGTGGACTTCTTTATACTCGGCACTTGCAAGCTTTTCCACCTGTCACTCAATAGAGGATGCCACGGTGGAAGTTCCCTAATAACAGGAATCCACTTATTCCATACTTTAGAAGATACATTAGGTACAAAGATTTTTTTAAAAAAATAAACATAAAATAACTAAACGATGTAGTGCGTCTATCACTTTAAAAATAAAATTCCAATTTATTAGTATGTTTATCTCGACCCGCCCTATTTAAGGACATACGAGAGTAGATACATACAATATACATACATAAATAGTACATAAAACTCTAAAAAAAAAAACAAGTATAAAAATCAGAATAGGATGTGGAAACAAAAACAGAATTATAAATATTCAGTAAAAAATTAAACCAGTGCTTATAATATAGTTGTGACACATCCAACTAAAACAGAGAACCAATCAGGCTAACTGGCCCTTATAAAATTCATAATGCAAAATGAAAGACAGCAGAACGCAAGTATATAAGACATATTTACTCGATTCTATTTTGGGGTACCTTTTCATAGATGAAGTTTGACATGGCTGATGTGACTCTCCGCGCAACTATAATAAAACTTTTTGAAGTAGACTTTGATTATTATAATATAGCATCACAACAAGAATAGGCATGTTTTGGAAGAAAAATGTTAAATATTTTTAGAGTGAAACTTTGCTAAACTCACGATTTTACCCTCGTATACAAAGTTGATCAGTTAGCCTTTGGTGGTATATCTGAGGTCCCCTATTACAGTCATTGTTGTTTAAAAAAAATTCTAAAGAAAATATATGCAGCATCTTTAAGGTTGGGGGAAGTTCATACAGTCACTATGAGAATGCTATAAGACGGGATGAAATTCTTCATGGCCTCCATTCGTCATTTGACCCACTGACTGTTCTGCACGTAGAAAGTCGTATTTTAACCTGCAGTCTTCACCTCATAGCAAAACCGGTTTTCCTTGTTATTTGATAGGGATATAGTGTATCTTACCCTTTTGCTAAACCGCCAGTGGGTTAAAGAAAAGTAAGCTAAATTAAACCAACTATAAGCCATAAAGTTTCTACTGTTGAAAAAATGTGTTTAAAACATCAAAATGTAAATAAATATGATTACTACCTACCTTAATGCGTAATCCTCTTAATTTTTGATATTTTGGAAAACATTTTTTTTCACTGTTTTAAACTTTATCCTTTACTTAACTGAACTCATTTTACTCTAAATTTAAAATAATAAACAAGAATGGAGATGAAACAAAATTTGTCATGAATGATTTCTTCAGGCGGTATAACGTTCTCATTGATAAGTCATTAGTTTATTTTCTAAAACAGTTACGTGAGTAAAATTGCTGACATTTTTATTTGATTGAAAAAATTAGCCCTTTTGTTTCAAAAATGACTATATTTTTATTAAAATATATTTTGATAGCTAAATGAATTATTTTTTGAAAAGCGTAGTATCCAGGTAAATATTAATTTTTTTTCCTAACAACTGAAATGTTTGTTAGAAGCATTTACACAAAGTAACATAATACGAAAAAGAAACATAAGTAATTTGAATTTATTTTAATACGTTTGTAAATTTTAGTAAATGACGTTAGTTTATAAGAATGAAAATCGCAAATAACATTTTGAGATCCCCTAGTTTGATACAGGCATTTTTGAATCATAATTTTTTGCAGCACTGTATCCAAAGTTCCTGTGATTTTAACTCAGTCTATCTCGAAGCTTATCGTAATTTGTACCATTCGGTTTTGCCCAATGACGAGAACCTGATTTTATCTCACAAAGCCATTTCACAGATAAAAAAGACTTGGAATATTTTTACAAGACATACTTTTATAAGTTAAAGTAATAGCTATAAGAGATGTTACCAGATATTGTAATTTTGGTAGACCTGGCGTCGAGGGAATTCTCGCCCAAATGAGTTATTAGAATCTCTCTATTCGGGATCGAATCGGCAATTGGCGAGAAAAACACAATCATAATTTGGCAAACATTTTTATCAAAGTGATTCAGTTTGGGGCCCCATCTAAAACTGTAGCGATTTCTTTGTGACAAAGATTCTAAATGTATACATATGTTATAAAGGATGTTTTTAAAATTGCCATAATTTTAAGAAACCTTTCTGTGAAATAGAAACTGTTGTAAGAGATCGAAACAGTTAATCATAACTGTTTAATCACGTCTTGTACAATTCTACTTAGCTTTAATTATGAAAATTACTGTTAATTATGAAAATGGCGCAAAATATGTAAATGGAGAGAAGCAAGTGTTCTAAATTAAGAGTTTTAATATTCTAAAGCATGTAAACTGTGGTTGTTTTTCATTTAACATTTTATCATAACTGTTTAGTCTCGTCTTATCCAATTCTACTTAGCTTTTTTTATGTCAATTATGAAAATGGCACAAAATATCTAAATAAAGAAAAGCAAGTGTTCTATGTGATTTAAGTGTTCTATTATTCTTAAACATTTAAACTTTGGTTGTTTTTTATTTTCCTACTGGGATATCTTCAAAGAACATCCTAAAAGACTGTTTTTACCAAACAGCTTATATGAGTAACACAAGCTCTCGTGTCGTATTGTTCTAATGAATAGAATGTGCCTTTACTTCTTGGGTATTGGCTTCCATGTGAAATCTCTCTTATGGACAGATTGACCTTCGAATTTCGGTTCTGGCAAACTGTAGAAAAGGACTGCATCCACTTTCTTTATTTCTTCCTGGCAACAGCAGAGGCAAACTCTGTCCTTCTCTGGGGGATATTGTATTTCTTCCTGTTTCTCATCAGCTGTAATTCTGTCTGCTGAAAAAAGAATATTATTTAGAGAAGAATATTATTTAAATGGAGGTTTCTGTGTAATATTAATACATAGCTAAAAAAGTGTAAATGGCAATAAATATTTATCTTCTTATAGTCAAAAACACGAATAATTATTGTAAGCGATCAACATTATCAGCAATATAATTTATAATTGTAATCAAGATTATCAAAAATATAGTTCAGCAGATCACCGAAGTCAAGCATCACTGACTGCGGTCAGTGTGCGGGTGGGTGACCACTTGGATCAGTCTGCGTAGGGACCGAGGGTGTGCGGTATTGGTCCTCGTTAAACTGTGCTACCGTAAAGTGCTCGACTTCGCGTGCAGGTCGTTGGGCTACTGAAGCAGGGGTGCCATCCCCTCTGCAGTGGATCAAAATTGTGATGGCATGTCTTCGGATCTTCCTCGGGGATATTTCCCAGACCGTCGCCAATAGCCCATTGTGCAGCTCTAGTGCGACGTAAATAAACTACAACAGAAATATAGCTTACGATTATAACTGTAATCAAGATTATAAATCATAAATATTGATCATAATTTAAGATTATAATTCTAGTTATGATTACAACTAATACTGGATGACGATTACTTATGATCCACTTTTATCTATAAAAGTAATAATGATCCACTTTTTTTTATATTAGTGTTATGAAATATAAATGGATTTTAAGTATTTATTCTTTCAAAACTATTATGCATATTACAATAAGAAATGCGCAGGATGAAATAAAAATAACGTTTAGCAAAGTTATGCAAATACTGGAGATCACAAATTTTGTAAAGCTAAGTAAGAAATATTAGTTTGTTCTACAACAATGACAACAAAAAATAAATAAATAAATAAAAATAAAGGAATAAAATAAAATAAAAAATTGGATATTTTTTCTTCTAGTTTGACGATATTTTGCGTTAACGATTTATTTTAAGGAGCATTTACTGGCTTACTTGTGACACAGCATCCTTTACAGCAGCAATAATTCTTATCTAGCTCACTAGGGATGCATACTCTACATTTGTACATATTCTCCTCTGCAGAAACTTGTGGTTCACTTGGAAAACAATATCCTTTACTCTCAATACAAGCACAGCATCCTTTACTCACGTTACTGACACAGCATCCTTCACCTTGATTACTTACACAACATCTTTTACCTTCATTACTTACACAGCATCCTTTACTCACGTTACTGACACAGCATCCTTCACCTTCATTACTTACACAGCATCCTTCGCCTTCATTACTGACACAGCATCCTTTACTTTCGTTACTAACGCAGCATCCTTTACAACTATAGAAATTCTCCATTTTATCGATGTTTTTATCCCTTTTTTTTCTTTGTCCGTCTTGGTTATGTTTCAGCAATATTCGCCCTTAATGAATAGAGAAAAATACTAAAATAGAAATAACGATTGTATTCATTAGGTTACTCTAAGTTTAATCTAGCTTTTAACTTATGAAGTTCAGCCAAAGATTTAAAGTTTTCATAGTGTTTTTTAGAGCTCTTTTACCAAGAAAAACAATGCCTCAACTTAGGTGCCTTAAACTGAAAATAAAGATATAAAATTGTGACTATGTTTGCCGTCTGATTGTGAAGAATTATTCGGGCTTTAAAATGGGTAAATATTTTAATTATTCAAAAGAGAAACTTTTAACTTTTTTAAAAAAATCACTAATTTAGCGAGATTAAAAATCATTAAGATCAATAAATAATTTTGAATTTTTGCAAACTTTAATAACCTTAGACAATGCAGTGTTTAAACATATTTTCAAATAATAAAAAAATTAATTCACAGATGCTTTTCCTTTACGTAAAATTATCGATTAGTCAAGTTATTCTTAGATTTAAAAATTTCGACATAAATGCTAAGATTTATTTTTGGCGATATCTAATTTATTTCTCATTATTTTATTTCTATGAACTCATGCAAGAAAGAGATAGATTTTCTTACAACAATTGATAAATACTTAAAAACATCGTGAAAAAACGCTTAAAATTAAAATAACTTTTGAACAAATTACAATATATAATAAATGTTTTTAAGTCCATAAATAAAAATGGACCACTTAGAACGTCGAAAAACAGCCCGCACGTGCACATGCTGTTGGGCTAACCATGAGAAGATTTTCGATTTTTTTTTCCTCTCCATGTAACTTTACTGCTGGTTAATTTCACTCAAAAATCCTCCGCAAAGACAAGATTTTCATAAAAATTGATCCAGGTTTCCTTTCGAGTGGGGTTTGAAATTACAAGTTTATGGAGTTGAACTATCAAACAATATATTTAAAAAAACCTTTCATGAAATAAAGAAAAAGCTGATCCTATATCAAATTTACTAAGAAATATGTATTAACTTGAAGAAAAAAAATCTACAAAACTCTTGTCAGTCCAATCTTGACATACGCTTTGGAAGCTTGGACAATCAAGTCAAGATAAACTCAAGTTAACATGTCTTATATACTAGTGAATTGGTATTCAATATTTATAGTGGTAGTTACTCCACATTACTCGCCTTCCAGAATTTTATCTGTGATAGAATTCAGTGAACGAATACCACTAGTTGATTCATGCTGTTTATTTATTTATATAAATTTTATGCTCATTATATTTTTCATCTTTTTTGTAGCATTTCGCTCATTTTTTTTCCTTCTTAAATTGTTTTTGTTTTTTTTTTTTGTTTTGTTTTTTTTTGTTTGTTTATATCATTTCGCTCATTATTTTCTTCTTTTTTAATAGCATTTCGCTCGTTATAATTTTTTTTTTCCATATTTGTTTATTGACCGAAAGACTTTATTTACTTCACCGCATTTTTTTTTATTTTTATGAGCAGTATATTTTTAAGCAAATCAACTGTTTAATGTGGATCATCCATCAATATTGACGAGTTCATATCACGTCCGCAGGTCACCATTGAAGGGATTTAATTATCGACATGTTAACTTGATTCTATCACGAGGTACCTTTTGATAGATGAAGGTTGACATAGTAGATAATTAAATCCCTTCAACTTCTGTTCACTAAAAGATCTAAATATTTATAATACTTATAATATAATAAATAGGTTGGTAGAGAACAGAAGGCTTAACCCCCTAGTATAGTAATAATTAAACCTATATGCGTACTTACCATGTAACTTGCTTTAATAACCATGTAACTTGCTCCAAAAAAGAGATTGGCTCTTTCAATTAATAATTAGGAAGAGAAAAAACGATATCTTGTCACAATTTTAGGCGTAGATATTAAAAATGATTCCACTATTTTTGTTTAGTTTAACTGAGGAGAGCAACCAAATGGATCCATGATTATGCTTGCGATTTCCCTTTATATTTTGACTCCAATGGATAATGTACGTGATCCTAAAACGTATTAACGAAGTATTCTCCTGCTCATTCTAGCTTCCAATTGGATAATTGCAAGCGACGTCACGCTTTCGTCAGGTTCGACACACGTCTCCCTGGCAGGTATCCAATTAAATCTGATCCAAAAATTGATCCAGTGGGATAATAAACCCAAGTCTTAAAAGTTTTTATAAAGTTAACACGTCATGTGCAACCACGTGATTAAACACAATATTGCAATCAGTTGCAAGTACACAATTTTGACGATAATATTGACATTAGAAATACATTTTAGACATTTTTTATAACATTTTTATTTACGGTTTTTGGATGTGTAACGACAGAATGAATACTTGTCATTTTGTCGCCAAATAAAAAATATCTTCGATCAAAATTTTGACACTCAAAACTAACTAGATCATTTAAATTTTAATTGGAGCTCGGAACTGGATGGAAAATTAAGTTCCCATCCTTTTTCTTAATACTACAAACAGAAGTTGCTATATTATTATCGCCAAATGGAATTTATTGTCAATTTAAATTTTAACCAATTTGAGATAATCTAGAGCACCATAATTTTAACTGAAACTCTATGCTGGATAACATTATAAATTTCAATCGTTTAGTGATTGCCTAGAACAGGGGTCGCCAAACTTTTTGGATCATCGACCCCTATATAATTTTTCGAAATCTCCATCGACCCCCATAAAATTAATTTTCTTTTAATTAAAATAAAACTCTGATAGATACTATGTTTGTACATTTATTTTATGATTTTAAACATTTATTAAAGTAATTGTGTAACGATAGTTTTATGAAAAATATATTAATGTTAAAATACCTTAATATTTATTAAATAATAAGTAATTATTAATAAGTAAAGTAACTATTGCTTCTTAATCAATGTGAAGGCTGTGTCTGGTGTTTTTTGCAAGGTTCGCTATATTGGGTTCAAAATTGGTCAATTTTAATCTTAAATCCCCTCAAAACTCCATATTTAATTTATTTCTGTTACTTACTCAATTAAGTTACTTAGTTAAGATTGAATTTACGTGACTAAAACCGGCTTCAACCATATAGGAACTTGGAAATGCTAACATAAATAGCTGAGTTATTTCGTAAAGTTTTACATATTTTTGCATTATATTTATATTTGTCCAAAATTTGCTTATGGTTAAATTTTTAAAAAGCTTCTTTGCTTCAAAATCCGATAATAATTCAGCAAGCTCATCTTGCAGGTTGAAGTCCACGTTTTCAAATTGAGCAGAAAATGGCACGATAATCCAATCAGGGATGTCAATGTGATCAAAAAAGCGCAGTTTAAAATCGTCGCTCAATTTTTGAACATGGCCTGTATATATTTCCAAGTCTTCTTCTTTTATTTCTAATTGTCGCAGATTTGAAAAATACTGATAATCCTTACGTAGCAATGAATATCTAAATAAATTTAATTTTACTTGTAAGTCTAACAGTTACATCTTTTCCTTGCAGCTTTGTTGTTGTATTCTGTGTATTGTTGTTGTATTGCTGTTTACTACTAACTGGAAATTAAATTAAACTTATTTCATACAAAATTGTTTTTCTTAAGAAGAGTTCAAGCACACATCAGGTTAAAATAATAATATTTTCAAAAATTTTGTCATTTTCGTAAAAAATACAAAGTGTGCTATAGTTTTGTCGCGGGCTGTACTAATCCATATTATTAATGCTTACCTTCTTTTTTTCATGCATTAATAATTAAAATTGATATCTAAACTAAACGAATGGTTTTATCGAAATAATAACTAATTATCCAAAACTATAAAACTTTTAATAATGACACTGCAAATATTCAACACTGTTCATAGTTTGCAAAGATAGCTGAAACCTATTATGATATTTGCGTTTGTAACGTCAGTGCTCGTCACACGTGACATTTGGACAAGCGCACATATATGTGCATATGACTTATAAACCAGAAGTGCAGGGTTCGTGCCACTGCGCGCTGGTACGTAAATACCTGTTACACCCGAACAAATATACGTTTATTAATTTATGCTCTATAAAGAAACTGACATTAAGTCAATTATAAAGAAATTTACAAATTATACATACTCAACAAAGTATCTGCGATTTGCATATTATAAACTGCTTTTTCTTCGACCCCAATCGACCCTTCCGATTCGGATTGACCCCCATTCGACCTCGCTTTTGTTAAATAGACCCCTGGGGGTCTATATAGACGACTTTGGCGTCCTCTGGCCTAGAACATAATTTATTGCCCTATTATCACAAATTACAATTTTTCGTCAAAGTTCTAACCATTTTCTGACCAGTTATAAGGCTATAATTATAACTGACCCCATTATGATTCAAAAACTTTTGACTAGATGTAATGATCAAGTTCAAGATGGAATTCTATACATTACATTACATTACATACATTACATTACATTACATACTATACATTAACTGGTTCTCTGAACCATGTAAAAGAAAATGTCTCCATATTATTATAGGGAAACGTCAACGATCACCACCGGACACAAGGCGACTAAATACAGCAGTTAGCGATTAAAAATTAACTGTCCGTCACCAACCGATTACCAATTTTTCATTGATATTTTATAATATTCTGAATGTTTTTGTGTTTCACTTTTCTTTTTTTTTTTTTTTATATTTTATTCTTTCTAGAAATGAAAGTTGCAATGTTCAAAAGACATACCTGACAATATTAATATCAACAGTTTTCTTATATGTTTAAAATTCTCAATTTTTGAAAAAGTTTCCTGTGCATTGCCGCAACTAGCCAGAGGCCAGTTACAAAATTTTTTCATTTCGCCCTTTTTTATATTATCACCAAATAGAATCTATCGTCGGTCAAAATTTCAATGAAAAGGTTGAAATTGTAACTGTACTTCTGTACTAAATTACCATGCAAGTTTCAATCTCTTTCTTGAACACTGCAAACATAATTTTTTTTATTTATTTTTATTTCTAGCAGCAGCACTTGATGTGTACATCATTCGCTGGAGTATAAAAACATTCGGCACAGACCCATAAGGTATTACAACAAATAAAAAAAAATTTAAAAACATTAAAACATTCGAAATACAAAAACAATTAGAACAACTTAATGCCATATAGCCGAACAGTAACAACTGTCAATAATAATTTTGACCACTCTTCGACCCACTACAGGGAAATTTTAATTGAAATTCTGAGGCTGCTAAAGATATAAAATTCAATGGTGTCTTGACCAATACAGATTTGAGCACTTTTGCTATTTTTCATACGATGTCACAAGTCTTCCCCACCATTTGTATCAATAAAACAAATCAAATGTCAACAAAAAGCAAAGCATTTTTATTGCCTTGAAAATCACAAAGTAGGATTCAGTTTTCGCACATTAATTTCCATATTGGTTTGGTTGTCATCAGAATAAAATTGATATAAGTCATATAGGTATTGTTTTCCTATAAATATTTTTGTATCCCTAATTTAAAGGTCTGTACTGTTATTATTACGTTTTTGTTTTCTAAAATGAGCGTTAAAGAGTACTGTTATTATTATTATTAGAATGACGTAATTCTACGTTACATTTTAAGATAAAGTTATTCAAATCGGTCTTATTAACTATTTGACAATTATTATTTTTTGGTGCAAATTACATTAATATGAATTAGGGTTAAAGAGATTCGTTTAATGAACTTGACTTTTAGCTTCATGCGCACAAACTGGTGAATGCAAACATTGTATTTAAAATATATCCGTCCGTTTGGTGAGCAAAAATAGTTGTGAACTCACCCAATTTGTTACAACAATAATACTTTTTGATTCTAAATGTTATTTCAAAAAATAATTTATGTCCACTTATAGATCTTTAATAACATGATAAGGGAAATATTTGGACAAGGGATGTGGTGGCACAAGTGAAATAATTTAAACTGTTTTGTGAAACATCAATTATTGTGAATCAATCAGTAAGAGTGGGCGTGAAGGAGGCGGCATCCTAGTATTAAAATTAATTTGCTTTAAAACTTAAATTTTATTTTATGTTAATATAGAGATTCTGTAATGGATATAGTTCCAAAGTTTAAATTCTTCATGGTTCCATCAAAACATTTTGATGGTTCCAGTGCAGTTCATGATGGTCCAAAATCATTCGATGGTCACCCTCATCCAATATTTAGCGTTATGGTGTTTGATATGCCAATAAACTTCCATCATTCCATGATGGAAAATGCTACTTTAATATTATGATGATTAGCCATCAAGAGAAGTTTGATTCTCATGAACACGATGGTTTAATGGGTATTCTTGTTGATTCAGCAGGATTATACGACCAAAATTATTTTTTTATGCTGGCCCATCATAAATCAGTCCAAATTCCTACATTGTTATGATGGTGGTTCATGATCTTTCCAACATTTGATTTCTAAGAAACTAGGATGGAAATTTCTAATAGTTTAACATGAACAAACCATCAAAACAAGTAGCTATTTTTATGTTGGACCATCATAAATCAGTCCGAATTCCTACTTTGGGATGATAGTTACTTATGTTTGTCCCCATCAAAAATATAATGGTTCATGATGAAGTTATTGATGGTTACCATCTAAGAAAACAATCAATAACCATTGATGGTTCCAATCCATTGATGGTTATCATCTGTTAATGGAAAACCATCAAAAATTTTGACTTGGGTATAACCACTTGAACTCGGCTGGCAACAAACGCCTCAAAAACGCATTTTTTAGAATTTTTATATAATAGGTTTTAACCCAGATTTTATAAAAATTTATTGTAAATAATTATGTCCAACAAGTTTTCATTCTTCTGAAGTAGTAAGAGTCGAGGAACAGCACCACAATATATTGGTTTAGCCATAAAAGCCGTCAATCTCTGCGCAGTCTAAAGAGGAATCCTTACATGTGGATTATCACTTTCTTACACCAGAAATCTTCATTAAATGATAATTTTTAGGTTAATGTGAAACACACTACAGTCCCTGGACAAATTATTAGACGCATCATATCATTCCACGTCATTTGATTCTATACAGCTTTATTGTTTTTACACGACTGAAATCGGTTTGTACTTGTTTACGTTCGTGTATCAATGAGACTATACATAATATAAATTCGACGATTGGATAAATTAGCCGATATATTATATAAATATAGACTATTTATTACATCAGGTATTATATTAGTATATTATTATAGTAATTAGACCAAATTATTTGACGCATTGTAGTGTTTTAATAAAGACATGATTTGCACGAGTTTATAAGCAATACTTTTATATTTAAACATATATCTAGTGGGTTTTTACACAGGAGATTTTTTATATATTTCCTATTTGTATTTATTTTTAACGTATTGCACTACAATGTTAACCAATTGATATACGAAAGTAAGCAAGTGCGAACCGGTTTCTGTCGCGTTTAAACAATAAAGCTGTATAGTATCATCTGATAATTAAGATTTTTCATAGAATCTTATAGTGCGTCTAATAATTTGCCAGGAACTGTAAAATCAATTCAACTTTCAAAAAGAAAGAGTAAGACTGAAATGGTATTCGTGATTAGTTCATAGAGATCGAGAGAGATAGAGATTCATAGAGATATAGAGATCGAGTTCACATTTTAAGGTGATGCTTAGAACCTTAATATGCAAAACTTGATCGTTGTGGTGATTTTTTTTAACCCTTCTGTTAAATTCAGTCAAATAAAACTTGTATTCATCTGGAAGAAAGGACCAACTGACTTTCCAAAAGTGTATGTAACCTGTTAGCCCCGGAAACTTCCTAGAACAAACGTCAAAAGTTTTGTGCGTCCTTCTTTAGCATAAATAAAGAATGCGAAGATCAGAAATGTAGAACAAAAACCATAAAAACCTACTGTTTCTATCTGAGCAAATCGAGTCTATTGTACCAAAGAAGGAGAAAAATTTCCAGGAGAGAAAACCGCCAAAGCTCTAAGCGATAAAGTTTTTTGGCGCACGTCCCTGACTTAGATAAAGCGCTGGCGGTTTTCTCTAAGTAAAATAATAATAAAAAAAAAGAATAATAATATTCTCCACATGAAAAAAAAAAAATAATAATAAATGGCAACGAGATGGAGAAAAAATAGGAAAGAATCCAACACTTTTTGCCTGTGGGACCAGCACCTGCCAAAATATCTTCCGTTTTTGGATGTAGCGGGGCTACATGGGAGGGATCATCCATTTTTGATGTTGTGCACGCGATGAGGGGTTTTTTCGCAGGGTGGGGTCAGCCTGGCTTGTTCTCCTTCTCTCCCATCTCTGACAGGTTGAGTTGGCAACGATTCAGAGATGTTGAGGTAAGGACTGCCGCTGAATGACCATGGGAATGAATGAACAATATTTCCCAATTTTTTATTTATTTTCTCCCCTTTTTTTCCCTATCATTCACAGTAAAATATAAAATACGTATTTCTCAACAAATATAAAATACCTGTTTTGACACATTCAGAGAAATAGGGGTGAAGGCATATGGTAGGAAAAAATGGGAAAATTTCGATGCCAAGTTGCGATCCAGAAACGATGGCAGATCAAAATTCAATGCAAATTTCAATATGATTAAGTAATTTTTGCATGATATTCCGAAAATTAAGCATTTAAGTTCGGAATTAAATGGGCGACAAAAAATTACTGTTCATGCAAAATTATGTTTAATAATTTCGAAAACTTTTCTACCTTTTTATATTCATTTGCAACACTTAATTTCATGAATATATCAAAGTTAAACGGAAAAAAAATTATCGCGTTTGAATTTATGAACACCTTTTAAAAGAACACGCAAATGTAGATTTTGCTCAAAAAGAGTTTGATAAGATTTGGTGAAGTTTTAGCCATCATGAACTAAACTAAACAATTTAAAATTACATTTTTAATGTTGTTCCAGAGAGCCGACTAGACTGTGTAGTGGACAGGGAGCTGATCTCACATCAGAAAGGTCCTAGATTCGAATCCCGGACAAGGCATGGATGTTCTTTCAATCTCTGTACTATTTGTCCATACTGTGGGAGTAACCTTATCTCACTTAATATGGTGAACCTGAAAGAGTGGCCAAAAAATTTTCCCTTCTGATACTTGAATGACGAGTTTCAATCGGGTGGGCATTGGGAAAAAAATGTTATACCATATTTTTGACCAATTGGAGAGCACACCGAGAACCCTTTTAAAAACCTGCAGTTTTTCTTTGTGTCTAGTGCTTACGGTTGATATTTTCCACTAGAAGAGCTTCCAAATTTTAAGTTTTAGCTTATTATTTTTTTATACTAGAGCTCTTTTTATCTATGTTAATTAGAACTTATTTTTCGGATACTTCAGCAAATGTTGTTTTTTATAAGGTGAGTGAGCTTCATGCAATATTTTCCTCAAATACCATAATGAGTTCTGTTTTAAATCCAGTTTTTCAAAAGTATTACAGTCCATAATTATGCTGTTTGTTGTGTTACTTAAAATTTTTTTAGCCTTACACAGTGACAAAAGAAAAAAAAAAAAAGAGTCCATTTATTTTTTGCGTTGAATATCAAGCATGAAAACGTAAACGTTCATCCTTTCAAATTTCTGAAAGATAATTATTTTGAAAGATAATATTGAATATTTGAAAGATAATATTGAAACAAACTGAGCTATAAGTTGGGAAGAATTGAAATGTTAAAAGTCGAATAGTTCCAATCAATAAACCATATTGTATTTTAATTATACTTATACAGGTTACATTATTTTAATCATCGTTATTGTTATTCATTATCATTAAATAATAAGTAATAGTCGTGCAGTTATGCTATTTATGTACAATAAAAAAAAGGCTTGCATGAGGGCCGAAGAAAGCGTTAAGGAAAGTTATAAAAGAATGAGTAAGAGATGTGCCGTCTTGCATGTTGCTTTTTAAAAGCATAATTATTACTTTGTTTCTGCTTGTGAAGTTCTGCTTCTGTTCTGAAGTTCTTGTATTGCAAATCATTTATTTCAATTTAAAAAAAATTTTATTTTAATAAATAATTATTGATTGAAAATGTTAATTTTTTAAAGAAGAATAAGCTTTGAAGATTTTATTAGTTGATTTAAATTCTTATTAGAGCACCTATCAAAAGGGTTTAACTTTAGAGAATGGTTTACAAAGCAAATTATATAAGATTGCTTCGAGGTTTGGAGAGCGTCAACGAACAGGGGACAACCGTACTAGCTTGGTGTTAATTTACGTTACCTATTGATATATTTTAATGATGCTTTAGTTGTTTCGAGTTAAATGAATGTATGAATGAATTAAAAAAAAGAGACTGAAATCAACAAATGAACGAATTAGGCGAATCATTGACTGGACGACTTAATTTGTAAACAAATAAAATAAATTTCTTGTTTTATTTAGTTAGTTGGCGACCACATTTCGTAACAATATTTTCAATTTTATTAATATTTTTTTTCCAAGTTAATAAAATATATTTTTGTTGATGATGGAAAAACAGATTAAACATCGGTGACGAACAATTATCCTAAAATTATCTAGTATTGACTGATTATGAAATAAAATGAATATTTTCTCTCATTGCTTGTCCTACGACGGTCTTAAATCTAGGACTTCATTGTTTCCGTAAAGTGCGCACATATCCTTTACATAGCTGGTTAAATTTTTTTATGTAGCCTTTAACAGATCTCCCAAGTAGCAGATAACCATCAAATTTACGTCAAAAGTACGTATCTTTCACCTTTAAATTTTTTTAAGTATTTGTAACATTTGTAAGGTTCACATAAGTTTGATTTTATCACAGCGCGGAAAAGTTTAACAGTTATATAAAAAATGTGGCAACAGATTTGATACATAAATAGAACGCTTCGCTTTAAAATATTTGTCGCTGTTTATTATTCTTTATTAATATACTTTTTTAAATATCTTCTCACTTCTTAACTATATTTCATTTAAACTAAATTCCTTCTCTTTCAATCTTATTTTATACATTTAGGTAAAACTGAAACGTCAAATTATAGCAAAAAATTGGTTATCCAAAAAAAACCTATTATTCTCGTAAAATTTATACGTAAATAAATTCTCTCTCTTTTTAGCGAATATTGTACAAACTCCTTTTTACTAGGTAAAAATGAGTACGTTATTTTTACAAAATATTTACGTCAACACTGCTACAAAATGTTTCAAATGTGAAGTTGAAACGTCTAATTACACAAAAAAGTGATTATCCAATAAACAAAATTCTCGCAAATAAATTCGTACCGAAATTTGAATGATAAATTTGCTTCGTCAATAATACGAGAAATGCACAGAATCATTTTTGAAAAATTTAAATAGTAAATATCCTTTCGTCAATCTTTCGTAAAATATACGAAAGCAATCTTACCGAAGGGTAGTTGGTAAAATCCTTTCGGTTGATATTGCGTAAAATATACCAAAGCTTTTTTTACCAAATATCTCAATGGTAATATCATTCCGTCAATATTCCGTAATATTTACTTATAAAGCGTATTGACTACACCGATTTCCCAAAAATTTACGTATAATTTATATACTACATGGATTGCATTTAATATTTCAGTTTTATAGAGTTTTAAATTTATATAATATGTATTTGGGATAGATTAAGATAATTGGACACCAATGGCTCAGTGGTTTTGCCACTGAACTGACTTGTTGAAGAACTGGGGTTCGTCTCCTAAGTGAATGGTGGCTGATGCACGTTAAATCTGTCGAGTCATAAAGTCCTCCATGTTCCCATAACAAATCATACATTTGGAGGTACTGATCCAGGAGTTTTCTTGTCTTCTGGATTGGAATCAAAATTTCACGGCTACAGAGTTGAACATTAGTAGCCGTAAACCCAAAATTGGGTCGGCTGTTCAACGACGGATGTAAAATAAAATAAAATGGGTACCATTTTGTCTTGTTTTGGGAGGGGGGGGGGGGGGACAAGCTGATCAACTAGGCTTCCCTCTGCGCAATGCTGTTTAATTATACTATAACCACTATTACGTCGTTGGTCACGAAATTGGGAAGCCACACTATCTGAATGCTTTAATCTATATTAAGATAATTAAGACAACTGGCATACAATTAATTTATTTTCAAAATAAATATTTAAAAAAAGGAACTTCAACTGCAGATTCATTTTTTCCCGTTTTAGTTATCTATATAAATTCAAATGTATGTATTTTTTATTTTCAATTATTTTTAAAGTAAATAAAAGTCAGCTTTTTTTAAAGAGTATAGAAAAAGAATAAATTAATTGTTTTGGGAGGGGGGGAGAGAAAGAATTACTTGTTGGATGGAGGGGGAAAAACATTATCTCCCCCCATCACGTGTCTCCACTTAGATGTAAACAAAGGAGATGAGAAAGGAAAAATCAGAACAGATCCTTTCCCAAATAATTCATTTATGTAATGAATAGAAAAGGGGGAAATAAAAAAGGAAAAGTGAGTTAAGGGTGGGGCTTGCGTGCATCTCTCTCTCACTCCACCTTCCCAAAAGAGGGATTCACACTTAACGCTCTCGCACGCTATTCTCTCAATGGATGCAAAAGATTAGGTGAGATCATCACTCAAAATTATATCGGACTCTTTTTTTTTTTGTTTTTTTTTTGTTTTATTATTTTTCAAGGAATGAGATATTATATGTGTACTCTTCCCTTTTTACGATTTGGTTTATAAATTGATGTTTAACAGCAGATGTTTACAATGAATCTATTTATAGTACAGCAGACAAAAATTATACAAATAATTATAATGATTTCATTCTTAATTTAGTTGGAAACCCCCGAAGAGTACCCCCAAAAAAAAATTGAATATTTATTGGATGCTCATACTATTGTGTTTATACGTTTTGCTTTTTCCATATTAATACAATATTAAAAAGCATTCCTTTTTGCGGATATAATTGTGTGAGCTGATGACGAGATTGTATCGTTTTATTATTTTTCCTGAATGTTTAAGAATTTTTTTTAAGAATATTTTATTTTAATAATTTTTTTTCTTCTCTTTTCATTAATCTTTATATTATATTTCATGTTTGATCTATTTTTAACTTATTTTTATGACTTCTATACACTTGTAGCTTTGTGCAGTAAAAAAAGCTTATTATATATATATATATATATATATATATATATATATATATATATATATATATATATATATATATTATATATATATATTATATATATATATTATATATATTATATATATATATTATATATATATATATATATATTATATATATATATATATATATATATATATATATATATATTATATATATATATATATTATATATATATATATATATTATATATATATATATATATATATATATATATATATATATATATATATATATATATATATATATATATATATATATATATATATATATATATATATATATATATATATATATATATTATATATATTTATATTTAATCTCACAACTCAAAATAGTTTTAAAAACTTGAAGAATAACTTTAATATTTGTTTTGTTTATAATTTAAATTTTTAAAAAAACATTTTATCAAAAAAATATCATTTAAAGTGCTGTGACTCAATTATATGCCTGCTGATTAAGTTAGGAAGTAAAGGGTTATGTGATATTTCCCTGCAAGAAAAAAAAACAATTAATACGAAAGAAAGTAAAAGCATTTTCTTTTTTGTCAATTAACCCGAACATACTTATTTAATAAAAGAATTGGAATACTGTTTAATGCGAGTAACCCCTATTGCGTTTTGTATATACATTTTTACAGCTTTTGAGGTAGAAACTATTTTTTCCTTTATGGTCTGATGAATAAATATTGAAAATAAAATTTCACATTTAACATAATATTTTTTTTTTAACCTTCGATTCAGAATAAAATATATCGTAGTTTCAGAATAAAATATATCGCTAAAAATAGTTGTGAAACGCATCAACGTTCTTTTTTCCTGAATTAATATGTAATTTTTTTCTGACGGATTAAATTAATTGCTCCTCAATGTTTAATATTTTAATTATTATAATAATGTAATTTATAATTAGAGGAGAAAGTTTGGTACACAAAAATCCCATTATTAGATTAAAGTTATTCGGGTGTTCCATTTTTTTTTATTTATTTATTTAATTATTATTATTATTATTTTTGAGTACTATACATTCAGAACTAAAGGCAGAATTCAGAATTAAAGGCTTTTAAAATGCTATTTTGTATTATTACAAATATATCGCAACAGAATTGCAAATTAAATAAATAAAAGTAATATTAAATTTATTTTAACTGGAAATCGATAAATAAGCAAACATGCAAATAAAATTGGAGAGGGTCATAGTTCCAGAAGTTCAGCTTAAAAACACGGCCGTGTTTTTAAGCTTTTGTAAAATGCAAAATAAAGCTTACTATTTCACTTTTATAACTAATAAACTATACATATTTAAATGATGAGTTGAACCAGCTTCCCTATGAGTTGAACCAGGTTCGAATCCCAGCGATGACAAACTTATATGAATTCTACATTCTAATCACAGTGCTGATGCAAAATATTCTTAGTGGTAGAAGCAACATAGGTTAGTATCCGGAAAGATTTCGTGGATTTCCTGCCCATAATACTCACGTGGGTTAGTTTAATATGAAAGGTCTCACAGAAAACTTGGTTGTCTAAATGTTAAATTCAAGAGCCCTCTTGTCATCTGGGTTAGGGTCAAAATTACAAGGATGCGGAGCTGAAAATTGGTTGTCACAAACTTAATAATGAGCCGAGAATCAAACGTCTTTTATAAACAAATTAGTATTTTAAAAGTGAATCATGCGAATAATAAAATACCATATTTTTTAAAAATAAATGAGTGATAATACAGCTAAGAAATAAATAAATACAAAACTCTTAAAAGGATTTAAATTATTTTAACCTGCAATCGGTAAAAAAAAAAAAAAAAGCAAACAAATAAAAGGCTAGATGCTGTAAGATCTATGAAAAGCATCTCCAGTGACGTATTAGTTACGTAAATACCTAAGTAAAAGCCCAAATATTATTTCAACAAAAGATAAAACTATAAATTTTCCCGTCATAAACTATATATTTGAAATGACAAAATATAAAATATGTACAAAATCAGCGAAATAGTTTTTCGTCCGAAATAGTGTTATCGTACAAAAACTAATTGACCGATTTCGTTCAAATATTAAATGATTTATTTTTGTAATTATAAATTGTAGGGCCGCGATGGCTCAGGGTATAGAGCATTCGCCTTCCAATGAGGAGAACCGGGTTCAAATCCATGCGATGACTAGTCAATACGAATTACACATCGGGCTTGCACCGACCACAGTGCTAACGTAAAATATCCTCAGGGATAGACGGATCACGGGTCAGAGTCCCCTTGTCAGGTTAACCGTGGAAGGTTTTCTTGATTTTTCTCTCCACGTAACGCAATGCGAGTTGGTTCTCTCAAAAAGTCCACCGCGAAGTCACATTTCTCCCAATACTTGTTAAATACTTCTTGATTGGGTTCAAAATTAATAGGTGACGGATTTGAACATTAGTAGTCATAAACCTGAAAATTGGGTCGACTGTTCGGTTATAAAGTAAAATAAAATTACCTATCGTGAGCCGGGGTGGCTCAAGTGATAGTGTTCGCCTCCCAATAGGTTCGAATCCCAGCGGTGGCTGGTAAATATGAATTGCGTACCGACCACGGTGCTGCCTTAAAATATTAGTTAAGAGTTGCCATATGTAAGAGTTGCTTTGCCGTCAGGTTAACCGTGAGAATTTTTCTTTATGTAAATTATTTGCGGGTTTTTTCCACCAAAAAGTCATCCACAAAAGCAAATTCCACCCAATGCTTGATCTAGAAGTTTCCTTGTCTTCGGGATTGGGTTCAAAATTACAAAGTTACGGAGTAAGTACAAGGAAAGTATAAGGAAAAAAGTAAGTATAAGGAAAAAAATACAAGTCTTTATTGATAGTCGTATTCTCAAAGTTGGGTCAGGCTATTTAACGACGCTTATAATATAAAATAAAAATTATCAGCAGTGTTAATAAATTAACATATTTACGAGGGTTGCTATTTATATTTCTGGCCTAATAATGAAAAAACAAATATGTAGGATCGAAATTGGTTTTATTGTTTTTCAAAATATTCTCCATGATGATCAATACACTTTTGCATGCGTTTGAACCAATTTTCAAAGCACTCTTTCCAGTCCGATTGAGGTAACTCCAAAACATGCGTTTTGAATGCATCATCCGCTTCTTCGGGGGTCGGAAATCGTTGTCCACGTAATTTATTTTTGATGTGTGGGAATAAGAAGTCATTGGGTGCCAAATCAGGGCTGTACGGCGGATGACCCATCAGTTCGATCTTTCGCTCCGTCAGAAATGCTTTTGTTTGAGTCGATGTGTGAGAGCTCGCATTGTCACGATGAAGAATAATTCGCCTGATCTTCTGCTTTTTTCGAATTTCTCCGATGACTTCTGGTCGTGTACCAAATGGTCGTGTACCATTCAGAATTGGCCGTCCTGCGTTGCTCTAACGCCACTGTTGCCACATGACCGTTAATGCCAAAGAAACAGGCAATCATTTGTTTCGATGTGCTTCTTACTCGAACAACTTTTGTTGGTTTTGCCTCGTCTTGGAAGACCCATACAGTTGATTGCTGTTTTGTTTCCGGCTCATATGCATAGATCCATGATTCGTCACCTGTGTAGATGTTATACACAGCCTTTGATGTACCTTGAACGTATTTTTCCAACATTTCCTTGCACCAATCGACACGAGCCTTTTTTTGAGCGTTTGTCAGATTATGCGGGATCCAACGCGAACAAATTTTTTTTACGCTCAAATGTTCATGCAATATTTTATTGATGCTAGTCATACTAATGTCCAAAGACGCCTCTATCTCACGGTATGTCACATGACGATCTTGCTTTATCAGTCCACGCACAGACAGCATCGATCTTTTCTGGCACAACAACGGATTTTGGACGACCTGCACGGGATTCGTCCTGGATCGAACATCGACCACGATTAAATTCGTTATACCAATTTTTTACAGTGCTGTAGGATGGCGCTTTATCGCTGAATAGAGAATTAAGTTCATAGAAGCACTCTTGTCTTGACAATCCACGTCGAAAGTTATGAAAAATAATGGCACGAAAATGTTCACGATTCAATTCCATTTTTTGAAAGAGAAGAACTTTTCAATTTACTGTCAACATCACAAATGAAGCTATAATGGTAAATCGTCTGCTGAATTTATGTTTAAAAATATCAAACTTTCGATTAAAATCGTCTGCGGTCGCCTAGCAACACTTACTGTTGCCAAGGCCAGAAATATAAATAGCAACCCTCGTATAAGCATATTTATAGCCTCCAATCATTATGCGATTATTAATTACCATGCTAATTCTTAATTAACCTTCAATGAATAAGAGGATGCTATGGTTCGTGAAAATCTCATCATTATATCAAAAGTTACTCCGATATTCAGATTTTCAATTTTGCTCACTGTTTATTTCCAGTCCAATACAGAATCAAACTCTTTTGAAATACTACTTTGTTTATAAATGTAACTTTTAAAACGATATTTTGTTTACAAATGAGTGGCAACACAACTGCAAAGCAAATAAAAAATAAAAGAATCTCTTAAAAGGATTCGAATTCTTTTTAACCGGCAATCGATAAATAAGAAAACAAGTATCGCGAAAAGCTGGAAGATCTATGGATAGCAACTCCAGTGACGTATTAGTATCGTAAAATGCAAAATAAAAACTATAGTGTTCTAAAACAAATAATCTAAGTGACCGGGGGATGGGGCGAGACCCGCATATGGCTGAGCCAAAATATATTACTACTATCCCATTTTCGTCCCTCGTATAAATGAAGTTTCCTGCCATTACTGGGTCGAAGGTGGCGAGCGATAAAACACCAACCATTGGAACACCCCAAGAGAAAGAACAAAAAAGAAGAAAAAAATTGATGGAAAGGAATAAAAAAAATCATGGGCATCAAATGGGCTAACTGGAGAAATAGTCTCGAAAAAGAGGCAGATAAATGAAAGAATCTAGGGTAAAAAAGGAGAATTAAAAGGAAAAAGAAAAGAAACCAGTCAATCAGTGTTACCATTAGTTGAATAAGAAAGAAAATAATTATTTTAGTTTCACTCAAGAAAAAGGTTTACGGAATCGTTTGCAGTTTTTTTGTCAATTTTTATTTCCATTACCTGTTTTGTATGTTTAACAAATTTTAAATAAATTTCAACAATATGTTAACCAGCAGCATGTAAAATAAATCAAAGGAAAGAAAGAAACCAGTCAATCAGTGTTGCCATTAATTGAATAAGAAAGAAAATAATTAATTTTATTTTACTCAAGAAAAAGGATTACGGAATCGTTTGCAGTTTTTTTTTTTTTTCAATTTTTATTTCCATTGCCTGTTTTGTATGTTTAACAAATTTTAAATAAATTTCAACAATGTGGTAACCAGCAGCTATGTATTACAATGAGTCAAAGGAAAGAAAGAAACCAGTCAGTGTTGCCATTAGTTAAATAAGAAAGAAAGAAAGTAATTATTTTTGTTTCACTCAAGAAAAAGGTTTACGGAATCATTTGCAGTTTTTTTTTTTTTTTTTTTTTTCAATTTTTATTTCCAATACTTGCTTTTTTACGGTATGTTTAACAAATTTTAAATATATATTTCAACAATGGGGTAACCAGCAGCTATGTACAATGAGTCAAAGGAAAAAGAAAAGAAACCAGTCAATCAGTGTTATCCTTAGTTGAATAAGAAAGAAAATAATTATTTTTGTTTCTCTCAAGAAAAAGATTTACGGAATCGTTTGCATTTTATTTATTTTTTCAATTTCCATTTTAAATAAATCTCAACAGTGTGTTAACCAGCAGCTATGTACAATAAGTCTTATAGTGATGGACGTTGTCAGAATTTTAAGATCGCGATATATCCTCGGAAAATATCGATAATTCATGATATTTTTTTCGATATAACTAATTTACATTTTCTTTAAATTGGTGAATGTTTTCGTTTCCCAAATTAGTTTTATGAATTTTCACGATAATTTCGCTAATAGTTATGTCGATAGGAATTCTGATATTGTGATCATTAATATTTGTCGTATTCGATAATTATCTGAATATTTTGTATTTAATAATTATCGTTATAGAAATGCTATCGTCATTAATATTTTGTGATACATCGTTGCAGTCTCCTAACAAATTCGTATTTTTACATTCGTTAATATTTTCAATACAATTTTTTTTTATCTACGATTAAAATAATATCACATTTGATATTTATCATTAGTGATACTCACTATAGTATAGTATTCGATATAAATTAATGCCGATAATAATTCTGATACTTTCCTAGTCAATTATTATCGTGTAATTCTTATAGCATTATCTAAGATATACACTTTTCGAATAATAATACTTTTCAAAGTATTGTTAGGACGGTGCTTAAAAATATCGATTTCTTACGACATATGATCCAGTTCTAATCAGGACCCTCTTCCCAAATAACTCTTGGAAATATCAGAACTACTGAATTCCTCCCTACTTTTCCTCCTCTGCTAATTCTTATGTTTGACTATCCATAAAACACACAAAGGGTGAGAGTGAAGCATAAAAGGCGCAACAGTGGACAGACAGGGAATAAGAGGTGAGATAACATTTGACTGACATATATTATACGTTGCTAAACATGGTTTATGAATTGATCTCTCCTCTCTCCCATTATTGATCCAAAAGATTACGTATTAAGGGGTGCGAGAGACCATATATATATATATATATATATATATATATATATATATATATATATATATATATATATATATATATATATATATATATATATATATATATATATATATATATATATATATATATATATATATATATATATATATATATATATATATATATATATATATATATATATATATATATATATATATATATATATATATAAAGTTTTGTACTGATACAGTTTTGCGGTGACTGACACCGGTTTGCACTTTCTTACGTTAGTGAATCATTTGGTTAAATTAGACTATATATGATATAAGTTTACGTATTACGATTATAATATAGGTTATTAACGATAAAGTAGACAATATATTATATAAATATAGATTTTTTTTTATATCAAGCATTATATTAGTGTACTATAATAATTAGATCAAATTATTAGACTCGACTATAGTTTTTTAATAATGACATGCCTTACACCAGTTTGTATGCAACACTTTTATATTTAAACATACATGTAATGAGTTTTTATCCAGGAGATTTTTATATTCTTCCTATTTGTATTTGTTTTTAACGTATTGCATTACAATGTTAACAGAGGAGCGTAATCAAATTCAAATCGGTTTCATCCGAGTAAAAACAATACAGCTGTATAGTATGACCTGAAAATTATAATTATTATTATATATATATATATATATAATATAAATTATAATTATATAGACAATAACTTTTTTTCTTCATATTTTAATATTAATATAATTCGGCCCGTCTGACTGGAAATGGTTTACCTTCTACAACTTAACAAGCTTAAAAAAGAAAAATAAAGAGCTATTTTGAATATTTTACATTTGATTGATAAAACAAAATTTTTGTGCTATGCGCTTTTTTTTTTTTTTACTATATCACGTCTGATATTATAATTAGTTGAATATATCATTAGTTGAATATATCATAAAATATATCATTAATAAGCTAGATAATTTAGCCAAGTTGGACTTTGTCCAATTTCAAATAGTATTTCAATATTTAAGAGTTATTTCAAATTTCTTAATGTTTTGTTCTTTAAAATGTCATGTCTGCTACCCTCATATAGTAATAGACAAAACATAAATTACCATTACTATTTAATTATTTTAAAGGAATGATTAATTTACTAGAGAAAATTTTATTTGCTAGAGTGGCAGCAACCTGTTCGCTGCCACTCACCAACTGCTTCGCAATAATTGTTGTTTCCTAACAGGAAACAGTTTTTCAACATAAATTGAAATTATTCACACAAAATATATGTACTGTGCGCAAAATTAAAAACGTGCCACTCAGAATAACTTTTGATCTAGTGATTGGATCGTCACGCTCTAGCACTATCTTAATGGTTCGAGGGGTTAACGTTAAATATGCTAACTAATTAGTGCAGGCGATATTTTAAATTGCGAAATCAGACACAAAAACGTACTTTCTCTGTATAAAAATGTAGAACTAACTTACCCCTGAAATATAAGGGTGAGTTGAATCTGAAAAATAGGGTCCCAACAATTTGGTTAGGAAAGCGGCCCAAAGTTTCGACCCTTCAATGTTAATTTTACTCTTTCAAAGTTTTCAACATCTCGAGCTTTTTAAGCGAATCGAAAAGTTTTTGCACACATTTATCACAAGATGCAGGAACTGTTCCATGCAGGATGATTTCTCAGGAACTGTTCGACCAATTTCACTCATTTTTTGTATTTTGCTATATAATTATATATTTTTAAAAATGATTAAAAAAAACAGTAAAAATTACAATTCAAATTTTTTTCAACTATTATGAAATAAAATAATGAAAAATGATAAATATTTACTAAAAGTTATTTTTTGCGTGGAGTTATCTTTAAATAAACGGATTTTATAATAGCGTGCAAAAATGTTTCACTTCACTTATAAAGTTCTCGAGTTATGGCGAAATACACAAAAAGTAAAATGAAGGGGTCAAAACTTTGGAACGCTTTTCTGATCAAACTACAGGGACCCTATTTCTAATATTGCAGCTACAACCCCTTTTTTTAGGGGGGGGGGTCAAAAATTTGAATACGTCAAAAAAAGTATGTTTATTCAAAATATGTACGTTTATGTGTCTGATACAGCGATTCCCATTTTTTCAGCTACGGAGCGCTAATACTTATGCGGAACCCCGACTGTTAGAAAAAGTTATTTAGCAGATGTAAATAAGCTAACAAAAAATCTTCTACATAATTTTGAAACATTTAATGAGAAAGGGGAAATGTTTTCGTCAATTAAATTAGATTTATTAGCTTTCAGTATATTAGTTTTGGGTGCACGTATTGGCAATTAGAAAAAAAATTAACTAAATTATGATTTATGAAGAAGAACTGTTATAAAATGTCCGAATGGTTATCGTAGAAGAATAATTTGTAATTATTGAATTTTGTTATTTTATTCTGAATTTTAAAGTGTGATCAATAGTACTGATACAATCATTAGTAAATGCCAATCCTTTTAGTAATTTATTTAATATGTTATTATTGGAAAAATATACACTGGTGTGCAAAACTTAAGCAACAAGTGGTTTTTCGGCCACATCTCCCCAACAAAGTATAAGATAGCCATGAAATTGCAGTATAATATGCAAGTAATTCAGTAGAAAGATTATTTGTATGCAAATTTTAGAAATAAAACGTCGTAGGTGATGTAAGTGTACGTAAAGCTTGTGGGTCGGCGCACGCAGGTCAAAGCTGTGATAAAAGGATGAAGAGCACCGTAGTTAAAGACATTCGCTGCAAGTTCAAGTGATTTGTTTTGTGAAACATGTCTTCAAGAAATCATTTAGACGACTTTACTCGAGGAAGAATGATTGGGAAGCTTGAGGAGGGGCGTAGATCGAGATCAACAAAAGTGTTGTTTCTCGTGCTTGGAATGCCTTTAAAACTACTGGTACAGCTGTTCGGAAGGTTGGTGTTGGCCGTCCAAGGGAAACAACACCAAGATATGACCGTTACATTGTCCTCCAGGCGAAAAGAAATCGTTTTCAGTCAGCGAGAGCCATATCTCAGCAACTGTGCACAGCCACAGGACGACAAGTATCAAGATTTACAGTGGCCAGACGCCTCTACAAAGGTGGCTTATTTGCCAGACGTCCTGAACGCTGCATACCTTCAAAAGTTAGCCATCGGCGGCACCGTTTAGAGTGGTGCAGAGAACACGAAATCTGAACACCTCATCATTGGAGTCGCGTCCTCTTCACAGATGAGTCGTTTTAGTGCTACAAGCGATTCTCAACGTTAGTTGATCTGGAGAGAGGTTGGAGCTCGATTTCATCCCAATAACATCGCAGAAAGAGATCGTTACGGTGGTCCTGGAGTTATCGCCTGGGGTGGCATTATGTTGAACGGGCGGACTGAGCTTCAGATTTTCGACCGAGGTTCTGTAACTGGAGACCGCTACTACAATGAGGTAATCCTACCCCATGTGCGTCTGTTCCGAGGGGCCATTGAACCAGACTTCATTTTTATGGATGACAATGCCCGGCCACATCGTACTGCTAATGTTCAAGAGCTACTGTCTATCACACGAATGGATTGACCAGCTTACTCTCCAGATCTAAATCCCATAGAGCATGTGTGGGATGCATTAGGGAGACGTCTTGCGACACGACAGTATCCTCCTGGTAACACCCATCAGCTGAAAGATGCGTTAAAGGAGGAATGGAGACGTTTACCCCAAGAACTGCTGGATAATCTGGTGTTTAGCATGGAGAGACGATGCCAAGCAACAATTACAGTAAGGGGAGGGCATATCCCATACTAGGGAACATCTGCCAGTTGTACTTACGCTTCTTAAGGCAATCATGTGTAACGCCACTATATGTCAAAGAAAGCCTTTTTTTTTGTTCCATACCCTACTTTAAGCTTTATATTCATTTCTGCGCCATTATTCTTTTACCATCGTTTAAGTACAAAATAATGTACATCATATTCAAATTTCATGTCAATCGGATGATTTCTTGTAGAGTTATGACAAAAAACGCACTTGTTGCTTAAGTTTTGCACAGCAGTGCATAATCTAGGGCCGCGATAGGTCAGGGGATCGAGCGTTCGCCTTCCAATGAGGTGAACTGAGTCCGAATCCCTGCTATGGCTCGTCGATACGAATCCCATCCAACTTGCACAGACAACAGTGCTGACGTAAAATTTCCTCAGCTGTAGAATGATCATGGATTAGAGTCCCCTTTCCGTGAGGAATTCTCTTGGTCTTTCTCACCATGTAACGTGAATGAAGGTTAGTTCCATCAAAAAAATGTCCTCCACGAAAACAAATTTCTCCCAATACTTGATACAGGAGTTCCCTTGTCTTCTGGATTGGGTTCAAAATGACAAGGCTAAGGAGTTGTACATTAGTAATCGTAAACCGGCTGTTCAACAACGGATATAAAATAAAATATATATTCTAAAGTTTTTTATTGGCATTGTACTTAAATAATTTCCTAATAATAACCTAATTATTAAATAAATGATTGATTATTGGTTGAAGACAAATTTACTACTGGTTCCAAAGATAATTACTATGATTAAAAAAAAAAGGTTTTAACTCACGATTTACCTTTCTATGGAACCTTTAGGTTTCACGGAACACCTTTTAGGAACCAATGATTTATTAAACCAATAAATAGTTAGAAATTCTGGAATGTGTGCTAAAAAATATGATAGTTTATTATTTTAATATATTATCAAGTTTAACCAAGTTGTCGGACAGTTTGAATTAGATTGTTCAATACACTGGTTAAGCTTGAACAAAAACATGGTTCAATGTAACACCTTATCAAGTTATGGGTGATACAGGATTGGTATTGAGATTCAAGGTGCCAAAATCGCGATCTAACTCTGAACCCAGAGTATATGATTTTGGCTAAAATAACAATTAATAAGCATATTATCCTCCTAAACCTAAGTTAGAGTCCCGGTGAAGACAGTGTTATTAGTGCTCCCTTCTACTCTAAACAAAGTGCTGAAATAAGCCCAGATAGCAAGATAAGATTTATTTTCACTCAACAAAAATCTTTTCATGTAAACCTAAAAAGGTTTCTAATACGGTTTACGTGTAAACCTTCTAACCTTAAAACGAAATCTGTGACAATCTGCTCTATTCTACGCACATTACCCTTATCCAAAACCTTGTAAAGCAACCTTCTATATAAAAAACCTTAAATCGAGGTTGACTTAGGGTCTTAAAGCGTGTAAAAATCCTTTAATAAAGCTAGTCTCAAGATGAAAATAATCATAAATATAGGCAATTATAAGGTTTTTCAAAGTTTTGTTTGGTCAGTTAAAATCCACCTTGTCAGGGAATTTTATTGGACAATGCAATTCGCTCCTCTCGATAGAGTGACGTCAGCTAAAACGTCATTATGGACCTAAGTGACAATACTTCTTAAAAAAGGTTTAAAAAAATAATTTGTCATCTTTTGAGGATGAAAGGTTTGAAACTGTAATATTTTTGCTTGATTGAAAAAATGGTTTTTAGAACAAACATTTTCGTAACAATAGAAAGAAAATTCCGACACAGGGTTGCCTTAAGGCTTTCTAGGAAGATAACCTCAGTGATTGAAGGATCCTAAATCTTTTTAGCTTCCGGGCTAACAGTGAGAGGTTATCACTCATCATTATCAACGCAATAGCGGGTTATAGTTTCAAACAATACTCTACAAACGGAATTTGTCCCAATATTTAATCCAAAAGTGCCCTCGTTGCCTTCTAATTTAGAATCAAAATTACGGAGCTATCGAGATTAACAATGACTGTTCACAAATTCAGTGCGAATAGGCTGTTCCATCCTAATAATAAAATGATACAAACAATTCGCAAAAAGGATATCACGAGATATTTCTCGAAGTATAGCCCACCAAAATTTACTCGAAAAAATAATACGAGGATTTATTTTCATTATCATTTTTTCTTTCGTTGTTTTTTTTTTTCTTTCATGCAGTTCTCTGAAATTTTTATTTCAATTCCCTCGCAATCGGGAAAAAAAACTTCTTTGGAAAAATGAAAGATCAACTTAAATTCATTTTTTTATTCATTTATGAGATAAATTTATTCTTTTGAAAATAAAAAGGATACAGATCTTTTCTCCATGACTCGTGAAGTTTCTGAAATCGTTATGTACTTTGATAGTGTGGCGCCATCTTGTGTGGAATTCCTATGGCATAATTTTAATAGCTACAAGATGTTCTACCGATTGAAACTTTTTCCTAGGAGCTGCTTAAGACTAACTCAAGAACGAACGATGTATTAGTTATAAGTGAGAACATTTATTAGTCATGGAAGGGTGAGAACAGAAGACATAAAACACACATCACTTACAAATTTAATTTTTTTTTATTTAATTCAATTTCTATATATAGGAAGGATTAGATATCCGTACAAAAATAAAAATAATTAATTAATTTTTAATTGCTAAAAATATCTTGGATATTTTGCTCATCTGCAACCTATATCGGAAAACGGAGAATCATTGTAGGTATATTATTTCTGATCCAAAAGAACACAGAATAGTGGCTGAGCATTATTTTTAATATTTGATAAATATCTAAAAAAAGAATTCGGATTGTTATTAAACTATTTTTTTTTCTCTATAGTATCAACATTACAAAAAAATAATTCATCAAGAAAATTCCTTTTATACGTTTGCTGTCGATATCTTCTCACATTTGTTGCAGATATTCTTCCGATATGGTATGGATATTTTCCGCTACATTATGGATTTATTAACAATAAAAATGTTTCAATTTAACGTTAAATTTTTTTCAGATATCTTTTCTATATGTTTAGGAAATTTAACGATAGATGTTGGATGCCTTTCCGCCGTAAAGTTTGATTTTGGGAGACTAAGAATTGTTTATAATTAGATTTTGTTAGACAGCATAACATTTCAAACTGTCTTAACGTAAGTGTAGAATCGTGGTGGCTCAGGGGATAGAGCGTTCACCTTCCACGGAGGTGAACCGGGTGCGAATCCCAGTAATGGCTGGCAAACGGCTCACACCCACCACAGTGTAGACGTAAAATGTCCTCAGTGGTAGACGGATCATGGTTAGTCTCCTTGCCGTCAGGCTAACCGTGAGAGTCTCTCGTGGTCTTCCTCTCCATGTAACGTAAATGAGGGTTAGTTTCATCAAAAAGTCCTCCACGAAGGCAAATTTCTCCCAATACTTGATCTAGGAGTTCCCTTGTCTTCTGGAATGGGTTGAAAATTAGAAAGCTATGAAGTTGAAAATTGGTAGTCATAAACTCAAATTCGGATCGGCTGTTTAAAGACGGTTATAAACAAATAAAAATGCGTGCATAATCATGGGTTAGAGTGATATTGCCGTCAGGCTAACTGCGAGAGGTTTTGTGGTTTTCCTCTCCATGTACCACAAATGCGGGTGAATTCCATCAAAAAGTCCTCGACGAAGGCGAATTTCTTCCAATACTTGATCCAGAGCCGCGATGGCTCAGGGGATAGAGCGTTCGCCTTCCAATGAGGTGAACCGGGTTCGAATCCCAGTCGATACGAATTCCGCATCCGGCTTGCACTGACCACAGTGCTGACGTGAAATATCCTCAGTGGTAGACGGATCATGGGTTAGAGTCCCCTTGCCGTCAGGCTAACCGTGGGAGGTTCTCGTGGTCTTCCTCTCCATGTAACGCAAATGCGGGTTAGCTCCATCAAAAAGTCCTCCACGAAGGCAAATTTCTCCCAATACTCGATCCAGGAGTTCCCTTGTCTTCTGGATTGGGTTCAAAATTACAAAGCTACGGAGTTGAACATTAGTAGCCGTAAACCCATTAAGTTGGGTCGGCTGTTCAACGACGGTTATAAAATAAAATAAAATACTTGATCCAGTAGTTCCCTTGTCTTCTGGATTGGGTTCAAAATTACAAGGTTCCGGAGTTGAACACAATTAGTAGTCATAAGCCCGAAAATTGAGTCTGATGTTCAAAAACGGTTAAAAAATAAAATATTTAGCGTCTCCCGAGAGACTAGGGTAAAGAAATCCTACGTAGAGCATTCAGCAAACTTTCCTTCCTGGTGGGTTAAAGTGAAATGCACTTTTATTTGTGTTACAAAAAAATAATAATAATAATCTCTCACGGTTAGATCAACAAGCGGATACGAAATCATGGTCAGTCTATCACCAAGGATATATTTAATCAGCCGTGTGGTCGATGTGAGCCCGTAAAAGTAAAGGAATGGGCCATCATAGCATTATTTAGATGTTACTGTTTTATTTCCTGAAATAAAAAACGTGAAAATAAATAAAAATGTGAGGAAACTAAAGTATTTTTGCGAGATGAGAGGGGCATAAAACAGCAATACTAGTTTAAGTTCTACTTGAAAGGATGTTTAAAGGTTATTATCAGAAACGTCAACAAGTTATATAAACAATCAAACTCGTTTTGATGATTTCACCACGCCTTACTCAATAGTGATATTTTGAAGCTTCGTAACCTTTTCCTTCCTTTATATATTTATTTGCGATCGCCGATATAACAATTTTTTTACTCACTTCATATTTGATAAGAATTTTAAAAACATGCCTTAAGGAGCTCTCTACAGTCCATGGCCATATTATTGGACGCACTTTAAGATTCTATTTAAAATTTAAAATTAGAACTATCAAGTGATACTATACAGCTGTATTGTTTTTACTCGGATGAAACCGGTTCGCACTTGTTTACGCTCCTGTATCAATGGGAATTTTATAGTGCGTCTAACAAGAGGGCCAGAGACTGTATATCGTAAACCGTAATATCCTTACAGTAGATGAGCGATTTGCATATACGATATACCAAACATTACTAAAAAAAAAGAAAGAAAAAGTGAAAATTAAATGTATGAAATAGTTTAAAGCGGAGCTGATTTCGCTTGTTTACAACAATTTGCATTGAGAGTAGATAGAAAATGATATGAAAGGGGAAATCATATCCTAATCGTATTTTAAGTAAAGAATCCCTTGTTGCATCGCTTTAGAGAAGGTCGCAAAATTAAATCAAGAAAGAAACTCGACATAAAAACCTTTTATGTCATTTAATGTATGCAGATTTGTTAAAAGCTTCTTAAGTATATTTGCTTTTTCTTTTAAAAAAGTCCATCGCATCTCGGTTTATGTTCTCTTTCACTTTTTTTCTTTATGGAAATGTGCATTAAACTTTGTATAGCACTTTTTTTTTTAAATAAAAAATGAAAGGTTTTGTAAAATTTTCCTAACTAAACAATTCTTTAGATTTATTTTTAAGTCAAAAGATTCAACCCGTTGGTCACAAGTAACCGTTTACTGCTCGCAAAATCATTAAAGCTTTGATTTACCCCAATGTTTATATTATGATATGGAACATTTAATATTCACATACAGTCCCTGGCCAAATTATTAGACGCACTATAAGATTCTATGTAAAATCTTAATTATCAGGTGATACTATACAGCTTTATTGTTTTTACTCGATCGGTTTGCACTTGCTTACGTTAGTGTATCCATTGGTTTAATTACACGATATATTATATAAATAATGAATAATTATTATATCAGGTATTATATTAGTATATTATAAAAATTACATCAAATTATTAGACGCCCTGTAGTTTTTTAATAAAGACATGATTTGCACAAGTTTATAAGCAATACTTTTATATTTAAACATACGTGTAATGGGTTTTTATTCAGGAGATTATTTATATATTTATACACTTCCTATTTGTATTTATTTTTAACGTATTGCATTACAAAGTTAACCAATTTATACAGGAGTGTAAGCAAATGCAATCCTGTTTCACCCAAGTAAAAACAATACATAGTATCACCCGCTAGTAATAATTTTACATGGAATCTTATAGTGCATCGAATAATATGGCCAGGGACTGTATATTTACAGTAAAACAATTTTATTACGTGTTACGGATAAAGTAGGAGTGAGAGCTGAAGTTTAATGGGTTAAAGTGAAGATTATCAGCCTTGGTCAGTGAAAGTCCGAAGAATCTCCTATGTTTCCGCGTTTGACTAGCTAAAACTAAATTTAACTAATCCTAGTCGATTAAAGCTCAAAGAATTTCTAACGTTTTCAACTACAACCACTTTTGGCATTTATTTTTCGGAAAAAAAAAACCAATTGATGTAGGTATGTAGTTACTTAATTTGCGTTGCACTAGAGCTGCTCAATGGTCTATTGGCGACGGCCTGGGAAACATCCATAAGGATGACCCGAAGACATACCATCGCAATTTTGATCTTCTGCAGAAGGGGGGGGGGGCTCCCTTGTTTTGGTAGTCCGATAACCCAAGGGGGGGGGGCTCCCTTGTTTTGGTAGTCCGATAACCCAGGGGGGGGGGCTCCCTTGTTTTGGTAGTCCGATAACCCAAGGGGGGGCTCCCTTGTTTTGGTAGTCCGATAACCCAAGGGGGGGGCTCCCTTGTTTTGGTAGTCCGATAACCCAAGGGGGGGGCTCCCTTGTTTTGGTAGTCCGATAACCCGCGCTTGAAGTCGAGCACTTTACGGTAGAACAGTTTAACCAGGACCGATACCTCACACCCTCTGTCCCTACGCAGGCTGATCAAAGTGGTTACCCACCCGCTTACTGACCGCAGCTAGTGATGCTTGACTTCGGTGTTCTACTAGGAACCGTGCAAATACGATCAGTCCACTGAGGGACAAAAAACCATTTAATCATGTGAGAAAAAAAAAATTTTCATTTAAAAAAATTTATAAATATATTCTTAAGTTTTTTTTATTATTTACAAAAAGTTTATTAAAGGTTTTTTTAAGTGAAATAATGGAAAGATCTATGTTATTTGTTTTCCAAAATGGATTATAAAATATTAAACGTTGAGTTAAAGTGATGGTGAGACCTGTGAAAAAAATTTTTTTGCTTACAATTTCTTACTATAACTGCAGAAATATTCAATTAAATTAAACAAAATGTTTAATTAATTTCAAAAGTATCATTTTCAAATTTGAAAAAAAAACATTAAAAATTGCGTAAGATATTAATATTTAAAGAAATCCTTTCATACTGCGCATGCACGGAAAACATCACAAAATTTTCATGGTTTTTTTTCGAATCCTATTTGGTAACTTATGAAAAAAGTGCGATTGGATTATCTTTAAAATGAAAAAAGTTTTAAGCAAATTTTCAAACAGTTTTTGAATTTTTTTATTGAAAGTTCTAAATGATAAGGGGTTTTCCGCAAAGTTCATTTTGTATCATAAAACGAATTTTTATAAATAATTCTACCCTAAAATGATGGTTCAGAGAACAAATATGATATTTGGAAAGAAAACATAATTTAATAGTCCTATATAATGCCTATGTCATTCGTAATAAATCTTGTTTAATGGCACAGAATTATGTAAAATCCCTTACCATTCAAAGCTTTCTTTTAAAATTAACATAAACCACTTTGAAAATTGCTAGAAACTTTTTGAATTTTCAAGTTATTCTATTCGGTTTTTCATAAGTTATCATATAGGATTCCAAACAAACTTATGAAAAAAAATTTCAAATGTTTTCCGAGCAAGCGCAGTACGAAAATATAATTTTCTTCGCTCATTGGTGCAAATTTTAAAAAAAAAATTCAAATTTAAAAATGATATTTTTATTATAAATTAAAAAGTGTTCTAATTTTTAAAAAAATTATAATGAATATTTCTGCATTTAAAGTAAGAAGACGTTAGTCTAAAAAATTAGTTTTTTTTATAAAATGTTCATATTTTCTTGAATATTTAAGCTAGGTTTACGAAATTTCATATGATAATTAACGTAATTTGCATGTGCTACAATCTTATAGACGTATTTTTTGGCACAGAGCTTTAAATTCACCATTTTAGGTTAATATTTTTTTTAATAAAAGTATTCTTAAATCTGTGAAACGTGCAAGTTATAGATATACAATAATAGGAAAGGGACTTGTTCTGCAAAGAGTTGGAATTTAGAATAATTAAGTTTTTTTTTAATCTAATTTATTCTTCATTTGATATCTGACTCATTTGATCTTTGTATATACAAAATCATGAAATTATTGAACTTGGAGGAAAGCAGCTATGAATTAAATTTTTTATAATTAATTTTTAATAATTTTATAACAATTATCACCATTTTAGTTAAAATTAATAATCTTAAGTTATAAGATTTTTTAATTAATATTAAGCATTATTAGAATATTTTAGAGCTTTGATTCGTACATGTAAAAATATCTGATTTAAATAAAATAAAAATTTTTTTCCAATTTAAATAAAATTCGTTTTTTCAAAAAATTCATGAATTTTGCTATCACTGCTTTAAACTAGCTAAAACTAAATTTAACCAATTTTAACCGGCTAAAGCCAAACGTTTTCACCTTTAACTTACTAAAACTAGGTTTATCCAATCCTTGTAATTTAAAACCTGATAAATCTCAAGCGTTTTTATCTCTAATTGGCTAAAGCTATTTATATTTGATCAATTCTAATCGATTAAAGTTATGGTGTACGTGTTGAAAAGTAATACATTATAAACTAATACCTAGATCATCTTGGTCCCATATAGTACCTGTGGATCTCGTCAAATACCGGGATTCACTTTACTGATATTTTTTTGCTGTCAAAAGCCATTGACCGGATAATAATGAATATTGTAGATATTGGCTTTAACCGATTGAGAGTGCGAATACCTAGTAGTTGGAGTTTCGGGTGCTTTAACTGAATATTGTTATCTTTCATACTTACCGTTTCAGGTAACATACATAAACTCGATGGAATATAGGGAAAAAAAGGGATCAAAAATCATGTTCTTATAGAAATGTCTCTAATGACGCTCTAAACTGAAGTAAACAGTAGAAGATCAGTGTTTTTTTGCGCTTCCAGCTAAAGCGTGTGTAAATTTTAAATAACTGTAGAGCTAATAATTTTGGATTAATGCTGATAAATCTACCATAAATAATAAAACGCAAATAATGTTTAATAACTGATAGTTGCCATTCTATGTTGTATCTTATCACTACTTAATTCAATTTAAAAAAAATATATTTATTTTTGGAAAAAATAACTAAAGTTTTTTCTTACAAATATTAACTCCCGAATAACGTTAAAAAGCGATTTTAGAGTTTTCTTATGGTAATGTGAAGAAGTCAAATAAATATTGAAAGATTTTTGCAAATATGAAACTGCATATAAAGCTAAATAGCAGGTTGTAACGTTGTACATTTTTTTTTTTATACCCTTTGTAAGTAAACTTTTTAAAAAATAGTTCGACTGTTTTTTAGTAAATAATAAAATATGAATAGCTTTTACAGCTAATTGCAGCCTTCTTTTTTTCTTTAAATCCTCGTAACTGTCCTTATTTAAAAGGAAAAAATGTTTTATAGTGAAAAAAATTTTATAAAAATTTTAAAGTTACTTAAGACAAAATATTTTTATTCTGATAGATTACTTGAAATAGATTGGTTGTTAGACGTATCCCACTAGCTGTCAGGGGTATATCCATTTGTTATGCCCTAATAGCATGAGGAGGAACATATTGTATTGTTAGATTTCATATTACTATTTTATAAAAAAGACGTAAAGGAATTCTATTATATTAACTTAATAATCGTTTTTGATTTAATATTAGATTAAAAAACAATAAGTATTCATTTGGTCATTGGTTTCAAATATTCTTAGATTTTAAATGTAAGAATACTAATTTGATCATTGATTTTAAATGCAACGATCATTGATTTTAAATGCTTAATTCCTCATTTCATTTATTTTAAATTAATCAGGCCTCATTAGATCTTTAATTTTAAATGACTATTTGCCATTTGATTTTTGATTTCAAATGATCGTTTACCATTTAATTTTTTATTTTAACTGATCGTTTGCCAATCAATTTTTGATTTTAAATGATCGTTGGCCATTTAATTTTCGATTTCAAATGATCGGTTGCCATCTAATTTTTGATGTTAATTACATCGTTTATTTTAAGTATTTTGATGAAACTGTCGTATAAAATACGTGGGAAAAGTTGGAGCAATCCATGAAACTCAAGTGTATTTGTTAAAATTGAGCAGAAAATAAATATCAAGTCAAAAACAATTTTTCTTTATTTTTCTTATAACAAACTTTGAAATAGAACAAGTGCTTTTTCAGCTACAGTAATTCTCTTCTTTTAATAAAACAGGAGAATTAGAAAAAGTATTTGTTTTAATGATTATAGAACTGTACAATTATATTCTCTCTAGCAATTGATTAAAGAGAAATAATTCTTATTTACAATAATGTTATTTATGAAATATATTATCTTCATTAAGTAAAAACCGTGCAATCATTTATTGCTTATGAAGACCTTAAAGCGCACTTTTAATTAGCATTTCCTGGGTTTTCACAAAATACATACATTTTTAAATTTCGTGAAATATATTGAGACTTAACATAATACAATTAAAAAACGAAATGCAATAAAAAATATGATTCTCGACTTAAGTTTAAATTACAAGGTGTACAGAATTAAAGGAGACATAGGTAAGAAACTTATATTGAAAATTACGCAGCAAATTTCCATGGAAATTGTGGAATAGCATGCTAAAATAAAGGAAATTTGATGTAGCAAGTAATAATAACAGTTCCAAATCACCACTAGGTGACGTATTATAACTTTTTCGAAAACATATACAAATAATTATGAATAATATACAAAATTTTAAAAAAATTAAGTATTTACATAATATACTCAAAACGTTGAAAATAGTGCAGAATCCGTTTAATGTGGCGAGCATCTTGTGCTATATTTAGGTTTGAAGGAGCATCACTAAAGGCTAAAACTTTCAAGGATTCTAGTTTGGAGATCTGGCAGATCGAACAATAGGAAAAAGATGGTTGATGATCGTCATCTAGTGTTTATTTTTGGAACTTTTTTCCTTAATAAAATTAGATTACTTCATTTTACAGTTACTAATTTTGTTTTAAATAGACTATCTACTGATTTCATCTTTAATTAGAGACATTAGTTTAAAATTATAAATAAAGGGTCCAGAAAACTAAATTCTGAAGAACTATGTGTGTTTTTTTAATTATTAAGTATCTTTTAAATGATTAAAAAAAAAGCTGTTTTAATAAAGGAAATTTAGTTTCTTTTTCCTTTTAACTAATTTGAAAATAACGATAAAATTTATAAGTTTTTTTCATAATTATTATTATTTTTTTAATTTAAAGCGATAAATCTCAAAAAATACACGACATAACATCAGGAAAAATGGATAACATATATTTCAAATATATTTAATTTAAGAAAAAAAAGTACAAATATCATATTATACATTTCAATGTTTATATTTTTTAAAAAACTTCGAAAGTTGATAGCAAACATTGCTAAACATAAATTGTATCATGAATTTTTTTTCAAAATAAAACGGAATTAATAATAAAAAGCGTATTTTCATTACATCATAAAGTTTTAAAAATATTTTAAAGAAGAAATATGATTTTTTTATTTTATTTTATTAAACTATACAACAGAACAAAAAATTTCAAAATAATGCATGCATTTTCGATGAATTTCTCCCGGACCCTTAAGTAATCAACAATGAATATCATAAAAACATTCTTCATTAAAAAATGATTAACAGAAACACAATTTTACAAATATTTGTAATGAGTATTAACGTCTAAATCATATGAGAATCATGATGTTACGTTCTCTCCGTTTAGCAAAACAGAGTGCACAATTATTGCACAGTCTAAAATATTAAAAAATAGATATTTAAATATTGATGAAACCTTTGATGGATTTTGAAAATGTGTAAAACTACTCATCTAAAAATATTGAATTGCTGCTTTCTACAAATACCACTACTTAGCGTATTTTTAATTAAAAAGAGATAAGATTCTCAGTTGCCTGTTTATGTAAGCAAAATGCTAAACAGGGCTGTTTTGTTTAAACCTATTAAATAAATAATTATGATTTTCCTATTTTTATTCATTCTTTAATCAAATAAAAAACTTCTTTTAAAAGGCATCATGCACAAATATTCATTAAATTTTGAATAAATAAATAAATTATCACAGCATGTAGAGATAGTTTAGACAGCAATTAGTGTGAATAGATTGGCTCATGGTACGTACGGTTTTTATTGGTACAAAAATTAAATTTTTTGGCACTCTTTTTAAAAAAATTTAGCAATAAAAAATAATAATAATTGTAATTAAACAAGCATAACATAATAATTATAACACTATTATAACAATAATGAACAATGTAACAAAAATAAACAATGTAATAAAATAAACAATATAATAAAAATAAAAAATATAATATAAATAAACAATATAATAAAAATAAGTATTATAATAAAAATAAACAATATAATAATAATAAGCAATAATATAAGAATAATCATTGATGGCATGACAGTTCTGGGTGGCCTTGGCCTTCATTGGAAGATTTTTTCCAGTCCACTCTTTACCAGGTAACTGTCTTCCAGTTCTGTACTTTAATTATAGATTAAACAGATAATAAACCTAAGTTAATTAAACAAATTTTACTTTTCCTAAAAATGTTAATATTTATGAAGTAAAATTTCAAAGAAGATTAGAATTAGATATATATACCAAGTAAATCTAAATTGTAACGTGTTTTTTGAAAAGAAAAAATATTTTTATTAATTAAACATTCTTCATGAAAATCGTGTCAGATTTTGATTAGAGCTTATGAGGTAATATGTTTAAAATTATTTTTTTTAAATTTTTTTTCGTCAAAATATCATTCCTACTTTAAAGAAAAATAGTTTTATTTCAAATTAACACAAATTGAGACTTCAAAAAACTCGTCTAAAAGAGTACCTCTGAGAGAATGAAAAAAAAAAAAATTATGTTCAAGTATGATCTAGATTTATAGTACACCGCATAAATAGTTAATAGTTAATATTAATACTATTTTCAGACTTTTATTTATACAATATAATATTACTCACAAACAAGTGACAAGTGAAGAATTTTAAGTAAAGGAATTTTATTTTTCTAACCTTTCTCCTAAAAAAGAGCATGGTGCCTTAAAAATATATGAAAACGTTGTAATTTTTAATGTGTGTAAAATTTAAGTAATAAAAACTAATATTTAAATTTTTTTCCAAAATAATAATACAATCATATTTTTGTGTGATAAAGTTAAAAATAACCTTCTCGTGTGCAGAAAGTAAAAAAACTAACACATCACATTTTTAAAATAAGGGGATAGGGAAAATTTTTATAAATTCGAAAAGAATATTTCCTATTCCTAAAAAAACTTTGTAACTATCTATTTAGATGCCTAAAATCTACAATTCTATTTTAAAAAATCTCGCATTTTGAATAGAGAAAAATGCATTTGATTGAAAAAGTTTATTGCTTTGTATATAATTCTAATAGACGGAAAAGAGTCGTTGCAGATATTTGTAATGAGAAAAAAATCTAATAGATCCAATTTCTACGCAGTAAGTTCGTTCTATTAGAATTTTCATCGAATTATTGCTTTCATACACTTTTCTTTCTTTCTCACTAATATTGTGTTGGCTCCGTACTTGTTGGAACATTCTTTATTGCTTACGAGTGTCCATTGTTTATTGCTTACAAGAATTCATTGTCCAAACCATCTTACGTTTGTTAAAATGTCAATTAAGAGGAATTAAAGCCCGCATGGAATTTCACACTTTCAAGAACCTATGATTTCATTATTTAAATAAAGATCTCAGTGAATATTGGCTCTACGTGACATTTTTGACAGCAAAAACAGTTGACAAGAAGAAATGAAGATAAAGTTTTGCTTTTATATCTCACCCATAAACTTCCAATGGACCAAAATTTTGAAACAATCAAAACTTATTTAAAACATTCAAGTTCATGGCATTCTCTCTGTTTTATGTGCTTTGGAGAGTTCTTTTACCAAGCGAAATATAAAAAAAACCACAATTTTTATTCTTTGCACTGGATTTCAAATTATAAATATACAATCTCGTCGTAATTACTTAAATTACTGGATAATTAATAAATTCGATAAATTACTTAAATAGTTTTAAAGTTAATAAGCTTTTAAAAATTTCTAATTTGGCGGGATATTTCCACCTAGATAAAAATCATTAAAATCATTGAATAATTCCTAATTTTTTGCAAATTTTTACGAGCTCAGGCAACATAGTTTTGGAATAACTTCTAAAATAATCGCAAATTAGATCGCAAACGATTTTGATTTTACAAAACTGTGGTTTTTCATAAATGTGTCGTTCTACGTCATTTTTAGAATTAGCGTAGAGGTCGCTGGAGAGAATATGTAATTAAGAAGAATAGGTGTTATAAACTATTACCAGTTATATATTATTCTCTTCAGCATATAATTTTCTAGAGAAGTGCTGCTTTATTTCACCACAAAGCTTTCAAAGAACAGTGCTATTTTGCTACTAAAAACAGGGTTTTCTAAAATTACTCTCCGCGTGCTCATAGCCAAATTCTCTTGAAACATTCTTCCACATCAAAAACTCTCAAATACTGTTGCTTAGTAATTTCATCCAGCAAGTTTTAAGAATTTAAAAATTAATCAAAATAAATTAATGTAGTCTAATTAAACAAGACCTAGAAAAATCTACTGTCACTTAGAACCTTTATCCACTAATCTTTTCGGTTACACTTGAAGTGTGATTGTACAAAGACATATTTTTATCATGAATATTTCCCAGTCTTACTTCGCTCTTTGCTTTATATAGAGTGTTCCGCCGTCATAATCATCTTATATATATATATATATATTTAATTCCTTGTGTGTTTATGTATATATGTTATGTTTAGTTAACTTTGCACGTTAAGGGTTAGTAAAAATGATCAAATGAGAGTAAACAAAAGCGTTTTCGAATTCTGTCTTAATTACATTCGTGGTCTTTCCGTTTACTTCTCAAAGAAGCTTAAAGACGGAATAAAGCAAAAAGATTTTGATCAATCAATTTTGGTTTTTGATGTTTCTGAACTTTAAATCGCGTTTATCTACCTTAACTATGGTTGACTGGAGTCTTCAAACATTTTTGGTTTTTCTCTCAATTATTGTTAAATTTTACCCCGATGTGCATACCTTTCGACTTTATAATTGATTAAAAATTTATATTATGGGTGGTAGTTAAGGAACACTATATATCTTCCCAAGAATTCATAATATCATTATAAAGCATAGTTTTTTTCGCTTGCGCGTATTAATGTCCTTTCATATTTTACGCAAATAAAATATATTGTTGTGAGAAATAATACCAACTTGGGAAGAACCAGCTTCCTGTTCGATACGAACAAGAAAACAGGTCAATTCTGTCGTTTTCCCCGTTGAAACGAAATGCGTTCGCTTAAGATTAGCTTCACCGCAACATATATTCATTTATAACACACATAAAAAAATAAAGACAGTCAGTCCAATACTGTTCAAAAAAAGGTCACATTTCAAATGATTTGTACGGAGTTGTTGTTCCAATAACTGTACGGAGCAGTTCCACCACTTCAATATTATTGCAAAGAACGGTTTGGACACCCATTCAATAGTTAGGTCCTTAATAGTAACCGTGAATCGGGAGTAATGGGTGGTGAATTTGGACCTAAAGCTGACATGGAGCCAAGTACAGGATCTTTGAGGCAGGATGATTCGTAATGCTTATTGAGATAAGACTTCAGGGCGAAGGATTTATTGCATCGCGCGCATGCGTAGTGCTTGAAAGCCGAGTGGGTCTGCATGTGGGCCCTCAGGTTAGATCTGTCTGCAAACGCCTTGCCGCAATGAGCGCAACCGAAAGGTTTTTCACCCGTGTGGGATCTCATGTGGCCTTGTAGCAGCCAGGGCCTGGAGAAGGCCTTCCCGCAGACGGCACACTTGTGGCTCAGATTGTGCGTGAGGACATGCATGGCCAGGGCAGGCATGCTGACATACACCTTGCCGCATGTTTCGCACTTCTTGGCCTGCTGTGAATCCGGACTACGGTGAGTCTGCTTGTGACGCGACAGGTTGGAAGATGTGGCATAGTGTTTGCCGCATTCACCACACGTGTACCTGGGCCTGTCTCTCTGTGGCTCTGACGTCAGGAGACCCGAAGCTGTGTTTCTTCGTCTCGATCGTCCATCTGACACAAAGAAAGCATCATAGGTGTAGCTGACAGTGACACCGTTGGAGAACACGTGGAACTGCTGGGCTTCACTCACTAAGAAAGAAAAATGTCATTTACAACACGTCTCAAACAAAATAAAAAATTGCATTTTAAATAAATTTATTTTTCTTACAATCTTTTAGCTTAATGGCTTAGGTATAAGGTTCATTAACCCAATAATAAATAGAGCATCTCAGTTAAACACTAACTTCTAAAAAAAGGTAAGGTGCATCCAGAATAATCTCAAAATAATGCATCAATGCAGGTTTGGGAATGATTTCCTGAAAAGGTGATGTATTCAGAAATATCATAAAGAAAAAAAAGAGAGGATTTGTTGTTGTAGTTCATTTACGGTTCGACGGTTTGGGAAATATCCCTGTGCCATTAAAATTTCGATCCTCTGCGGAGGGGATGGCACCCCCTCTTCGTTAGCCCGACGACCTGCACGCGAAGTCGAGCACTTTAGGTAGAACAGTTTAACGAGGACCCATACAGCACACCCTAGGCCCCTACGCAGACTTTTACAAGTGGTCACCCACCCGCACAATGACCGCAGCCAGTGATGCTTGACTTCGGTGATCTGCTGGGAACCATGTCTTAACAATCAGTCCACTGCGGGACAACAACAAAAATAAAAAAGAAAAAGAGGAGGAAACTGAATATTGGTTTCATTAATAAATGTTCAAAAAAGGAACATGGGACCAACGAAAGTGTTCGAAGTTTCTTGTAATTCTGAATATCAGGTTGATCTCAATTTCTTACCAAGGCCATCTATTAAATGTTTCTAACCCTGTATTTTGCTATGGTATTTCGAATCACCAGGATCCACCCTGCCGTTTAACTGATCCACCAATCCTCTCTGCAAATGGCAATTAAAGAAATTCTAGATTGTTTTGTTTATCCACAATCCTGGGGGAGTTGCTAAGTTAGGTTCATCACCAAAGCTGAAGCCTTTCTGTATAACGGAAAAAATCCTCTTCTTTTCTCTTGTCATTGTAACTGCAAACAATACTGTCAGAGGCATCTTAATTCTTTTATTTTCTTCTTTCCTTGGCTTTTTTTATAGCTTTCAAGATGGGGTACTGCCAAACTGTTTTGTATCGCAAATTTCTTGAAAGATATTTAAGATTAAACAGAAGAGATAAATATTTTTCGAATGGACATCAATATTGAGACTCATAAATCATGATAAACTTAACGTAACCTTTCCCCCACATTGTATGAAAGCTACTGATTACCAAAACTGTTAGATCATTTGCAGGTATTTGAAGAGGGAATTGGTAGCTCGACTAGGCTTTTTTAGCTATAAAACGCTTTAATTTACGTTGCAAAATCTTAAGAGTGGTGGTACTTGTCATGAATCGTCTGCCCTTTCTCATGACTTCAATTTCCAAGAGAAGATTGTGGGCTATCATCAGTAAGACTGTATTTACAAAAAAAGAGGTAACTTCAATATGATATGAATACTGCCATCATTGAAGCTTGACTGATACCAATGTTCTTCTGCGATTGGTCATATACTTTTATGACATAAAAATTTTTTGTTGCTATAATCAGAAGTAGCTTTATTTTGGCAAGACACATTCCCCTCCTCTTTTTACTTATTCGATGCTTTTATATTCTTATCTAGCTAGAGCAGGAAGTGAGTTAATCTTTTTAAATACGTGTTTTGATACATACTTCCTGAAATATATTTGGTTTTTATTGGTATCTTTGCTTCCAGTTATGGTCAAAAATCAAGGTGTCTTCATTTAAATAGGACACACTGCATTTTTTTATGTTACACAACTCCTCATGCACCACAAAGTGTAATATGAGGCTTACAGATGTAAGTGGACAATGTACAACTGTAAATTGAAAAAAAGAAAGTGCGTGAAGTATTTAAACCTTTTTTAACCTCATATACTTTTCAAGCCACGATGACGACTCAATGGTTGAAAATTCAAGTTGTCCATTGTGTTAGGATGGGGTTTCATCCTTTGTGGTCACCTAAAACTCACCAGGCACCTGATCAATAGATACCAGTTTATTTTAAAAGCAAAAGCAGCTGGTGTGCAATGATGACCCTATAGTTATTAACATGCTGTGGGCCACCGGTAAACACATTGCTGTATTGTGCTCTTGATATGACGTGGACCGGCATTATAGAATCCCAACATGACAGCCCCGTGACAGAATCGCAGCGACATTATCGAAGAACGTTACGGAGTTCTTGCAGAATTATTTTTCTATTAAAAAGCAAAAGAAAAAATAAATTACTTTTCTTCTCTATAGAAATTTACACGTAATATTTAAATCTGTATTTTCGGTAGTTATTAATTTTTACGAGGTTTTTTTAAGTATCCCGATATATTTCAAAGAATATTTGAACCTTGCATTTGAGTATTTACTTTTTAAGGCTGTAATTCTATCGAATTTTGGGCACAATATTTCTCCATAGTTTTTAAATCGGACATTTTTTAAAACTATATTATTTATTACAACAACCTAATTTCAAAACGAAACACACATTTGAGGAGTCTGATTCGCGTGATTTCGTCGTCGATCTTTTTTTCGGCAATTACTACTACGGATTTCATAACTTTTAATTACTTTTTTTTTTGTGATCATTATTTACAAAATGCGAAGAAGAAAATAATTTTTGTCTCCCCCCCCCAAAAAAAAAATGCAAGAATATCACCCATAATATTAGAATAAAAAATTATTACATGTTCAATTAAAAAATATTTTAAATTTTATTTTTTTAGTTGTAAATACAGAACTTTTGTTATTTTAAATAAGTAACATGTATATGTTTGTTATTATTAAAAGTATCCTGCAGAATGATATTAGATCTAGACAGTTTTGTCGCAGATAGCTTGAAAAAAATTCTGCCACAGATTCCAATTGAGATCCTTTATTTGCTTTCACCTCAAACTGTAGATAATCGAAGCCTTGTTCTGAGTAGGGCTCTGATCTCTGAGTACCCCCTCTGTTCCCTCGTCAGTCAAAAGAACTCTGTTGATATAGAAACAATTTCACTGAATCCTATTTCCTTTTTTATCTCGCGCAAAGTGTTGTTATAGAAAAAGAATGCGTGAGAATGGTTTTTCAAATTGTACAGGATGCATACCTCTTGCGGAGGATGGAATGGGTGAGGAATCGAGGAGACGTGGACTGAGACTGCTTTCGGAGACCCGACTGCAGAGGGATGATGTGTCACTGATGTCTCGACCTCGATGGCGGCTCAAATCCAGTTCTTTATCAAAAATATCACTCTGGGTTGCCGTGTCGAAGGAGAATCTCTCGTAGGGAGACAACAAAGAAGATGGTGATATAACATCGTGAATATAACCTGCGGAAGATATTGAGAGAGTTCATAGTATGTCAAACGTGCAGTTCTTGGCAAAACATTAGAGCATTTTTACAATTTTTTAAGGCACGTTGGAAAAAGCCAATGGAGTTTGTTTATAGATGGAATACATATATATGGGTGATTCTCACGAAATATGACAATTCACTGTCCCTCGCTTCAAGATCTATTACTATAATACTAAAAGAACTTTTTTTTAAAAAAAATTAATAAATAGCATTGCTGTTAGAATTTTAAAATGACTTTGCACTAGCCTTGACTGTTTTGTATACTTAAAAAATTTTATTGAATATCAAAATTTCATTTTCCTGGCATGTCCCAAACAATATTTCCAATAATAACTAGCTTTAAAACTTCTCATACATTTTTCAAAATCTAATTTTTTTTATCTCAACCGGTGTAAGCATTTCTAAAATATACGCAGAGGGTATTATTTACAAAAACTTCGTTTAAAATAATTTTTTCTGTCAATAATTTGTTTGTCCCAAGAAAATCTGTCATTTTCCTGGCTACTTTTATTGAGTAGTTAATAACCAAAATAGATAGAGCCAGCAATCAATATCTTATGTTAATAGATTGATTAGATACCCTCCTATATGAACATGTCTTGCTGCATGAATAAAGAACCAATTTTCTGGTTCAAAATCTATTTCAAAAAATTTTTCAATGTGAGTAGGTTTTCGTGTTGTCATTTTCCTGGCTTCTTGAAATCTTTAACATAAACTACATAGATTTATCTGAGTTATTTTAAAAAATCCCGTTGTTTCCTGCAGAATATAAACGTCTTAGGCCAAAATATTAAACTAAACTAAAGTTGTAAGTTATAAAATGGCGAATTTGTCATAATCCTGGCTGTCATTTTCCTTGCTTTTGAATGCCAGTACATTGAAGTGTTACCTGAAATTTTTTTTAACTGCCAATACTGTAAAGAGGGAAAGCAAATATTAACCTAATACCAAGTTTATGTATGATTGTAATATGCTTGGATATAATCAAAGTTATTTATTTATTTAATGATTGATTAATATACACAATTTTATTCTGTACATATCAGAGCCAAAATTTTTTTTGATTCTTTGTACAGTGGACGAAAAGAATTAATTTCAGCAATTTTTGGTCCATCTAACATAAAGGCTTAAGTTGAGTTACTTACTATTAACTTAAAATGACTGCTTTTTAAACTTCTAAGCTAATATGTCATTTTCCTGGCATTCAAGATTTGGTGAATTTCTATTTTTTTTTTTCTCTCGAACAAATGTCAATAAACTACACTGCTGTCTGTAAGATATTAATAAGTGTTACTAAAGAGGTATACAAAAAAAAATTTTAGATTATTTTAAAGACTTTGAATTTGAAGAAATTTTTTGATCCGAATTGTCATGTTTAAAAAGAATCACCCATAAACTTGTTTTCAGACAGTATAACCTTTTAGACAAATTAATATGTTTTGTCCTCACACACTTTCGATTTCAACATAGCTTGCTACAATGAGCCCAGAAAAGTAAAAGCTTATTATAGTGTATTTATTAGCTGACCAAGTGCTTCACGTGCTGAAATTTCCAAATCTTTACTTTTGATTAAATAACAAAGAAAAAAAAAATCAGTAAGAAAACAGCAACATATGTAAGGACGTCTATAGAATACACCTGTCGTTTCTTTTGCTCTCAGTTTGTTTTAATAAACAAGTATTTCAGTAGAGGAAAAGTGTCTTGCGATGGTTTCCTAAAATGTTCCCTATAAGATCTTATGTACGTAATATATTTCATATTTACATCATTATTTATATAATAAGTAATATATTTTATACATATTTTATCCCATATTCGAACACCTTTCCTAGATTTCTTAGAGCTACTAACATTTTATATTTTTTGAGATCATATTACGATACCTTTGAATTTTACAAGTTAGGCTTATCTCTAACGGTAAAAATCACTATTTACATCACTACTCATAAGCGGGAGTAAAACCAAGAAGTATTTTTCGATAACAATTCATTTTACTGTGAAAGTAAATATAGCATTTTATACAATGCATCCTTTTATTTATTCATTTCATGATTGACTCCCTAAAATCATTTCGTTTTGATTTTTATTCTTATTAAACTAACATTTGTTTTCGTAATAATAACAGAATTATTCTTTAGCGTAGTTCATTTTAAACAAAACCGTAACTTTTCACCCTATCGTTTTCTTTTCACCATACAATACATATATTTGTAACCAATTAAACCATACAAAACAATTTTTTATACTCATGCACCAAAATCTAGAGTTTAGAATATTCCGGAGAATTATTAAAGAATATGCATGGTGCTTAGGACGTTTTATATTGAATAACAGCACAGCTATACACTGGCCAGTGAAACTAATACTCAAATTTCGGTATTTAGTAGCATGTTAAGGTCGACTATATAGGTTAGATTATCATTATATAGGTTACAGATTACCTCATAAGAAGAACACTTCAAAACAAAAGCTTCGCCAGTCCTTCTCATTAGAAAAATTTCTTATAAACACGAACATAAAAAAAGATCTTTCAATTTTCTAACTGCTAACCGTGTTAGCTGTAATAAAAAAAAACAATACGTTGGTGAGCTTTCTATTCTGAACACAGCTCGAAGAGCATATTTAAGAAATAGACACAGAAAGAAATGCGTTTTTTCAATGTCCAACCAAAATTTAACAACTATACGAGGAATTTCATGTTTACTCCTCCTTACTTTATTTAAAAATTAAGCTCAATGATTATGGGGCAAAGTCCCAGATTTCGGAGACGGGTGTATTACAGATGTAACTTTTCAGGCATGTCCTCGAATTCAGAACACTAAACACTTAAGTAGCTTTAAAAAATCGAATTTCGTACAACGTTTATTTAATACCATTATGAAATATTTATTGGGTCCATGAAAAACTTGTAAAAAGAACTGCTTACTTTTATCTTTTCAAAAAAAAAAAAATAAATAAATAAAAATAATAATTAATCAAAAAAATATTCTAAATTGTTAACGAATTTATTTGGATTAATTTTATTCTTTTTGAAAGAAATTTTCATAAGATACGTTAGAAACAAGTAATCAAATGCTATGCTTAAATAGCTATGTCTATTTTCTTAATTAAGCAATTCGATCTGTATTCATTTCCTTCAACGCACATTTTGAGCTGTATCCATTTTCTTCAACACACACATTTTGAGCTGCGTTGGTTTTCTGAAACACGCATTTTGAGCTACGCCCATAATAAAATGCTCACAGAAGAATAATTTTAATTTTATAACAGTAGAAGTTTCGAAAACATCTGGATGGATTTACTTAAAATTTTGTATTTAAAAAATGAACGTTGATATACTAATTAAGAAATTCATTTAATTTTTAATAAACTTTAATTTTTGAGTATTTTATTTTTTATTTTACTTCTACTTAAGAGCGGCCCTATGCATATAGCATAAGTGTTGGATCCCTTATAACCCTTAAAAATTCTCAACCTAGTACTGAAACTTGCGGAATCTTAAAATTTTTTTCACGTTTTTTTCTTTTTCAGAGTTGTAAAGGAGGCTTGTTGATCAACAATGTTTTTCCTTTCATCTTAAATATTTGCGAAGACTTTTCCTTCTCATGAATAATTCAAGTGTTGCTCCCCACCCCCATTAGAACGTTTTAAGCCTCTTTTCGTCTTTTGATAAGAACAGTCATCACTAAAAATCCAAAGTGGTCATTTGAAAAGAGAACACTGTAGAGGTAACAAAGTATTCTAAAGTATGTAGTGTTACTGTAACAATAGCGAATGATAAAACGAGCCAATTACGTAAAACAAATGAAAGTGCTTAATGACAATGCGATCCTCCCCATCACTCCATCTTTTATTATTTTTATTTTTTTACTCTAGCGTTCGTTATAAATGATCACTTTAGGTCGTTTGCAATGACATTTATAGGAACTTTGAAAATCGGAGCACGCAAAGAATTGTGAAGAGTGAGTTTTATTTCCCACTCAAATCGATCACTGAAAAAAAAAAAAAAAATGGAAGTAAATATAGGAATGTATAAAATCATTTATTTTTTACTGTGTGTAAACTATGAGAATTTATATAAACTTTTTCCAGATTTATTACATTTCCAAAAAACAGTATGATTCACATTTTTCATCTTTTTTATAATTTTATCTACAGTCCCTGGCCAAATTATTAGACGCACTATAAGATGCTATCTTAATCATCATGTGACACTATAAGTTTTATTGCTTTTACGCATTGAAATCCCGTTTGCGAGACTGAATTCCTGTTTGCACGATACATTAATTTAATACAGATCCGTATCCTACAACGAATGAGTTGAAATATAATTCTTTCTCGTCTATTTCTTTTACTTAACTTAGATTTATTATTTGTTTATGTATTTTATTGTAACAGTGATATATTTCTGTTTAGTATACCTGGCAACTTCGATGTATAATTAGTTTATGTTCTACATGGCTTCCTGCCTGTCTTTGTGTGAAGTATCAGTGTAAATATATAGTGACAGAATTGATATCTCTGAGAAAGAATATTTTTGAAAGAATTCAAAATGCGCCACTTAAGAGAATTGATACTTGGCGGGCATGACTTATTTGAAATAGAATGAAAAGAACAGCTGCTAACGTAAGCAAATGGCATTTTTCAACAACCAATCAGGATCTAGATACCTACACTACGTCATTTGCAGATATCTCATGGCATTACTATTCTTTCATTGAAGTAAAAGTCCCGCAGTGGACTGATCGATAAGACACGGTTCCCAGCAGATCACCGAAGTCAAGCATCACTGGCTGCGGTCAGTGTGCGGGTGGGTGACCACTTGGATTAGTCTGCGTAGGGGCCGAGGGTGTGCGGTTAAACTGTTCAGGTCGTCGGGCTACCGAAGTGGGAGTGCCATCCCCTCTGCAGAGGATCAAAATTGTGATGGCAAGTCTTCGGATCATCCTTAGGGTTGTTTCCCAGACCGTCGCCAATTGCCCATTGTACAGCTCTAGAGCGACGCAAATGAACTACAACAACATTGAAGTAAAATCGATCATTCTTTAAGTATTCCTAGACTCACAAAAAGTAAGTTTCAACCTTAATATCGATATATTGTATTATAATACGGTTCAGATTTAATGGAACCATAAAAGATTAAACTGAGGCTTGTTTCACTTCAATTTTAAAAATAGTATTGCGTGATTAAGTTTAGGAGAACGATTACTATATGGTGTTTATGTTGTAGAGATTCTGAATTTTATTCTGATTCATTACGCTTTAAAACTTTTAAGAGAATTGCTTTTTGTGTAGCGGTACTGTATTTTAAAGAATTTTTGATGACACATTTTATAAAGCTTTCGAAGTTATAAATAGTGAAACAGAATAATAAACTCGAAAGAATGTAAGCCTTTTTGAAAATTTTTAAAGATACCTTACATCCTTTTGAATTCTTTCTTATTCAGTTGTACCATTTAACAAGCATCCAAAAATATTCATAATAGAATATTCAAAATGTTATAAAAGATTCAAAATGGTTAAATTTCAAAATTTCTAAAAATTGAAGTTTCTAGTTTATAATATTTAAATGTATTAGACTTTAACATAACTAAATATATTACGCATTAAAGTAAATAAGTTTCAATCAGAATATTAAAGCAAAATATTTATCCTTAACATTATTTTCAGCTTTTCTATTATTAGCATTTAAAATTTGTTAAATTTCCATAAGCATAACTACATTTGTTACATTTTTAAAAATTTAATTAATAAAACCTGTTCTTTTTTCTGAGTAAAATATGTCAAATTTAAATAGTACGAATTCCTTAGATATTAGAAAGTTCAGTTAAGATGTCAGAACCAAAAGTTTTGAGAGATATTGTTTTTAAGTTGGAAAAGTAAGAAAAAAATTACAATATCATCCACAATAAAGTACCACAAATAAAACTAATTTCAAATACTGCGTTCAAGGAAAAAGAGGCACATAAAATTTGAAGGAAAGTTAATAGCAATTATTTTTTCGTATGAGAAAATAAATTCCAAAACTTTTAGTGTCGATACTATTTAAAACCTATTAAAGGATAGAAAATATTCTGACGTGATTTTTCTACCAAATTAATTTCTTATAAAATTCCGGAACGTGCAATGTTATGTTTATTCTTTAAATTAAAACTTGTCTAAGAATTTATAAAAGAAAATAGTTTGTGAACAATAGTTGGACAATATTAAAATAGTGCCATATTTATAGTTAACTTAAGAGCGATTTATCTTTAATATGAGCTATTAAAATAAAAAAAAAATAAAAACAAATATTAAAAAAACCTTATGACTTTAAACGTATTAGAACTAGTAGTATAAAATTGGATTTCAGATATAAGTAAACATGAAACTTGTTTGAAACATACAGGATAAATGTAGTTAAATATGTATTATGGAACATATAGGATAAACGAGAATTGAAACATATAGAAGTTAGCATCTGTAACAAAATGCCGTTTTACTTTATTTCTTTCAAAATTGAAAAAAATTTAAACATTAAAGATAAAAGGTAATTTAGAAATAAAAACATATAGGATAATAGGGAACTGGAACATAAGAAATTATCGGTGCTACTTCCAAAAAAATCACCATTACATGATATTTACCAGGGGATAGAAATTAAGATAATTTGGCCAATGGACCAGGGTCTAAAAATATTACTAATCCTTGCACATGAAGCGTTTGCATGTTCTATTACTTTGCATGTTCTTTACTGGAGCATTTGCATGTTCTATTAGTATTTTTGCTAAAAGAAAGTTAATAACGTGAATTTAAATGAAAAATGGAAGCACAAAGTATGTATTAAGGTCAGAATTATGATAAAATACGCTATTTTATAAAAGACCCAAACATGAAACTGAAGGTCAAAAAACCGAAACAGCTTACGTTCATTTTATATACTTTTCTGGTACGAGAAAACTTTTAGTTTTTCTACCAAACGAGCCACCGTTAATTTCTTATCCTGCTTGCATTATATACACATCTTTCTTCTTCAAATTTTAAGAAAATAAAACAACAAAAATTTGAAATTAATAAATTTTTTTATGCATATTTGATAGAAAAAAGAAGTCGCACATGATTGCGTTAAGGAATATATATATATAGCGGGGTGGCCCGCTCTAAGCATTGGCCACCTCGCCAAATGCGATAAAATTGTAAATTTGGTGAATAAAATTGTGTTTTGGCGAAAAAATTTTTCCACTGGAAAGAAAAATATATATTTAACTCAACCCTCAAAACTAGGTCAAAAAGAATTTTTCTAAACAAATCAACTTTTCCTATTCGATTATGGTAACTTTCGGTAGATGTATCGCATAACCAATTATAATTGGGTGAAAATAATATAGATCTAGACAAACTACCGTAAAATAGTTCTCTTTGGGGAAGAATATTGATCATAAAAAAGTTTTAAGATTTGTATTTGGTAAAGGCTTTCGAAAATTGGCAGATTTTTTTTTATATTTGGCTAGTTTATTGGCTTATAATTTGAAATTCTTAACTTGGACCCTGTATACACATATTTTCGTGATGTTTTTCAATTATAACTTTCTTTCTAATTCTTCATTGATTTGCTCTAAAAAGAAACCAGAAATTGGTAAAACGCGCTTCATAACCATGATTTGGCGCAATTCATGTTTAACCCTCCCTTCAAACGAGCACTCAAGTGGGACGCCAATCCATTCCTCCCTCAAAAAAAAAAAAAGAATCTATTTTTCAGTACTCTTTCCAGACGTGCCAAACAGCAACAAGGGAATATGTCAAAAATCAAACAAGAAAGACCTCTCACTCCCTGCAGCCAGAGGTAAAGGGGGGGGGGGAGGGGGTTCTCTTTATACAGCAAAATCAAACGATTTGTGACGGCTACAGGACACTCGTGAATTCCAATTCGATTTTCAAAATGGCCTTTCAGACTGCCTAATGCTTTTGAAGAAGACCTTGGAATATATATATTAAAAAAAAAAAAAATGCGGCTGTTATAGAAACTGCACGGAAAATTGTAATTCGTCGTGGGTAATAGATTATTCGTCCGTAGCATCGTTTCTAATCAAAGCTAAAGCAAAGTCCTTGTCGCTTCTGCTGCTTTGACCTTAATAATAAGCTTGAACAATTTGGCCAGCCATCAGGTGCACATGGCCATTAAGTTTGCCCAGCGACTCAACATGTTTTCTAGTGTAACTAAGTATATTTTAATACCATGTTCTGTGTCGGCAAAAATAGATGATGCTTTGGCTGCGGCGGCGGCGCATATGCTTAAATTTCATCTCCATTTTTTACATTTATTTGATTTTAATCGATGTCTATTTTCTCTTCATTTTTTTTATACCGTTCGTGCAATTTTGACCGGTGAAATACATTTTAGTTTTCACTCTTTTATGAGAAAGATAACATGGATATGTACCATTTGATTTTAGCCAGCAAAGTATAATTTTTATTTATCTCGTTTACGAGAGAATCAACATAGTTGCATATCATTTATTTAGTTTTAGTGTGGTCTTTTTTTTATTTTTTTTATCTGATTTATGGAAAATTCAACATAAATTGTAAGCTTTCTTTAGTTTTTAACCTGCTTGTTATTTTTTTTTTTTTTATCATTTTCATGAAAATTCCATTATGGTTGTTTACCATTTTGTTTTCTTTTTTACGATAAAGCATAATTGTGTACCATATGAATTTAAGCAGCAAAATATATTTCTTGTCAGTTTTTTTATGGAAGTACAATGCAACACAGTTGTATACCACTTATAAGAGTTTATCCAGAAAAATTAATTTTGTTTTTAATTCTTATGCGAGAAAGCCTAGCTGTGTACCATATGAATTTAACCTGCAAAATATATTTTCTGGTGAATTATTTTAATAGAAATGCTTTATGGTTGTATATCATTTATTTGATTTTAATTGGCAAAGTATTTATTGTTAATTCACTTACAGAAAAAAAGATAAAAAAACAAACAAAATTATCTTTATTAAAATAATGTTATGTCTCTTTTTATTCACGGGATTTAGCTTCATTAACACTAAACATACCAACACTTAATATATACCTATTTTTACCATAGCCGGTCAAATGACCGGACTTTATGTTTCTTGATTGAATGTATGAAATCTGGATGTTAGGAAGGAAATAAACTAAAAAAACTTTATTATAACTAACAACTAAACAAAATTGCCAAGAATTATAATTCTTATAATTATTTTTATAGTTAATATTATTTCTTCGAAGAACTTGTGCTGTCTTGATAGTTTTGACATTTTTTCTGGGTAAAAACTAACAGTTAAGTTAGAAATGAAGTAAAGCTATCCAAATAAAATATAAGCTACTTACCAAAACATTTACTTTTTGTCACTTTTTCTCACACAAAAATGCCAATCTAAAATTTTAGGTACTTTCTTGAAATTCGAATTCACAGTTATTCCGATTGCACTTACAACGCAACAGTCTTTGCAGAAATGTGCAACTCATCGAATGCAATACGTTGAACACGCATTGCATCGTCACTTATGATACGATAACCTTAAAAAGCAATAAATTGTTCTCCCGGTCAAATGACCGGTTGTGGTAGAAATAGGTATACGACATGTATTATTTGAAACAAACAAAATATTATAAAAAAGTAATAATAGATTATTAACTGTATATTATTGTTAGAAAAAGTCATGAAGTTGAACGTGCAAAAACGATAAGTAATAAGCGCATTTTTGATGCGAAAATTCTTAAACGGTCGTTTGACTGGTTATGGTATGTTTAGTGTTAAATGACTCGTTTATTGTTTTCTGAAATAATTCTCAAATATTCCAGGGTTTTTTTCTTTAGAAAATCATCAAATCACACACACAAAAAAAAAAGAAGAAAAAAAAAAAAAAGAACCATTATAATGTAGACGTAATGCATTGTTTTAAAATGATTCTCGTAATACTTGAACCTTGTTGGAGAGAAAGAGGGAAAAGGCTGATTAAAAGGACGATCTTTTTTTATTAATGCTCCTCTAACAAGGAGAGGGGCTTTTGGGGCTAATAAGAAGAACCGGTGTTCTACTAAGTCCCTTCTATTCATGAGGGTGGTTGGATTCCTAATTTGTGGTCGAGGTGGTGATAAATAAATGAGGAGAGAAGGAATCCGCTTGCTGTAATACCCAGTGGCCGTCGTTCACCTTCGGGGGGAAAATGTAAAACCCGGATTTCAACCACAAATAATAACACTTGGGGTATCAAATTATGTGTCTGTAGCTAATGGTCATTTTAATCATTTCCTATTGTTCTAAGTCATTTAGTCATTAAATAATGTCATTTAATTATGCTTATTAAACTTTCTGTTAGTCAATGTTGCTAACATTTGTTTTAATCATTTTCCTTTGCTATTTAGCAATTTAATCACTAATTTAGTCATTAAATTATCCGTTAGCATAACATTAATTTAGTATATCATTAAAAATACAAATTATATTTTTGTAAGTGTTTGCTGTGCGCTTATTTTAGTCATTAATCGTGATACAGCAAAAATTTTACTCTTTTTTTTTTTTTGGTAATATAACAAGCAATAATTAAAAATCATTGTTTTAAATACATATAACTAATTGCGACCATAATGGTGACCCTTAAATAATATTCGTATATCTTCAATTTAGTTATTAAACTCTGCCCAGTAAACTATGTAAGTGTCTTCTACGTGATTGTGTTAATCATTTAATAATTTTTACTTAGTCCTCTTATCATTTTTTATCCATACCTTTATGTTTCTTACATGGCACCAAAAAAGAGCATATTTCTCTTTGGTAAAACTATAATTCATTCTGTTAGGTTTGTCTTCTAATAATTTATGTTGTGTTAAATCATTAGTTATACATTAAGTATTTTTTAGATTCATTTCGTTAGTTTGTCTTAAGTAATAAAGTAGTGTTTAAGTAGTGTCAATTAGTTATACGTAAATTACGCGTAATAATGTAAGTTAAACATTAAGAATTTATTTAGAATAATTTTGTATTTTTTGTAGAAATAGGAACTCAGTTACGAAATAATTCGAGCCATACAAAAATATAAACAATAATATCGTTCTTAAGTATAGAAAAAAAAAACTAGCTATATAACGTTAAGTACACTATTAATGAGTTTTGTGCTTAACAAATTCTGTTATCTTTATAATAAGCATTCAATGCTACTGCATGTGTAAAAAAAAGTATGCTAAATGATTTTAATAACTAGTTGAGAAAAAAGCTCTATTAATACTTTTTATTTCCAATATGCTTCGCACTGAGAAATTATATTCAAAACAGTAAAACTGTTAAAAAAGAAGTCAAATTGCTTAAACAAAAAGACAGTTAAAAAACATACAAATCTTGTGAAAGACCGGTCTTCTCTTTCGTACTCTATTTTTTAAAAAAACAAAAATCTACAAATAAATTTAACAAACAAAATAAGCAAAATAAAATTACTTTTTAAAACTTATATTGCAAGAAATACTAAGCATTGTTTTATTCATTGTAATATATTTCTTAGGCACATTACTTTGAATATAAACATGTATACTTTTTCAACGCCCGGTGGCAGAGTGGTACTCTAATGCCACAGCTCCTGGGTTCATTCCTCAGGCCGGGCATGGTTGACTCAGCCTTTTATCCCTTCTGTGGGTCGATAAATGGAGAACCAAACACGCTTGGGGACTAAACATTGGGGATTCTACGTTTGGTTGACCACCCAACCAGAAAAACTGTCCCTGCATCCGAGAGCCCAAGGACAAAAACTGAGATGGTCTTGGTCCTCTATGGGCTGTCGCGCCTCTGAGTTTTTTTAATTTTTTTTATTTAATACTTTTTCTGCTGAGAGAGTATCTTGCGAAAAAGAAAGAAAAAGAAAGCGTAAAAAAAGTATTGTGACGAATTGATTATTGTTAAGCACAGAAAAGCGCTCTAAATATTTAAATGAGCATAATCACCAAATTGCAAGAATTTTAACTTCGGTTATTAAAATTTTAAAAAATTTCTCACTTTTTAGGCTATTTTATGAACACAAAAATTTAGTAAAATTCTTCAAATATTAAAAAATTAATTCAAAATCACAATTTAATTTATAATAAATTATAGTTTTTTTTTTTATTTAATTTCCAGATAATTATCCGAATAAGGGGGATTGAGTAGCAATAAACAGAACTTGAGTCAACAGTTATGAACTCACTCCAATTATAACAATAACCTGTTTATAAATGACAAAAAAAAAAAAAAAAAAAAAACTTTATCAGCTTCTCAAATAAAGGTGTAAAAAGTTGACAGATTTCAAGCACTCAAAATAGATGACAATCATCAAGGCCCAACAAAACCTGAACTTAAGCATGTTTAAGTTTAAAAAAAAAAAAAAAATCTTAAGTTTTGAAGCTAATGAAGTTTTCGTATTACAAAGCATATCTCACTGCTTCAGTTTCTCTGGATTACTCATTTCAAGGGTATATAATTCGTAAAAAAAAACAGCTGTATAATGATAGCATAAAATAAGAGCTTTAGAAAAAAAAGCTTTAATTTGTTGAATGAAAATGGCTCTAAATCAATTTAATTTGTAAAATGAACTTCTATAACGTTATTACGACTACCGGTTTTGATATTTACCGGTGAAAGTGGACATTCTCTTGATTTCGCTCATTCACGGTAACATCGCTGTATATATATAGCACGAAATAATAGCTTCGGAGAAAGAGCTTTAATCAGTTTTATTGTTATGAAGATGGCTCTAAATTAATTTAGTTTGTAAAGTGAACATCCATAACATTATTTCTACCATCGGTGGTGAAACAGTAACATTTCTATGTTAGTATGAATGATCGAAATTGGTGGTTGGTCCGAAATTTATATACTAGGTGCCACTGCCCGGTATACCCTACACTGATGTATTTACAAAGTAAAGTGCCACTGCCCTGTATGTATTTAGCTTGTTCTCCGAATACAGATGTTTCTCCTAATCTATCATCAGGAGATAATAAAATATGGAATAAATATAATATCAAAGAATAAATTAATACCAAATCGGATATAGCAAATATTTGGGACATAGCTATTATGTGATTGTTGACCGGTGAAAGTCTAGATTCCCTTGATTCTTCACAGTATTATAGCACGAAGCTTTAGAAAAACAGCTTTAATTTTTTTAATTGTTTTGAAGATTTAATTAGTAAAATGAACTTCTATAACATGTTTCACTTCTACCATCGGTGATGAAACATATCCATATAAATACGTTTTCTTTTAAGTAGACCACATTCAACTAAAGAAAAACATGTTAAGCAGAATCTTCTTATTTTATTGAACCGAAGTTTAGTACTATTTTTTCTATATAGGTTATTTTAGATAAAAAATTAATAGTTTCCCTTTAATATATTTACGAAACTGACGTTAAAACTAATGATTTGAGTGCTTGGATGCAGTGCTGAAATTTAAAAGTAATTTTGACCGCATTGCGAAATAAAGTTTTATTACATAAGTGCGCTCCACTCTCTAAATGTAGAAGTTGTCATTTCTGTTATCATAGAAAATCGACTCAATGAATCGCTTTAGTATAATATCCGAACCTTTTTTAAGCTTCACAATTCTGGAATTCCTTTTAAGTTAAAAGTGTGAACTGAATTTCAGTCTCTCTCGCATATTTTATCTGGAACAATCGGATCAATACTTGTTGTTTCTTCTCTTTAGAGATCAGTACTTGTTCCTTCTGTTTAGAAATAAAGGATATATTCCTCTTGTTCCTTCTACTAGTATGAGAAAAAGTATTTTTTGTTCCTCCTGTAGGCAAATTATGGTTGGAGCAGATTTATTCACGGTCAGGCAGAAGACAAATTGCACCAGTTCAGCCTATATACACTTACAATTTATTTTATATCCTTACCGTCGTTGAACAGCCGACCCAATTTTCGGGTTAACGACTACTAATGTTCAACTCCGTAGCCTCGTCATTTTGAACCCAATCCAGAAGACAAGGGAACTCCTGGATCAAGTTTTGGGAGAAATTTCCCTTCGTTGAGAAGTTTTTGATGAAACTATCCCTCATTTACGTTACATGGAGAGGAAGACCACGAGAACCCCCCACGGTTAGTCTGACGGCAAGGGGACTCTAACCCATGATCCGTCTATCACTGAGGATATTTCACGTCAGCACTGTGGTCGGTGCAAACCGGATGCAGAATTTGTATCAACCAACTATCGCTGGGATTCGAACCTGGTTGACCTCATTGGAAGGCGAACTTGTAAACATCCAGAAAAATGAAGCAACAACTGGAAGCTGTTTACGAAACAGGTACGCGATATGATTTACGTTAGCACCGAATTATGGGTGTTGCAACATGAGGAACAACAATTTGGTTCGATACGTCTAAGTATTATTAACTGTTTTCCGGAGGGTCGGAGAAGAGAATAATAATTTTTTTTCCACTACAACATAAAATTTTACTTTCTATCATTTTTGTTCCATGTTAAACTACATTTTTATCAACAGTATTAAGAACGAGTTAACTATTTTAAAAATTAAAATCACCATAAAGCATAGTGAATAACAGAATTTACCATTAAAAATAAATTACGAGTATAATAACGAAATTAGGTGTGGTTTTATGATATAATTGACTCATTGAAGATTATGATGAAAACAGGATAAAGAAAATGACTGGAACAAAATTATAATAAAACTTTTATTTAGTATTTGTAGAGCTCGAGATACAAAATTATATTTTATCCATAATTAGACTTTTTAAGTTAAGTAATTAATTTTGAATAATAATATTAATAAGGACAGGCCATGACCATCAGCCTAATCAAAAGCCAAATTAAAAGTGATTGAATTGTTCCCAGCAGGCAGTTAGGAGGGTGAGAAGAGATCCATGGTTGGTGATTCATCGAAAAATAACATAACCTAAAATAATGCCAACCCCCATAATCTGTATAAACTATAAAATAATTTTGCGAAAGTGAATCGTCAAGAAGTCTGTGAGAATTAGTATAACCATGTAACTGAAACATTTTTGCAGTAAAAAATAAAGAATAAATATAGTTATAAATAGATTTTTGTTTCCGATTTTAGTGAATTAAAGAGTCTACATTAGTATTGAAATAATAAAAAATTAGCCGTTGCTTTGTTAAAAACGATGAACAATAGATCATTTATTTTTCTGGAATATGAAAACGATAATAAATCACAAAACAATGGGTGATCTAGTTGCGCCTTCGTTATTGCTGTACTTTTTAAATGATCTAAGTTACGCCAACGATGTTTTTCAGTTTTAATTTGTTCTAGAGTATGATGTTCATTATTTGGTAGAACTGTATTGTTTAAGATTATTAAAAAGTTGTAAAATTTTTATCGTTAGTATTGGTAGTTTTTTTTTCAAACAGAGTTATGTTTTTTAATTATGTTCTAGTTCGTGTTTTAACAGCATTGGTCGATAAGAAAAGATTAAAATATTTTATATTCGTTCCTTATAAAAAGTAATAAAAATTAAATAATTGATTTAATTAAATTAAAATTCGATTAATAATTATTAAAAGAAATTAATTTAAGAGATGAAAGAAATTTTAAAAGCTAGGAAATATGTAATGCCTATTGTGACATCATAACCAGAAAGATTTATTGATTATTAACAATATTTATTTCATTATCGAGACAATATTTGCTATTTATAATAGCAATTATTAAAGAACAGAAGAATGGAAGAAGTTTATGGGTGGAGGGTGGTCATAAAACAAAGATGTTTTCAGAGGTGTCCAATGAAGTACATCATTTGTTCTCTGATTTACATCTCCTCCTCCCCAGATGAGAGCGAAAGAGTGGCCGCTTATAAAAGACAAGCCCCGATCACGTAACAAATCATGAAAATGCGGCCCCATCCCTTTGTTTATGTCTATTATAATATTTATGACGTAGTGTATGAGCGGTAAAATCACGTCATTATATGCCTCGCTGGCGGGTTGACTTTATAAGCGGACTCTCATTGTAATCACCCTGAATAAACAGGAGATCCCTTAAATATCTGATTCGTTCCTTTGGCCTGAAGAGAAAACTTGAGGAACGTGAAAATTTAGCCTCTCGTCTGGTCATAAAGGGTTAGAGAGGCCGAAATTAGATCGCCCATTCTCTGCAGAACTTTGTTTGACGATGTAAGTAGTTTCTTGGCGTGAACCGTCCTTGGCGAAAAATCTGCATGCACTTTTATGAAGTAATAACTGGGATTTTGACGCCGTCATAATAAGAAATTTTACCATTTATGTTCAAGTTAGTTCGCCTCCTACGTGCCGTTAAATTGAGTTAGGTGTGGGAAGTTTATTTTATAGGGTAGCCGGCTACCCATAAATTTGCGATAGATAAACATCCTATAAAGATTAACAACACAAAATGTTGTTTAATTCGATACGTAGATCTATAACGGGACGGTATTAAAACCCTCGTCTCTGTTATTCGCTCACCTATATTTTCACGAGCGTTTTAAATCTTATGGTTTGAATGCAATTAAAAATAAATATTTATTAAAAATAATGAGAACAAAACTAATTTTTTTAGTCTTCTTCTATTTGAAAAGAAATTTACTAAAACAGATGATTGCTTTGAACTGCAAAGTTTTTGAATGCTTTTATAAAATGTTGTTCCTTAACTTTAAAGTATTACACAATTTTCTCATAAGTACAAGAAAATAACTATAGATTTCACTGGTTAATGTATTATAAGTAAAAGTATTATCCCGTACATGAATAAGTATATTGATAAATACCAAATCTACCATCGTGATGGAACATAAACAAAGTACAGTGCTTCTTTCAGCTAATAGTACAAAAAAAGTACACTATTTCGAAAATAATGTTGTAAAACTTATTCCATACATTCATAGTATTTCTAGCTCTTCAAAGTAATCAATTTCGAAGGCAGAAAATGTACTCTTGCTAGAAATGTTCTTTCTAATTTTCCACAAATGCTTCTAAATCTGCCCACAAGTTAAAACAAAAACAGTTCTTAAAATTAAAGTACGTGTTAGAATTAATAATGATAGTACAAGAAAAAGTACTCAGTTCTGAAGGCAACTAAAAGTACATAGTCCTGCTATTTTGTAATTTTCTACAAATAAGAATCTCCTATCATCACATTAATACAAATATCTGTTCATCAATTTAACACAAAAACAATTCATAAGAGAATAGTACATTTTAGAACTAATAATAAAAGTACAAGAGAAAGTACTCTACTCAATTTCGACAGTATTGCAGTAAATGTACCATCAGCTATTAGTTTGCAATGTACCGTAAGTTTTATTTGCAGTAAATGTCCCTGGCCATATTATTAGACGCACTCTAAGATTCTATTTAAAATCTTAATTATCAGGTGATACTATACAACCATATTGTTTTTACGAGACTGAAATCCCGTTTGCACTTGTTTACGTTAGTGTATCAATAGGTAAAATTAGACGATATATAATATAAATCTGACGATTGGATAAATTGGACTACATCTATACATAATAATAAACGCGGCTGTGTGTGTGTCTGTCTGTAATCACAATATATCGCCCCAGAAGCCTCGCCCAGGCACGAAACTCGGCACATAATTGTGTTTTGACATAATGAAGAAGTATTTTTCTTCTTTTTCAAAAATTTGGATTAGTTTTTTAGTTATCAGTCATTTTGTAAGAAAATCTATGCTTTTTCGTCTTCAAAGAGCCATATTCAAAAAACTATTAAAAAATGCATATACTTTTCTCCACTCTTATAAATGTATGCTAATGCGAACCTTACAATTGAAATATTAATTTTCGACAGCTTAAACCAATCATATACGAAGGAATTAATAATTTAATTGTAAGGTTCGCATTAGTTTACATTTATCAAAGTGGAGAAAAGTTAATTATTGTTAATTATTGTTTAATTGTATTAAAAATGTGGCAACATATTCGATACGTAAATAGGACGCTTCGCTTTGATATATTTCACGCTGCTCATAATTGTTATAATAAGTTTTTCTTCTTCTTTTCACGCTATATTTTTTTTTCTTAAGCGAAGACGATAATTTTTGCAGCGATATAGATATTGATACCATAAAAAATTATATAGAAATAGAAATTGATACCATAAAAAATTAATTCGTTTTCGTGTTCTTTTCATGTATTTAGAATTTTAGTTTTTTTTTCTTAAGCGTTGTAGCTATATAATATATAAAGTAGGAATTTAATTGTTTTTGAAGGAACGATCACACTTACCTTGGATCTCTTTGGTTTTTCTATTCTTTATTTTAACAGTTCTTATTAAATGTAATTAGTTATTTTCAGAAAGTTTCAGTTTGCATGTAAGCACTTAGATTTTAATATTGAAGTTTCATGATTTCCTTTCATAGTAATTGTTGTTTTAAAGTATTCGTTGACTTCTTAAAAACCCGATTACTGACATGGCAGAACCGCCTTCCAAAAAACTTAATATCTTTTTCTTTGACAAAATACAAAGAGATTCTCAAAGAAGAAGAAGGGCCCAAGAAACGTTTGTGGAACGTCAAAGAAGGAAGGAACATGATCGAATTTCGACAAGCAATTCTAGAGCCCAAGAAGTATCAGAGAAACGTCAAAGAAGATTGGAAGAGGATCGTGTCTCAACTAGCAGTGCTAGGACCCGAGAAACACCTGAGGAACGTCAAAGAAGATTGGAAGAGGATCGTGTCTCAACTAGCAGTGTTAGGGCCCGAGAAACACCTGAGGAACGTCAAAGAAGATTAGAAAAGGTTCGTGTCTCAATTAGCAGTGCTAGAGTCCGAGAAACACCTGAGAAACGTCAAAGAAGATTGGAAGAGGATCGTGTCTCTACTAGCAGTGCTAGGGACCAAGAAACATCTGAAGAACGCGGAAGTAGAATTGTCCAATAATCTTCAGATTTCCTGCTATGTTTTAAAAAACTTTATTTGTGAAAACCTTTAGTGTGGCGGACAGCTGGCCGCCTTAAGCGGCTAGTATTATATAAATATAGAAAATGTATTATATCAAGTATTATAGTGTACTATAATATTTAGACCCAATTATTCGACGCACTGTAGTTAATTTAATAATTACACGTTTTGCACGAGTTTGTATGCAATATTTTTATATTTAAACATACATGTAATGCGTAATTATTCAGGAGATTTTTTTATATACTTCCTACTTTTAACGTATTGCATTACAATGTTAACCCATTGATACACGAACGTAAACAAGTGAAAATCTGTTTCATCCGAGTAAAAAAAATAAAGCTGTATAGTATCACGTGATAATTAAGATTTTACATAGAATCTTATAATGTGTCTCATAATTTGGCAAGGGACTGTAGCTATACGGTAATTTTCTACAAATACTAAATCTCACTTCATGTTGAAACAGAAGCAGTTTTTAAGAATAAAAAGAATATTACTTCGAATGTCCTGACGTACCCAAGATGTAACAGAAAATGTTATTCTGTTTATTCAAGTACAGTTTTCTGTTTCCTTTTTTTCCTCACTTGTAGGGGCTTGTAACCATCACTGATAACCACCTGAAGAATTTAGTAAATCCCCAAGAGATCGTCACCCCCCCCCCCTCCAAACACCATTCGACACCACAACCTTCTTCTTTTCTTTCTCTCTCTCCCTTTTTACCCTAAATCCACCGAATATAAAATCCTTCATAAATCCGGCTGACATCCGGAATTATTTATTCAGAGATTTATCCCGGATTTTGGGAGGTGCGGCGGAATTTCAAGCTGAGAGAAAAATCACTTTAGAGTGCGAGTGGGGGTGAGTCGCCTTTACACTCTCTCCCGAAATATCGACAAACGTTCACATTTGGAAGTCAGATATCAGGATAAAAACACAACGGGAGATCTCTCTTCTTACTTTTTTTTATCTTTCTCTTCGTATTATATTATCTGTCCCTTTCCTTCTCTCTGATATACTGGTGTACACAGTGTGAATAGAATAACATTCATACCAAACTATACTACTATATATATATATATATATATATATATATTATATATATATTATATATATATATTATATATATTGTATATATATATTGTGTATATATATATATATATATATATATATATATATATATATATATATATATATAAAATATTACGTTAAAATATTTTTATTTATAATATTATTTTTATATAATTTTGTAGCAGAAATTTTTACGTTGTTAATTCGCCTTTTGATATTTTTTAATAATTTTTTAAATAATTTTTTTTTATTTTGTTTAAAATTATTTTTTGGTTAATTAATTTTCTTTTCTTTATTTTTTTCGATTCTGTGTTCTTTACTTGTTTTTTTTCTTCTCTTTATGTAATTATCTTGCAATAATTGTTCTATGCACTTGCAGCTTAAGCGCAGTTAATGAAACTTATTAATTGTCTTAATTTTTTTTCTTTTCGTTTTCCTCTTTTTTCTTTTTATCTTTTTTATCTTTATAGTGAAATATATACGCAGTGTGTATAAAGAACATTATGCTTTCGATTTTCTTCTGTGCGTGTGCCTGTGTAAAAAGAGGGTTCTGTGACTACCACTCCAAACCTATATTTTTAGGTTTTGAAGTCCTTATGACAAGTTGTTTTGAAAACTATGCGCATTTGGTTTCACGAATTAATACTTTTGCAAATAGAAACAAAAACCATTTCTTAAACTTCGTTTAATAATTATAGAAATTAGTAAAAGAGATTAAAATAATCTAAACTTAGTCTATTTCAGGAGAGAATTGATAAGTATTTCATTAAGAAAAGAAGGACACTATCTAGAGCAATTTATCAACCCAATCCTCATACAATTTCCATATTTGCTTTATAGTTATTATAAAAAATACTTTTTTTAACGTGGTATGACAGTCACCAATTCCTTCTTAAGATACAGATAAAGGTAATCAAAGGTAATTCTGTATCAGTACCCCCAGAGGTATGATTTGTTGAGAACATGGAGGATTTTGTGACTCGACAGATTTAACTCGCATCAGTTACCATTTACTACACGGAGAGTCTTCGCCCGGCGGAGATCGAACCCACGACCTCTCGGACATGGGCCCAGTTCCTAACCTACCAGGCTATCCCGGCTTCAATTTTAAATTTAGTAGAAAAACTGTTTTCTGCCAAGCAACGACAATTATTGCGAAACAATCATAAGGGTTGGTGAAAGGCAGAGAACAGAGGAATTAGTCCTGTATAGGAAAAAAAAAATTTTTTTTTATTAAAGAGCATTATTTCACTTTATAATTGAATGTATAAAGTTTCTTAGAATAGAGAGCACTGATTTACTTAGCCGAAAACAGTAATTTTTTTTTTAATTTTTTTTTTTTTTTTTTTTTAGGTTTTATTACTAAATCATATTCATAAAATGTCTACCATGTACAGCCCATGGCCATATTATTAGACGCACTATAAGATTTTACGTAAAATCAGAATTATTAGTTGATACTATACAGTTTATTTATTATTTTTTTAATACGCGACTGAAACCAGAGTGCACTTGTTTACGTTCCAGTATCAATGAAATAAATTAGGCGATATGTAATATAAACTCTACGATTGGATAAATTAGACAATAGATTATATATAAATAGAATATTTATTATATCAGGTATTATATAATTATATTGTAATAATTAGATCAAATTATTAGACGCACTGTGGTGTTTTAGTTGTTACATGTTTTGCACGAGTTTATACGCAATACTTTTTATATTTAAGCCAACATGCAATGGGTGCTCATTCAGGAGATTTCTATTATACTTTCTATTTACATTTATTTTTAACATATTGCATTGCAATCTTAACCAAATGATACACGAAAGTAAACAAGTGCATACCAGTTTTAGTCGCGTAAAAACAATAAAGCCGAATTGTATTACCTGATAATTAAGATTTTACATAGAATCTTATAGTGCGTCTGATATTTTATCCAGGGACTGTATACTCTTCTCTCAGACCTTTCTTTTTAAATTAAAAATCAACAACCATCTATTCCAACTTCAATTAAATATTTTTCAACCAGCCATTCCTTCTAACTGTTGCTTTTAGTAAAACAATCTAAAATGTATAAATATTTTATAAAAGGTGTGGTCTGAAAGGTGAAACAACACATTTTCGGCAAGTAGATAAGCAATGTTGCACATTATTGTTTCATAATGTCGTTAGCTAATACCTTATCTCAACTCTAAAGTCTTCCTTCTCTCTAATCTCTATCTTCATCCATCATTCACTCCCTCCTAAATAGTACGATAGAAAAAGAATCAGTGTATAATATGAATTATGTCTTTACTGTCTTCTTTGCTGCGACAAACACGATTCAAAGCAGTCAATAATACTCATTGGTGCGAATCAAGTGCTGTACATGAAATATTTTTTTAGTTTTTATGTTTATTTAGCACATAAAAATTATAACTATTAAAAATTTTTCAAAATGAACGCAATAGAGCCATGGTCGCGGAGGGGATAGACCGCTTGGCCCTCGACACGGTTTCAATCCCAGCGACAGTTGGTAGATTTGAATTCCACACCAAGCTGGCACGGATCACTGTCTAATCGTGGAAGGTTTTTGTTGGTTTTCCTCTCCACGTAACGCAAATGTGAGTTGAACCACGAAACTCTGATCACCATTGTGGTTCATTTCCAAAATGTTAAAACAGCTGGACCTTTTTTTATTCTCTTTATATGTGAACGCATTGAGAATCGTCGTTTGATTGACACATCACTGAGAAGAATATAAAATCATTCCAGCATCAAATATTGATCTGTGCGAGTTCAGGTGAGCTCTCTTATGGCTTGAAAGTGTTAGAAAGATACCCTGACGTGAATGGTTGAGTGCCATAGTATATAAGAGCTGGCATCTCCTGACTTCACAACTTTATTGTTTCCCAGTTTATTTTTATGTACGAAATTTAAGTTCACTGCGGGCTGAATTGATTGAGGGGATTCCTTGTAACCAAAGTTCAGAAGATGAAGTGGTCAACCAGATTTCCAGATCTGATCTCTGCAGAGCATGATGCTCAGAACAGAGCTCGCTTTCTCTCAAAGATACCTTCCGGGCCAAGAACTGACTAAGAGCCAGGATAGCCTGGTCGGTAGAACACAGGGCCCATCTAGAAGAGATCGTGGGTTCGATCCCCGCCGGTCGAAGACTCACGGTGTAATAAATGGTGACTGATGTACGTTAAATCTGTCGAAACACAAAGTCCTCCATGTTCCCATTACAAATCATACCCATGGGGGTACTGATCCGGGAGTTTCCTCGTCTTCTGGATTGGGTTCAAAATGACAAGGCTACGGAGTTGAACATTAGTAGTCTTGAATCCAAATATTGGGTCGGCTGTTCAACGCCGGTTATCAAAAAACTGACTAAAGAGAGGGGCAGAAAATATTGTCCCTACATCTTAGATTTACTCTCCAAAACATTTGTGGACCTCTTAAACAGTGTCACAACACTTTGTCTAGATGTCTGCATTGTGTGGAATCTGCCTTTATAATACAGGATGTGTCATGTCTCATATTAAACCCTCTGCCAAGAGCCATTTTGAAACATTATTTTTGTCATGGATATATTTTCTAATAAAATTTCTCTTAATTATGTTCATAATTTCTTAAGTTGTCCATAAAGTTGTGTTTATTCCCAGTTTTCTTGAAAATGAATAAATTTACGAGTATGTATTTTAAAGGTGCCGACCGAACTGTGTAGGGGGTCATGGAACCGGCCTTGCGTCAGAAAGGCCGATACACGATTGAAGTCCCGGACAAGGTATGGATGTTCTTTCATTCTCCGTATCATCTGCCCTTACTATGGGATCAACGTTGGCCCACCTAATAGGGTGCCCCTGAAAGAGTGGCTAACAAATCTGCCCTAACGCGCCTGAATTGACGAATGTTAAACCATGTGGGCATTGGGAAAAAAATTTAAAGATAAAAGTTTTAAAAGTTAATTTTAGCTTTCTAACTATATAAGGGGATTATTGTACCTAATAGCAATAAACAGTTTTCATTTATTTCAATAAAAGTTATATTTTAGTTAGTGATGCCATTGATAAAGGATTTAAAAAGAAAAGAATTTTTTTTTTTTTACTTTTTAGATCCCCATTGATTAAAAATCATTATTTTCTCCTAACTCCTGCAAATAAATTATATAAACTTACTTAAGATCGTGGTATTTTATATGATTAAAAATAAATGAATACATTTTCAGCAAAAGTCTTATTTTGTGAATACAGACTCATTTTCTTTTAAATCTGTATTTAATTTTCCAAATGTTCCTGTATTATTCCAAAACTCTTTAAAGAGACTTTATTTAATTTAAAAGTATAACTTTTAGTTTACAAATTTTGTTTTTCTATAAATTTTTTTTTTAATTCTCATCATAGAACTTAATGTTTACAAACTTTTTTACCTTTTTAAAATCTATCAACAACGTCTACAAATCCCGTTAAACGTGTTGCTGTGGCTTCTAAAAAATTCGAACTGGTACTCTATTGTTTAAAAAAAATAAGTTTAACATAAAAGCAAAACCTGTTGCATAATTTTTCTTTTCATAATATCCTAAGAAGCTGTTCTTAGGATCTCAAGAGTTTTGCATTCTTTGTAGACTTTTGAACATATGAATTGCACAAATTTTAATAAATAGACTCACTACTCGATTATTTTTAGAATGTACTTCTAATTCTTTAAATGCTTAATACACCTGTTGCTATGGAAATTATATAAATACGACCAAGTTTCTTTTTCAAGATTTCATTTATTTACTTATTTAAATCATAAAAGTGAGCATTGAAAATATATAAATTAGCATTTTTGAAGTATTCCTGATACTTTGAAGCAACGTTGACAAATTGTAAACAATTTTAGATGAAATAAGACCTTATGAAATGGATTAAATTTATATTTAATAAGTCTTCATGAACCCTAAATAATGTTTGAATAAAAAGTCTCGAGGGACAATTTTTTTTAAAAATATCATTGAACATACATACTTTAAAATTGCTTGCAAGATCCAAATATTTTTCTGATTTAATTAGCTTAAATATTTTCTTAACTTTCTTTTCTTTTTTATATTAATTGGGAGAATTTTGATAGCATTAAAGAACCTTTCACTGAAACATAAATCTCTTTCTTAGCATTATTCTCCTAAAAATTCGATGTAGTTGTATAAAACACAACGCGTTTGACTAGAATACTGCTGGCATGTTTTTTTATCTTTCTAATTGTTCTCGGATACAGTTAAAATGTAAGTCAAGAAAAGATGAAATCTTGGTTAACAATAAATTTCTATTTTGGTGACAATTTGTGCTAGTAGTTTAAATGGGCGCTTTATTTGTAAACTGAGATTTAGTGAAGATTTGATCAAGACACGATTAAGGATTTTCAATTTATAAATAGGATACTCCAGTACTCGAATTAGAAATTGGTCTAAATGTCGATTAATAAAAACACGTCACTTGTCTAAAAAACCTCATTTGGCTTGGTGATCAGAAATAGATTAAAACCTGATTTTTTGAAACACAGAGCTCCAGTTTAAATTTTAATATTTAACAGGTAAATAACTTTGTTCAAATTTATATAGACTGTTAATTAATATAGACAATAATTTTGCCTATAATTGTTGGAAAACAATTCAAATATGTCTAGACATCAACAGAAAAAAGCTCCAATACATATTTAAGCCCCCTAGCTAGTCGAAAAGTGATCAAAATTTCGATATCAAGAATCCCTTTCTGAAGATTCAAAAGAAAGGTAATAAAAAAGTAGTAATGAAAAGCGCAAAACTTTTTAAAATTAAGTTTTTAATATTAACCAATATTATAATATTGCATATGAGCTTAAAAACAACAAAATGTATAAATAAATACTGATAAACATTTCTTATAACATTCTATAGATTACGGTATGCATTTAGCATAATGGGTTTTATGAATAATAAAGGTACCCTCCTTGCTAGCTGACACATATCAAACAATCGAAAAATATTTCTTGATTTATTATTTTTTAATTATTTTTTAAAAATCCTGTCATAGGTTTCTTATTGTCATATATGAATAACACAATATTATCACTTCACTCAGTTTTAATATTATATAGTACAAGATATATGATATAATATCTGTATATTGACAGTAAAACTAAACTTTTTTCTATGCTTATTTCCAAAACATTTAGCTTTAATTTCATTTTTATAGCTAATAGGTACAAATGATCTTCCGTATTTTCTAAATATTTCATTTAATTGGTATATACAATAAATATTTCGAAAGTGTTAATATGTTCTTTGAATGATTTAACAATTTATTTATTTAATTTTTTTTTTAATTGCTAAAAATCGCGACTTTGCTTTTTTAAACCCTTTTTTAATACTCAAATTTTAAATTTTGTATCCTCTGACTCATATTTTAAAACTGATCTTACTTTAGTTTAGTTATAAGAAAAGATTTAAATAGTAATAACTATTCAACAATTTTTTTAAAAATAATTAACAGAATTATTTCATTAATAGCAAATGTTGTAAACCATTAAAAAACCTGAGATAGTTATTTTACGTAATTAAAATATAGTGATAGTTAAATTGTTCTCGAACAACAAATTGCTCAAATCTATCAACAACAATCCTCTAACTACATTTCTTAGGCCTAAAAAGCATTCCATATAGTATTATTGGCTACAAGTTTAACAGATCTCAAAACTAATTTTCAATTTTTACGTCACACTTCATAGTTTTATGTTTCCTATTATGATAAATTTTGTGTGGTTCATTAAAATATGACATTAAATTAACCTTCACTGGTGGAGACGTTTACAGATATATATGTAACACAAACATTATGATTTAAATTATTTTGAAATATTTCGTAAAGAAAATATTAAACAAAGCAAACGATGACAATTAGGGAAAATTTTCCTACCCTATTCTACTCAGTTTTATTTTATTCTATTTTGTACTCATTACTTGTTTTTCACACTTTCTGATTAAGGTATCTGATTTAGGTGTTAATAATATAAAACATGAATTTACAATTGTAAGCAAAGATAATTTTAACTTATCTCACTCTTAATGATTTTAAAGAATATTTTATAATATTTATCTATTTATATGAAAGTATAAATACAAATAAAAAATGTAGTTGTGGTCAAAATACTTATGCATAAAGAAATAATAAAAAAATATTAAAAGTATGTATTTTGTTACCTTTTTTTAATGGAAAAAGAGATTTTATGACAAAATTAAAATATTCGGAAATTGTAATGCAATGCAATGTTACGAATACAAATCAAACTATTTATCTTCACCCCTTCTTACTTCAGGAGTAAAAAAGGGAGGATCTTACTCAAACATTTTAATTACCTACTAATGGTTTTAATTTGCATTACATAAAATTAATTTTGAGACTCTCATAGGGCAACATTTTATTTGTGGATAAATAATTTGAAATGATGTGTATGTCAATACGAAATAAAATTTTTTAAAAAGACTTGTGTTGTCTATACAATGCTAGTAACCCACATTTTAGAAACTGAATCTATAACGTTTTGGAAACCGAATTTGTAACGACAATGCATCAAATTATTTTAAAGACAAACAACACATATTATCTACTTGAATTATTATTATGACTGTTAAAGATTAAGAAAAATATTACTGTTATTATAATTTAGATTGCATTTGTTTTAAAGAAAATTTAAAATGAAGAAAATTTAAAATGAAGAAAATTTAAAATGAAGAATAGTAATTATTCATAAATAAAGTGAATAATTAAGTTTGTTTTCTTTATATACAGAAGAAAATTGGAACAGATGTGAAAACTTTAATGAAGGGGTTTATGGATTTTAAAACAAATATGCACTATATTTTTCGAATTCTGGAATCTATTTTTTGACAGCTTTGTGTTAACTTTTTATTATATTTAATTGAATAAACGAATCCATGAAACACGATTTTAATCACAAAGAGCAATGATACAAAAGAAAATTTGCCTCAATCAAAACGCACCCCACATTAACACACTTGTGGCACTTTCAACACGTGACCCATAGCCTTTAAGAAGCACTGATCTTGTCAAACACTGATATTTGGCTCAGAAATAGAGCGTTCGCCTTCCAATGGGTGAACCGGGTTCGAATCCCTGCGATGACTGGTCGATACGAATGCGTAACCGACTTACACCGACCACAGTACTGAAGTGAAATATCCTCAGGAGTAGACGGATCATGGGTTAGAGTCCATTGGTTTTCAGGCTAACCGTGGGAGGTTTTCGCGGTTGTTCCCTCCAGAAAAAGTCCTCCACGAAGGCAACATTCCTCCCAATACTTGATACAGGAGTTCCCTTGTCTTCTGGTTTGGGTTCAAAGTTACAAGGCTACGGAGTTGAACATCAGTAGTCGTAAACCCAAAAATTTAGTTGCTTGTTCCGCGACGGTTATTGACAAAATACTGTAAAACAAAGCATAATTGGAAGAAAAAATGAAAACCTGTATGATTGCCAGAGTAAACAAAAGAATTTACAATTAATTTGTTGAAACGGCTCCAAGTTGCATCCTGTAATAAATCTGGTTTTGATGATCGTCGTTCAACCTTCCTCACAAACTATTCAACAGATTTTGTTTCTTTCTCTCTCAGATATCGACCTCTTAAGTGTATACTTTTTTGAATTTCTTTATTACAAGGATTTCAAAAATATATATCAACAGATCAACAAATGGCAATTTAGAGCCAAGGTGAAACTAAAGAAAGCAGCATGCACAGCTGCTTACATTTTTTAAAAGAATTTTTTATTTTTTTGCTACTTAGTAAAGTGTTATTTATATAAAATGCATATTCACAAGATACATTTTTATATCTCCCAGAATTATTAAATAAATCGGATTCTCCTGTTGTTACATTTTTCACGCACACCTACAGTCCCTGTCCAAATTATTAGACGCACTATAAGATTCTATGTAAAATCTTACTTATCAGGTGATACTATACTGCATTATGGTTTTGTCGCGGATGAAACCGGTTTGTACTTGTTTATGTTAGTGTATCAATCGGTTAACATTGTAATGCAATATGTTAAAAAAAATAATATGGTTAATGCAAAAATGAAGTATATGAAAAATCTCCTAAATAAAAATACATTACATGCGTGTTTAAATATAAAAGTATTGCCCATAAACTCGTGCAAAATATGCCATTATTAAAACACTACAGTGTGTCGAATAATTGAGTCTAATTATTATAATATATTAATATAATACCTGCTATGATAAATATTCTATATTTATATAATATATCGTCTACTTTATGCGATCGTAGAATTTATATTATATATCGTCTATTTTAACCCATTGATACACGAACGTAAGCAAGTACGAACCGGTTTCAGTCGCGTAAAAACAATAAAGCTGTTTTACATAGAATCTTATAGTGCGTCTAATAATTTGGCCAGAGACTGTACAAGCTAAATATGATGACATCTCCATAAAGTACACTTACTAATAGAATGAAATGAAATAGCAGGTCTACTTACTACTAGCAATGTACGGATGGCACGGATCGGGGGAGGCAGGTGGTGTGACGGGGGCTGTTGTACCTTCTGATGGACTGGAGGGCTCCCTGTACCCCCAACGGGCGACATAGTCAGCGGGTTTTACTTTCTTCACCAGAAAGGAACGTGGCATTTTTTAAAAAGTACACAATTTCAATGTCATATAATTTGACGAATTTCTCTGCATAATTCAGGAATATTCTGGACCCATAGGACATGAATTGAAACCAACGAAGAAATCTAGTGTTGATGATGTCCGAAAAAAATTCATTTCATATTGTTTTAAGTTCAATTAATAAACAAACAAAATCACGTGTCGGCTTAAATTTATATATTTTTTTTAATGATGCATGTTTTCCACCCCCAATAATAGTTTTGAAATTCTAACGTGGGTGATAAGACGCATGACGAAATACGGGAATTAAAGAAGGTTTGGTTCGAAAAATCGGGGAGAAGTAGTCACAGGTGTTGTTGTGGCACCTGTAGGGGGGGCATGACTCCCTGCAACAGCATGGAGGGGTGTCTGAGGCTTCACTACAACTCGTCGGTGCGTGGCAGGAAAGCTAGGCACCAGGAGTTTCATTGGTACTGCCCTCTGTTGGGAAGATGAGCAAACAGAGAGGGTTGGTATTTATTTCTTTTTCTGAAGATGAGGACTTTTGATTGGTTTAGAGCACCAGGGGAGTTTCCAAACAAAACAACTGGTTGATTTTACCGGAAAGCCGCATGCTCGTTAGTTGCTTTAAGGTGGATTTCAGAAACTTTACAAACCAAGTGTTGAGAAAGTGTACTCAACATATTTTAGAGGAAAAGAAGTAACTTTATTTTTTTTATAATCTTGTTTCAACAATTAAGGAAGAAATTAGTCTCTTTTTTTTAAGTAAAATATTTTTAATGGTTATGAAATCATTAGTCACCAAAGATATAAAAAGTACACTGGCTGATTTATAGTTATGACGAAAAAGTTTCTTCCTGCAATCAATATTACCGTCAAACCCCACTATAGTGAACCTTCAAGGGACCGAAATTTCGTTTCACTATAACCGGGAGTTCACTATATACATACCGCAAACAATTTTAACTAATGGTTCTAAGCTCTTCCCTTTTATTACACATTATTTAAACAAGTGACCAATAAACAGGGATAAAATGAATGACAAAGATGACTAAAAAGCAATAAGTAGTAACAAAAAATGTGTTAAATTTTATTTTTTATTACTCTTCGTTTTGGGTACAAAAAATTTAGGGATGACCTTTATTTAGGGATGGGAAATTGAGATAAAAGATGCAAACAAGAGAAAAATACTCAAGCTGTTTTAAAATACATAATCATGCTTTTTTTGTACTTTTTCTCAAAATATAAATAAATATACTAATAAATAGAAGTAAAAAAATTTTTATAGAAATAAAAAGAGATCTGCGTCTTTAAGTAGTTTCATTAGATATTTAGTTAAAATTTTGATAAACAGTTTAAATGAAAAAGCACATTGTTATTAATCTGTCTGAAAAAAAAGCTATACAAGACACATTTTTACTTTTTCAGTACAAAAAGTACATATTTGCTTAAAAAAGAAGCGTGAGTAGATTATAAAAGTAGGGTTTATAGTAAACATTAAAACTACTGTTAATTGAATTTATCGTCTTTTACTTAATGTAACAGATACGCAGGAATACAGCAAGAGAATAAAGCAATTATTATGTTTGCCTAAACTCTAAGCTATTAGTCTAAACTATCTCTTAACAAAGAGCAATAATTTAAATACCAACTTTTAGAAGAAATCAAAACGATAAGATAGACGAAGAAAATGAGTTGAAACTTTTAAATTAATTCGAGGGTTGTTTTTAAAGCAAGAGCCATTTTGTTGTGTACACTAATAGGTGAAGCAACCACTGCTTATGTCGTCTATCGACATTTCTTGAGAGCAACTGTGCTTAGGTAAAGTTCTGTGTCTTTGAAATGTTCACGCACGATATACGGTCAGTGATTTGTTTTTAGTCGACAAAAAACAACCCTGTCTGCTGTATACATTCACTGGCCGATTTGTGAAGTAGCAAAATTCCCTGCCTGGCTGACTATATGACTCTCTCTGCAGCTCTGATCCCAGCTTTATTGGACTGTTTTGGATGGGATGGAAGCTTTGGACCATCTCTCCCTACAGGTCAGACCTCGCGCTCAATAATTTTCGTTTTTTTTTTTTCGATGTTTCAAACATTATTTTGGCGGCAATCACTAACTGCAACGATGACGAATACGTGAAAACGGCCGTTGGTTAAGGGAGCATGTCTGTATGAAAATGGTATTCCAAATCTAGTTGTAAGGTGTTTACAAAAACTTGCCAACTACGCTGAAAAAAGAGAAGTAAAATCTGAAAATAAAATTTTCTTTCGTTTGGTTTTTATTTTCAAACTGCTCTTACTTAAAAAAAAACACTCGCATTAAATTAATATCATTTAGGGAGCAGGGGGGAAAATTTAAGCAAATTAAAAATATGAACTAATAATAGTCTTAAGTTAATAGGAGGGCATTTTTCAAAAGGTGGAGACATTTTTTGAAAACCATTTAAAATCTTCCGGAAATTATATTATTTTTGTAATGTAAAATTCGTAACGTTTATAATTTACTTTATAATGTACGCTTAAATGCCTTTTTAAGGAAGAGAAGGTTTAAAAATCTCCGCTTTTTCTTCGTTAGACTTCCTTAAGACCTTCGACTTTATTTTTCTGTACTACATCAATTGGATATAATTAACTTATTCATACGGGGAAAAAAAAGATTTTTTTTAAAAATTGTTTGTTATACAAAAAAAGTAAAGAGTTTTTAACTTCAAATACTTTAGAGCAAATATTACATTAAATTATTACGTCGATATAAAATTTTTTTAAATAAATAAGAATGGATTTTTTTTAGGAAATTTCTTTACTAAAAGTTGTGTTATTTCAGGAGTACCTTAGTTTTAAGCCACTCAAAAAAAGCTAAGCTAAAGAAGCTAAAAGGCTATAGAAGCTAAGTTTTTGAAAATGGAAACTTTTCTTATTAAGTTTGATTTCTGAGGGGGGGAAATTGCGGTATAGTTGACAGATATGATTTATTGAAGATTAATACATAGTAATTTGAAATTAGGCACACTTCTAGAAAGAATTGATAAGTTAACGAAACAATGTAGCAAGTCATTGCACAAGGGAAACTAAAACCATAAATGCTTTCTATATTCTTCCGAACCCATGTGATTTCTGAAATCGGATACAACTAAAGAACATGAGGAATTATTGTGATTTAAATTATCACACTTTCTAAATGAGATATTTGATTATCAAACTGTACGTTTCTGCTATTTACAGTAAAAATTTCCGCTACCCCCCCCCCCCCTTAGATAAAGGCATAATATCTATTTTATTGAAAGCATGGAAATCTTGAAGATTTTTTTCAAAAAAAAAAAAAGCACTCTGACGAATTAGTTAGAAAATGTGGCTTATCACTTTTTTACCCCCAGCTCCCGAAATTGTGTGGAGTGAAAATAGTTTTGCATAGAATTGCAATCCAAGTGGATATATTAACTTTTGTCACTTTATTTACAATTTTTAACAATCGGACGAAATTGAAAATTTAAATTGCAATTACCATCTTAATATTAAGGAGTTTATCTAAGCGGACAAATAATTTAAATATTTTAAACTTTTTTTCCTTCAAAATTCGCCTGTTTGGCCAGAATTTTTAACCTTGATAAAAATACCGTCAATGCAGCGTTTGAATGACGTTTTAAGTATTTATAACTTAAATCGTAAACGCTTTTCTTTTTCACAAAATTGTGACTTTTCTTTTATTGCGCCACGTAACGTAAATGTGGGTTAGTTCCATCAAAAAGTCTGCCACGAAGGCAAATTTCTCCCAATATTTAATCCTGTAGTTCCCTTTTCTTCTGGATTGGGTTCAAAATTACAAGGCTACGTAGTCGAACATTAGTAGCCATAAACTCGAAAAATCAGGTCGGCTGTTTAACGATGGCTATAAAATATAAAACTTAGAACATTAATTAATAACGTTAATTAATAACAGATTGATCAAAAAGAGCGTCGGCTAATGATAGGCTAAGCTTGCCCTTACAAACTCACAGCAATTATGAAAATAGCATTTTTTTAAATTTTATTTTAAAAAAAGCATTATTCCATGTGACGACTGAGCCTTTGAAAAACAGCCTTAATTTTTAAGAACAGATGATATAATTAATATTCTATATTTATATAATATACGTCTAATTTATCTAGTCGTCGAAATTCTATTATATATCGTATAGTTTAACCAATTAATACAAAACGTTAATAAGTGCAAACCGGTTTCAGTCGAGTAAAAATAAAAAAGCTGTGTAGTATCACCTGATAATTAAGATCTTACATAGAATCTTATAGTGCGTCTAATAATTTGGTAGTGACTATATATTCAATGCAGTTTGTACAGAACATCGTGTGAATATTGTCTAAAATATTTGCCCGTTATTACGTAGTTTTAAAATATCATTTCAATGAACTTCTTTCATCCTCTCTCTCTCTTTGAAAAGGAGTCCAGTAGAAGGAATTCTCTTTCAAGAATCGATGATCTTTAATTAATTTTAACCCATTCATTAAGAGTGATCTTTTGTAGGGGTGCAATTAAATGTCTTTTGTTCGGGAATTAACCTCATCTCTCGCCGAGTTACGTGCTGAAATGAAATCCCTCTCCTTACAATTAACGATCGAAACCTACTTGTTCCCAACGAGTACAGATAGTCACTTCACCTCACTATCTTATTCCTTCCGATGCTTGAAATGTCTTCGTACTTTAAGAAAAGAACTGTTTCTGCACTTCAGATAGTAAATTAAAAATCAACATTTCTTTAGAATAATGCAACTAAATGTTCATATAGCTGTAACGACAATCCATAACAGGTGTTAAGAATACTAGATTTTATTTATTTACTTTTTAAGTATATGTAAGCTATCAGCTAGATTTTGATTTATTTGTTATTTTTGTATATGTAAGCTGTAAGTTAGAGTTTGTATCATCGTTTGCTATGGTGATATTATAGAACAAATTTTTACGTTAAAATAAAGTGTCACGTTTCTTATTCTTTTGTAAAAATGGCGTCAGAATAATTTTATTTTAGTTAAGTAGTAGTTTTTTTTTTTTTTTTTTTTTTTTTTTTTTTTGTAGAGAACGACAGAATATTGCACTTTCTGATAAACTCTCTTAACATTTGCTGTGACCCGGACGTGATTTTAGGAAGAATTAATAATATAATGGATGGAATTCAGAAACAACGGAAGATTGTTCAAAGCTCTTTCACTCGATTAAGTAACCAGATTTTAAACGAAATAAAACCTATTACTTTTAACAACAGGCAATGAAACTGTAGTTAAGGCAAAATTCTTTTTATGAGCAAAACTGCAAATATTTAACTACATTCACCTTATTCTTGACTGTGTTTCATGTTGTAGGGGACAGTATTTGTAGAAGTTGTTTTAACTTAGAAGATTTTGATAGAGGAATTTCTGTCGATGTAAGCAAAACTGCGTAAATCCGCATCTCAGCGATCAGGTAATTTTCCAAAGTACTTATTTTTCATATCTTCATCTGATATTTTAAAATATGAAAAACACATTTTTTTTCGCAAAAACATGCCACTAAAATTAAATTCAGAACAACTGAGTATTTCGAGTGTAAACAAACAAATCTGGAATGTCCGAAAAAAGACATAGTCGCGTCAATGCTATGACGTCAGAAGGACCTCAAGACTTCCGGTAGGGTTTGTTTGTTTTTTAGGATCGAGGATTAATATAAAAAATCTGATGATTGCGTGGCAGTTTTCCATTGTGGTTGGTGTATTTTTATTTGCCGGAAAATCACGTGGTCGGATCCAGTTTTCCCACATGAATTTTCATATTGGTTTGGTTGTCATCAGCATAAAACTGATCTAAGTCATAAAGTTATTGTTTTCCTATAAATATTTTTGTATCCCTAATTTAAAGGTATTTACCATTCAGTGAAGGACATGTCCATTTAGTTGTTACTTTACTTAGTTGTTTCCCCTCATGTTATGCCCAACACCCAATAATGTATACTTTGCCCTAATCATGTTACAAAATCAAATCTGTGGTGTGATTCCAGTTTACCTTACAGTGTTCTTATAAAGCTTTTTCAATTAAATCTCATCATAAAAATTCAAGCTAATAACGATACTATATCAAAGTTTCAAATAATATTAGATAAATGTAGGATAAAGGGGGTGAAGAGAGGGCTTTAAAAAAAAGAGATACTTTTAAATGTAACAAAAATATATTAACAGAAATAATAGTAAGGTACATAATCTGCTGGCATCCTACTCGAGCCAGACATTCGAACCAACTGAATGACATCTCCATGGTGTACAAGTAAAGAGTGTAAGAGTAGTGTCCTTGTTACATATCACGTGATTGGGATGCTTGCTTCGTGGATCTGTATTCCACTCTGCCTAGTGTTTCATATATTTTATCGGAAATGATTAAATCACATAATGTTTTAAAATCATTTACTTCTCTCAGACGTAAATAATACTCAAAAGTTGAACGAATTCGTGTTGCAAATTGAATGTGTGATTCATCAAAATTTTTTCTTTCGCGGCGAAAATTAAATAGACACTGTTGATTGGTTAATTGGTATTCTCTTAAGATTAATGATTTCAGTTTTTCGTAATTTTTTAGTTCCTCTTCTTCCACGTATAAAAGCACTTTGTTTGCTTTTTCTTGCAAAATTGCTATGAGAATTTCGGACTAAAGTTCATCTTTTATGTTTTTTGTTTTGAATGCTCGCTCCAAAGAATTAAAGAATAAGCTAAGATTTTCAGGATTTTTCGGAACAGTTACTGTTAAGGTTCGTATACTTTTAATAAGTGATTTTAAATCTTGATGCGGTTTAGTTAAATCAGAACTGATGTTTATGCTCATATCTCGCTCATTTTGACTAAGTGATTGAAGTTGAATTTATTTTTCTATTCTAGCTAATTTTACTTTTTCTAGTTCTAAATTAAGTTGTTGCATTTTTAATTCTTCGTCAGCTATTAATTTTCTTGCGTTTATAATTTCGTCTAATAGTTTTTTTACTGTGTTCGGGTCATTTTTGTATTCGTTTGAATTTTCAATTAAAGTTTTGAGTTCGCTTACTGTAACGTTAGGAGTAGTGGGAATATTTAATTCTTGCGATAAAGTTATTAAATCTGTTTTTGTAGACTTGTACATGACGACGTTCACAAAAAGAAGAAAAAATAAAAAGTCACCTACTTCAAAGGTTTCTTTGCAGATAAAATTTTTGGTATCCTTCACCGGTGCTACACACAATTCAGGCACGAACTCTGTATCAGTTGGAGTTTTGGTAGTTTCAGTAGTTTCAAGCAACTTCGACGGTGAATCTAGTAGTTTCCAGCAATTTCTACAGCAAATCTAGTAGTTTCCAGCAGCTTCACAGCGTTTTTCATTCTGTTCAGCCCTGCGTGGCACTTGAAAAATGGAATGTTTCGTTTTCACAGTTTGGTTTTTAGTTTTTCTCGACTGAAATAGTTCTAGTGATTATCGTCCTACTCGACGTTGTTTTGAAGAATGGAATTTGGTCCTACGCGGCTCAAATAGTTTCTAATAGTTGGCTATAGTGATGAAAAAATTTATTGCCCAAATCGCGATCCACATTCCCGTGAACGAGCCCCCATTTGTAGGGTAAAGGGGGTGAAGAGAGGGCTTTAAATAAAAGGAGATGCTTCTAAATGTAACAAAATATATTAACAGAAATAATAGTAAGGTACATATTCTGCTGGCATCCTACTCGAGCCAGACTTTCCAACCAACTGAATGACATCTACATGGTGTACAAGTAAAGAGTGTAAGAGTAGTGTCCTTGTTACATATCACGTGATTCGGATGCTTGCTTCGTGGATCTGTATTCCACATAAAGACTCACTCAATAAAAAAATTTCCTGTGAAATTAATTTAAAAAATGAGGAACGCTTATCAATAATAAAACGTTCTGTACTCTTACATAAAAAATTATGTATGCTACTCTAAAATACAAATTTTAAAAAAAACGATTATTGCTTATATATGATATAACTTAAACTATTAATTAAAAATGATTAATGCTTATCTATATAATATCAATCATGCTCTTACTAATTAAAAAAACGATTGACGCTCATCTACGTCATCCATACAATTAAAGTTTTCGTGCTGACATAACTTTGAGGTGAGAAATGGCCTGCATGCCACAACCCACTTCTCTTAATAATTAGCTGAAAGTCATTTTACAGGATGGTGTTTAACTTTCGGAACCCCCAAATCTATTCATGTTTGAAAATATGATTCAACAAGAGCGTTATTTGCAATTTACAGAAGTTGAAATTTCTTACTCATTGCTGACGCGTTCTTATTTGGAGGTAAATGTGGGGGGATCGCTGCCGATAACTTTCATTGTCAAACCCCCCCTATCGAACAAACGCGTCATTCCCCACTAATTAAGTTGCCATGTTCCAATCGGTCGCTTTTTGACCTGATTCAAATACCAAAAAGAACTATCGGCAAAGATGGCGCTTCTTCTTTTGGAATGAGTCATTCCTTCCTTCCGGCTACAGCATCCCTACCCCCCTGTGCTAAATCTCCACCCCCTCCAATTAATAACTCCTGGTTCCCTCTCTATTCTATGCATCCAACTGTTTGAATGCCTCCTTTAGAAACATACAGAAAAATCCTTACTCCATCTCTAGTACTTTAGTTTCTAATGAATGAGGACGAGAGATGATTTCACCAGGAAGGGGGGAAAAGAAATTTGATTTTTAATATATACATACATACTTTTTGTTGAAGCTAATGTAAAACAATAAAAAATGTGAAAGACTACGGAGGGAAAGATAAAAAAAAATCTTTTTTTGGGTGTTAATTGCTGAATCAAGGGGGAAAAAATAACGCAAAAGGAAATGAATTAGGAAGAACCAAAAAAAATGCAGTAAAATAAGCCACGAAAAAAACATTTTCGTAATTATATGAGTTTAACGCGAAATTTGATTCCAGAACCTAAAATTTTAATGTAGCTAAAAATTGTTTCAAATGAAAAATTACCTAAGTCAAAATTCTTGATGGTCCCATCAAAAAATTTTCATGGTTCATGTTGGTTTCAGTGTGATACATGATGGTCCAACAGCATTTGATGGTCACCATCATCCAATATTTTCCATTTCGTGTTCATAGTTTTTGATATGACAACAAACTTCTATCATTCCATGATGGAAAATGATACTTTAATACTATGATGGTTAACCATCATAGTATTCATAAGTATCAGTATCAGTATCATAAGTATCAGTATCATAAGTCATCATAAGTATCAGTATCCTAATAGAATCAGTATCATAAGTCATCATAAGTATCAGTATCCTAATAGAATCAGTATCATAAGTCATCATAAGTATCAGTATCCTATGATGGTTAACCATCATAGGAAAATTATACTTTAATACTACGATGATTAACCATCATCACCATCTACATGGTGTATCATGAATTGTGACACTCATGAACCAACAATTCATGATGATTCGGAAGGTTCATTATGGTTCCAACTATACATTTCCATGATGGTTTAATGGGAATTCCTGTGGATTCACAGCAATATACCATCAAAGCAATTTGTTTTTTGTTGTTTTTTTTGTTTTTTTTTCTGTTTTTTTTTTAATGTTAGACCATCATAAACCAGTCCGAATTCCTACATTTGGATGATGGTGGTTCATGATCATTCCAACATTTGATTTCTAAGAATACTATGATGGAAATTCGTGATGGTTTAACATGACCAAAACATCAAAACAAGTTGCTATTCTTAAGTTGGACTATCATAAATAAGTCCGAATTCCTACGTTGGAGTGATGGTTACTTATGTTGGTTACCATCAAGATTATTTGGGCCATCAATGGAAAACCATAAAAAATTTTGACTTATGTAGATAGGTTTTTCTATTAAATATAATTAATATGCTGGATGTTTAAGGAATGATATTTTTTATTGTAAATTTCTTGTAGAAATTAACAATGTTCTGTTTGTCCAAAACTGATAAATTTTGACTCTCACCACAGTAAAATAATTATCAGTGGCCCTTCCGGAGCCGCAATTGACCTAAATTGATATAATGTTTTGGTGTTTTGATTTTCGGTTTCATGTTTTAGTCTAAGATTTTGTTGCAATGTAACATAATATTTCATCAAAGTTTTAGCATAACACATTCTCTGTATTGTAATTTTTTTCTTTAAAATCACTTTATCAACTTTTCTTTAAAAATATCTAACAGAGACAATTAAACAGACCAGTGACTGAATTTTCTACATTTCTATCCCTGTATAATAGTATTATTAGTACAATCTACATCAGCTTACAAGTCTCTCGGAGAAGGGTGTGTGAAATACATTAATCTTGGAGTGTAATCATTCGTTTTGTTTGTGAATGCGCATTCTTTTATTTATGCGAAATAATAGGATTTTCATTTTGAGTGAATAGCATAAAATATTAAAAACACGCTCGATATGTATGGAGTCGTAATGACTTAGAGCGTTCGCCTTCTAATGAGGTGAACCGGTTTCGAATCCCAGCGATAGTTGATCGATACGAATTTCCGCATCCGGCTTGCACCGACCACTGTGATGACGTAAAATATCTTCAGTGGTAGGCGCATCATGGGTTAGAGTCCCATTGCCGGCAGTATAACAGTGGGAGGTTTTCGTGGTTTTGCTTTCCTTATAACGCAATTGCGGATTTGTTCCATCAAAAAGAAGGCAAATTTCTCCCTGTACTTGATCCAGGATTTCCATTATCTTTTGGATTGGGTTCAAAAGTACAGAGTTAAACATTAGGAAGTCGTAAACCCGAAATTGGGTCGGCTGTTCAATGAGAGTTATTAAAAAAAACACGCTTTATAACATAAAATATAACTAATTACAAAATAATTAATTATGATGTTTACTTTACAATAGCTGCATTGTATTTGAACTAATTAATGCAACATTGCGCAGAGCGCTATCTATGAGAATTATTATACACATTAGGTCTTTAAATGTTAAAATTATTAAAATTAAAAGTGTTTCGTTTTAACCTAAGTATTGAAGGAAATCATGGGTAGAATAAAGTAATATCTGTGAACGGTAAGTAAATAGCAGTACTATAAGAGGAAATTCAGAAAATTCCTGAAGTTGCTTAACAATCTTTGTCGTTTAGTGGAAAAGCATAAATTGTAAAAAGATTCTTTTTTTAAATTATTCTTTATATACTAATGCAATTTTTTAAAAATAATCTCATTACGTTAAAATAAATATTTACGGAAAGTTGTGGTCAAATGTTCAGGTTAAGTTTATGTAATTAGATGCCACAAGGTCATGCGTTGTTCTACCCGTCAGGTGTAAAGCTCCTATACTATCAGGGGCTCTAGTCAGGTGTAATGTTCACGCATGACTTCATTTTGCTAATATTCAATAAAATCGGATCCGAAAATGGATTTAGCGTGATAATAAACACAGGCCTCAAAATTGCATAATAAACACGTCATGCACAACCACGAGATTAGACAGAGTAAAGTGATTAGTTGCAAACATCCAATTGCTAATGGGATGCTTTTTTCTAGTGATCGTATTTTTGTTAACTTATTGCTTACTTGAAAAGACAAAAAGACATTTTAGACTTTTTACTCAATATCTTGAACATAATAACACAATAAAGAAATTACCTTCTTTTTCCAAAAAATGGAATGTTTTAAATTTGATCATCTAATCCAGTGATGGGGAAACTACGGCCCGCGGGCCAACTGTGGCCCGCCGGAAGGTTTTATCCGGCCCGCGGATAGAATTTTAACTTGCCGATCCGTCGCAAATATAAACAATATACGTAGTATTTGTATACTTTGTTTAAAGCTAGTTTTTTTTTCTTTCTCTTTTTTAATAAAGTACTGGTGACCTTTTTACTTTTTCTATTTTTGTTCTACAAAACATAAATTGATGGAAATAGCTTCAGACAGCTTTTCAATTGGTAAAATTTTGAAAGCAGAAGTTCTTCATAGAATAGCTGTAGAATGGCGTCAAGAAGCGTTTGTCTTTCTCGGGGAGCAGACAATACGGAATCTAATGTAGGTGAATTGTGCTTCACATGTGGCAGACTGCGCATTTTAAGCTCCAACGAGCGGATTTTTCATTTTTCTGCCGGCGTGAATTATTTATTCCGTATGGCCTCCAAAATATAATAGGCCATTGATTGACAGTTATCAAAATATTGAAGAACTATTTTAATTTCATGAATACAGAATTTTGCCCATGAATATCCAAAGAGGAGGGTACTGTGACGTCACATGAAAATGAATTGACCAATCACAACCAAAAAGCTTCGCGATTTGCGTCTGCTCTAGTTCTTGTTTCCTTTGCTTCAAACTGCTTTACAATTTTTGTATAAGCGTTATAAAAGTTTAATAAAATTATAATTTCATTTTAAGAGGACCCGCGCAAACACCGGCGCAAGAGCATTAGTTAGCAGTAAGCTTTCGTCAATTGCGTTTCTGTGTGTTGTTCTCCGTAGTAGGTAACGTCTAAAATGGATGTTAAAAAAAGAAAAGTGGATTCAGAATGTCGAGTTTTTAAAGAAGAATGGACGTGGAAATATTTCTTTACTTTATTTAAAGAAAAACCTGTGTGCTTACTTTGCAATACAACTGTTGCAGTTTTAATAGAATATAACATTCAACGCCATTTCAAGAGCAAACATGAAAACCACTCCTACTCATCGTTAAGTGAAGAGGAGAAAAAAATTAAATCGAAAGATTTAATAAAAAATTTATCAAGTCAACAACAATTATTTCAGAGAGCTAATCATTCTCAAAGATGCGTTACGAAAGCCAGTTATGTGTTGGCTTATAATATTGCTAAATCTAATAAAGCATTTTCAGATGGTGAATTTATAAAGCAGTGCATGATAGATGTGTGCGATATTATGTGCCCTGAAAAGAAAAATGATTTTCAGTCACTGTCTCTCTCAAGAAGAACAATCACGGAGAGAATTGAAAATATTGATTAAAATCTAATTTCACAACTGACTACAAAAACTCAAAAATTTATTTTTTATTCAATTACCATGGATGAAAGTACAGATATCAGCGATACTGCACAGTTACTCATATTTGTAAGAGGAATCAACGCCCACTTTGAAATTACGGAAGAACTTGCAGGGCTGCAGTCAATGAAAGGAACAACGACTGGTGCCGATATATTTTGTGAATTTGAAAATTGCATCTATAAACTTCGTTTACCTATTGATAAGTTATGTAATGTAACTACAGATGGTGCACCTAATATGGTTGGAATCAATCAAGGATTTGTTGGGAAATTTAATTCTAAGTATCCGGAAAATGATGTTGTTTTTTTGCATTGCCTTATACATCAGGATGCTCTCTGTAAATCGGCTTTAGATATTGACCATATACTTAATATTGTTGTAAAACTAGTAAATATGATTCGTTCCAGAGGATTATTACATCGCCAGTTTCAACAGTTTTTGGAGTCCGTACATGCTGAGCATTCCGATATCCTGTATTATTCAAAAGTTCGTTGGTTAAGTGCTGGAAAAGTATTTGAAAGAATTTGGGATTTAAAAGACGATATTGTGAATTTTCTTCTTGATAAAGACATTTATAATCAATTTGACGTCTTAGAAAACGAAACGTGGCTTTCTGATTTCGCTTTTTTCACAGACCTCCTCGTACACATGAATATACTTAATCTCAAATTGCAAGGGGAAAATCAGTTTCTTCACGATATTTGGCAATACTTGAAAAGTTTCAAATTACAGTTATTATTATTTGCTAATCAGATCTCTAAATCTGATTTTTCTCATTTTCCAAGAATACAATCTTTAAAATTCACTATATCAAACAATAAGATTAAAAAATACGAAATTAATTTGAGAAAACTATCTTCAGAATTTGAAAAGAGATTTCAGGACTTTAGAAAAATGGAACCAGAGTTTAGTATTTTTGCGACCCCATTCAATGTTAATTACGAAGAAGTTGATGCAAAATTTCAACTTGAGTTAATAGAACTGAACTGTAATACTCTCCTGAAACAAACTTTTCATACAGTATCATTACTAAAATTTTATAAAAATTTAATTTCAGATAATTTCCCAAATCTAATTACTCATGCAATGAAGATAATGACAATGTTCGGCTCATCTTATATATGCGAACAAATCTTTTCAACAATGAAGCTTAAGAAAACTTCTTTAAGAAACAGAATTACAGTTGAGCACCTTTCATCAGTTTTAAGAATTTCAGCTTCGCAAATGGAACCGGACTATGATGAAATTTTGAAGAAACAATCTCAATTTCATTTTTCTCATGCACCATCAACCAGTAATGACACCAGAAAATAAAGTGATAATACTTCACATCAAGAACTACACTAAATTCATTTTATATTTTGTGCTTATAATTTTCTTACCTTTTGCTTTTTGACTATTAAAATAATAAGTGTATGTAATAATATAGGCATATGTTTATAGAACACATAAATTTTTTAACGATTAAGCATTATTCTTTGGCCCGCTACGATTGTCTAGTTATTACAAATGGCCCATCTTAAAAAAAGTTTCCCCACCACTGATCTAATCGATAATTTGATCATCAATATCATTCCTAATAATAGAAATATGCATGCTTTGAATTATAATATCGATATTTTGAAATATAATAGAGTACACTATGAGTCATAATAGTCTTATCCAAGAAAATAATTTATATTTGGACACGTTTATATTGAAGTTTTTCCTCCTAACTCATTTTTCTCATTGAATAGCAGGGGTGAGGTGGAATTATTATTATTACTATTATGGGAGGGAAAATAAGAGGTAAAAGGAAGGTTTTTAACCATCGCAAACGCTTAACCTGTTAAATTGAATGAGAGCTCCGTTAAAATGCACCATAGAATCTTGTCATCAAGTTTAAGAAGTGAAATTAGGAGGTTCAACTTTGAACATATTCAAGTCGAAGAAAATTTGAATAATTAAATATTTTGAAAAAAAAATCTTGATTTTTGCATTTTTTTTACTATATATTTGTTTTTACGATAAAAAAAGAAAAAAAATTGCAATTGAGTAAACAACGTTTCATTTGAATTTTGATAAGATTACAAAATAATTTAAATTATAATCATAATTAATTTATATCATAACTTTAAAAAAAAACGAGCTAAAACTTATTTTTGAAAATAAACTGATTTATTTTTCACTTGAAAGTTATTTCTGATGTTTTTTAAACTTTTTAAAAAGAGAAATTTTTTAGTATTTTAAATTACCGAAATCCCAGTCTTGGTAATAACCAGTGGCTTGAAGTTGAAACTACTGTAGTCACTACTTTTTTTCGTAGTCTGCAGTGTAGTGTACTACTCTTTTTTAAAAAGTAGAATAATGAGTAGTGCGATACAAAAAAAAAAGTAATTTGAGTGATTCCTGGCAAATAATTTTAACGTTAGTTTAGAAAAGAAACGCCGTCTCTAACGCAACTCATTTTTCGAATTTGATGGGTACAAATCTTCGCGGATCCGGCAGTGAATGAAATGAAAATGACTCTATAGTTAAGCTTTAACAAAAATTGCGCATTTAAAATCACATATAACTAATATTTAAACTAGCCATTACGAATAATAGATAATTCACTTTGGTCACACTGTAGAGAAAGTATTTTCGATGTACTTAATTTCATAGAGGAAATGGTAGAGCATTAAATTATAAAAAAATTGCAATTATTTGATAATTTCGTATTTCTTAAATTAAACATTTGATGTCTAAAAAGACATAAAAAGTGGAAGAATAAATGTATTAATTCGAAACAAATAAATTGGAATAACGATTTGGCTTATGTAAACATGAATTAATATTTTTTAATTATTCCTTCATATTTAATGTAAGTCAATTTCTAATTCAAAACCATTTTGAACAGAGGTGTCATTTAAGTTCATCAGCAAAGTTCGTTTCCTTCAAGTAGTGAAGTAAGAACTAAATTCCAAAGTAGTTTGTAGTAAAAAAGAAGTTGTAATTAACTTCATTTGTAACAAAGTAGTTGTTGTAGCAAATACTACAAAAATAATGTAACTAACTACAATGAACTACTAAAATAATATAATGTAACTACAATAATAATGTAGTTTTTCCAGTCACTGGTAATAACATATGATTAGCAGCATAACTTTTTAAGATAATATTAAGGTTATTAAAATTTCAAAATTTAAAGCAAGAAACATTGTTTTATGTGTCAGATCTCAGAAACATTCATTTTCTTCGTTCAAATGTAAATGAACAATAAACATTTCTTTTTGGAACGCGAAAACGTAATTTTTAAAGAAAGTTATTGCAAAATATAAAAAAAAGTCATTGTAGTTATAATTAACTACACATGTAACCAAGCAGTTGTAGCAAACTACAAAAACAATGTAGATTTTCCAGTCACTGGTAATAAAATAGCAGCAGAACTTAGGATAATATTAAGGTTATTAAAATTTCAACATTTAAAGCAAGAAACATCGTTTTATGTGTCAGATCTCAGAAACATTCATTTTCTTCGTTCAAATTTAAATGAACAACAAACACTTCTTTTTGGCACACGAGAACATATTTTTCGTTTACACTCTCTCTTCTCCTTTCCCCCCACTCCTATCCTTCTTGCAGGCTCTGAACTGGTCGTTGGAAGATACAGAAAATGATATAAAATATATGCGGGAAATTCTCTTTAACAAAGGAAGACATCACCTTCTAAGGGTCCGCGATAGGAGGCGCCTCCTGGACTTCCGCATTGTTGCCGTTTCCTTCTCTTGTTTTGTATCCGCTCGACACCCCCACCCTCTTGTATTTGAATTGGAAGAAAGTGCGAATAGTAACCCTCTTTTTCTACTTCTTTAAAACCTTAAGAGATTTCTTTTTTTTAAAGAAGAAACTGCTTAAAAGAATGAATTATGCAAGAAAGTTTTACTCCTCGGCTATTGAAATATCTTCTGAAACTTGGCAACTACAATAACCTTTTTTTTTCTTTTTCTTTCTGTTAAGAACCTTCATTTATTATTGTATTTTTCTTTTCTTCTTTTTTTCTTCTCGAATGACGAGTGGTGCGAACATGTGCGATCACATCTACAAAATTTTAGAAAGGGATGCCAGCTTAGAATGAGTTTTAAACAGTTTATCTTTTTTATCTTCTTTTTTTTCTTTCTTTTCTTTATAATGATTTAACTAAATCTCTCGCTTTTTAATTCTAAATATCTGTTATAATGTGATATGATCTGAATATCTGTGATCTAAATATCTGTTATATAGTGATATATCTAAATATCTGTTATAATGTGATATTATCTAAATATCTGTGATCTAAATATCTGTTATAATGTGATATATCTAAATATCTGTGATCTAAATATCTGTTATAATGTGATAATATAATATGTGCGAACTAAAATAATCTGTATTTTAGAGTCAATGTCGGTCAAGTGTGCGGCAAGTGTAATTTACGAAAAATTACACTTGCTGAAAACAATATGTACTTTAGAGAAAATTCCCGAAATTTTGTGAATATCGATATTTGGTGAAAATAACGTATGTTTTAGAGTGAAAAACCGATATCTGGTGAATGTCGGGACTTAAGAAGACTTAAATAAATCTCCCGCTTCCAGATTCTAAATATCATTGGCATAAAGACTAGAACAGTGATTCTCAACCTTTTTTTTGTCGCGGCACACTTTCAACGATTTCAAAATTTGGCGGCACACAAAGAAAAAGATAAGTTTAAAGTTGTTTATACTTACCTGTTTATGATAATAATTTGGACAAAGAGTTTATGATAATAATTTGGAACGTAAAATAAAATAATATAATATGTTCTACAAAAACACGTTTATTAAGGGATTAATTACAAATGAATAATACTTTTAATGAGAAATTTGAGTTTGATGTTTTTTGATAATTTCATTTATATTTGGTTGACAATGCTACCCTCATATCGTCTTCTACAGTCTCTATCTTTTTTTCGTTTTTATGTTGGTTAATACTGAAAATCCACACAAGATGTAGAAAATTGTAATAATATTTTTAAAGCTTTTTTAGCTATCATGGGACAATCGCATCTAATGTTAATCCAAAATGAATTAATTGATTCTTCCGAATATTTTAAAATTAAATCTCGATTATTAGAAAGCGAAATTAGTTCTTCCTCTTCATTCAAAGTTAAATCAAATACAGAAGTATTCGCTATCACAAATGGATTACGAATCTAATCAAATTTTTTTATATCTAAATTTGAGAAATAATGAATAATTCTCTCTTCTAATGTTGTCAAATGGTCAATAACGATTTTATGAATAGTTTTATTAAAATCTTCTGCGACTGACTCAAACTTTTCCAAATATCCTTCCCGAGCTTTATTCTTTCATAAAGTTATTTGTTTTTGGAATCCTACCAGTTTATCTGTTGAGTTAAATATATTTTCTTTCGGCCCTTGCATACTTGAATTTATGTTATTAAAAATAACAAAAATGTCTGATAACTTAAAGCATTATATTTTTTATTACATAGATTTCTAAAATTTGGCGGCACAGTTTAAGAATTTGGCGGCACAGTTTAAGAATTTGGCGGCACAGTGGTTGAGAATCACTGGACTAGAAACTACTAAAATAATGCGTATTTTAAAGTGAAAATTTGACAGCTAATTATGGTCGATATTTATATGAAATAGCTTTTTGTGAAAATAACATATTTTAGAGTAAATGCCCGATATTCAGTAAATATCGATATTTACATAAACGCTTTGATAAAAATTTTATATATTTTAGAATAAAACTCCAATATCTTATGTTTGTCACCATTTACATAGTTGCTTTGAAGAATATTATGTATGTTTTAGAGAGAAAAATCGATATCTAGTGAATGTCAGGACATAAAAAGAGTAAATCTCCCCGTTTTAGATTCTAAATACCAGGGGCATAAAGTCTAGAAACGACTTAAATGGTATGTATGTTTAGAATGAAAGTATGTCATATGGTAATAGTCGATATTTATATAGTAGCTTTGGAGGAACTAATATCTATTTTAAATGCCGACTTATGGTTAATGTCAACATTTATATAATCGCTTTATGCATTTTGGTGAGAAAGTCCCACATGTCCATGCGGACTTTCTCACCAAAATACATAATTATCGGCGACATACATAACTATATCTGTTGTTGTTGCTTATGCCCACTTGACCAACAGAAGCATTAAATCAAGTTCATGAACTCATCCAAAAAGTTCCCAAAGCCATGTACTATTGCAGCAGGGTTGGAGACCAGGAGGCTCTTCTGGCAGCCAATATACGATAAGATGTGGGCAGGAGCAGACTGGTTCACATTGCACTCAGGGCAGGGTGGGTAGACTTTAAGGCCCCCAACGTGACGTTGGGATCGAATGTGTCCGCTATATCTATATATGACTATCGGCAACTATCTACAGTCCCTGGCCATATTATTAGACGCACTATAAGATTCTATGTAAAATTATAATTATTAAGTGATACTATTACAGCTTTATTGTTTTTACGCTACTGAAACCGATATACATTTGTTTACGTTCGTGTATCCATTGGTTCAATGAGACGATATATAATATAAATTCAACGATTGGATAAATTAGACGATATATTATTTAAACGTAGAACGTTGATTATATCAGGTGTTATATTAGTATATTATAATAATGAGACCAAATCATGAGACGCACTGTAGTTTTTTAATAATCACATGTTTTGCACGAGTTTATAGGCAATATTTTTATATTTAGATATACATGTAATGGGTTTTTATTCAGGAAAATTTTTATAAACTTTCAATTTGTTTTTATTTTTAACGTATGGCATTACAATGTTAACCAATGGATACACGAACTTAAACAAGTGTAAACCGGTTTCAGCTTCTTAAAAACAATAATGATGTATAGTATCACCTGAGTAATTAAGATTTTACATAGAGTCTTAGAGTGCATCGAATAATTTGGTCATGTTATATATCTAAAAACATACATACGTTGCAATAAAGTGTGTTTGTTGGCAATGCAAAAACGAGCTCTCAAATCGATCTCCGTAAACCAGTTTTATCTGTTTTTACCGAAAATTTACTTAAAATGTTTTCCTTTTTATGGTGTTTTAAATAAAACTAAAAATAAAATTTGAAGAAAAAAAATTGCTTGAAGGGTAAGATGCATCCGTTTAGAAAATCTCACTAAACAACCCCTTCAACCCAATTCCAGAAATAAATCTCAAAGAAAAGAAATGGAACAAAAGAACAAAGTTTTTACCCATCTTGTATTCACGACACCTTTTGGACCAACTTCGATCTGATCCATTGAAACTCAACGGCCCTTGAGTTTTGTCGCAAGTTAACACATTAAACCTTCTTTCCAAACTGCAAAAGAGTTTTACCCTGGAAAATCACACTCTTTGAAAATGGGGGGAAAGGGGGGGGGACATATCCGGGCATCAGGGCACGCGTCTGCTTGTTGTATGTTGGGGGACAGGGGGGTCAAGGAATCATGCCTAATGTTTCGTGAGTTCAACTCTGGTCTGATCAGCATGCAAAATGTCACCTTCCGAGAGAAGAAGCTTCAACAACTTTCGAATCGAACTTTTTTTCTCCCCTTTCCTGCTTCTGTTTTTATTCTTCTCCCACTAACGTTAAGTGCTCACTTTTATTTGTAAAAATATCGTAAGCAGCGAAACAAGCTAAATAATTTTAAATTCTGCTTATATTAGAATTTTGAAATTATTGTTTGTTGCTTCTGAAAGGGTTCGCCTGATTTATGCATTATTCAGGAGTAATTGTGAGCCCAACTCAAATATCCTAAAAATTTCTTGACTAAAATCATTAATGACTTATTTCAAAAAATTAAAGTCATTGATATTTCCAAAACGTGAAATTATGAATAAATTGTATGCTGCATAATTTAAATGAATAATTGTGTATAAGTTTACTTTTATCTCTACTCACATTTATCTTTCTACCAGAAAAAAATATTTACAAATGAAAAATATGCCAAGTATAAATTCTAGTTCTAATATTTCTGAATAAAATATATAAGAATTTTTATGCATAAATATGATCAATGATTTCTTGAAATTTTTGGACCTTGGATTTCCGGAAACTTCCGGATTGCGATTAACAAAAAATCCGGAAATCCAGATTTTCTCCGGAGCGCAAGCATCTCTGATTTTTAGTTATTAAAATCATGACCAAAGGTAAATTCATTGAAATTAAAGCTACTTATGATATTAGAATTAAATTACTATTTTTGGGTTCTTCTGAATTTAAAAACTTTTAATTTTTGATGTCTAATAAATAAAAAATTTAATTTTTAAAAAAATAATAAAAATTATTAAATTTTTTTTTTTAGATTGTTGCAGTTTTTTGAGTAAAAAAATTACAGAAGCATTCAAATCTTAAAAGTTTAACTGTTTTGGAGCATGCTTTACTTTCTCCCTGTCACGGACCTTTTTACACGTTTTGATTGTGCTGTTTCACGATTTTCCTCCACAGTGAAATATCGTAGATTAGACTGTGTACGATGGTCAAAGCTGAAAAATTCGGAATAAAAATGCCGCAAAATAAATAAATAATGAAAAAAGAACTGGCGGTTCAAAAATAAAAATTATACAAATGTTAAATTTTAAAAGAAAGTAAACAGAAACTAGTGAAGTGGAAAAAATTCCTTACGAGATAGGAAAAGTATTTACAATTTCTTTAGTTGTGAAAATAATTTGGTTAAATTATAAAATTTTGTGCTGTTTTAGTTATTTTTTTTTTTAAAAGTTAAACATATGCTAATGGTCATTGAAATTGTTGCACCAAGATATGGCATGCACACTCATGAAATTTACATGAAAGATAAAACATGGTGATATGCAAACGCTTAGAGTTTAAACAAATTCGTGTATAGCAAGCGTCAGAAGCACCATCTATACAGCGTATAAAATCAAAACTTTGACGACTATTTTTTCAAATTCAAATCACATTTGAAAACGTTTTCGATAAAAGTTATTTTAATGAGTCGTGTTAGAAGCAAAAATGCCTACCAGCACATATTTGACATTGAATTTTGAAATACTATAGCCCACTGGTTATAATCTTTCAGAAATAATGCAACTCAGTTTGACCGAAATCCTTTTCCTGTCCTCACAATATGGAATGAATGGGTTCAGAAGGGTCAAATGGATTGTCATGCTAAATTTCAGCGGCACTTTACCCCAGGCAGTACAGAAGGCAGACATCTAATCCACATGACCACAGGGAATTCCACAGTTACACCACGAACTATGATTTTAAAAACAGAGTCGTTTGCAAGCCACCAAGCTTCTGATAAAACCTGTTCAAAGACGTTTGCAACATTATGGGCTTTCAATAAATAGACCGTAACTTCTACTACCCTTTACTCTGCTTTACAGACAGAGGTGTATTCGGGGGAAATATCAATTACCAATCTAGATACAGGAATGATGATATGTCATCTTTACAAACGATTCCCAGTCCTGTGTGAAGAATAATGGTGACTGGCCACCATGTTTAGAGGCTTCATGAAGATCGCACAGTGTCTCCTTGCTTTTGACAGCGACATACTGACCCAGCACCTGCATTCGTAAAAACACCAGTCCCTACATTGAAATTCGTCGGTATATTAGTTGGCTATCTAACCGAAATGGTCTCCAGGGTATGACTTTTTAGAATACTTGGTGTAACATTTCTTTCTTTTACTATGGATGGTTTCCACTTGATCCAATTTTGTTTCAACATTTAGATATTTCCAAGGGGTTTTGAGATTTCAAAAGAGGTTGCAGGTAACCCGGGATGGCAATATCTTTTTTAATGTCCAAAACTTTCTGGATAAATTCATTCTGGGTTTTAAGTTGTTTAAGCTCGGCTATATAGCCCCATCAATAGGAGCCATCGGTTTTCAGAAGCTTTTCCATAGGATACATGGTGGCGATTATTTTTGTTTACATTCCTGGTACTTTGAAACACCAACCATTGCATTTTAAATGTTATAGAAATCATCACTCTGTTTTTACTTTGAGGCCTTTTTAACGCAAATTTTTGGCTGAGCAATAATCTACCACATGTTGCCAGTACTGTTCTGACTTCCCTTGATGTAGATCATGTTCGATTTTTACCATGGCCAACATGCTCTCCTGACATCTGAACAAATGAAAATGTGCGGTAAATGGTTAGTTTGTAAGTGGCTCTTCACCACTTACTAATCACTGTTGTCAATGAACTGTAGTATAGTATAGAAGCCGAAAAGATAGAATTCGCCAGGCATACGATTTTTATTTGACTATTGTCACACAGTGGACTGATCGTAACACAGTTTCCAGTAGAACAGTTTCCAGCATCGAAATCAAGCATCTCTTGCAGCGATCAGTGAGTGGTTGGGTAACACTTTTAGCAGCCTGAAAAAGGCCCGAGGGCAGGCGGTATCGGTCCCAGTAAGCTGTTCTACCGTAAAATGCTCAATTTCGCGCACATTTTATCGGGCTACTAAAGCGGGGAGCCATCCCTCTGAAAAGAATCGAAATTATGATGGCATATGTCTTCGGATTATTCTCATGATTGTCTCCAAATCCGTCACCAACAGCCCATTGTGCGACTCTAGTGCGTCGTAAATAAAGTACTACTACCCTGGGCAAGCGGATAATTTCTCTTATTTCTGCAGAATGTCGCAACTTTGGGTTCTGATTCCTTAGACTCTTTACATCCTAATTTTGTGCAAATTATATATATATATATATATATTAAATTAACACATTTATATTGTTATTATTATTATTACAACTACTAAATTATTTTTAAATTACTAAGGCTTTTGTGACAATCTTATCTACCATGAAAATGTGGAGCCACATTCGTCAGAACTAGTTTTAATTGGTCCTGCCTAATATCCCCAAGAGTGGTTTGACAGTACTTCTGCCTACAGTGCTGACAGTGCTTCTACAATAATTTAATTTTTAACAACCTTAAAGCCAAAAAGCTCAGAAAAATAAACTGCTAGAAATGGTCTGCTTTTTGTCGGCTACTTCTTTTTCTTCCCTGAATGTCTACAAAAAATAAGAGAATTGTTCAAAGGAAACTCGCATAACATAAAGGACATGCTTGTCTTTCCGAGAAATCTACCAGAAATAGGGAAATCTACCAAAAATCGAAAATTGCCCAAAGGAAACCTCCATGATAATATGAAGGTCTTACAACCATCATCCCAGGATATCTAACAGAAATAGGTTAACGTATAAGGAAAATTCTCATGATAACTTAACCACTTCCCTGATTATCACGAGTTAACTCGGGTATGTATTGCAAATATTTATTATCCCAAGAAAACTCAGGCGTAGCAGAATTTGTCAGTTCGTTAAGTTTTATCACGATTTTATTCGATCAGAAGCGAAAAAAAAATCTGCTGTGATTGGAAGTTTGCAAAGGTTTGTTTGGGAGTTTTGCTGTTGGTCAGTGGGACTTTACACGTGCTTTGTGCGATTGGATTATGGTTACTGAATTTACATTGAAAAAAGAGTAAAATAATGGCGTATCACTTCACTGGTGTATGGAAAGTTTCACTTCGTGTTGTTCCTTGTTTTAAAAACTATCAGACAGACTAATATTTATCTCTTTGTTTTTTCTTTTGCCGAGATTACTCGGGATAGTAAACTGATGGTAAATTAAATGATTTTACACGTAAAAAAATTTAAAAATTCAACTTAAAACTTGAGCATTATGTTTGTTATGTATTATGTTTTAGTTCATTCTATTTATTATTGAAATAAAAAAAAAAAGTTTTTTTTTTCCCTTTTTTTTTTCTTCAAAAAAATTATTAAGGAATGCGGTTAAAGATCTTAGAACCTTTCTAAAAACAAAAGTTTCATCAGGCTGACTAACTGGACAACATTCTCTGTTTGTGCTAGACTAGGTCGGTAACAAAGTCTATTGAAAGTGAATCGGATTCATCATCACCATCGTTTTAACTTGAACAACAACTAAATATAGTGATGAAATTGCTATTAACTGAATATAGTAATGAAATTGCTATTAACTGAATATAGTAATGAAATTGCTATTAACTGAATATAGTAATGAAATGATATAGTAATGAAAATGGAACTTGAGTTTTGAAAAGTCTTATACTTTTGAAAATGCTAACTCATTCTAAAACTAATTAAGAAAATCCCCATTAAGAAAATATAAGCATACAATTATAAAACTCTTATCTAAAGATAGTTTTATGCAGAAAAAAATACGTGATTCTCATTCCGTACTTCTTATCGTTAAGTTGAAAACATTCTTAATCACGTAAATTATGTATTAATAAATGCTGAAAATCATATTTTTGAAATAAAATATTTGAATATTTCTAGATGAGTATTGCTTTATAAATCTGATTAATTAAAAAAAATCGTCGTTTTAATTATTAATTCTCAGAGAACAATTAAATTGATTTATTTTAATTTTATTGTAAATGACATTGAAAATTATGAAATTAAACTTGATATGATAATGTAGTTATATATTTTTAAATTATAAGCAGCATTTAAAATAACTGGAACTATGACTTAAGTATTATAAACTTCAAAAATTAAATAAAAATGTAGTTTAAAGGACACAAAATTTTTAAAATGACGTTTTTTAACGTAAACTGATAAACTGATCGTCTAAACTTAAACTGACTGAATTTCTGTAAATTTTATAAATTTTTTTAGCATGTGACTATTTATAATAATATTAATCTATACTACTTAAATTGCAAATATATATTTACAATATTAAAAAAAATACGAATTTTTGCTTTTGAAAAACTATGTATTCTTATTCACTGAAACCGCAACAAAAATATGTGTAATGATTACTAAAACAAGTTCATGTCCAAGATCTTAATAATTTATTTAAATTTTGAAGCAAAAAATAATCGTGTGAAACAAAATAAAAGGAAATAGTTAAAATATTTCATAGAGAAATATTTTACTTCGATGCTAATTAATTAAAAAATTGCTAATATAATATACTTGTTTTAATATATCTAATAGTCATTGATAAATATTTTTACATTTAGAGATTAATGAAAGCATTAAATGGTATGCGTTTATACTAGTCAGTTTTAATAAACATTGTGATGAGTTCGTGAAACATTATTTTATTCATCAAACGTATTTTATTCATTGCCTAATTGAGATATGCTACTTAACTTCTTAATACCAAAAACTCCAAAGCATTGATAAAATTGTTTAAACTCAGCCAGTGAAATAAAGCATAACATAAAAATCGCATTTATTTACTTGATTTTTTACTCTTTTATTCAATATATTAAGTCTAAAAAGTGTCTATACAAAATTACAATTTAAAATATAATTTTTTGAAAAAGCCAATTCAGTAGGTCAAATATAAAAATATATCAACATTATGTTTTTATATTATTTATATTTTTATTTTATTTTTAATTTTATATAAATTAAGACTTTTTTTTTTAATCCAAAGATTCGGATTTACTTTTTTTGCGTCATGATTTTGCAGCTTTTCAAAAACCATTCGGATATCAGCTCCCTTCGCCCTAATATTCATAAAACAGAAAAAAAGTTTAGCTTCTGTATTGTGCCCCCTCTTAGAACAATGGAGCATTAGAGCTTTTTTTTTCCTTTTAGAAACTGGGGGGGGGGCGGAACCCATAACATTTTTTACATAACGAATTCAAGCATTGTTACAAAACGAATTCTCGCACTTCTGAAAGGAATGTCGAACTCTTGTCACTCAACCGAAAAATCTCCTCCGTAAGCACCTAGGCGACGACAATTTATGTCATCTTAGCTGTGCCCCACACCCTGCCACCAAATGCCCCCCCCCCTTTTTTTTTTCAGCCTGCTGCTCCTTTCAGTAAAACCCACTTCTGAATATAAAACACATATGTACACCAGACTTTTGAAGTAACAGAAGTGAGCCATTCATATTGCACCATTTGCGCTGTTAGGCTCCAAATTCTCCACGCTGGGAAAAAATGAGTTTGCTATTTCAGCATTTTGCATTTTTACAACTTGAAAGATTCATTTTTTTTATTTCATATAATATTTTTGAGGTATTCATGTTCAACTCAACAAGCTGAAATGTTAAGCACATAATTAAAAAAGTCAATACTATTTTCGTAAATTGTTTTACAATGTTTCCAAAATTCTGTTGTAGTCTTACAAACTTTACATCCTACTGTTACAGACTTATTTTAATCATATCTCAACTGATTTTTTTTTTTTTTTACAAACAATTGCATTAAATGCAAGTTTTAAAAAAATTATTAAAAAAAATTCGTGTTCGCTATATTACGATCACTGGTTACCCATCGGCCAAATGCTTTTTTTTTCTGGTTTGACGTCACAATATTTCAAACCATGGGTAGCAAAAACGGTCCCAATTGACGTTTGTCATCGGATTGGTTTTCAAATCCTGGCTATACACATGTTTGTACAAAATACTTCTCCTTCTTCAGCATTCATATATATATATATATATATATATATATATATATATATATATATATATAGAAAAAAAATCAAACGTATTCCCATTTTGTTGTGTTGTTAAGTGGTTGTCATTACTAATATTACTACTTCGGGTCAATCAACACCTTGTTTAATCATCCAGTAACTACTACTTCATATTTCAATGCTACTCCTTAATTTTACAAAACAATATTTTTAACATTTGTGATGTTATTCACACAAAAAATAATAATAATAATAAAACAAAATTAACAAAAAAGTTGTGATCAGCTTATTACGATCACTGGTTACTCATTGGTCAAATGCTTTTTCTTTTTGAATTGACTCCGTTAAACGCCACAACATTTCAAATGATGGGACGTTGCAAAAACTGTTTCTATTGATGTTTTTCGTCGGATTGGTTTTCTTATCCCGCCCATGTACGTGTTTCAAGACGTTTTAAAATACTTTTCCTTCTTCATCATTCATATTTATATTGAAATCACCGTCAAGACAGTCATTATACGTTAATAATAAAAAGAATAAAAAATACTTTAAATTATTATGTAAATACATAAAAAAGGCCTGCTTGTGAAAATAAAAGAAAAACAGCAGCTGTCGCCATAGAAACGCATGCAATGACGACGCATGCGAAATGTTTACTATTACTCTTGAACACAGTTGAAAAATTTGTGGACTCCATCAAATCCAAACCAAGACCTATTTTGCCAATGGATAATAAAATAAAAAAAATAAATAAAAAAAAAACATATGAAACATCTTTCCTTTTTGTTGCTATCTTTAGTAAACACTTATTTTCAAATAAGTCTCTTTTTCAAAAAAACACATATTTGTCTCAATGTTGTGTTAAAAGGCAGATGAATCTTACAACATTGCTGCTATCGCAACAAATGTTTACTATTCATCCAAAATTACTTGTTTATGCGTGAAAATATTAATTTCTGTAGGAAATCTCTCTGTATTCAGCATATACATTTTCTTAATCCGTAATGTGCTTCATACTCCAGATGTGGTGACTTTAAATCAGATATTTTCCTTAATTATTTCCTCCGTTTCATTTTATACTCTCTCAACCATTTCCCTTCAATCTGCATGAGATAATTGTTCTTGTCCCTAGATTCGATTATGATAGCATTATCATTAGCTATCATTATCGTTTCTCTGCTCTCCCCCTGTTATTTCTATATTTGCATAGAAAAGAGTTTGCTTCACGAAGACTCGGCAGGTGAGCAGAAGGAAGACATTTTTGCCCATCATCAAGTCTAAAATACAGTCCTTGGCCAAATTATTAGACGCCGCTGTAAAATCTTAATTATCAGGTCCGCTTTATTGCTTTTGTGAGACTGAAACCGGTTTGCACTTCTTTACATTCGTGTATCAATGGGTTAAATTAGATGATATATAATATAAATTCGACGATAGGATGAATTAGAGGATATATAAAACAAATATAGAATATTTATTATATCAGGTATTATATTAGTATATTGTAATGATTAGACCAAATTATTAGACGCACTGTAGTTTATCTGTATTTTTGAGTATGTTATTATCTGTCAATAGTACTTAAATGATTAGTAAAATGTTATAATTCTGACAAAATATCACAATTAGTTTTAAAAAATGCGAAAACATTACTAATGATTTCCTATTGTTCAATGAAAACTTTGGTGTGCAAATCTGAGTCATCTTTCAGAAAAAAACCAGTGTCAGAGTCAAGTATTTCGACAATTAACTCCGTAGCATTAACATAAAATCTTGTTTCTAGAATTCGATGAATATTATATTGCGTTAATCAGAGTCATCTTTCAAAATAGTCCAGTGCCAGAGTCAAGTATTTTAACTTCGCAACTCAGTCATAAACATAAAAACTTGATTCTAGAGTACAATGCACATTTTATTGCGTGAATCAGAGTCATCTTTCTGAAGTGTTCAGTGTCAGAGTTAAGTATTTTAATTCCACAACTCAGTCATTAATATAAATATCTTGATTCTAGAGTTCGATGAAAATTTTATTATTTTAATCAGAGTCATCTTTTAGAAAAGTCAAGTGTCAGAGTCAACTATTTCAACTATCAATACAACAGCATAAAATCTTGTTTCTAGGGTTCAACGAAAGTTTATTGCATTAATCAGAGTCATCTTTTAGAAATATCCAGTGGCAGAGTCATCAATTTCAACAATCAATACAACAGGACAAACATAAAATCTTGATTCTAAAGTTCAATGAAAATTGTATTGTGTTAATCAGAGTCATCTTTTAGAAAATTCCAGTGTCAGAGTCAACTATTTCAACAATCAACTCTTGTCACAATCATAAAATGTGATCTGTGAAAGTGACCAAACATGGAGTATGATGCGAGAATTGCAGGAATCCGTACAAATGTGTATTAATGGAGTTTCTCTCTCTCTGTGTTGTGTGGTCATCCATCCGCAAAAGAGGGAAATCCTCCTTCCAATATTTTAGTCTTAATGACGCGACCATTCTTATATGTATTTAGCCTCAAAATGTCGCTAAAAGTTTTTAAGCGAGACAATAATTTCTGCCGCACACATCACCTGCTTCAAATTTCTCGATACATTTATCTTGATTACAGAGAATATTTTCAAGAAATGGAAACATTTTTCTGAAAGGGGGTGGCAAATTTAAATGAAAGGTGAGATGAATCTGTTTTTAGGGGAGGTTTAGTGTAACAATTTTCAAAAACAAATATATATATTCCTATTATTTTTCATATTTTAAATGTATTTTCATATTTAAAAATGGTTCTTTAAATATTGGAATAAGCTATTAGAATGGGTACTTTGTTATTTGTTGCTAGAATCGATATTTTAAGATCGCAATTATCTAGAGTAAACGCAATTATCTAGAAATCATACTTTTAAAACTGTCTGATTGTATATGTCAATACAGGTGACCGATTTACAGGTTAATTCAACAATTTCTTGCCAGCTTGCGTCTCCCTGGTCTAAAACTGGTAAAAAAAACAACTTTATCCTGTTAACTAATAGTTTGATAATAATCTTTCATGATCACCTTTTGAGCAAATATATTTTATTAACTAAATTTGTTCAAAGCAAGCTGCTGAAATTTAAAAAAAAAAATTATTTTATATTTAATAACCGGCATTAATCACCCGACCCAATTTTGGATTTACGACTACTAATGTTTAACTCCGTAGTCTTGTAATTTTGAACCCAATCCTAGAAGACAATGGATCAAGTATTGGGAGAGGAGATCTTTTTGATGGAACTAACCCTCATTGGAAGGCTCTATCCCCTGAGCCACAACGGCTCTAAAAAATATTAAAGAATTTATTCTTTCAAAACCATTATAGAGATTAAAATAACACAAAATAAATAAACGAAGATGGGAAGGAGCAACAATGTCTCCCAAAACTTCGTCTACTCTATTTTATCATTAAACTTAGAAATAAAATGATGTATTAACTATATTTAATTTTCTATAATCATTACTTTATCGTTAAGTTATGTTTTCATTCGTTTGTAATTACATTTAAGATGGTTTTAAAAATAAAAATTTAGAATGAATAAAATGTAATAATCTGCAATAATATGATGTCTTAAGGAAAAGAATAACATTCTAAAAGTTCATTTACATAATAAATAAAACAATTGCAATTCCAAAAAGTGATAAATTAGCTTACATTTGACTTACTTTCTTAAACAGATTCTTTTGTACAACCAAATGTTATACATTAAACCAACCAATTTGAATAATTTTGAATTTAAAATTTCTGCATCGATTTTCTTCCATTGAAATAACAAGGAAAAACGGAAGGAAATTTTTTTTTCTCTTGATCCCTCCTATCAGGTGGTTTCATAAGAAGGACAAAAATTATCATGATGCTCGTGCGCTATTTTCATTTCTCCTCTATGAACTAAACCAAGAAATAAATTTAGAAAATAATTCATTAATAAAATTATAAATTATATTTCAATATATAAGTATATCTGATAAATTAATAAAAAAAATTCTAAAAAAATTATCAAACAGCCGCCATCACAACAAGTGCAATGACAACGCATGCGCACTGTTTACTATTACTCTTGAACCCAGTTGAAAAGTATGATGACGTCCAAATAAGGTGCGCACGCTATCAAATCTAAAACAACACCCATTTTGCCAATGGGTGAAAAATCTAAACTAAACTTTGTAATTAAACTTAATTTTAAAATCCATCACAATTGTGTTGCAAAGAATACCAGGTATGAAAATGTCAAATAAAAACTTCCATATTATATTTTTTTTAAAAATAAATAAATAAAACTATTTTATTTAGAGTTTAATTTTCAACCCATCTAGTCACCGAAAACTTTTTTTTTCTTCCTATTTCTGTAGGAGAAAAAGCTTTATTTATAGTCCCAATCTTTTTTTAAGTATTCCAAACAAACTCATCTATCTCTCTTTATTTTGTGAAAGAAATTAAAAGAAAAACTCACCGGATTGACATTAGTTGCTTCATGACTGCAAAAGATAGAAGCTAGAGGGGGAGGGGGGATGGACGGAGAGAAAGGAAATGTTCGAGAGAGGGTAGGGGAGAGGGATTGGTGATGAGGAAGAAAACGATAATGAGCTTCCAGAGATATATCAACAATGGGATTCCATCAGAGGGAATATCTGTGTGAAGAAAGAATTTGCCTGAAGAGAGATTTTGAGTTGGAATATTCCGCTTAGAATCCTCACTAATTTATTAGTTAGTTCGAAAAATTCAGAAGAAAAAAAGTAAAAGAAAGCTTCTTTTTTTTTTAATTTTACAAAAAAAAAAAAAAAATAATAATAATAATAATTATAGTTCGGAAATGCATTCCACCCTAAAACAGAAACGGAAAAGCTGCAGTCACTTCCCTGTTGTTTTCACACTCTTTATCCCAATGTCCAGATATACCATAATATGCAAGATAATAAATGCTCTAATATAATGTAAGAGACGTGGTGTCTTAGCGGATAGAGCGCTCGGCTCCTAATGAGGTGATCCGGGTTCGATCCCAGTGACAGCTGGTCGATTCGAACTCCGCACCCGAATCGCACCGACCACAGTGCTGACGTAACATATCCTCAATGGTAGGCGGATCATGGGTTACAGTCCTCTTGCTGTCAGATTAACCGTGGGAGGTTTACGTGGTTTTTCTCTCCATGTAACGCAAATGTGGGTTAGTTCCATCGAAAAGTCCTCCACGAAGGCAAATTTCTCCCAATACTTGATTCAGTAGTTCTCTTTTCTTCTGGATTGGGTTCAAAATTGAAAGGCTACGGAGTTCGAAACCCAAAAAATTGGGCCGGCTGTTCAACGATGGTTATAAAATAAAATAATATAGTGTGAATTCCGTAATAACTGCCCTTAATGTATATTTTTAGAGTCTTTATCTTAAGTTTAAACAGATTAACGTATTAAGAATTATAAATTAATATGTAAGATTGAGACTCCTTTTACTAGTGATGTGGCAGAATTTGATAGTAAAGATGGGATAAAAAACATCAAAACCAGTTTGATCACATGAAGGAATTTGGTGGTGCATATAATATTTTCTTTTCAACTCATCAGAGTTTCTTGATAATATTAGTCTCGCCTTCTTTTCTAGTGATTGGTTTGCTTACGATCGTGTTTTTATTTATTTTTCCTGACTTAAATGTTAATGGTAACCCCTTATTTGCATATTTTTTAACTTCGTGTTTGACAAGGATTCTAAAAATGTATATAATGATTGAATACCCAGATTTATATTTAGAATCCTTGTAAAATACGGTAAAAGAATTTTCAAATTTGGTGGTTATATTTTGATGATTTTAATTTTGTTTTTGTATTGAGAGGTCCCCTTCCCAAAATGTGCTAACCCATACAAAGGCAAAACAGGGATCAAAAACTTCAAAAACAAGATAATATAAAAAAAGGAATTAAAAAGTGGTCTTTTAATGAAAAAAAGACCTCATTCTAGTTGTGCTTGACAAATTTTGATAATTTTAATGTCCTCTTTTCTCTGCTTGGCTTGCATAATTTACAATCAATATTATTCTTTCCCAACTTTTGTACCACATAAACTAGTTAATAGCTATTTATGCAATTTTGCATATTTTAAGTTTACAACAACATTCTGAGAAAATGAGCACGAAGTTCATCATAGGACAGTTTTAAGCTCCCACGCTTTCTTAATATTTTTATAGTCATACAGATATAGTTAGACTTTCTTAGTTGATATTACTGGCCGTTATCATCCTTGTCCTATGTCTATAGTCCATGACCCAGGCATGGTTTTAATTCATCTAATATGTATTTTAAGAATCCTTGTAAAAGTAAAGTGTAAAGGAGTACACGTATTAGGAAAACGGACAGATATGTAACTGAGAGAATAAAAAAAATCTAGATCTGATGATTTGCGTATTAGTATGGTGGTATTAAAAACATTAAAGCCTGTTTGATTACTGAAGGAAACAGAGAAATGTTGAAAGGGTTAGTCTTCAAATTCTATCTGACAAACTACTTGATTACGATGTCTTTCTGACCCCACTCCTCAATATCACTTTTTTTTTCTTGGCTTAAATATTAATTCGTGATCATTATGTGTGTAGTTTTTTTTTATCTCTGAAATGCTGAAATCAATTATTCTACAATTATATTGGTAATGAATAGATTAAATAAAGTGATACGATACAAAATTTCTTTCTCAAATTACCTAGGTAATCTATAAACGACCTAGTATACATTTGTTAAAGGGAAAATACGATCTTAGCTGGAGAAATAGCAACGTTTCCTTAGTACAGAGTGCTGTACGCTACGTCAAACAATCAACCATTAATTGATAGAATCAATTATCAATCACTTTAAAAATTAAAACTTAAAAAGTCAAAAATCTATAATATATCTTTCCTAATTAAATACTCTATTCGCTTCAAAAATATACAAATAGGAAAAAACTGTCGATATATTTCAAGCGCTTTAAAAATAGACGTATATTTTCAAAACTTACCAGACGTGAATATGAAGAAACAACAATGATTTGAAATGAAAACGTGGAAAAATAAAGATGAGAAAAACTAGAAAAATCACAGTAGCCTAAAGAGAAAAAAAGATTAAAAATAGAATAAGAAAAACAACAATGGCCGAAGGGGCAAATCAGAGTAAACTGCATTTCCACTCGCTATGGAGAGTTGGTAAAGTACGAATTTGGTTATCACTTTTGTTTCTCCACATTCACGTCTGGTCAACCTTGAAAACGGGCGTCTATTTTTGAATCGCATGAAATATTTTGACTGTTTTTTTTTTTTTTTCTTCCTATTTGTATTTTTTTTAAGCGTATGAAGTTTTTAATCAGGTAATATATTACCAGTAAAGTTTTTTGGGAATATTTATTTAATCTTTATTATTTTATTTAGGGCTTTTTATTCGAATATGATTACAATTGAAGAAATTAACGTTGACTTATTTTTCGATGACTTAAGGATCAAGTCAATAGAAACGAACTATCAACAAATGAAGGCCATGATATCCTGGTTGATAGGGCACTGAGCCCATGTCGAAGAGATCATGGGTTCGATCCCCATAGGCCGAAGATTCCCCGAGTAGTAAATGATGACTGATGCACGTTAAATCTGTCTGGTCACAAAGTCCCCCATGTTCCTATAACAAATAAATACCTCTGGGAGTACTGATCCAGGCCCTTGTCTTCTGGATTGGAATCAAAATTGCAAGGATATGGAGTTGAACAATGGTAGTCGTAAACCCAGAATTGGGTTGGCTTTTCAACGACGGTTATAAAATAAAATAAAATCAACAAATCAGTTAATGAAAAGAAACAATCTTTTGAACAACGCTATGTAAACAGCTAAAGCGCATATTACTTGGGTAAATACGAAAACTCCTGTTTCCGCTTTTTAAAGTTTTTTTTTTCTTTTTTTTCAGTTAATCCGCAGATTAACTAGGTCTTGTGAATTTTACCGGTTTTTGAGCTTTAGCGGTAACACTGATATATTAAACGAATATCCTGTATTTACTTCTATTTCAAACCGCTAATTATCCCATTCGAAATTTTTGAAAAGCGTTAAATATCTTAGGCCCACTAAGAGCGACTTTTACTGGTTGCAATAAAACTGATGAGGAAAAAAAAAAGGAAATAGAAATTAAAAAAGGAAGTATTATTCGCATTTTATACTGGTATTCACGTGCCTGATGAAAAGAGTTTAAAATTGATAGCGGTGTCAAACGCATACGCGATGAAATTCCAGCATCTTTTATGCAATCTGGAGTATAAGAAGAAAAAAAGAGAACAGCGTTGACAAGATATCAAAATACTTCGTTTAGAAGAAAAGAGAATTTCTCTTTTCAAAAGGGAGTTCCACAAACGGTATTGTTGTTCGACCTTTTCTTTTAAAAATGTTTTAAACGCATAAACAAGTTATAGTTTACAACCCCAAAAACCAGAGAGTGAACAACAATGGCGCTCACTTGACTGGGGCATAAAAATAAAACAACAATTTATTTTAATTACGGCAATTTAAAATGAATTGCTGAGAAACTTTTACTTTTTGACTTTGCTGATTGCCTTTTGTTATGATTGCGCTTTCCTTTCTTTAATGACGACGGTGGCCCGGACACTTTAAAATAATCGATGAATAATTGATGAAGACTGAGAATAATTGATAAAAACGCTTTCACATTGTTTTCTCATTTAAACCTATTCACAAGGTTTTAAATTGAAACTTTTTTTTTACAAGATTGCACTGCACAAAAACGATGTACAACGGAAGAACTGTACTTAAAAAATATACAATTATTTTAAAAAAGTTTGATGAATCAGAAACTATTCGACAAATTGTGCTCGCTTTTGTATTTTGTCATTTAAAATGACATACTTTAAAATGATATAAAAAAAACTGTACCTAACAGTTAAAAAAATTTTCGAATATTATTAAATAACATAATAAAAAATTATGATTAAAATTTATTTTTTGAATGGAATTTTCTTTGGTTAAACGAATTTTCATTATTTGAGAGAGAGATTTTGCTGAGTATACTTTGTGGTGTAAATGAAAACAATAACTGGAGAAGGAGATTTCATTTTGAACTTTACAAGATTTATAAGCAACCCCATATTATTAAATACATAAAAATAAATAGAATAAATTGGATGGCCCACGTGATTCGAATGAGTGATGACAATACAATAAAAAAGATACTGCGTTTTAGACCCACTGGAAGAAGAAAGCGGGGAAGGCTGAGATGGGCTGACTCGGTGGAGTCTGATTTTCTTGCAATTAATGAAAAGAATTGGAGGTAAAGAGATAAATTGGAAGTCGTTATGGAGAAACCTTCAGAGGAAGGCATTGGCCCACATTGGGCTGTCTGATGATGATGAAACGAATTTTATAATTGTATGCAAAACTTTTATGCTAAAATCTTTTTAGAGATATGACGAAATACTAAATAATTAATATTATGCAGTTCAAATTTTCGGCCGCTATTCAGAACCCTATTTTTCGGACACTTAAATACTGTTAATTTTTAATGCTATTAGATGATATCCTCAAAAATATAATATTAAATTTTTTGGTAAAAATTATTGGACTTTTTTATTGGAAATAAGTGTGTTTTGTCAATTGTTTAAGTTTAAATAGTTTCAGTTCGATAAGTAATCAGATGAACATTTCTCAAAGGGGGGATCAATAACTAAATTCGAACACATCATGAGAGAATCAAATAAATATTTCTTAAGAGACAATTTTCACAAAAATTTTAAAATTCTATTTTTCATTCTTAGATTTATAATTGCAATCTCTGCAAGTCTTTCCCTCTACCAGAAATTTGTGATATTTTGGGGAATCAATATTTTATCTTATCTCTGGTTTATTGTTTTATTTTTGTCAAGTGTTGATTATTCTATTATTACATTACTTCCAACTACATTTTTACATTCTAAGCATTTTTTTAACTTGCTCTTTTCTTTTTGAGGTAATCGTTGTTTCTGGCCTAAATTGAAGCACAGATTAAAATCGCACCGCCCCCCTTTTTTTCTTTACTTTTTTTTCATTCCTTTTCTTTCTTTTTTTTTTTTTTTTGCCTAATGACAAAGATAGGACAGTTTAGTATTTTTATCCTTTTTTTCCCCATTTTTTTAGGCCTACTTTTGAATGATAAAATTTGATCTAACTGTTATGTGATCCTCGATATCGTACAGCAGGTCAAGGAACATTTTTTTAGAATGAAAAGAGCAAAATGGTTGAATTGTGTTTAAAATTTGGTTACATTAAAAAAAAGTTAAAAGGCTAAAATTTATTTGAGATACTGAGAATATTTTTATTACTTAAAAAAATTAATGTTATTAATTTTTGTTGGAACGATAAAGTACACTTTTTCAACTTTAAAGCTATGTTCCAAAAATAGTTAATAATATTTTAATAAAATTTGAAATACGCATACTTAACGTTATACAAATACGTATACTTATATAAAACGATAGAAAATGCTTAAATTATGTAACTAAATTTTTAACTAACTAAAAAAATTAAGAATACGAAGTTCTAAATTTAGAACTATACAAAATTAAACTCTAATATTTAAAAATTAAATCATTAGAGTTTGAACATTGTTAATCATTCGAAATCTTACAAACATTATTTTAAATTTCCATATTTAAAATTTAAAAAAAGAAAAAGTCTTGTTTGGAATATTTGTATTCTTTTACCGTGAACTTTATAAGTGGTTACATCATAAATCATCAACATCATAAAAACTTCAATAAATGCACAGAACTTGAAAAAAGTTTCAAAAATGATTTCCTGGGCCCCTTTTATTACATATTCATATTGAAAATATGACTATCAAATTACGTTACATTGTCATTATGATGTAAGATGTAATTGTAAATGTAAGATGTAATTGTAGATGCAGTGGCGTACCTAGAACTTTTGCCGCCCTTTCTATTATAAGTCAATCAAATAGTGGTTTTTATAAATTAATACACATAAATAAATTATTAAGTTATTTAATCAATATTAATTAATACACAGAGTAAATTTTTTTAGACATATTTGTATGCACTCGTAAACATATTTATATAATATCTACTCTTCTAGCTTTCATACTAGAAAAATCGTGTATAATGCTCTCAAAATTTATATTATTTGTAATTCCTTGTTTTATAGACAATATTGCAAGATTTTGTAGTCTTAATTGACTCATTGTAGAACGAAGATAATTTTTTATCAACTTCAATTTTGAGAAGCTTCTTTCGCAACTAGCGACACTGATTGAAATTGTTAAAAAAATTCTTAACAAAATTACAATGTTGGGAACAGAATTTTCCAACCTATACTGCTGAATAAATTTTAGCAGATCAAGAGGGCCCTTCTCCCCGTTTTTCCAATGTTTTGCCTCTTTTTTTAGTGTAGGTACAGCCATAAAAACCTGGATCCTTTTTCTTTCAACATGGAACTGTTCTTTATCAATGTCAATCAAGTCATTTATTTGACATTCAAATTCTTCATTTAGTAGGTTACACGGTATTATACACGAATATTTTCTTACAAGGCCATGCAACTGATCGAAGCGTTCTTTTATTTCCTTTATAATTCTGTCCATAGATGAAAACATTTCTCTTCGTACTTCTTCTTCTAAGGATAGCCCCACGTCTCGCGAATTTTCCTCACTCATATTTTTTCTCCTTCTAACTCGACGCTCAGTCGATATCTCCAACTCTTCACAAATTATTTTGGCTGCTATAACAGCGTTTTGTACTAGCGTATCTCTTTGTTCCATGAAATGTGTTTGCAAAGAATTTAGTTTTATATGGCATTGGTGGACATTTAACCCTTTTATTTGCAGGTATTTTTGAGCGTCATTAATTTCCAAAAGGACGGGTTCCCATAAATGAAGGTAACATAGAAAAGAAAAAGATTGCATAGAATTGAGTAATACTCCAGCATCTGATCTCGTTTTACTATTTTCTTCTTCAGATGTCAATTTTTCCAAAGCGCTTAAAATGTAAAAAAAATGTTTTTTTTACTATAGTTACCGCGGCAGCTCTAGCGCTCTAGCGAGTTTCTACACTGCGTTTAACACCTTGACCAGTGACAGAAAGTAAAACATTCCTTCTATGAGTGGAAGAAGAAAACAACGAAAACAATTGTTCGATAGTTCCAAAAAATGTGATGGAATTGATAGCTGTAGAAGCTGCGTGCAAACATGCCAGGTTTAAAGAATGATTTGTACATGCTACAAATTCTGCATTTGGATTTATTTCTTTAATACGAGTTTGAACACCGCTGTGCTTTCCTGCCATGACGGCAGCATTATCGTAAGCCTGTTCTCTGCAATTTTTTATATCTAAACCGTCATTTTCTAATTTCGTTAAAATCATATCTGTGATTTCACCAGCAGTTTTTCCTTTAGTTTCTACAAAGTCAATAAACGATTCTAGAACTTTAACTTCGCTACCGTCAATAACTACATATCTAATAATTTGACTGGTTTGATCTTTGTGTGAAATGTCAGGAGTGCTGTCAAATATAATACAAAAGTATTTAGCCTGCTTTATTTGATCCATAATTGTTTTTCTGACTGCGCCTCCCAATAGCTCCATGAATTCGTTCTGGATCTTCGGCGACAAATAAGAGATACTATATTTATTACCCATCTTAATTTTTACTACTTGTTCTGCTACAAATATTCGTAATACTGGGTCGTACTTAGCCAATAAGTCAACAAGCTCAAGAAAATTTCCTCTATTTTCCATTGAATCGATGTTTTCCTGATGAACACTTTCACGATGTCCTCGAAACTCCAAATTTTGTTTTGCTAAGAATCTAATTATATCAAGTATTCTTGTTAGAATTTCCTTCCATTTTTTTATTTCTTTATCAATATTCTGTTGTTGTAGTTTGTCAATAGTTGCGCCACGTCCAAGTCTTATTTCTAATTCCTTCCATTTGGAATATGATCGAATGTGCAGTGGACTCACCTCATGTTGACTAATTTTGGGATTAAGTTTCCACCATTTGTTAAAACCATTTTCCGTATTAAAACCTGCTTGACAAAGATTATCAAACAGTTTGCAGCAGAAACAATAAATACTTTTCTTCGATGGTGAATATACCATCCACGATCTTAAGAGCTTTTCGCCATTAGGCAAAATTTGAAAAAACCAGTCCTGACTCTTCCTGTTTTCTTGTTTCACCTTTGGCTTTGATTGTATTATTAGGACGTTTTACTCCTTCGCTGAAGTCGGCGTCTAAATTTTGAATTGCAAGGGGACCTTGACGTACCAGAAATACTCTTGTATTGTCGTCAATTTTGTTAGGCCATAATCCAATATCTTTCATAGAAATAGACGGAATAATTTGTGCAGCAGATTCTTCATCAGAACTTGATGAACTTTCTACTTCTTCGTCAGTGTGTGAATCAGGTCTTTCCTCTTGAACAACATTGGAAAATGTTTTTTCGCCTTCGAGGGCTGCTTCTTCGCCCGTATTTGAGGCAACAATACTAAAAGAACTAGAAGTTGACTTATGGGAGATATATTTGAGTAGTGCTCCAGTATTTTGAGTCTGTATTTCCTCCCTTTTCTTCCTTTTCTTTCTAAATGACGCACCACTTTCTTTTACTTGTTTCATCCTAGGGATATATAATAAAAATATAACTTGTCGAAATAAATAGTATATTATGTATAGAAAACGGCAAAGTCATTTTACTACTCTGAATAGCATTTAGAATAACATCTATATCTATAATAGGTAATATAATATACTTACCTATAATAAACTCTCCAAATGCACTGGCACCCTAATAATTTGTTTCACTCTTCACTGTTAAAAGATTGAATCGCGAATGAACAAAATGGTTTATAAGCAATTTATCATTCCAAATACAATTCTTTAAAACGGACTGAGTATATTTATCTATTTGCGATTCCTGAAATTGTAACTTCGTCAGTATTTTTGTTTTGTCTCGTTTAGATTTTGTTGTTTGAAAAAGATAATTCTTATGCCGGCGCCCTAATGCTTTGCAGACCTAGCAGACCGGCGGTCTGCTAGGTCTTCCGCCTTCCCGCCTAGACCGCCTTCCGCCGGCCCTGTTTTTCAAAAGAAAAATCGATGATTTAAAAAAATATTGATATATCACTTCAAAGTAATCATATAAACTTTTCAAAAGAAATGACATTTATAAACTGATATCAAAAAATTTTAGTTAGGAAAAATTGCCGAACAAAATCGTAAAGATCCTTTTACGAATTCAACGAATTTTAATGAATACAATAAAATAAAATTATTATCTTGTTCTTGAATTAGAATTCAAAATTTACACTAAAATGCATTTATATACACCGAGGAATAATATTCGAAATCATATAGTTAATCATAATTTATATAAACCAAATATTAAACTTATGATAATCATAATAATCATTTATTATTCAAGAAAGAAAATAAATATGAAATGAATAAGTTGCTTTTTACAACTATAAGTAAATATAAAAAATGTCGCCCCAAGGTAAGTGCCGCCCGGTGGTACCGCCCCCCCCCCCTAGGTACGCCACTGTGTGGATGTAAGATGTAAATTTATAATATGTAAAATAAACAGCTGTTTAAAGAGAAAGAAAGAGTTTAATATTAAGATATAATTTTCTTATAGTTAGTAAACTTAAAGTAGTCTGGGTAAAGTGTATATGGAACTTTGGATACCGCCATTTAATATATTTTTATTAATAGTTCATCGCTATTAAGTCCGTTCTTTAAAGCAATTATTGATATAGCGGGTGATAAAAGAAAGAATCAAAGGAATAAAGAAAGCAAATCAATAAATTAATAAATAATTTTGTAATTAAAGAAAATTATATGCAAGGTGGTAGTTGATGCCTACAATTCATATTTTTTTTTTTTTTTCAAAACAACATTTCTATTTTAACTGCGATATTTACAGCAGATATTAAGGGTATCTTTAATTTGTCAGTTAAATTGTCATTGAATACTGTATACCATGGGTCGCCAAGTTTTTTTGATCATCGACCCCTATATAGTTTTTCGAAATCTCCATCGACCACCATGAAAGTAATTTTCTGTTAATCAAAATCAAACTCTCTTAGATACTGTGTTTGTACATTTATTTTATGATTTTAATTATTTATCAAAGTAATAGCACATTGTGTAATAATAGTTTTATGAAAAATATATTAATGTTGAAATTTAAATACTTTAATATTTATTAAATAAGTAATTATAAATAAGTAAAAATAATAAGTAAAGTAACTACAGATTTATTGCTTCTTAATCAATGAGATGGGTGTGCCTGATGTTTTTTTGCAAGGTTCGCTATATTGGGTTCAAAATTAGTCAATTTTAATCTTAAACACCCTCGAAACTCCACCTTTAATTTATTTCTGTACTTAGTTAAAATTGAATTTACGTCAATCATATAGGATTCAACCATATAGGAACTTGGAAATGCTAGCATAAATGGCTGAGCTATTTCGTAAAGTTTTACATATTTTTGCATTATATTTATATTATTCCAAAATTTGCTTATTGTTAAATTTTGAGAAAGCATCTTTGCTTCAAGATCCGATAATAATTCAGCAAGCTCATCTTGCAGGTTGATGTCCACGTTTTCAATTTGAGCAGAAAATGGCACAATAATCCAATCAAGGATGTCAATGTTTTCTAAATCAACAAAGCGCAGTTTAAAATCGTCGCTCAATTATTGAAGATGACTTGTATGCATTTCCAAGTCATCTTCTTTTATTTCTAATTGTCACAGATTTGAAAAATACTGATAATCCTTACGTAGCAATGAAGATGTAAATAAATTAAATTTTATTTGGAAGCCTAACAGTATTGTTCGAGCTTCGATAATTGTTACATCTTTTCCTTGCAGCTTTGTTCGGACATCATTAAATTTTCCAAATAAGTTCGTTAAATAAAAAATATGGTTCTTATTGCTTTTCATGTAGTCATTTCCAAAAGTATTTTCGCATAGAAGACACATAGGAATCGTTTCATTTGTCGGTGAACAAATAAATCCAAATTTCAAATAATCCAATGAATAATACTGACATTTCCTTTTAGATACTGAAGCTGCCATTTTTCAATTAGGGTTCTATAAATAAATTAAAAATAAATTAGTATAATATACAGACTAAACAACGACAAAACTATAGCACACTTTGTAATTTTTTTACGAAAATCGCAAAATGTTTGAAGATATTATTATTTTAATTTGATGTGTGTAGTTTAATTTACAGTTAGTAGTAAACACTAATAATGTTGTTTTATTGCTGTTTACTACTAACTGGAAATTAAATTAAACTTATTTCCTGCAAAATTGTTATTCTTAAAAACAGTTAAAGACACACATCAGATTAAAATAATAATATTTTCAAAAATGTTGTAATTTTCATTAAAAAAAATACAAAGTGTGCTATAGTTTTGTCGCGGGCTGTACCAATCCATATTATTAATGCTAACTTTCTTTTTTACATGTATTGATAAATAAAATTGATATCTAAACTAAACGAATGGTTTTATCGCAACAATAACTTATTATCCAAAACTATAAAAATTTTAATAATGACTCTGCAAATATTCAACACTGTTGCACAGTTTGCAAAGATAGCTGAAACAGCGTATGATGTTTGCGTTTGTAACGTCCATGCTCGTCACACATGACATTTGGATTAGCGCACATATGCATATGACTTCTGAACCAGAAGTGCAGAGTTCGTGCCATTGCGCGCTGGTACGTAAATACTTATTTTACCTGAATAAATATGCATTTATTAATTTATGTTCTATAAAAAAACTGATATTAAGTCAATTATAAAAAAATTCACAAATTTTACATACTCAATTAGGTATGTGTGATTTGCGTATTAAGAAATGTTTTTTCTTCGGCCCCCAATCGACCCTTCCAATTCGGATCGACCCCCTGGCTCAGATCGACCCCTGCTTTTGTTAAATAGACCCCTGGGGTCTATATAGACCACTTTAACGACCACGGCTATATACTCTGTTTCAGTATTATAGGTGGAACAATTTTTTTACTGTTAGTAAATAATTGTTCCACCTATGCCACACATGCAATGTATGTGTTACCGGCAAAATGTATGTGGAAATGTATGTGTGTAATCTATGTATGTGTAATGCATGTGTAATAAATGTGCAAATGTGTAAATGTATGTGTATTATTAATTATAATCTTAATAACCATCCAAAAATATGTCCCGATATTCCATTATTGATGGTTTTTCTTACGCGTATATTATTAATAATAACCAAATAGGCTACTTAAATTGGTACTTTTCCATTATACCCGCGCAAATCTCGCCAAGCTCGCAGCACTCAGTCGCTATAACAAATCACAAGAAGCAGACGTTATTGGTCACAGCACACAGCCTGCACATAAAAAAAAACCAGTTAATAAATGGGTAAATTTTTTTTTTTTTTACTTCGGAGGCGTAAACATTTTAATATCGCTTAAATTTTTTTCAAATGGTTCCTCCGTTTGCCTTCTCCTCATAAATTCTGCAAGATAACTTTCGAGATGATTGCCTGTCATTCCTCTGTGTTTCTTATTTCGCCATTAAGCGCTGCCCCACAGTCACTCTACTTTTTGCGTGTGCGTTTCAGTTTCCGGATCGACTAAGTTGTACTTATGGTTCACTTTGAAACGTTCGAAACTTTACTCTTCCAGCTTACTAGGCATTATAATTTCCATGAATCGGAATATATTATAGTTTCTTTTTCGATATTTTCCTTAATTGCCTTCAATAAAGTGTTCGTGGATCAGTTTGGCACCCCCACATGGAAACATTCGTTCGTTTCCCGGTAACCGAATATCCATTGTCGTGGTAGAATCCGACCCGCATGGTTTTTGCGCCTCTGTAAACAAGCTTTCGCTCATTTCGACGATCATGCCAGAGGTTCTCCTATTTTCCGTTATTCACGTTTAAGCAAAGAATTCACACAAACCTCATTCATGAATTTATTCCAGTCTACAACTGTTCGGTGTCTGATTTCGAACTGCTTTTCACACCAGCGCTCCAACAATACATAAACTCTTCAAAAAGCTCAATTTCGACGACTGAAACCATGTACCTTTACGGATACTTCTTTAACAGTGGACAAGATGAAAGGTTGCAACGCCATTGAATTTCATCTTCGATATACAATTTCATTTCATGATTCTTATCACAAATTGCGATTTCAGCCTAAACGCCCTTTTCTTGAAGGAATCTGACCGCTTCTTTTTCTGTTTTGGGCAAATCCAAAATTTTCATTGCTTTTTGCGTAAATTTTTCGCATTAGGAAAAAGACGTGACTGAATGGGAAAAAATGGCCGCGACTTTCTTTGAAAATGTGGAGGCAAAAGGTTACCAGAAGCGATATTCCGTTTGGCTTCGTTTGCATCATTATTGGCGGCTTTATCGCCTGCGCCGGTATAATGGAAAAGTACCCTTAAATTAAATTTGTGTTTCATAAATGACACTGGTGAACAATTTTTTTTTTAAGTGGCAGAAGAATTTTTAATAAATCTTGGATGCTTTCGTATAGTTGATTTTAAATCGGTTTTTCTCTTCAAGTCATAGATTCTTCTTAAATGGCATTAATAGTCAATTTCTTTGTCGAAGTTTGACTACGTTATTGATGATAAGAGGACGCGTAAAGGTTTCCACAAAATTCTAAGGAACTTAAACTAAACTTCTAAGAGCTCTAACTCCTTGGACTCCAACATTACTTTGTTACATATAACGTTTTTAAACTAGTACATTACGCAAAAGTAGACTAAAAATTTCATTTTAAAAGAATCTGCAACTTTAGGAGCAGAACTACACACCCACATTAGGTAAAGTTAGTTATTTGTAAAAATGCAACAAAAAATATATTCCCAAGTGCATTTATTTATTGAATATAAATAAATTTTATTTTTCTTCCCCGTGAAAATGTTTCAGATTTGGCCTAAACACAGTGTTCACACAACAGAACTAGATATTGTTTATAAAGCTGCCATTTCGTTTAATTCTGGTAACACATCCAACAACTAGATCAATCAATGTTTAATAAAAACATTTTCAAGCGATTCGACGTCTAATCATAAATCTCGTGTCGATATCAATTGGCAAGAAATTCAACGTACAACGTTTTGTCAATTAGTAAAGCTTAAATGTAATCTAAGAAAACACATTTAACTTACCACTTCGTTTATAACGGACTATAAAAAAATGTAACGCAGTCTAGAAATAAGTTTTAAAGAAATTAAGTTAAAGAAAGATAAATTCCAACTAATATTTCTCTCTCTCTTATTTTTAAGTATTTTCAACGAATAATTTTTTATGACATTTGGAGAAAAAAATTGCTTGGAAAGATATCTTCAGAACAATCGTTTGCTATTTAAGGGAGAATAAAAAATAGAAGTTTAAAGTAATCTCGTAAAAATGGAATATTTTTGAAGTGGCTTTACACGCGATGCCCATTAAAAATTCAAATAAAAATTACTTTACCAGTTGGGCTTAGGCTTGGTAAGAAAAATAAAACCAAAAAGAAAATTTCATCTTTTCATCATAGCGAAGTTTTGGGAAAAATAGCATCTTGGGAAAACGACTTTTTGGTATATTAATTTATGATTAAACTAATAAATTGAGAGTGAGCCAAAGTTTTGATCGCGTGACTTCTTTTAAGGTTTGGAAATCTAAATTCTTCAATTATCCTCATATCCGGCATTTTAAATGTAAAAAATCTCCGCATAAAAAATGTATCATAGGACAAAAAATAGGTATTAAACTTCGACCATTATAGAGTTTATGTATTAAAAAAATTGCGTATCAAAACTCGTAAAAAAGAATTACGATTAAGGAGTAACTTATCTCATTTTCATGAAAAAAATTGCTGTTAGGAAGTTCTTTAGGAAAAATGAAACTTTATTTACAATACTGCTATTCACAGTCTTTATTATAAAATCTATAAAATTGTAGAACTATTATTTGATATTTTGTTCACTTATTTTTTTTTTTTATTGTGAGTATGCTTTTATTTATTTATATATTTCTTAGTTTTTTAAATGTTTTTTTTAAAAATTTAATTCAATTCCTACTAGTTACATTTCATCAGATATTACTTTATATAACAAGACATGTTAATCCTTTATGTACAGTGCACTGAATAAAAAACAGACCCCCCTTGAATAACTTTTGATTTAATTATCATATTTTCAGGTTCTAGAACTCACTCTTAATGATTCGAGTGGGCGACCTCAAATACGCTAAAAAAATTAACACAGAAGATATTTTAAGTTACGAAATCAGATACAAAAACGTACTTTCCATGAATAAGCATACTTTTTTTCATCGGGTTTAGATTTCTGACCCCCAAAATATAGGGGGTAGCCGCAATCTGGGAAATATGGTCAAAATAGTTTGGTCAGAAAAGCGCTCCAAAGTTTGACCCCCTTAATGTTAATTTTACATTTTGCGTATTTCGCTATATCTCAAGAACTTTTTAAGCGAATTGAAAATTTTTTACACACAATTACAAAATTCATTTATCCAAAGAAAAACATATTTCCCAGATTGTGGCTACTTTCTTTAATTTGGGGGTCGAAAATCCAAATCCGTCGCAAAAAAGGTATGTTTATTCAGTGAAAGTACTTTTTTGTGTCTGATTTCATAACTTAAAATATCGTCTACACTTATAAATTAGCATATTTGAGGTCATCCCCTTGAGCCATTAAAATTAAGTATCAGAACGTGAAAATCCAATCATTAAATTAAAAAATCAAAAATTACTCAAGGTAGTCCGTTTTTTTTTTTTTTTTTTTTTTTTTTTTTTTTTTTTTTGCACTATGCGTACGCACTACCAGTAAAAATGAAAATCCTAAAAGGTATAGAATACCAAAAACTAACCAGTAAATCTGAAATGATTAAATATTCCACGTTATGACTAGACATTGTATACAATGCCAATTGACAAACCGATAAAGTACGAAATACACTGCTGGCCACCCAAATTGCAGCACCAAGAAAGACAAGAGATATCACAATAAAATTTATTTTGTAGATAACATGTTGACCGAGCATCAAATGATTAAATTTATAGACTTCTGTGAAGTGTGGTTCCTGCCAAAATCAGTAGCCAGAGTAGCCGCCATTGTTGGAGATCACCGCTGCAAAACGCCCCGGCATTGATTCAAAGAGACTATGGATCTGTTCTTGGGGTACAGCAAAACAAGCAGCTTCCAAGCGCTGCCAAAGTTGATCATGTGTGGCAGCTGGGAATGTAATCTGGGTCTATCGTTAAGCAATCATGGACCACATGTTTTTTATCGGTGAAAGATCCGGAGAGCGAGCTGGCCAGGGAAGCAATTCAATCTGGCGATTGACGAAGAACCCTTGGACAATGCGTGCCACGTGTGGTCCCCGCATTATCCTGTTGAAATATGAGTGTGGGCAAGCTCTGAAGGTAAGGAAGGACAACTGGCTACCGCACCTCGGAGATGTAGCTCTGGCTGTTTAAAGTACCGGAATTGCGTACTAAAGGAGTGCGAGAGTGATATCCAACACCGCCTCATACCATAATACCCGGTGCAGGACCAGTGTAGCGGTGCATAACGCAGCTGTTCAGCATCCTCTCTCCACGGTGTCCCCAGACTCGAATGCTACCATCGTGGTGTTGCAGACAGAAGCGTGACTCGTCAGTAAAGACAATACCATTCCATTCTGTCGTCCACATCCTTCTTTCATCGCACCATTGGCGGCGGAGACGTCTATGGATCTGCGTTAAGGGTAGGCGAAGCAATGGACTTTTTGCGGACAGACCACTCTGCTGTGAACGGCGTCGAATGGTACGTGAAGACACTGAATGATGCGTTACAGACTGAATGTGCTGTATGTGTGCTGAATGTGCTTGTGATGTGACTGAGCGATCAGTCACTGCCATGCGCACAATTCGTCTGTCATCACGTGAAGTGGTACACTGAGGTGGATGCAATCGAACACGTCGGTCCGTCGCATCCTCCTGCATCCAACGATCACATATCCGCATTACAGTTGTTTGGTTTAGTCCAACACGACTACTGATTTCCCTGAAAGATAATACACAATCTCGTTAGGCCACTCTCCTTCCTCTGTCGTATTCGGATAGCTGATCAAAAGATGATCGCTGTTTTCTACGAGGTATAATTGATCGTTTTTTGAAAAAACCACATTGCCGATCTTGAAATCGTCGAAGTCTCCAAGCCTTAAATAGCGCTTTGAAGTGGCGCCACAGGCACGCGTAATGTGCGTCTGCGCTGAAATTCTAATCATTTGAATATCTCACCTCCGCTAATGCATGTTGTAAATTTCATGTTATTTGCATGCTTCCTTCAGGGTGTTACATTTACGGTGGCCAGCAGTGCATGATTTTTCGATACTTTCAATTAGCGTGATTGTAATTTATTAATATTAGTTGAAAGTAATTCCTTGATTCGAAAAGTAATTTCATGCTTTCTTTTGTCTCTTTTAATAAAAAAATTATAAACTTTCAGTAATCGCTTTGTATAATTAATAATAACCAGTTTAACCTGAATAATTATCCAGATAGAATGAGTTGGTCGCAGATTAATTCCTATTTAGTTTGATCTTAAATATGTATAATATCCCGCTATCCCCACATAGATGTCTACTTAGGACAAAGAGTCTTTTTCAGGTATTTAACTATTATTTTTTCCAAATCGAATTTTATGAATGACAACTGGTTCCTCTGCTCGTCAGCCCCCAGAACTCTTTCGAATCAATTTGCAATCCTAGAACTCTTATTGAATACTCATGTGATTTCGTCAAGGTTTGTATGTAGAGTGGTGCTTTTTTTTATTAATATGTTTAAAAGAATGAAACACATAGATCCTGTGAAACTTTTAAATATCATGAGTTTCGATAAGCTGTGAAAAACCTGTACTAAATGTTTAATATTGGGTACCTATCACTATAAGTTCACTAGTGTCTATCACCACAATTAATTAGTCATCACGAGGTGTCAAAAAAAGTTTGAATATTTCTTTTAACGGTTCTAAATGGAATAGTGATTATGATACCGTGAATGACTGAAATCAAGCGACTGTCAACAATCGCTTTGGTGAGTGTCCGAAATATTTGATATTATTATATTTATTCGATATTATAGTATCTTCTGAGGATAGATTAGGTTCGGAGTACCGGTTTAATGTATACCGGCACTTAACTAGACACTCTATCGACGCACCAAGAATTAATCATCCGATTGCTTTGCCGAGCCAGATTGCAGTGGTGCATGGCTCGATCAGGCTGGAATGATGCCGACTGGGGACGTATAGTCTTTAGCGACGAATCCCGCTTCCAACTGTGTCCTGATGATCATCGAAAACGTGTTTGGAGACGCACAGGGCAGATCGTCCCCTTTGATCGTCATTAGAGGTACACTTACTGCACAGCGGTACGTCGACGACATCCCAGGACCTGTTTTGCTACCGTTCCTTTTGCAGCGCCCTGGGCTGGTTTTTCAGCAGCACAATGCCAGACCACATACAGCACGTGCTGCTATGAACTGTCTGCAAGCTTGTCAAAGTCTTCCTTGGCCTGCCAGATCACCAGATCTCTCTCCCATCGAGCATGTCTGGGATATGATGGGAAGGCGATTGCATCTGGCACGGAATGTTGATGACCTCGTTCGACAATTGGATCGAATTTGGCAGGAAATACCGCAAGAGACCATCCGCGAGCTTTATCGGTCTATGCCACGCCGTGTGGCAGCTTGTATCCAGGCTAGAGGCGGGTCAACACCTTTTTGAACTTGTTGCTGTAACTCTGCAATAAAGTATTCAATTGTTCTGAAATTTTAATCATTTACTATTCTGTACATTGTCTTCCTATCCACAAATTTTCGTTTCAATCGGACAACTCCTTCTTGGTGCGTCGATTTTTTTTTTGTTATAGAGTGTATGAGGTGAGAGAGAACATTTACCAAAGCGACTGTGTGATTTCAACATTCACTGGTGGAAGTCAACAACTACCAAATTCGGTCATTAACAGTAACATCTACATTTCTTTCTCAAAATCGATAAATACCGAAAGTAGAGGGTAAAAGAAGAAAAAACCGGCATGTAGGGCATACTGGGTAGTGGTACTGAACCTTTAAAAAACATCAGTATATGAAATACGGAGAAAATGTATGCAGGGCAGTGGGACTTAACTAGATCTAGAATATATTTCGGATAATTTTTTCCCTTTCCGCATTAGTAAGAATTTTAAAAAGTCATTTTGATAGATTTTTTCGTTAACCTTTCACCTAATGAAATGAGCCTGTAATTGAAATGTTGATGATCTTGTGTTTATAAAATATTTGAACTGCACCGTAAAAACTGTGTGATCTCTCTCTGATAATAATGCTGCACCACCTAAAAAATTAAACAAAGGAAATTTTTATTTCAAAATAACACTTTAAAAAGTGTTGTTAAATCTATGCACATACAGTCCATGGCCATATTATTAGACGCACTCTAAAATTCTATGTAAAATTATAATTATCAGGTGATTCTATACAGCTTTATCGTTTTGACGCCGGTTTGCACTTGTTTGCGTTAGTGTATCCATTGGTTAAGATTATAATGCAATGTTTTAAAGATAAATACAAATTTGAAGTATATAAAAATTCTCTTAAATAAAAACCCATTACATGTTAGTTTAAATATAAAAGTATTGCATAAAAACTCGTGCAAAACATGCAATTATTAAAAGACTCTAGTGCGCCTAATAATTGGGTCTAATTATTATAATATACTAATATAACACCTGATATAATAAATATTCTATATTTATACAATATATCGTCTCATTTATCCAATCGTCAAATTTATATTATATATCGTCTAATTTAACCAACTGTTACACTATCGTAAGCAAGTGCAAACCGGTTTCAGTCGCATAAAAACAATAAAGCTGTATAGTATCACCTGATAATTAAGATTTTACATAGAATCTTATTGTGTGTCTAATAATTTGGTTAGGAACTATAAAAACAAAATTCTACTCTAGACAACAAAAAAAATGTTGTTGGAACTGGAAGAATTCCAGAAAAGAGTAGGGTGCGGTCTGCGATTCCATAACTGATGCAAAATTCCTGCCCTGGACGGTGATCCGTGCCAAAAGATCTCTACTTCCCTTTCTTAAAATCTCCCCAAGGTTTTTTTTTTTTTTTTTTTTTTTGGGGGGGGGGGCTTTTTTTTTTATTTATTTAATTTATTGGATGAAAGAAAAAGTGTTTTCACAACATCGTTCACCTTTTAGTCATTCAAAATTAAGTGCAAACCTTTAGGAACAAATATGTATGATATTATAGATACAAAGGTTACGCACAATTTATTTCTTTACTTTTTATGACGAGATAAAAGTTCAGAAACACGTCAGCCATATTTCAGTCATTCAAAGTAATGGATGGTGTTACATTAGATTTGATTCAAATTAAATGCAGAATCTTTATATGCCAAATATTTTGGTGCTGAATAACATAAAAAAAAGACACATTAAAAAAAAAAATCATTTCATTTGATTGATAAAAATATTTGATAAAATATTTGATAAAAATATTTAATAACAATATTTGATTTTTGATAGTGAGAGTCTTTGATTTTTTCGCCGAGCAATTAATTTCTCCTTTAATGCTTTTACTCTTTTTGACTTTTCTTTTTGTTGAAAATACTTATAAAAGATGTCATTGATTACTAATCATCCTACATGAGCCGCGATGGCTCAGGGGATAGAGCGTTCAACTTCCAATGAAGTGAACCGGGTTCGAATCCCGGCAATGGCTGGTCGATCCAAATTCCACATCCGGCCTGTACCGACCACAGTGCAGACGTGAAATATCCTCAAAGGATGATGGATCATGGGTTAGAGTTTCCTTGCTGTCAGGCTAACCCTGGGAGATTCTCGTGGTCTTCCTCTCCATGTAACGCAAATGTAGGAGAGTTCCATAAAAAAAAACCTCCACGAAGGCAAATTTCTTATACTTGTTCCAGGAGTTCACTTGTCTTCTGGATTGGGTTCAAAATTACATGGCTACGAAGTTGAACATTAGTAGTCGTAAACCCAAAAAATTGGGTCGGCTGTTCTACGACTGTGTTAAAATAAATAATTATAAATAATTTGATAAATAATATTCGATTTTTCCATTTTTTTCCTGCTCCTGTTCCAAAAATAATTTTCATTTCATTTAATGTCCCGAACTTATGAAGTGCTTTCATAATATTTTTTCCTCCCTTGTGTTGCCTGGTTTAGTAACTAATCCATTACTCCATATTGTTCCAACGAATGAAACCGAGCTCCATTCACCGAAAATGCAGTCCATTCACGCTATCAGTAAAAATAGTTCGGAGGAAAAATGAATCGATTGCCAATGCATGAAAAATAAGTGATTAGAAGATTACGAGGGTCGGCCAATCCCTTATCTACGATGTAAACACGGGGCCAAATAGAATCCCCTTTGTCCACAGATTAAGTCCTGCTATTAGGGTTTTCCTTCTCTACCCCTCATGGCCATTTTTCCTGCAAAACACACTCTTCGTTTCAACTTCTTTTTCTGAATGAATTTTTTTTCTTCTTCTTTTTATCGCCAAAATTAATTAGTTTGGCAATATCGAAGGACAATTGATTCTGTAGTTATGAGATAATTTCACAGCAGGGGTAAAATTAAACTTTTTTATTTCCACAAGTATAATTTTACTTTTAATACATTACGTACGTTAAATATATAGAATATCCCGAATTTCAAGGAAGTTAACAATTTTATAATATGGATTTCAAAAAAATATAAAAAGGTGAAAAATGATCAAGAAGAAAAACTAATTAAGAGTTCAAGCATCTCTGTAATTTCAAAACATATAGAAAAAAAGAAAAAAAAAAACATCTTACTTGTCTTAATTTGCGTAATTTTTTTTTTTTTTACATCTTTAAAGTCAGCGATCTTTTAAAGTTAGTTAAATTTTTAAAGTTACCTGCTTAAAGCTAGCAAATTATGAAATTATTTCTGTTGTTCTAAAGTGTCAGATCAGCATTTATCTTAAATAATACCTGCACAAAATCGTTGAATGTCACAAAGTTATAAGTAGACTTCAGGTTTAAAATGTTTTCGTTCCGCAGTGGACTGATCCTTAAGACACGGTTCCCAGTAGAACACCGAAATCAAGCATCACTGGCTCCTGTCAGTAAGCAGGTGGGTGACTACTTTGATCGCTCTGCGTGGGGACCGTGGGTGCACGGTGTCGGTCCTCGTTAAACTGTTCTACCGTAAAGTGCTCGACTTCACGCGTAAGTCGTTGGGTTACCAAAGCAGGGGAGCCGTCCCCTCCTCAGAGGATCAAAATTACGGTGTTCGGATCATCCTCAGGGATGTTTCCCAGATCGTTGCCAATACTCCATTGTGCAGCTGTAGTTCGACGTAAATAAAGTATATACCTACTAACCTATCTTAAAATGTTTTCGATTTTTTTATGGGTGAAAAGTTATAGTCAAATTCTGATTGCTGAAATGTTAGGCGATATTTGGTGTTTAGTCTTTTAATTTTTTTTAAAGTATGATGTAGAGCTAAAGATTAGCTAACTGTTAACCTTTAAACTTTTTTAAAAAAAAAAAATGATTAAAATATCATGGAGATCATTGAACTGATGTCAGGTACTTAATCTACGAATTAAAATAAATACAAATAAAATATGACTCGCAGTTGATTATTATTTTTTTAATATCCAGTATTTAAACTTTAAATTAATTAAACAAATTATTCAAAACATTTACTTAAATAAAGTATGGCGTAGAGTTGCTGATTATTTTACTGATAGCAGGTAGTTACATTTTTAAACTTAATTTTAAACAAAAAGATAATATATAATTCAAATATGATGGTTATTATTTTAAAATTCCGTATCCATTCCATTTAAACTGTTGAAAATTTCGTTCCATTTAAACCGTTCAATTCAGTTCCATTTAACTGGGTTCAAAAAGTAAGATATGGTATTATCTGCTACTGAATCATTTAATCATTTGAACTTATTTTTTAAAAAATTCCACTTAGAGTTGATAATAATTGTGCAGATATTGAAACAGCTAAAAGCACAATAGATAATATTTATATATATATGAAAGTTGTTTAACAAGATGTTTGAGATTACAATGTTTAATAACGAATGTCACTGAGAAAACCCTCATTAAACCAGAAAAACAAGAATTATTCTTATTTAAAAAGAAATTATTAAAATACCATATACAGTAGATAATAATTGTGCCGATATTTTCTTTTAAAAAATAAGTATATGTTGATGATTATTCTTTGTTGTCTGGTATCTCTTCGATTTTATTAGAAACAGATAAAGCACAACAGACAATTTTTGTTCTAATATCTAAAATATTTAACATTCATTTATAAAAAAAAAAAAAAAAAAAAAAAAAAAAAAAAAAAAAAACTACGATGATCGGGTTACATCGTCCGTTTTTCTAAACATCTCGTATTTTCCGAAACAAAATTTAAAACATTTCAGTGTGAGGACTAATGTAGTATCCGGTCTGACATAAACATTTTTTTGCCCAAGAGTTGTGTAGCAAAATGATTGAAATAAGGATGTTTAATAAGGAGAGAAAATCCTCATTAAATCAGAGAAACAAAAATGATTCGACTTTTCAATTGTGTCGCCGGGGTTGAAATATGGAGGAGGTAAGAGAATCAGCAACAGTGAAAAGAATTTTTAAAAGGAGTGTGTGTGCCCGTTGCAGCCGCAGTTTCCATGATGAAGTGTCCCCCCTGAATACAAAAGGCAAATGGCTGCTGCGATCCCAACATCTTTTCATTCTTTTGTTCTTTGGTGTGAGGGCGGCAATGTGGGACGGTCACTGATTGATTGGAGTCCCATAGACACTTCCATTCCATCTCTCCTCCCTTCTTCTTCTTTTTTTTTTTTTCTTTCTTTCATTCTATTTGTGATTCGATTTCTATTCTGGATTAAAGTTTATTGAGAAATCTCCATAAATGGTTTATGTTTACCTTGGAGAATATTTAACATGATATTTCCTGGACTATAAAGATTTGAAAATTACTATTTTAATATATTTTCTTAACTAAAGTTTTGAAAACTATTTTAGTTGATTCCATTTCTATTCTGGATTAAAGTTAATTGAGAAATCTCCATAAATGGTTTATTTATTTCAAAAGATGTAATTTTGCTTTTCTGTTTTATTGGCGTTATGGCAAGAATTGCAAAAATAATTTTGTCTTCTCACAGTGGCATTCCAAATCAAATAATATATTGAAAATTAGGAATTTTCTAGAAAAATTTTCAGCAAAAAAAAAAGATATATGATTTGTGTCTGTTTAAATCAATTTACATTTTACAGAAAAACATGTTTTTCAACTTCTTTATATTTTTGATGCATTAGGTCTGGTGTATAATTTTGATCATTCTCATGCTTGTTTTGATGATTTAAGTGTTCCTTACATGATGGCTTGGCCAAGATAATTTCCCAAACTTTTTTACATTGCGACTCATTATATGAAAACCGTATCAATACTAACACATTATATTGAAATCGAATTTGTGAGTCATTTTTAAAAACGAAATATATGGAGATTCATTTTATAGAAATCGATTCTCCAATGATGCATTTTATAGAAACTGAATCTATGGTGACATATTTTACAGAAACTGAATCCATAGCGACGTATTTTTAGAGACCGAATATCCATGATTACTCATTTTATAGAAACTACTGGCCCACTTCATTCTTATTGCATTGAATGTATTTAAATATGAAAAACACAAATTCTTCTCGAAAGAAGTTTAGAATGAAATATTGTTTTTAAAGAAATAAAAGTGAAGTTATCATTAATTAACATTCTGAAACTAATAAGGCATGCTTGTGGTTATTATGTTCTATATATTTTTAAAGTAAGAAAAACAAATTATTAACAAATTAATTTTAAACAACTTACATAACTACTATAATCATAATTTTATTTGTTAAATACTGAAATAAACTGCTTAAAATTATTCTAAGAACTTTAATAATGTATTTTACTTATTTTTATTTGTTATATTTATTTTGATAGAAACATTTTTTAAAAATGTTTCTAATTACAAATATAGCTTCACAGAAATTTTTTTTACAAGGCGAGAGTAAAAGATTCGATGATTCTTCCAACAACATTGATACAACTTAACAAAAATTAGATAATTACTAGCTGATATACTTTCAGAAGACAACTTTGATACGATCGAACTAGAGCTAACTAATTACGCTATCGAAAAATTGGTTTAACATTAATTTGTGGGGTCCTTAACAACTGAACATTCTTTAAACTGAACCATATTTCGTATTAACAAATTTAAGTAGTTAAAGTTTTGCACCATATTAAAGTTGCTGCAAATTGAAACGGTTTTCCGAAATATTTAAACTATATAGGGGACAGTTTATAGTATTAATGTACTATAGTAGTACAGTTAATAGTGGAGATAACTAATTGCACTTTCGAAAAATTGGTTTAACGTTAATTTGTGGCATCCTTATCAACTGAACATTGTTTAAATAGAACTATAATTTCATATCAACAAATTTAAGTAGTTAAAGTTTAGCACCATATAAAAGTTGCTGCAAAATGAAACAATATTATAGTTTTCCCGAACGTCTAATAGTATAGGGGACGTTTATAGTACCAATGTACTATAGTAGTACAGTTTGAAGTAGAGGTAACTAATTACACTTTCAAAAAGTTGATTTAATGTTAATTTGTGGCATCCTCACTGAACATTGTTCATATTGAACCATAGTATCATATCAACAAATTTAAGAAGTTAAAGTTAATTAAATTTTCACCATATTAAAATTTCTGCTAATTGAAACAATATTATGGTTCTCCCGAATTTTTAACTGTATAGAGAACAGTTTATACTTTGGAAACCCACTTTTGGATATGTTACTCTTGCATTTCAGTTAAGTATTTGAATAATTTTAAATTAAAACCCCAAAAGCCTTTTACAAGACAAAAAAAATCTCCTCTATTAGTTTTTTAAATTGGCAAAGTAACCTACAAATCAATATTTTGAGACTCGCGAAAGTTTTTGTTCTTTGTTTTTAAAATAAATATCTGTCTCCCGTAAAAAGGGTTCATCCCCGTTCCTTTAATTCCAAAGGAAACACACAAAAATTCCAAATACAAAATTTTTTTTACGAACTCGATACTCGACGCAGAAAAAAAAACCCAAAAAACTTTATTAACGAACAGAGCACGTTACGGAGAACAGATATATACAGATATACATAAATAATATAGATTTTGTAACTTATAGTACTTTCTCTAGAACATTTTGAAAATTCTTTTAGCTTCAACATATGAAATGATTCAACTACTACAAACAGAAACGTCTTCTGCCCTCTTTATATCTCTTGGGGAACTGAGGATATCTTTTTTTCGTTTTTTTAAAATCAATAAAGCGCCAATGAATCCATCCTTAAGAAGGGAAAGGGCAAATAGAGCAGAGAGACGAGCAAACTCTAAGAATGGTGGTGGGGACGATCTTTGTGGAAGGGAAGGGAAAGGAAAGAAAAAGAACATTTGCAGTGAAATTTACCTTTTCTGTTAACAATTAGTTAGAAGATCGGAATGGCCCGTGACTTGCTTCCTCAAACTCGGGAGTAATTCAATGGGGAATTTTCAAACGAGTGAGTCAGGACAAATTGTTGCGCTGGATTAGTTTCCATCAGACATGGTAATTAAAGCTTCCTCTAGCGATGTTCTTTTTTTTACCCTCACTCCAATTCGAAAATCGCCAATTGAGAGAGATACAAACTCATTGCATAGAAACTGAAATGTATCCTCCATTATTAAAGAAATTCTGAAGCCGTAAGTATCGTAAAATTAATGCAGTTAAAGATTAAAGGCGGGTTTTACTAATAACCGGTTTTGAACGATAACATAATTTTCATAATTTGACATAACATCAGAAAATATAGTTTTTCACGATATATTATGTTAATATTTTCTAATTTAGCTATATATATATATATATTTATATATATATATATATATATATATATATATGTATATATATATATATATATATATATATATATATATATATATATAAATATATATATATATATATATATATATATATATATATATATATATATATATATATATATATATATATATATATATATATATATATATATGTTAACGTGAATGACCGAAACCAAGAGAATGTCGATTTCGACTGTGAATGTCAGTAATCATATAGTCGCTTTGGTGATCAAAACATCAACATTATCATAATTGGACTATTTTTTATACATTATCATAAGTAGCTACGTTTTTGCCAAAATGCGTCATAGCTAAATTGATGCTACGTCTATTCTATATTCTTTTGATGAGCTATATTCTATTCTATATTATAGAATAGAATATAATATATATATTATTCGTCTATTCTATATTCTTTTCATAATTCTATTTATTCTTTTGATGAGCTTCTTGTACTTTATTGCGAATTAAAATTAAATGATTATCACATGTCTGTAAAACTTAAGAATGAAAATTTCTCATACGTTTTGAAAATTTTTTTTAATACTTACCTGGCATATTCAACAAAGGAAGAAAGAGAAATTAAAGCTGAATACCTTGTCTAAATATCTGAAAATGTATGTACAATCCGCTGATTTAAATCATAAGTATAATTAACTGGAAGCCAGTATTTGTCCCGAAAACAAAACCACAGCTCATATCTTTTAGCGCGCCTGACTGCGAAGCCAATGGCTGCGGGTTCGAATCCCGCTCAAGGCATGGATATGTCTCTCTGCGTGCTGTCCTCTGCTGTGTGTGATGTGTGACTGTGACCCAACCTAGTAACCATTATCTGTGGTATGGATAATGTTGCTAGCCTCCGTGCGTTTGGTCGCAAGGTTCTAATTGTTTGACGATAATCGGATTTCATAATTGTTTGGAAAATCAATTTATTTAGAAAGTTCTCAAGATACAGTAAAATGGAAAATTAACATTAACCCTTTTATTTACCAAATTACTAAAAAAATATCACTAATGTTAGAAACTTTTTCGCATTGTCTATTTTGCATTTTGATAAATATTTTTTTTAATATTCCATATTATATGCTAATATTTCGTAAAATAATTAATTTGAGACGTAAACCGCAATATAAAATTTTAATTAAAATTAAACATTTGATACCCACACAAGTTCATAAAATAAAAATAGTTTGTAACGCGTTTGTAAAACTGTTTCATTGCATTGATACTTACTTAGCTGGTATAAGTACGTGACACTTACATTAAATGTTAAGTATTATTTAGTTTCTGTAAAACTGTTTCTCTGCATTGATACTTAATTTGCAGGTAAGTTCGCGACACCTACATTTGTAGTGGTAGAAAAAGAAAGGTACTCGGTGAAAAATTTTACTTTATCGTAGCAAGCTACTTTATATCAAAGTGATGTAAAGAAACGCCATACTTTAACTCTTAGATCACAACACCAAGAACCAAGGTTAGTGCCTGGCTCTTGCAACATCGAGGATGCTCTTTTTACATCACTTGGGGTAAAGTAGCTGCCACCGTTTTTATTTTTTATGATTTAGTAACTATACATTTACTCTAATATGAAACACATATTATATCATACACATATACAAATATGTAAAATTATTCATGCAATATTTATACAATGTTAATCAAACATATACACAGCACAAAAAGAATACTAATAAGAATTCGAACTAGGCTTAACAACCTAGAAGCAGATAGAAAAATAAATATATTAAAAAAATTTTTAATACAATTGACAGATTTGTGTAAGTCTTCATATGAGAATGTAATTATCTATATGGTAAAACTTTTAAAATTCTTTACTTCAATTTCTTCGGAATATTCTGCATGGGGAGAAGAAAAAACTAACAACAACGTAGAAGCAGATAGAAAAATAAATATTAAAAAATTATTTAATAGAATTAACAGATTTATGCAAATCTTCTTATGAGAATGTAATTATCTATACCGTAAAACTTTTATAACTCTTTCCTTCAATTTCTGTGAAATTTTCTGCATGGGGTGAAGCAAAAATAAACTCTCATCTCTTTCTTCTCAAATTGTAAATGATTTATCGTGGTCACCTGATGATTTCAAACATACGCTAAAATGAGCAAAAATCATTCATTAGTAGAGTAAATGCATACGATCTTGGTGTAAAAGTTTATATTTAATTACAGCCTTCAAATTGTGTATGATACTCAATTTATTATTTACTTGAAGAAAAAAAAATAGTTTTTAAGAGTTTTTCAGCACCAAATTCGGTAAAGTTTTTACAGTAGCTTCTTTGAAACTCTTTCAAATTAATTATTCCTTCATAGGTAAGTACGCAACACTGATATTATAAGTATTTATGTAACTTCTGTTAAACTATTACACCATTATATTGCAGTTGAGTCCATATTATTGTTTTTTTGAAGTATCGTTCTCAATTCTATCTTTCAAATTCGGAGCTATGCAGCATTCCCATGATCAATTTCATAAAATCAATTTCATCAATCAATTTCAACAATCAATCAATTTATCAAACTTATGCATGGATTCATCGCTCTACTGCTCCTAATGGATTACGCCGACAATTTTGCTTGAAGTGCTTAATAAGTTCTAATCACAGATTTAAAAATAGAGTTCTTGAATACGCAAATAGAGATGACATAAAAATTCGCATCTTAGGAGATCCCAATTGCACACCCTAAATACGCAGACACATTCCTTTTTTTATAATAAGTTTTACCATTTAATCTGAAAAAAATTCGTTTATCATGCATACCTTTTTTTTACTATAATTTTTATTATGCGTTATAATACCTTCTTATATTTTACATATTTCTCCAATCATTATACGTAAAAATATTTCTACATTTGTTATACCTACAAATATCCCTTCCTTTATTATACGCAGATATTCAAAATTGCATTGAAATTCGGATTGATATTCGGAATTTTATGCAACATACCATAGCTTTTTATAACAACATGTTGTTCACTAGATGTTTATTTCATTTTTTAATAATTTTGCTGGATTTTACGGAAATTTTTAACAATTCTGGGAAATTGTCTTTAGAAAACCATTAATATTTTCTTAAAGCTAAGCAACATTTTCCATATTATTTTTACTTATTTATATATACCTGTTGGTTTTATGCTAATGACTCATCTATATTCTGACCAATCCCATTTAAATATTATAAGAAAAAAAAACACACTTTTAATGAATACATTTTGTATTAAGTTTTAGTTGGAAACACAACTTATCACCTGTTCAACTCCAGGAAATAGCTTAGCCCTAGAAATGACATGCGGTCAGTGAAATCGCCTCCCTCCGCCCCGGACAGGAGAAGGGTGGTCCGGGAGCATGTTGCCGGACGGCCCACCGTTCATCAGTCATTCCGGCTAACTTGTTTCCCTATTCTTGTTGCTCCCATTACAACTCCTTCGATCATTCTAGAAAGGGAATCTGCAATGAGCTGCCCTCTGATGGATAATGTTCTGGAATGTGGAATCGATTCCCGACAATTTAGAACAGAATCACTTCATCACTGCAAAGTACACGCATTTCTCCTTTTTTTATTAGCCTCATTGGAGGAAACCAGATTTTAGTTTCAAAATCATTAATAATTATATCGATAATCAAAACGGAAGTAAATGATTTGTGTCCCCTCATATTTAAATAAACTAAAAAGGTTTATGTTTCCTCTTTTCTTAGATATTTAAAATTAGTAATGGTATTTAAAAAGGAAGCTGTTTTTAATTCTAGAAGAATTCGTTTTTAATTATAATTTGAAATATTCAATTAAATTAAACAAAACTTTTTGATTCATTTAAAATTGATTACAAAATTATTGCTTTAAAACTTGAGAAGAATTCGTTAAAAACTGGGCAAGATATGAATACTTAAAGTAATTCTTTTATATTGCTCATGCGCAGAAAAAATTTAAAAAGAAAAATTTCTTCATTTTGTCGAGAATCGTATTTGGCAACTAATAAAAAAAATTAATAAAATAAAAAGAATTGTTAAAAATAAAAAAATAAAAAGAAAACCATTCTAGCAAAAAACAAATTTTTATAGTAGATACGAATTAGGCAACAGGTTTTTTTTTAAATCTTTCCACTTGCAGACGTTGTGAAAATAATTGATTTTCAGCACAAATTCTATTACCAAAAAATAATATAAGTATCTAGATAACTGTATTTTATTATTAAAATATTTCAAATGTAATTGTCAGGGGTTTAGGACTGATCAAAATTAAACTGTGAAAACTGGGATGATTGAGGCAACTATCCTCTATATATTATTCTACACACTTTGTTTTAAAAAAAAACTTTGGATCGAATTTTTATGACTTAATATTTTCTTTTACTGGTATTCTTCTTTATATAATTTCATTTTGTTTATGATTCTTTCTTATCCGAAATTAATTATCCACCATCATTCACAATTTTTTTTTCTTGCAGTTTTTACATGATTTACCGGAATAATTTTCTCTAAAGTAAAGTCTAAATACTAAGCATAGAAAAAGTATTCCAATCTAATTAATTCCATGCAACAATTGACTCATCCATTGCATGAAAGCTCAAATCTCTCCCCATTTTCAGCCATTTTTTGCAAACGATTGAAAAACTCATTTCAGCAGGCACACACTGCTTCTTCTAGATCTTGATTCCAAATCTGTATAGAACGTTCTTTGAATTTTTTCGATAGTTAGAACTTTCGCGCATTTAGTTTTGGAAAGCATATACCCCCACATGAAATAATTAAAAGGATTTAAATGTCGCAAAGAGGTAGACCACTCTTCTGTACTGATAAAATAGGATAAGCTGCATCCGTACAACAGTCCCTGGCCAAACTATTAGACGCACTATAAGATTCTATGTAAAATCTTAATTATCAGGTGATACTTTACAACTTCATTGTTTTTACGAGACTGAAACCGGTTTGCACTTGTTTACAATAGTGTATCAATTGGTTAACATTATAATCCAATACGTTAAAAATGAATGCAAATGAAAAAAGTATGTAAAAAAATTTCCTGAATAAAAACCCATTACATGTATGTTTAAATATAAAAGTATTGCCAATAAGCTCGTGCAAAGCTTGTAATTATTAAAAAACTACAGTGCGTCTCATAATTTGATCTAATTATTACAATGTAATAATATAATATGTGATATTATAAATATTCTATATTTATATAATATATCGTCTAATTTATTCAATTGTCGAATTTATATTATATATCGTCTAATTTAACTAATTGATACACGAACGCAAACAAGTACAAACCGCGTTAAAACAATAAAGCTGTATTAATGATAATTAAGATAGTTACATGGAATCTTATGGTGCGTCTAATAATTTGGCCAGGGGCTGCATGTCTGGATCTTTTTTATTTTGTGGTTGGGTACTGAATGTTGTTGAAAGCAATATGATTGCCCTCCGAATAATTCAGAAACAGAATCAACCTTCATGTCTTGTTCCAAGTAGTATACTGAGTTAATTTTTTAATAGCTGGATCAATAAAAGGAAGTGAAAGCTTTCCTTTTTGGAAGTCGCATTTCGTACCATCATTCATTTTCGATATCTTTTGGTATCGTTCTTGTGGCACCGTTTCTTTGGGAATATCAGCAGAACATACTGCATATGCACGATTTGTTTTGATGGTTGTGACTGCTAAAAAGTTTCTCATCTAAGAAGAGAGTATCACAAACCGCGTGCATCATATTATGTTATTGTTTGTTATTATTTATTATTATTACATTTGTTTGTTATCTAAAATGGCCTCTTTATTCAGCACCCATTTGCCACTTAATCAACAGACCATGAGTTTATTATTTTTTGTATAATTTCAAATATGAATCTTCTTTGAGTATTCCATTCACGTTGATAAGGATATTTGCATCGTTTTATTAAATACCTCGAACAGATTTTTTTTTTATTTTATAACCATCGTTGAACTGCCAACGCAATTTTTGGGTTTACGCTACTAATGTTCAACTACGAAGCCTTGTAATTTTGAACACAATCCCAGAAGACAAGGGAACTCTTGGATTGACTATTGGGAGAAATTTGCCTTCGTGGAGGACTTTTTTGATGGAACTAACCCGCATTTGCGTTGCATGGAGAGGAAGACCATGAAAACATCCATCAGTTAGCCTATAGACAAGAGGACTCCAATCCGTGATCCTTCTACCACAGAGGATATTTCACGTCAGCACTGTGGTCGGTGCAAGCCGGGTACGGAATTCGTATCGACCAACCATCTCTGAGATTCGAACCCAGTTTGCCTCATTGAAAGGCAAACGCCCCTGAGCCATCGAGGCTCGCCTCCAACAGATTGGTATAAGTAGGCTCAGTAACGGTGTTGATCACGTCAGCTGGCCTAAGTGTTCCTTTGGCACCACCTATATGAACTGAACAATCGCCAGTGTTTCTGATTTTTTTCCGAATAAAAACATATTTTTGGCTTGCTCTAAACTCTTTTACTTTTTTCATAATTTCACAAGGTTTAAACTTTTTCGTGTAAATATTTTAAATAAACTTTCGAACGGCATTCAATTGGATTGTAGAAATAAAGACTGCTTCTGTAGAGTCACAAGGAATTTTGTACTCTTTGACGCAGAATTTTATTCAAAATATTTCACATAGTTTTCTCCTTATTTTGAATTAATTTACGACAAAATAAATCTTCCATTTAGCATTTTAATAATTTATGGTAATGAAAATAATCAGTATGGAGCACAGGTATCTTTTTCTGCATTAAAAGCGAAAATGATATAAAAATTTTTATACTTTAAAATTCCGAAAATTATGAATAATAAATAATGAACAATAAATAATAATAACAAAAACTTGGCAATTATGAATAATAAATAATTAAGAAAATGTATTTTTTCACATATCTTTGTCCAATTCTTTTGTATGCAATTATCGGAAAAATACGTAAAGAGTGAAGTAAACATTAAAGGACTCAAAATTTTGGCCGTTCTGTTGTCTAAACTAATGTGACCATATTTTCCAGATGACAGCTAACCCCTTTTCTTATTTTGTGGGCCAAGAATCGAAATCCCTTTAAAAAAAAACTTATTTCTTACAAAAATAAGTTTTGTGCCCAGTCTCTTAACCACTTCCCTGATTATCCCGAGTTAACTCGGGTATGTGTATATTGCAAATGTTTATTATCCTGAGTTAACTCACCTATGTGTATATTGCAAATATTTATTATCCCGAGTTAACTTGGGTATGAGTATTTTGCAAATATACTATTCCCTGATTATCCCGAGTTAACTCGAGTATGCGTATATTGCAAATATTTATTATCCCGAGTAAACTCGGGTATGTCTATATTGCAAATATTTATTATCCCGAGTAAACTCGGACATAGTAGAATTCGTCAATACGTTTTATTTTATCACGTTTTTATTCGGCTGGAAGCAAAATAAAAAATAATAATAATCTGCTGTGATTGGAAGTTTGCAAATTTTTGTTTGGGACTATATATGATGGTTGATGAATTAAAATAGAAAAAAGAGTAAAATGAGAAGAAAGAGGAGTTTTGCTTTTTTTTTCTTCTCAAAAAAATTGGTAAGGGAAGCGGTTAACTATCTAATCAATCTGTACAAATCTCTCTATCAGTACTAATCTGTATCTATCTGCACTAATCAATTTATTCAGGATTGATCTTATGAATTACATAGGTTTTCTCTTAATACGTGAAAATCCAATCTTTAGATCAAAAGTTATTAAAGTATTTTCTTTTTTTTTTTATTCCGCCCAGTTACATTAGAAAAGAGAACAGATGAGATAGTGATAAGAATACAGATCTCTGCCGTTTAAATCAAATGTCTCCTGCGTATCACACAATCCGGGGGAATTCTGTATTATTTAATTTTCTTACCGATATGATAGAGGGAAAGAGGAACCCGTCAGTTGAAATTTGTAACGTGACGTGGCATTCCTACCGCAAACTTCGGAATTTCATTAGGCCTTGTTAACAAAGATCCATGGAAAACGATCGCCAACCCAACCATTAGGGTAATTGCTGAAAGGTTCTTCTTTTAATGCCAGGCATCCCGCCAAATAGTTTATTCCTATACCGTTAAAGACAACCTCCTTTCAACGAGTTTATAGAACAATTGAAGCTGAATTATAAGATCCATTCAGCCGACATAAATAACGAGGCTAATGTGAAAGTTGTTAAAAGAAACTGAAAAAATATTTAGAAAAAATAATATTATATTTTATAAATATAATACTATATTATTTTCTAAATATTAATCTAAATATTGATCTAAATATTATTCTAATATTAATCTAAATATTATTCTAAATATTATTCTAAATATATTTCTAAACATTAATTTAAATCTAAATATTATTTTCTAAAAATAGTTTTTTATTGTTCTAATAAGGGTATTCCCCGTTATACTGTTGCTGGTCATAGAACGAAATCAAAACATAAAAAATAATAATTACCTTGATTACGAAACCTTAATTTGGGTAATATTTGTGCGCAGTGCATACAAATAAATCTTTTAAAAAAGGTTAAAATTGTGAAATATTTTATTATATTTTTCAGATTTTCTATCAAACTAGTAAAGATGTATTTGTATCATGTATGTAAAGCTACTACTTTGAGCTTTGTCTCTTAGCAATTTCGTCTAAAATTAAAATAAAAAGAAAAAAAAATACAGTTTGACCGGACTGAATAGAAACGTAAAGTTAATAGTATAAGAGTTTCATAATGCTTAAAGCAAATTATCTTTGAAAAAAAAAAAAACTGAATGGCTAGAGAGTTGAAGAAGATTTTCTAATTAACTTCGTGCTAATTTTTGCTTTCATAATAATGGAGTGTTCAATATTTTTAACTGGTTTTAAAAAATGGGTTTTACAAAAATAATGAATGAAACTTAAAGAATAATAATTTTATATTTTAGTTTTTAACCGTCGTTGAACAGCCGACCCAATTTTCGGGTTTAAGACTATCAATGTTCAACTCCTGTAATTTTGGACTCAATCCAGAAGACAAGGGAACTCCTGGATCAAGTATTGGGAGAAAATTGCCTTCTGGAGAATTTTTTGATGGAACTAACCCGCATTTGTGTAACATGGAAAGGAAAATCACAAAAAACTCCCTCGGTTAGCCTGACGGCAAGGGGACTCTAGCCCATGATCCATCTACCACTGAGGATATTTTACTTTAGTACTGTGTGGAATTCGTATCAATCAGCCATCGCTGGAATTCGAACCCGATTCACCTCATTGCAAGGCATATGCATTCATACGAATTCAAGAGAAAACGTATGCCCATAGTCAAGAATTCGATACATCATCTATCGCAGCACATAGTTGTAACTTATGTAGTAAATTTAACTTCAATAACACCAATATTCTTCCCAAATATGACACATCAGATCACATTGATGATGTGACAGAGTTGAAACAAATTATGTTGGAAGCGAGAATGTCTTTTTCAGTTACAAAGAATGCAACAAATCTAACGTCATCCGCTTGATTGAACGACCTGAGCATTGCTTTTTCGAACGGATAGCTTTGACACGGTTGGTGCATTTCTTGGGTTCCAATATTTCGATCTGTCCGGACTATATTTCAGATGTGTCTTTTAGAGAGGACTATCCAAACATCCAAATTAGCATCACAGTGAAATCGAAATGTCAATAATCTTCCAATATATGCGTCATTTATCTCGTCATCTGTGTGAAGTTTGTTTTGCAGCTGGGATCACTTTTCCTTTGAACTAAAGATATTTAAAACAAGTTTTATTACTTATTATTCATTTTTGTTCGCCCTTTTTGCCACTTCAGCAAACAAGCGAGCTCTTTCTGTTTACTTTCAGCCTCCATATTGTAAGATAAGGTTGCTCGATTTGGCATAGTCACTCATCCTTTATATTTTTGACTATTTATTTTGTTGCATTCCGCGATAGCCTGGTTGGTAGGGCACTGGGCCCATGTTCAAGAGTTCGTGGATTGGGTCTGTGCCGGCAGGAAGACTCTACGTGTATTAAATGCACATTAAATTTGTTAAGTCGCAAAATCCTCCATGTTCCCATAACAAATAAATACCTCTGGGAGTACCGATCCAGGAGTTTCCTTGTCTTCTGGATTGGGTTCAAAATTACATGGCTACGGAATTGAACATTAGTAGTCGTAAACCCAGGAATTGGGTATGCTGTTTTAACGACGGATATAATATACTGTTTATTTTGTTACATCCTGCATTCTTTAACATGAATAGCTAATTAATATCTAAGAGGGTTTCTTAAATGATGAATTCTTCAATTTCATGCGTGAATATCCTGCATTCTTCTAATCTATTAATTAAATACTAATTAATGCAATAATCAAAGCTTGTTTCTTAAACCAGGAACTCTCGAATTTCATAAATTAAGAACTGATTATTTATAAATAGCTATTCCTTTTTTCCCCTTACTTTACAGCTACAAATAGTTAGATATGTCATAATGCAAAAAAGAATTAAACGAATGTTAATGTTGTTGTCGTAGGCCATTAAGGCAAAAGGGTGGGATTGTTCTTGTTTCGCAGTGGCGCCATCTATGGCCAAGGATTCGATTTCTGCCTCACCCATACGGCACACTCGTTTTTTAGAGAGCAGACCCATTCATACAAGCATTCATTCAGCCAAAATCGTAATTTTGGCCTGAATCAGAGAACGGTCCATCTCCAATTCAATACCCCTAGAGGTATAATTTGTTATGAGTACAAGGAGGACTTTGTGACCAGACAGATTTAACGTGTACCATTTACTACGCAGGGAGTCTTCTGCCGGCTGGATTCAAACTCCCTTTTTCATGAACGTGAGTCCATCACCCTGCCAAATTAAACGAATAAAATGAATAACTGAAATAAACAAATTTCGATAATACTATTGAAATAAACTATTTATTAAAATCATACAGATTTTCACGTCCACTCGATTCCCATAAAGCAAGATAATCTGCGTTCTTTTTACTTCTCGCATTCTAGGAGGTTGAGTGCAACAGACGATATTTGATATATCCCTTCTTCTGACGACCAAACAACACGCCTCGAATCCTAGGACGTGAGTCGAAATTTCGGACACCATTTCCCAAAGCTTGTTATTTAACCACCAGACATTATTCTGCACCACCATTCCTACATCCCCCTCCATGTGGTTTCAAGTTGCTCAAGGAAGAGCGTATTGTTTTTCTCGTAATGCACCAAAAATGCACCCCCACTTTTTTTTCAGATTGAGGAAAATTTCGTGTCTCAGCATGTTTTCGTTCTCTCTTTCGGAGCTGGTGGTTACAGAAGGATGGGGTCGAATGGCTTTTGGGATAAAATAAAATCCTTTCTTTTTATAAAATTAGATTTAGTATCATTTGGTTTTAAATCTTACAATGTTGCAACATCAGAGGCATCGCTGATTTTCATATTTATTGGGTTTCCTTTCTTGTATGAATAGATTATTAGTATAAGTGATACATAAGCTAATTATGCATTTCGTCTTCAAATAAATCTGTTTCTCACATGAAAATTAGCTTAGTAATTCATTACCCATATCCAAAATGAATCTTTGTTTGGATTTGATGGCGTCCACACACTTTTCAACTGTGTTCAAGAGAAATAGTAAACAGTGCACATGCGTTGCTATGGCGACCGCTGCTGTTTTTCTTTTTCTTTTCACTAGCAGGCATTTTTAATGTATTTACATAATAATAATTTAAAATATTTTTTTATTCTTAACGTATAATTACTGGCTTGACTGCGATTTCAATATAAATATGAATGCTGAAGAAAGAAAAGTATTTTGTGACGTCTTGAAACACGTACTCATAGGCAGGATATGAAAACCAATCAGACGACAAACATCAACGGAGACAGTTTTTGCAACCCATGATTTGACATGTTGTGACGTTTAACGGAGTCAATACAGAGAGAGAAAGCATTTGACCAATGGGTTAGTGACCAGTGATTGTAATAAGGTGATCAAAACTTTTATTTTTAATATTATAGGCACTTTCTCGCATTTTATAGGTGGAAAAATTCACTAATTATTTTATATTATTATATACAGCAAATTATATACACCCCTTTCACGTATGTGGAAGAGGTCAGAGAAAAATATTGTAGGGAATTTTTGTACAAGATTTTCTCTAAAAACATTTTCGGATTTAGAGTAGGTGTATGAAACCGGGTATTTTTAAGTAGACTTCTTTTGCCATTTAATAGAAATAACGTAAAACTAGTTTCAGACAATCTCCATATGAAGAAGGTCTGTGCAAGTTATTTGCTTCTAGACGACAATGTTATGAAAAATTCGATTAGGAAAGTTATGATTTTTTTCCTGCCAATTTAACTAAATCTCTTCTACTGCTTGGAAACTTCTTTTTAGTAAATTAAGCATCTGTTCACGTCTCTTCTAATTATTGTTTTCAATTGTTAAAACAGATTTTACATCACTTTTAAAATCAGCTGCACTCATTTTTTGAATTGAATGGAGCTATTGGTTACAACCAGAACTTAGTCGCTCACTGCCTAATAACTAAATTTGTTCAGTCTAAATAATTCTTGTTTTTCAACAAAAGATAAAGGTAATGGTAAGTTTTCACTTACCTTTTATTACGGACCACCTTTTTTTAAATCTGGATAAACATTTATTGTATTTAAACTACAAGGTGATGAATATATGTAAAAATGAAATGATTCATAATTTACGTTAATTAAGAAGGTGATGAAAGATAATGTCAGTTAATTGCGCCAAGCCGCATCTTGAGTTTCATTCCAACAACTAACTTAAAAGTTTTATAGAAAGAAAAATTATTTTTTTTCTTAGCTCTCGCAGAGCTATCTGGAGACAGTTTTTTACCATGAAGGTTTGGGAAAATATTCTACAATATACTAAGTTGAAATTCCTGGGAGATTGGTTACAGTGTCTCAACAGCAAACAATGGGTACATATGGCCTTATAAAAAAGTACTGAAATATAATATATATATATATATATTTTCGTCCTTATGCCAGATAAACTCAGTGATCAACATGAACATGGTATTATAAACGTGTTAATCTTATTTATACAAAACTATGCTTTTAAAACGTGTTTATATGAAACCAATCGTTTAAAATCAATAGTAATTGAAATAAAAAAAATTGTTTAAAAAGTAAAATTAAAGGAAGTTACTAATTCATTTACGAGAAAAGCAAAACATCGTCATATTATTATGGACGCCAATGATACTTGAATAATTTTTGTACTAAGATACAAATGGAATAAAAAATAAGCTATATACAAAAGGGCAAAATTAATGGAAAATTCGTACCGATTCGTTTAGGTGAAAAGTAAAAAATCCAATCGTAAAATCTAAAGGACCCTAGCATCATAATATATGCTAATTTTACTAAATCGGGCACAAAAACACGCTTTTTTCTGGATAAAAATGCATTATTTTCAACTGATATCAATTCTTGTTCCTCAAAATATTGGAGTAGCTGCTATCTAAAAAAGAAAAAAAAAATGTCTTCAGTAGTTTGGCTGAAAAATAGTTGAAAATTTGAGCATTTTAATGTTAATTTCAATTTTTGCCAAAACTCCAGAATGAAAGAAAATTGTCGAAAAAAATATTCACGGAATAATTAAGATTGTTTATCCAAAGATAACTAACTCTACATAATAATTTTAATGATTGTTTGATTCTTATAACTGGTCAAAAATTTAAATAGTAATTTTTTTTTATTAACTTTAAAATTTTTACATCAAATACTGTATATTTTTATAGATTGTGGTATTTTAAATTTTGCATATTACTGTTTCATATTTATGACAGTTCATAGATTTAACAATCAAAAGAGCTGTTAGAGAGTGTGTACAACACTAGTGAAGAAAAAATTGGAACTATTTTAATACAGTCCCTTGCCATATTATTAAACGCACTATAAGATTCGATGTCAAATCTAAATTATCAGGTGATACTATACAGTTTTATTGTTTTTATGTAACTGAAACCGGTTTACACTTGTTTATGTTAGTGTATCAATTGGTTAAATTAGACAAGATATATAATATAAATTTGACGATAGGATAAATTAGACGATATATTATATAAATATAGATTATTTATTATATCAAGCATTATATATAGTATATTATAATAATGAGATCAAACTATTAAGCGCACTGTAGTTCTTTCATAATGACATGATTTGCACGAGTTTATAAGCAATACTTTTATATTTAAACAAACATGTAATGGGTCTTTATTCGGAGGATTTTATATATACTTCATATTCGTATTCATTTTTAACGTATTGCATTACAATATCAACCCATTGATACATAAGTGTAAACAAATTCAAACCGGTTTCAGTCCGATAAAAACAATAAGGCTGTATAGTTATCTCCCGATAATTAAGATTTTACATAGAATCTTATAGTGCGTTTAATAATATGACCAGGGATTGTGTTACAAAATGATAATACGCTTAGCGCCTGGCTTCCTAATAGATAATTGAAAATAAAACTATTTTTAAAAAATATAGCTTTGGTCATCACTTGTTGTAGGTGGGGGAGGACTTAAAGAAATCTTTTTTATGGCGTTGGATCAAAGCGAATTCAAAATCTCCTCGTGGTGTACGTGATTTATAAAGAATGATTCGCCTCTCGATCCAATATAATAAGTCATTCTCCTGTCCCAATGGGTGATTTGACCACATCACTTAAATGTCCGCCCCAGGGTCCCTCCCACTTCTGATCTGGATCGACGTTATGGGACATCACATTCCTTTTTTTTTCTCCCCCCTGCCAGATTATCATTCAGCCATTTGTTTGTGGCAGAGCTGGCCGCAGGTGCCACAGAATGTGTTCGGCTAAGGATTTTGACGCAGATTTAACCTCAATAGCTCTGCATCAGAAGATTTATATAGACTATAAATAGTCACTAATATTTTTTAAAATACTTATATTCTCACCAATCGCTTTAAGGCTATTTTCTGAAGACTCTAATATCATCTGAAATAATGCATCTTTAAATAACCGACATTGTTTGATTAAAGTTTTGTTCTTTTCAACCAATGCCTTCTTCAGTGAAAATGGATAAACCCTTTAACCGAACAGTTACCCCGGCTCAACATTTCTTTTTTAAAAAATCTGCAGCTTCTTAAAAATATAAGCGTTTGTCTAAAAAACTGAGGAACAACGTGAATAAAGCTCGAATGAAAGTGCATAAATGGACATACTATAGTTTCAGTTCTATAAACAGGAATATTCCTCAGTAGAAAATTCACAGGAACATCCTCTCCTAAATAACGACAGTGTAACAGCATAAAGTCTGATAAAAGTTTTGTTCTATTCCACAAATGCCCTCTTCAGTTAAAATGGACAAAAACTTTAACCAAACAGTTACCCCGGTGCAACATTTTGTTTAAAAAAATCTACAGGTTCTTAAAAATATAAGCGTTTGTCTAAAGCTAAAGAACAGCGTGAATAAAGCTCACATGAAAGTACATAAATGGACATACTATAGTTTCAGTTCCTTAAACAAGAATATTCCTCATTGCCTAATTCTCAAACAAAGGTACAGAAGTAAATAGATAAAATCTTCTCTTCCCTCATTTATCATTCAGACACTGATGAAGGCTACTGGTTATAGAAGTGAAAATATAGTTCGCCCATTTATGTACTTCAGATTCTTTTTTTTTTTTATTATTTATTTTTTTATATATATATATTTAGTCTACATAGCACAAAGTTACTTTATTCTTTGTTGAGGAGCATTTGTGAGATAGGTTGTTAGTATTTGAATAGATACTCATTCCCTTCATTATTTGAAATCTTAAAAATATTCAAATTTCAAGAAATGTTAATTAATTTCAGTTTGTTTCAAATCGGTTAAAAAAATACTGTTGCTATATTGGCACATTCATTAAAAAAATTCTGTAAATATTTGTATGCCTTAATAAATTCCTTTAAAAAAGAAAATTAATGTAATAATGAATAAAAAAAAGTTTTTCGAGTATTAGATGCTCAAACCATTGCTTTTTATTTTCTTTGGTGAAAAATTTCGAAAAATATCTTTAAATGAAGCATTTTAATTGCTTCCTTCAGATGGCTGAATGGCAAGTTATACCAGACTTACATAAATAAATTTGAATCGAAGTTTAAAAATAGCGATAAATTATTATTAAAAATATTTTTTGCTTGAAATCAGCTTTTATTTCTTTAAATCAACGCAAATCAGAATCGATCTTTATAAATCGGTGCAGAGCTTTTTAATTATGCCTGGTTTACTTTTTAATTATGTCTGATTTTGTTACTTAAATATCGTCTGCTCTAATAAATATTAAACATCGTCTTCTTTTTTTAAAGTCTGAGTCAAAAATAGAAAAATTACGTTTTTGTATCTGATTTTGTAATTTAAATATCGTCTGCTCTAATTAATAAGCAATGGTTAATCTAATTAAAGTGAGATGACTTATTTTGCGTCTGATTTTATAATTTAAATATCATCTGCACTAACTAATATTAAACATCGTCTTATCTAATTAAAGTCACAAATCCTATCTCGTCAAAAAAATGTTTGTTTAGTGAAGCAAAATACGTTTTTGTGTCTGATTCCATAACTTAAATATCGTCTGAATTAATAAAAGTTTGAAATCTAAATTCGCAAAAAAAAAAGAATAAAAATCCTGTTTATTCTTGGAAATATATTTCTGTGTTTAACTTCGTAATTAAAACTATCGCTCTCACTAGTTATTTAACATACTTCGGGACATTAGGTAAGAACTTTTTCATGGTTTCCTTTTATTTCGTCCGCGAATTATACTTTTGAGTGTAAATATAATCATAGCAACACAATATTCATATCTACGATAAAAAAGAATTTCCATTCCACGTCTACCATCTTGATGATCTTCTCTATAAATCAAAGTGTGTGTGTATATACAGATGAGGAGGGAGAGATTGAGCAGGGAAAAATAAAATTAACTGACCTGAATTCTTGCGAAGGGTAGGGGAAGAGAGAATATTCTGGGAATGTCATTTCATTTTTTATCAACTCATAATTCTTGATCGGGGAAGTCTTATAAAGACAACATTTGATGGTAACTGTATGCAGATGAGGGAACATAGAAATGCATATATTTCAAAATGGACATCAGATATTTTTGAATATTTACAAAACTCTCTAATGTTCTGCGAAGAGAAATGAAAACAATTTTTATGTCTTGTACCCCACAAAGTTAGAGAAATGTATATATTATCAGAGAAGTGTAAGAAATAATTTACTCTATAAATTGCCTTGAGCTAATGTGCTGTTGTAATAGGTTGGTCCGTTAAAGTACCTAAAATTGTCCATTCCCCCAACTACTTTGGAAATTGGCGAATTACCTAAAATAAATCTGCACTCTACCTACTAAACATTCGTTAAACTCAAAATAAGATTGATATATACATATATATACAAAAACAGAATGAGGTTTCTTGTTTGAGTCCATTGTGTCCTGAAGTTTTAGATATTATATAAATGTTGTTTCCGACCCGTATTTGAAGAATATTTTTTTTTTTTGCTTCTAAACTTTAATTCGTAAGATAATTAACCACACTTATACTACAATTTATACTACAGAACCGTTAAAAATTCTTTACACTCGCGGTAGAATTTTTTAAATATTTGTTTCAGATTAGCCTGCACTGTTATATACAATAATACTTGTCTCAAACTTTACAATGCAATTTCAATTGCTTTTTCAACTTTTCCGAAATGCTAATAGCTAATTTTTCTTAGCATTTATAGAGTGTTTTAAAATTTAAAAAAAAAATATTCCCCTTCTTTTGGTGTAAAAAGAACTAGAATACCTTGGAGGCACTTTTTATATTTTAAAAATTTCATTACTTTTTTCTTCCGAAATAGTAATACATTTTTTTCATCGCCTTAATTGAAATGTTATAAAATTTCATAAAAAAGAGTTTTAAACGTTAGTATCAAAAATATCTGGTATATGTTAGAAACGCTTTTTATTTCAAAACTTTAATAACTTTTTTTTCCTAAATGCGAATATATAATTTTTGCTATAATTAAGTGTTATAAAATGTAATAAAAAGTAGTTTCCATTGAAATTTTTGGTCAAAAAACATCTTAAAATAATTGGCTTAAAGTAAAACCTAGAATAACTTAAAAAGGTTTTTTTATATCTTTTCAGAACGTCTATATGTTTTAATTATCCACCAATTTTCATTATAAACGTAGAGGGAGTTGACAAGAGATGGACGAAACACTTACCCTAACAGTCATAAATAACTGTTACGAACTTACAAACAGTTATAAAAGAAATATTCTATTTTAGAAAAATGAGTGTGTGCATCCTGTAATATTACGAAGTATTCTCATCAATTAGCTATATTTCATAACTACAGTCCTTAGCCATATTATTAGACGCACTCTACTATTCGATGTAAAATTTTAATTATCAGGTGATAATTAAACATTACAGCACGTAGTATACAGCATTATTGTTTTTACGGGACTGAAACTTGTTTGTACTTGTTTATGTTCGTGTAGCAATTAATTAATTTTGTAATGCAATACGTTAAAAATAAATATAAATAGGAAGTATATAAAAAAAACTCTTGAATAAAAACCCATTACATGTATGTTTAAATATAAAAGTATTGTCTATAAACTCGTGCAAAACATATTATTATTATTAAAACACTACAGTGCGTCGAATAATTTGATCTAATTATTATAATATATTGATATAATACCTGATATAATAAATATTCTATATTTATATAATATATCGTCGTATTTATCCTATCGTCCAATTTATATTATATATCGTCCAATTTAACCAATTGATAAACGAACATTAAAAAGTGCAAACAGTCTCGTAAAAACAATAAAGTTGTAAAGTATCACCTGATAATTAAGATTTTACATAGAATCGTATAGCGCGTCTAATAATATGGTACTTCTATTTTTAGAAAATCTTTGCTTTGAAAAATTGCGTTAATTTTTGACTTGTGGCTATTGACCTCTTTAAATACTTTTGAAACTACTTTTCCAATTCTGTCGGGAGGTTGTAAAATTTTTCGAATAACCTTTTTTTTCTCATCTTTTCTTCCCGCCCTGTAAAAAATTGCTTTCTAGAAGTAAATGAAGGGAAAGGAACGTAAAAGAATCGTTAGAAAAAGTCTTTTCGCCATTTACAGCTCCCTTTGTAGCGACTAGAATTCTTTTCATTTTTACGACAAATGCTGCATTTTTGTAAAAGCGTGTTAAATGGCAGACGATTTAGAAGGGCCGGCTTCTTAAATTAAAGTCCCTGGGGCTAAGAAAATTTTATAGGGTCCAGTAAAATTCCATCAGCCATCAAAGTTTTATTTATTCTTTCGCTAAAACGGAACAAGAAAATACTCTATGGGACTTAATCGAAATTTTGTGATTACGATCTCAATTTAAAATATCCTTGTCTCGCTGCTTTAAGAGTGGGAGAAATATTTCCAACAAATATCATTGTTCAATATGGAATGTTTCCTCACTTAAATTAAAAAGCCAAAACGATCCTTCGAAAATGAAGAAAGAAGAAAAAAATATAGTTCAGTTATTTTATGTGGCGTCATGATAAACAAGAAAGTGTTTATGAAACAAACCAATCATAATTTGCTTGAGGTAAACATAAATACTCGAAATTAAATTACTTTTTTAAGATTTGAGTTGCTTATTTTCATTCTTTGATTCATTTTATTTAGAAAATCCTGTCTCTGTCAGTTTTATACTCTGTTTTTCTTTGTATTTTTGAAACATATTTTTATTTTTTTCTTCTTAGGAAAATTTTAAAAATATTTTAATTTTAACGTTATGCTGTTTCCAAATTTTCGTATCGTAATCCATCAGTGGGATATGAATGAATCATAAAAGAGCCTTGATGAAAAAAAAATTATAAAACATGTGTGCTTTTTAACATTATTCTTTTACATTTGTAAGATGTAACTTTTAAATATTCCATCACGTTATGTGATAATAACATAATAAAAATGTGGTTGCGGAAATTCCTCCCAATTCACTTGATATTTACATGACGAGATTAAGATATGAATCATGCATGATAGGAAAATGTCAAAAATAAGATCAGACGAAATTTCATCTACTTCTCATCGACACCAACTGCCACATACATTTTCCATTACAGTGATTAACTTACAAGGTTGGTCAATTTGACGGATTTCCCTGAATAGATTTTATTTACTATATCGAAAATGAATTAATTTTGTATGCTAATAAATATATCTAATATCTAACAAATGTTCATTTTATCAGACAAACGAGGTGCCTCATATGTCGACAGTCCCTAGCCAAATTATTAGACGCACCATAAGATGTTAGGTAAAATCTTAATTATCAGGTGATATTATACAGCCTTATTGGCTGAACCTACGAGGCTGAAACCGGTTTTTACTTGTTTATGCACGTATATCAATTGATTAAACATTGTAATGTAATACGTTAGAAATAAAACAAATAGAAAGTATATGAAAAAACTCTTGAATTAAAACCCATTACATGTCTGTTTAAATATAAAACTATTATATATAAATTCGTGCAAAACATGCAATTATTAAAACGCTACATTGCATTTAATAATTTGGTTCAATTATTACAATATAATAATATAGTACCTGGTATAATAAATATTTTATATCATCGAATTTATCCTATCATCGAATTTATATTATATATTGTCTAATTTAACCAATTGATGAACTAACGTGAACAAGTGCAAACCGGTTTCAGTCACGTAAAAACAATAAAGCTGTATAATATCACCTGATAATTAAGATTTTACATAGAATTAATAATGCGTCGAATAATTTGGCAAGGGACTGTACTTAGTCAAACACAACAGAAAGGAGCGAAAATCATCAATTTTCTTTCAAAGTACCAAATAGCAAGTTAACGCGAACACTATTTCAGCAGTGCAGATTTTACTCTCATTGAATGAAAAACTAATTTAGGCAGAATTAAAGAAAAGAGAGAAGAAAAAACCTCAAGACCAAAAGTAAGCAATGGGCTTCATAAAAGACCTTTCAAATCAAATATTTTGCATACTTTGTGGATTTTTTCGCGAAAGGGCACTTAAAAAAAGAACAATTACGAGATCAGCCCTGGGAAGAACAAGAGGGGGGTGGAGGTACTTTTTATTAAGAAAAAAAAAATGTTGCTTTTAGGAGAGCATCCCGATGACAAACAGTGAGTGTAATACTCGGACTTAAGAGTGTCGAAAGGAACAAATAAGTCATGTGAGTGGAAGAGTAATTCCTCACTGGAAAATTGTTATTCTTTCGACGGAGTTGTCGTCTGTCTTGTTGGAATTAGAAAAATATAGTCACCCCTAAAGCGATTCTTTCTGCTCCTTTTTTTTTAAAAAATTTCTTCTTTCTTGCTCATCTGGTTTTGATAAAAAGAGTTCCACCCAGATTCACCTTTTTTTGGATAATTAAAAAAAAATAAAATAGATAGGTGAAGAAAGGGGTAAGCTATTAATCGAAATTCCTAGACTTGAAAAAAAGTATATTCGAACGCACAAGTTAAGTAGAGTGCGTTGTGCTGCGGATTTGGTTTTTGCACTAATTTTATTTCAAAAAAAAAAAAAAAAAAAAATCTACAAAGTTTTGATCGCCTTATTACAATCACTGGTCACTAACCCATTGGTGAAATGCTTTTTCTTTCTGGATTGACTCCGTTAAACGCCACAACATTTCAAATCATGGGTTGCAAAAACTGTCTCAATTGATGTTTGTTGTCGAATTGGTTTTCAAATCCTGCCTATGTACGTGTTTCAAGACATCACAAAATACTTTTCCTTCTTCAGCATTCATATTTATATTAAAATCACCGTCAAGCCAGTCATTATACGTTAATAATAAAAAGAATATAAAAATACTTTAAATTATTATGATGTAAATACATTAAAAATACCTGCTAGTGAAAATTAGAAAGAAAAAAAAACAGCAGCGGTCGCCATAGTAAAGCATTGAGTGACGACGCATGCGCACTGTTTACTATTACTCTTGAACACAGATGAAAAGTGTGTGGACGCCATCAAATCCAAACCAAGACCCATTATGCCAATGGGTAATTTAAAAAAAAGTTTGAGGAACTGAAAGGGAAATATTCAAACACCTCTCCTCCCCCCCCCAATAACCTCTCGTTTTAAAGACGACTGAAGAAGTAAAACGGAAAATTTGAAACAAGAAACGGCATCTATTGAATTAGTTGAAAAATGAGAGTCACCCCTCACTTGATAACCAAACTAATTTTCAAATTAAAATGCTTTAAATAACGTCTAATACAAACATTAGAATGTCTTTGAAATTAAAATTTTCAAACAACTGCACAAAATAATGAGGTTCTTTGAATAAAAAAAATTACAAAAACCGTGAGGAACCTCAAAAAAACTAAAATTCTTCAAATATTTTCTGATATAAACATTTAAAACTCTTGAATTTTAATTTTTTTTATAGAATTACAAAAACACAAGGTACCTCTGATAAGAGATTCCTCCTCAAATAAATTAAAATTCTTTAAATAATGCAAACATAAGAAACTATTTGAACTTTAATTTTTCAAAGAATTACGAAAACCACGAGATCCCTTAAAATAGATTAAAACGCTTTGAATTATTTCTGGTATAAATATCAGAAACCCTTTGAACTGTAATTTTTCAAAGAATTACAAAAAGAAAACATTTTATCCGCACCAAAAGGGAAGAAAGAAAAACCAGAGCCCTCTGTAAATTATCAAACACTTAACAGTCACAGATAGATGATAGTCCTCAAAATACACTCCCTGGCCATGTTATTAGACGCACTCTATGATTTTATGTAAAATCTCAATTATCAGGTGATACTATACAGCTTTATTGTTTTTACACGACTGTTTGTACTTGTTTACGTTAGTGTATCAATGGGTTAACATTGTAATACAATACGTTAAAAATAAATATAAATAGGAAGTATATAAAAAATCACCTGAATAAAAACCAATTACATATATTTTTAAATGTAAAAGTATTGCCTAGAAACTCTTGCAAAACATGTCATTATTAAAACACTACAGTGTGTCGAATAATTTCGACTATTTATTATAATATGCTAATATAATGCTTGATATAATAAATATTCTACATTTATATAATATATCGTCTAATTAATCCTATCGTCGAATTTATATGATATATCGTCTAATTGAACCAATTAATACAGGAACGTAAACAAGTGCAAACCGGTTTCAGCCGCGTAACAAACAATAAAGTTGTATAGTATCACCTGAAGATTTTACATAGAATCTTTAGAGCGTCTAATAATTTGGCCAGAGACTGTAAGTAATAATGAATGCAAGAAAAAATTTTATAACCTTACCTATAAAAACATACAGTATGTGTTCCAAAGCTTCTTTCATTATCAAACTGAAAACAGCGTCCATATTTACCCAGCTATAGTGGTCAAAGTTACCCCGATGGTCTAAGTCAGAGGTCACAAATCATTTGTTCCTCATGGAAGAAATATTTAATCTTGAGAGCCACCACCTAATTTTCTAATTTTAACCTCTTAATTTTATTTCATTTTTAATTGGAAGTATACAACTTAATTAGCGTGAGATTTTAAATGCCCCCCCCCCCCCCAAAAAAAAAAATTGACGTGTTTCAGCCATTTTTAAAAATTCCGCAAATTAAAATGTTAGTGAAGGTAGCAAGTTTCCAAATGTACTCACTAGAGCCGCGATGGCTCAACGGATAAAGCGTTCGCCTTTCAATGATGTGAACCGGGTTCGAATCCCGGCGATGGCTGGTCGATACGAAATCCGCATCCGGCTTGCACTGACCACAGTGCTGACGTGAAATATACTCAGTGGTAGGACGGATCATGGATTAGAGTCCCCCTGCCGTCAGGCTAACCGAGGGAGGATCTCGTGATCTCCACTTCATGTAACGCAAATGCGGGTTAGTTCCATCAAAAAACCTCCACGAAGGCTAATTTCTCCCAATACCTGATCCAGGAGTTTCCTTGTCTTCTGGAGCAGGTACAAAATTACAAGGCTACGGACTTGAATATTAGTAGTCGTAAACCCAAAAATTAGTTCGGCTGTTCAACGACGGTAATAAAATTTTAAAAAATGTACTCACTATTTAATTTCTATGAAGTTTTTATTTAACATGCTAACCCAACAAAAGAAAAATCACAAGGCGATATTGATTTATTAATGTTTGCTTAATAATGCCTATAAAATAAATAATATTCTATCAGTATGATTGGACTTAACTTTAGTAAGGGGGGGGGGCTCAAAATTTGATTGACTCCATAGCTAAAATAATCATTTTTTAACATCATTCGTATTTTAAATTCTTTCCACGGAGCATCAGTGATCACCGTTTGGCAATCCTTGATCTAAATAATCCCAGGTAATAGTACTTGTGCTTTATAAAGACCAAAAATAAACTCATTACAAAATTAATAAATAAAACAAACTTAATTTTATTTTGTTATTTTTGTCTACATTAACAAAAATAAAAAAATCGTGTGTTAAAAGAAAAAAATATTCACCTATCGTAATTAATAGTTTTCCTAGAAAATGAATAAAATTCATAGTAAGTGAATTTCAAAAATGATTACTTTGCAATAAAGATAACTTTTTTTATTATTATAATGAAAAAAATAGAAGGATGAAAACTTTGCGTATTTTTTATTTGTTCAAAAGTATCGCAATAAATATTCAAACATAATCAGCGTTCTGTTAATTTCAAAAGTAATCTTTCTTTTCACTTTATCAAGTTCAATACTTCAAATAACATTAGTAGGCAAAAATGTTGCTTTTTTTACGCTCAGCATAACTTTTTAATCTAAGCGGAAGAGGGATTATTTTTCGATGTTATTCATTCCCTTGCTTTCATAAGAAACAATTTAAAAAACATGAAGACAAGCAAGATAAAAAAAAAAAAAAACTCCTTTCAATCAGTTTATTTCATTTAAATGAAATGGAATCGAACTCAAAAAGTAAATGTGTAAACTTTCATTTATTTACTTTTTCACTGTCATTCAGTCAACACTTAAATAATCATCAAGTTTTTCTCTTTTTGAAAGAAAAACGGAGTGTTGCCACCCCAACAACATTAAAGTTTTTAAATGATATTCATTCAAATTATTTTCAAGATTTCCCCGGAATCAATGATTTAATAAACTTTGTATTGAACTAAAACTTTTATGCTGTTAAGCAATATTTATAATCTTAAAAGTTTTTTATATGATTTAAATATTTACTTTCTGTGAAAAAGAAAAGAAAAAGGAATCCAATTTGATGCACAATGCTCAACACTTGATAAATAGCTTGAAAGTGTATGTATCCTTTTCTCTTTTCGTCAGTGTATTGACAAAAAGTAAACAAAAACATTCGCTGATAATGGATCGTTTTTCCTACACTAGGTAGCGCTGCAAGCTCTTGACTGCCTATACTTCCAGGTTACTGTTTTTAGTGTGTTTTGAAGCCATTTGGCTCACAACGTGATCATTGTGTTTTGAGAATCTCTTGTAGTATTTCTTGTACACGTGTATTTGTTACCTGGTTTATTATTTGTGTTAAAAAGAATTTGGAGACCTGTCACTTTATGATGTTAGAATTGTCATATGAAAAAAGAATTGCTATAAAACACTCCTTGCCTTGTTAGCAATATACCAACTACAAAATTTAATCCTAAAATTATAATTTCTTAAATGAACTTAATCTTGTTCCTCGAACAATATGCTAACGTGAGATGGTGCACGTCTTGCGCCAAGAACAAGCAGTAAACAAATAAATAAAAAAAGGGGGAATATCAGAACTGCCGAAAAAGCGAGTCCTTTCCAAATCTAGCAACCATGTCCAAATAACTAAAACAAATTTTCACTTCAAACTCAACAGAATTACTTAATATCTTATGAAATACAGCAAATTTGAGCTCAGAAATTATATAATTTATTTCTTTTATTAAAAACAAAATCATCAGTTCGAAAATCTTGCCTCGCGGAATAAGCTGAAGTAAGCAGTTGTATACTTTCTAACCAGAAGTAGAGCAAGTCAAGAGCTCGAGATTGTTGTTGTTGATGTTTACATTTATATTGAAAACACCATCTATTACAAATCATTCATTTTCATAATTTATTTAGGACTTTGAAACCTAGTTCATTCACTAAACTTGCACATTTTTAGGCTAAAAATATTCAAATTATTGGTTTCAATTCTTTCTATTTAACCATTTTCAGATGTATTTTTATTTAATCATTTTCATAATCGTGTGAGCTGATGAAAAGATTATATCTTTCATTTTCCGGATTTTTATTATTTTTATCATTATTATTTTTCTTGTTCCCTTTGTCCATTGTTCTGTAATTTTTTCCATGTTTTATATATATATAAGAATTGAAACCAATAATTTGAATATTTTTAGCCTAAAAATGATTCAAGTGCAAGTTTAGTGAATGAACTATGAATGATGAATATATATATATAATATATATATATATATATATATATATATATATATATATATATATATATATATAAGTTCAAAATGAAGATAAAACAAAGGTAAATTACAGACAAATGAAAAAAGGGGGGCGAATAATAATAATAACAAACAACTAGGAAAAGAAAAAAAAAGAATTAATTAAAAAAAAAAAAAAAAAATTTAATTTAAAATTAAAAAAATAAAAAAAAAAAAAAACAGGAAAAAGTTTTTTTAAAAAACCGGAAAATAAAAGATATAATCTTTTCATCAGCCCACACGATTATATCGAAAAAGAGTGCTTTCTAATATTGTATCAATATAGCCAAAGCAAATTATATCAATACAATAGTGTGAGGAGCACTCAAAAAAATTTTTTACAAAAATTACGACAAATAAAATAAAACACAATAAGTAAAAATAACACGTAAAAACAGAAAATAAAAAAAAAGGAAGAGCAGAACAAAACAAAATCTATAAAGCGAGTAGCGAAAAATAATGAACTTACATGAACGGGAAATTTTTCAAGAATGATTTAAAGTGTTTATTTAACAAGAATGCCAGATTGCAAAATATGAAAACTGTGAAAACAAAAGCGCAAATTGAGAGTAACTAGAGGAGTTTAAATTGCGTTCTTGCTGCATTACTGAAGTGCGTTTGATTTGTTAGTTACCAAGGATGGGCCAGAAAACTGATGTACGCGAGGTAGTATTAAACTGGATAATTTAAAGAATTTGACTATAAATAATTTTAGAAAATAAATATTTATTTAAGAAAAAAATATAAAATAGAAAAGAGAAAGAAACATGAATTGCCAGTTTTGCACATAATTTTAGCCACGGATTTGCCCGAAATGGATTTGCACATGGAAAAGTCATATAAATTGACTAAGAAATCTTTTTAGTAAATAAATTTAGCCACGGATTTGCCCGAAATGGATTTGCACATGGAAAAATTGTATTAAAAAAATTATTAGTAAATAATTTTGCCCGAAATGGATTTGCACATGGAAAAGTTATATAAATTAACGAAGAGGAAAAAAAAAAAAAAAACTTATTTTAGCCACGGATTTGCCCGAAATGGATTTGCACATGGAAAAATTGTATAAATTAATAAAGAAAATTTTTTAGTAAATAGTTTTAGCCACGGATTTGCCCGAAATGGATTTGCACATGGAAAAATATTATAAATTAACAAAGGAATTTTTTAGTAAAAGAATTTTTTAGTAAATAATTTTGACCAAGGATTTGCACAAGGAAAAATTATACAAATTAACGAAGAAATTTTTAGTAAAAAATGCTTGGCCATGGATTTACCCGAAATGGATTTGCACATGGGAAAATTGTATAAATAAATAAAGAAAGTTTTTAGTAAATATATTTACAAAAAATGCGATTAACTCAATGATTTTATATAGAATTTTATTACTTTAGTTGGGTATCTATTGTTTTTTATCAAATTTTGAAAGAGTTTATCGATTTGTTTTTTGGATAAATAAATATTACTACATATTCTTTTAATTCTATTAATTTCATTAAAAGTAGTATTTAAATAGATGCTTCTAGAAATATTAGAATTCCAAGTAATTAGTTTATTTATATTAAAATAATTTCTTTTATCGTATAAATCAACAAAGCAGATAGTTTCTTCTTTTATAATACCCAAATCCAAAAAATTGAAATTAATATTATCATCATGATTACGAAGCAAGATTAATTCCTCGGGGTAAATATCATTTAATAAAATAGTATAGTCTTGAAAATTAAATATAATTAAGTCATCAATATATCTAGAAACAAATTTAATACTAAGAGTGTAATTTTTTTCATAAATGCAAAAATAAGTTAGCTAAGAGAGATGAATAATTAGAACCTTGTGGTATACCATCAATTTGAAGAAAAATATCCCTTCCATTGTAAAGATAATTATTAAAAAGACAAAAATTAATCAGAATTTCCCAATAATCAAAATCGCAACAAAGGATATTTTTGAAATCATAGTAATAATTCAAAAGGACATCTTTTAGTTAAGAAAGGGGAATGCTATTGAAGAGATCCTGGAAATCAAAAGTTGCAATAGAATTAATTTTATTATGTTTAATGAAATCTAAAATCGGTTGATTATTAGTGATAATCCAAGAGAAACCTTCTTTAGAAATACTGTTAATAATTTTATTTAAGTAGTTAGAGAAAATGCTGCCAGGTTCAGTTAGATAAGTATTAGATCCACATGTGATAGTTCTAAATTTAACAGGAATTTTATGAAATTTCGGACTGATAATTAAGTAAGGAAATTGTATATTGCTAATTTTAATTTTTAATCTCTTATATAAAGCTAAAATTTTTTTAATGACAATATTATTATTCAAATTACTAAGTTTAAAATTTTTACTATTTTTTAATTCCGTATTTAAAAGTTCAACATAGAATTTTTTACAGAAGATTGCAAAATTATTGTTAGCTTTGTCTATGGGAGTAATTACAAAATTTTTTTGAAGTTGCTTAATTGATTGAACAATATTAGAAAAAATTGTTGGATTGTTACTGTTATTTAAATTATCCTTATTATTGAGAATAAAGCTTTGAAAGTAATAATAAACGCCCCATTTCCATTCTGTTAGCATACCTAAAGGTAAAGAGAATCTATTTGATATCTTTAAACAAAAACTATTGAGATCATTAAGAAAGTATTTTAGAATTTTATTGATTGATATATGGTAAATGGGTCTAAATTTTGTGCCTTTTATCATTAAATTCCTAAGTTCTAAGTTTTCTATAATATTTAAATTACCAGTAATAATATGTTTATGATGTTTATCAACAAAATCAAAATATTTCTCTTCCTCACAGTGACATTCAAAATCGGATATGTTAATGCTCCCTAAATTTTTGCTTAAATCATTATAATTAAATATAGTTCTACCAAGAGATTTATTATATTTAAAGCTTTTAGTAATGTTAAAATCTTTTAATGGAAATAAAGTTTTAAAATTTTCAAAAATATTATGAAATTTGATCTTATCGAAAATAGGATTTTGAAAGTTAATAACGAAATATAAATTATCTAAATTTTTTTTTTATTTGGCAAACTTTTACTCATTTTAGCTTTTAAAAGATCGAAACAAAGAATTTTGAAATTAAAATTAATAAAAGAAAAGTTATTAATAAGATCGTATAGTTTAAATACATCATAATTCTTAAGGGAGAAAACAAAATCTTTAATAGGTTTAAAATTATAATGTTTATTAAAATCTTTTAAAAGCTAAAATGAGTAAAATTTTGCCAAATAAAAAGAAAAATTTAGATAATTTTTATTTCGTTATTAACTTTCAAAATCCTATTTTCGATAAGATCAAATTTCATAATATTTTTGAAAATTTTAAAACTTTATTTCCATTAAAAGATTTTAACAATACTAAAAGCTTTAAATATAATAAATCTCTTGGTAGAACTATATTTAATTATAATGATTTAAGCAAAAATTTAGCAAAAATTATGTGCAAAATTATGTGCAAAACTGGCAATTCATGTTTCTTTCTCTTTTCTATTTTATATTTTTTTCTTAAATAAATATTTATTTTCTAAAATTATTTATAGTCAAATTCTTTAAATTATCCAATTTAATATTACCTCGCGTACATCAGTTTTCTGGCCCATCCTTGGTAACTAACAAATCTAACGCACTTCCGTGATGCAGCAAGAACGCAATTTAAACTCCTCTAGTTACTCTCAATTTGCGCTTTTGTTTTCACAGTTTTTATATTTTGCAATCTGGCAATCTCGTTACGGAAACACTTTAAATCATTCTTGAAAAATTTCCCGTTCATGTAAGTTCATTATTTTTCGCTACTTGCTTTATAGATTTTGTTTTGTTCTGCTCTTCCTTTTTATTTTATTTTCTGTTTTTACGTGTTATTTTTACTTATTGTGTTTTATTTTATTTGTCGTAATTTTTGTAAAAAAATTTTTTTAGTGCTCCTCACAATATTGTATTGATATATTTTGCTTTGGCTATATTGATACAATATTAGAAAGCACTCATTTTCGGATATAATCGTGTGGGCTGATGAAAAGATTATATCTTTTATTTTCCGGTTTTTTAAAAAAACTTTTTCCTCTTCTTTTTTTTTAAATTAATTCTTTTTTTTTTTTTTTTTTTTTAATTAATTCTTTTTTTTTCTTTTGCTAGTTGTTTGTTATTATTATTATTCGCCCCCCTTTTTTCATTTGTCTGTAATTTACCTTTGTTTTATCTTCATTTTGAACTTATTTTATGAGTTCTATTTACTTGCAGCTTATGCGCAATAAATGATACTTATTTTTTTTTTCTTTTTCTTTTCTGGTTTTTTTGTATTTATTTATATGTATATATATGTATATATATATATGTGTATATATATATATGTATATATATATATATGTGTATATATATATGTATATATATATATATGTATATATATATATGTATATATATATATGTGTATATATATATGTATATATATATGTATATATATATATACCAGCCAACTTTTACGCATTTGGCGTGAAATTTTATTTCTATATTTAAAGTGGTACTAAAATTTATGCTTTCTATATATTCCTTCCATTTATATACTTAATTTAAAATCTTTTTGACCACCACTAATTTTAAAAAATATAAGCATATATATTAATATAAAATACTGTCCTATTTGTCCACATACGCCTTCTCAGAAAAAAAACACTATATGTTTCTGCCTAGAATTGTAATTTGGATTTGCACATAGGAAAATTGTATAAATTAATAAAGAAATTTTTTAGTAAATAATTTTTGCCACGGATTTGCCCGAAATGGATTTGCACATGGAAAAATATTATAAATTAACAAAGGAATTTTTTAGTAAAGGAATTTTTTTGTAAAGGAATTTTTTAGTAAATAATTTGCAGCTTATGCGCAATAAATGATACTTATTGTTTTTCTTAATTTTTTTTCTGGTTTTTTTTGTATTTATTTATTTTGCTGTGTATTAGTGATCATATTTAAGGCAGCTTTAGCGCTTAATATTATCTACTATTAACTTTCTTTCGTTTTCTTTCTGTTTTCGTTTTGATTTCCTTTTTCTATTTCCTGTCTTTAGGACGTTACGTGTGTTTAGGACGTTGCTCTATGAGCCTTTTTTATGGATTTAAACAATTATAACAATTTAGCGCCTGGTAAAAAATGTGTTCAATAATTAAATTATTCTTCATGTTGTACCCGGTACGGAGAGCCTAAATCAGAAGGGACCGTCGGATCGACATCGCATATTTTGTAAATATATTTGCTAAAAAGTTTCTTTGTTAATTTATACAATTTTCCCATGTGCAAATCCATTTCGGGTAAATCCGTGGCCAAAAAAATAAAAAAATATATAAAAAAATTTCCTAATAATTTCTTCCTTAATTTGTATAATTTTTCCTTGTGCAAATCCGTTTTGGGTAAATCCTTGGTCAAATTTATTTACTAAAAAATTCCTTTGTTAATTTATAATATTTTTCCATGTGCAAATCCATTTCGGGCAAATCCGTGGCTAAAATTATGTACAAAACAGGCAATTCATGCTTCTTTCTCTTATCTATTTTATATTTCTTTCTTAAATAAATATTTATTTTCTAAAATTATTTATAGTCAACTTTTTTAAATTATCCAGTATAATATTACCTCGCGCACATCCGTCTTCTGGCCCATCCTTGGTAACGAACAAATCAAACGCTCTTCAGTAATGCAGCAAGAACGCACTTTAAACTCCTCTAGTTACACTCAATTTGCACTTTTGTTTTCATAGTTTTTATATTTTGCAATCTGGCAATCTTGTTACGTAAACATTTTAAATAATTCTTGAAAAATTTCCCGTTCATGTAAGTCCATTATATTTCACTGTTCGGTTTATAGATTTTGTTTTATTCTGCTCTTCCTTTATATTTTATTTTCTGTTTTTACGTATTATTTTTACTTTTGTGTTTTATTTTATTTGTCGTAATTTTTGTAAAAAATTTTTTGAGTGCTCATCACACTATTGTATTGATATATTTTGCTTTGGCTATATTGATACAATATTAGAAAGCACTCTTTTTCGGATATAATCGTGTGGGCTGATGAAAAGATTATCTTTTATTTTCCGGTTTTTAAAAAAAAAACTTTATCCTCTTTTTTCTTCTTTTTTTTTATTTATTCTTTTTCTTTCCCCAGTTGTTTGTTATTATAATTATTTCCACCCCCCCCCCCTTTTCATTTCTCTGTAATTTACCTTTGTTTTTTCTTTTTGAACATATATATATAAATATATATGTATATATATATTGCTTTGATCCTTCCAGCTGGAACACTATTTCATTTTTTTTAACATTAATGTAAAGGGGTTTACTATTTTTCGGTCAGTTTCTATTTCCACTAAAATATATAACGTGAAAAATTCTACAGAGTCAATTTCAAATCATTTAAAAAATTTTTTTTAGATCTACTGATAAATCCTTCAAGACACAGTTCTTTAGAAGGATATAAAATTTTTTTTTTAAGTGAAGCAAAATAATATAAAATCTATTTTACAGAGCAAAAGCTTAGTAAAAACTAAAATAAGTCACAATTGTCACCATTTTCCACGGCAATAAACCTTTTACTTTACTTTTCTCAGATCGAGTATATCTTTAAGAATACAAACGACTTCAATAAATTTAACGGAAATCTTCATCGGAGCGTATATAAACAAAAGTATGAACTCATACCCAAACTTTTTTAAAGTCGCAATTAAAAAAAAAGTAAACGGAGAGTAAAATACCACGAACATTGAAATTTTATTTTGCAAATCTTAAACGTCATTAAGAAATTCCAACATAATATTATTGTCATTTCATAAAATGAAATTGAACTATTTTTCCGTGAAGAACTTATTTTAAAAATATTAAAAATAATGGAAAATATGTGTTTACCTTAAAGTTATCTATTTTTTCTTTCCCTTTTATTAATATAGCACTTTTTTTCAAAGCGTTATTTCATCACTTAGAAAAATATCAATAAAAGATGTAATTTTTAAAATAAAAATATTAAACAGTTGTATTTATGTTTCTTTGAGTTTGAATAATACGCTTATGTTCTTTTAAAATAAATATCAAGGAATCTTTATAATATTTCAGTAAAATTTTGCACTTTTATTAATATTGAGGGAAACGACTTTAAATTTCCTGCTGTTGTTGTCGTATGAAACTGGTCATTACTGACAAGCCTATTTTAAAGCAGAGGAGTGCTCTTCTTCTTGTTTTCCAGTGACGCCATCTATGGTGAAAAATTCAACTTCTACCACACACATACGTCATGACCCATTTTATTGGGAGGACACATTCGTATACCGTATGTTTCCATGATTATTGGAACCGTTGAAGCACGTTGTGCTTTAACCCTTTCTAAAGTCGTGGTAAGTATACTTACCACCAATTTTTAAATCTAAGGTGAACTTTTTTACCACTTTTATTTCGGGTTTCTATTTGTTAATAACTTTCTTGAAGTACGTTTGAAAAAAATTGCAACCATTTGTTAGTTTAAGAAAACGTATAAAAGTTATGAAATGCATAAATCTTTTTGAAGATTGTAGCATTTATAAAACAACGAAAAATAAAAGTCCATAAGCTCCTAATAGATCGTGTTAAATATACTTGCCACCAAAGAAATGGCATTTTCATAAACTAAATGAGTTTTTTCTTTTCTTATATCAATTACTATTTTTATAACAATTTCAATTCCAAAAGTAGTTTAATTTACCTTTGCTAGAAATAAATGGCTCAATAAAGGGTTAAACTGGATGAAATATGTTGAAATTAGAAGAAATTCCAACTTTAGCCTTGAAATATTTAATGGAGCCCAATAAATTTTAAAATTTGCTTTTAAAAGCTAACTTATTCTATATTATTAAATGTCACTTATTCAATAGAATATTCCATTTTTTCATTATGTCACCTGAACACTCAAATAGAACAATTAAAAAGTACTTTGAATTCGAGTGTGACATTTCATATAAATCAAAATTATTTTCCGTTTCTTTCAAAATTTATTTTTCAATGAAGATTTATATCTATATATCGTTTATTTTCATTCAAAGAAAACCATTCATCAGTCAACTCTTCTTTCTTGAATTAGTCTTTTTCTTAAAAGTTTTTTTTTTTTCTTTTTTTTAGATATGTCTTCTATTTATTTTTTTTTTTTTCACTCTTAAGCTATCCATAACGAAAAAGAAAATTCTTGGCGATCATTTTGTCATTACTAGAACTACGAGATGAATATTTTCGGAAGTTTCTCCCCCAATCTTTCAAATGAAAAAGAAATCTTTCGCATTTTAAGCATTCGAAAATGGCGAGCATTTGGCGAAAGTGAAAAAAAATTGCTTTTGTGTACAAATTCTGGAGAAAATCGCTTTATTTTTTGAAAACTAGTTTTCAAAAATACATATAAACCCGTTGACATGTAAAAATTATAAAACTTTTTTTATAAGAACAGAAATTTCTGATAATAGTTGGAAATTTATCACAAAAATCAAATCCCTATCGGCAGATAGATTTAATAATAGATAGAATAGATAGATTCCTCCTTAAAAAATTTAATCTCTGCAGACTTACAGATCTTATAAAAATAGAAAATATTGATTTCTTGAGAAAAATTTAATTTCTTTCAACTGATAGACCTCGTATAGATTACATAGAATAAACTCTAGAAAAAATTGAATCCTTTCAGATTTATATAAATATAAATTTAATACAGAAATCAAATCCCTATCGGCAGTTAGATTTGATTATAGATAGAATAGAACGATCCTTCAATGAAAAATTAATTCTCTGTATACTTATATATCTTATGAAAATAGAAAATATTGATTTCTTAAGAAAAATTTTATTTTTTTTAAACTGATACACCTCGAATAGATAAAATAGAATGAACTGCAGAAAAATTTAAATATTTTCAGACTTATATAGATAGAAATTTAATGCAAAAATCAAATCCCTATCGGAAGATAGATTTGTTTTTAGATAGAATAGATCGATCCTTTTATGAAAAATTAAATCTCTGCAGATTCATAGATCGTATATAAAGAGAAAATATTGATTTCGTAAGAAAAATTAAATTTCTTTAAACTCGTATAGATAGAATGAAAAGACCTCTAGAAAAAATTAAATCCCTTCAGACTTATATCGATAGAAAGTTTGATTTATATAGACAAAATTAAACATTTTTATGCTGACGAAACCTGTAATATTTAGAATAGATTGAACGATCTATGAAGAATTTAATCCTCTAATGTTGAGATCTGATAGAGGTAGAACTGATCAATTTCTTTAAAAAATCAAATCTCTCTTATGTTCATAGATTTCATACAGGTAGATTGATGCCCTTCGAAAATATTAATCCTGTTAAGTTAGGATATCTAACGCAGAAAAAAATATCAATCTATTAGAAAAATTTTTAAAAGAATTTCAACTGATAGATCTGATATAGATAAAAATAGATAGACCTTTTTTAAGAAAAGATTAGTTATTTTAAGCTTTTAGATCTGGTGCAGTTAGAAGAGAATCCTTTAGAAAAAAATTAAATCCATACTTATAGATCTAATACAGATGGATTAAATCCCATTAGGCTGATAGATCTAATTTAGAGAAAATGGATTGATTATTTTAGACAAAATTAATCCTTTTCTGGTTTTTACGGTGTAACAATAACCTGCTTATTTAATGTATTTTCTATCATTAAAAAAAAAAAAAAAATGTAGTACTTTTATCCGAGGGGGTACCTAAATACTCTATACCGACTATTAGCAATTGGTAATTTCGTATAAATAGATCCCAGTGATTCACTAAAAAAAGACAACTTTATTTAAAGTGAATTTCAGCTTAGTTAATAAAAATATGCCATTTATTTACTTTCATAATGTTATATATGTTTTAAAACATTGTATTGGCAAGTAATTTCCAACAATTTAACATTAAAACTGATATTGAATACTTATCGCATAATGTTTTAAATAGTTCAAAAACTAATGTGCTATTTGAACGGAATTTTGGTTTTGTTTTTTGTTTAAGTTAGTGTATATTAATTTTAAGATCAATGAAATAGATTATCAAGTTGAGAAAAATGAACATTTTTGACACATTCTATTATTTCAATCAAAGTGTTAAGGCAGCAAAAGCTACTCGTGACGTTTGTACTGCGTAGATTTTGCAATAACAGGAAAAACTAGTGGTTAAAATGAAATTGTTGACCTCAGCGACGCATCAGCTGTCCAATTGAATTTAAGGAAGAGCTATAAAACCAAGTTTTGCATGAAAATTTGCATCGAATGACAAAGAAATCGACATCGAAAATGGAACGGTACTCAAAAACGACGGGAACTTAATTTCCAATTCAGTGCCCACGCTAAGCATTCGCCACCTCGCCAAATGGGGGTTAAATCACAAATTTGGCGAATAAAATTATGCTTTGGCGAAAGTATTTCCGAATGATTTTTTCCCTTGGAATAATTTATGTTTTACTCGATCCTAAAAATAACCCCAAAATGAATTTTTCTAAACAAGTCAACATTTTTTATTCGATTACACTAATTTTCGTTTGACGAGTCGCATAACCAATTCGAATTGTGTCCGAAAAATTTACGCCTGAAACAATTTACCATAAAACAGTTTTCTAAGGGAAAAAAATTAATCACAAAAAATTTTTAAGATTTGCATTTGGCGAAGACTTTCGAAAATTGGCGAATGCTTTTGATATTTAGCTAAATTTACTGGCTAATAATTTGACATCTTTAGAGCGGGCCGCGCGTGTAACCTTATAAATTTTAACTAGTTAGCAAAAATAAATTATGCGAATCTCTTATAATATACAATATAAAACTACCTTCTCTCTAAACAGAATAGCTTCATCAAATTTTACGTGATTTGCTTCATTATTTAACATTATAAATAAAACTAGGAGGCTTCGCCCCCTGCTCGCTGGCGCTCACCAACCCCCGGAACTGTTTTCGCAGTTCATTTCGGATTGCTTCGCAATCCAATGCTCGCTTTGCTCGCTCATTGGATACGCTCTTAACGTCTAGATTTTGTATACTTTTTTGAATACTGAAGTTCCGAAAACTTTTCACTGTAGAAAATTCTAAACCTGTACATTTCAATAATAATTGCAATTGTTAATTTGGGCATTTGGCGATACAAAACTTATAGAATTGAAGGATTTGTTACGTCAAGTGCTCAGGTATCATAATTTTGATTTATGTTGCTAAGTTAACTTTCAAAAAATTCTATGGCTGGCAACAGCATTTTTATTTTTTAAGTTGTTTATTTTTATTTTTGCCGCAGCTGAATTTGAACAACCTGATAATGCTCACTCTGGTTATTGTTTCCGTTTTTAAAAGCGCTATATGTTGAGCCACCTCAGCTAGATTTGGCATGTGGCATTTTTAGATGCAATCATTGGTCGATTTTCTAACGTTGCCATTCGGGAAGTTGTATTGAGGCTTTTTTTTTGGTGCCGTGTAAGAGAAATATATTATATAGATTGTTTAAATCTTCGGTGCATTTTTGCTGTAATATGATGACATAATAAACCAATTTCTTAGGTTTAAAATTTAATTCATAAAACACTAATAGTGCAATTAAACTGCAGTTGATACTAAAATATATAGTTATATCATCTGTATTTCGATGCCAATTTTTAATACCAATTTAAATTTAATTCACTTAAAAAAAACTTATTTCTCCAATGGAATCCACTAATTTCTATTAAAGTTAAGGTTAATAATTTAAATAGATGGAATCAACATATCTACATCTTAAAAGGAGCGTAAAAAGAAGCTCTTTTCCCTCCTGGGGATCCACGATTTTAGGACGCCTTGATCAGGAAAATAATACAAATTGTTGTCTATTTACGAACGTTTCAGAGGGGAAGCTACTCTGTGTACACCACTGTCATTAAATCATATTTCAAATCTGAAATGCATTTTCGAAATGGTAAATAATTTTTAAATTTTACATGTTTTATTGCTTTGAAGATATTTTTCTTCTTTCAATGCTTTCTTTCGTACCTTTCAGCTATTATCTTTTACATGCTTTGGTGCAGTCTTAGGGAAAAAGAAGAATATTTTTCCCTCCATTGTCAGACTGAGATAATGTCTTCATCGTTGTCAGAATATTTTCCAATAGCCAAAGAAAGTTTTTTTCCTCCTTCCAAAAGAAATGAAAGAGAGTATTCCGGGGAAATTATACAATGAAAACAGATATCTACTTTTAGACATTAAACTCAATATGAATCCGAACGAAAACTAAGAAACTAAACATAATTTTTCGATCCCGCATGCTGTTTTTACTTTCATTTTTAGTCATTGTCGTTGATTTATATGAACGCATAACATTTTCTTTTCCCCTTCAAAAGAAAATACTATTTTTTTTATTTATTTATTTTTGTGTTGAATTTTTCATATCCGAGGCAATGATCCGTAACACATGAAAGTAACTGACGTTCTTAAATGTCGGATTTGTTTGTGAGGAAAGTAGTAATGAATAAACTACATTTACGAATCTATAATTTTTCATTCAATTTTATGAAAAACGAAGTATTCTTAATGCTGATAATGAAAACTAAAGAATCTGCTTTCAACATGTAAATGTGATAATTATTAAATTAAATCTTCACAATTCCTTTCTTAGCGTTTATAATTCCGTTATAATATAAAACAACTTTGAATAACTTAATAAAGTAAATAGCGTACATAACTTTATAATAAATTTACATAACTTTTTATTCTGTGAGCCGCGATGGTTCAGGGGATAGAGCGTTCGCCTTCCAATGCGGCGAACCGGTTTCGAATCCCAGTCGATACGAATTCCGCATCCGGTTTGCACCGACCACAGTGCTGACGTGAAATATCCTCAGTGGTAGACGGGTCCCTTGCCGTCAGTCTAACCGTGGGAGGTTGTCTTCCTCTTCATGTAACGCAAAGCTCCATCAAGAAGTCTTCCACGAAGGCAAATTCTTCCCAATACTTGATCCCTTGATTTCTGGATAGGGTTCAAAATTATAAGGAGTTGAACATTAATAGTCGTAATTGGATCGGCTGTTCAACGACGGTTAACATTATCAAGTTTTAAATGCCTAGTAAACATTTCGTATTCTTTATCAGTAAAAGAGTGAGTAAAATAATTTTTGAATACTGGTTCTGGTCTTAAAAAAATATATTTAAGGTGTTGAAAAATATTTCCATTGTTTTCTCTTTTAATAAAAACCCAAAAACATGATGGGTAAAGTTGCCCTTATAACCGGAGTAACTTTGCTCACCAAATGTTTTCTAATAAAAACTACTTTTGAATAAATTTCTGAACTTGATTCTCAGCTTAAAGCATTGGTATTAAGTATCGAAATGTATTTTCGTTTTTTTTTTCTCTCTTTCAGTAAAAGATGAAAAACATGATTGGCAAAATGACCCCTTCAATCGGGTTTACACTGACCCCCACCATATATTTTCTATTTAAAACTACCTCTGAAGTCAACTTCTTTGAAATAATGATGAATGAACAAAAGTATACTTGAAAATGATTGAAGAATTAATTTTCTAGTATTTATTATTTTTATAAATTATATTTATACGAGATACTCATCAAATGAATTTGATTTTTATAGTAAAAATCATTGCTGTTGTTTGCTGTGTAATTTCTCAACCTTAAAGCCACTTACTGGTAAGATTAGGTATTATTTAACAATTTTAACCTTATGTTCCATTTCCATTGTTTGTTTGCTTTTTTTATGTTTCGTGCGAAATGGTGAAGTCGGTAGTAAAACTGACTGCTTCTACTGCTCAAGTTTGTATATACTAGTCGGTTCGTTTTAACACACGTTTTAACCCCAATTTTTCTATGACTCATGAAGTAAATTTGCCCAATCAAAACAACTACTTAAATATTAAGGCATAAAAATTAACAATCATACCCCTCCAATAGTTATTACTTGTTTCACAAGTAGTAATAATATCGTATACATTCACGAATCAAACTTGCTGAGATACTCTAATGGGTTGCTCAACATTCACTTTACAAATTCACTATCTTGACACCGAATGACTAAACTATATTTAAATAAAAATATGTCTGCCTCAACAATAAAAGTAGCAGTCCTGATTTTTTTTTTTTTACATAGCTTTCAAAAAGTGTATTTTCTTTGCCGCTTACAATCTCAAATGAGGATATTCCTTCTTTTTTTTTTTATAAGAAACAGATTTTTTTTATCAATTTAAATTTAGAAAAAAAAGTTGTGTTTATCACCTGTCTCAATTTCAAAAATAAATTAGGACGTGACATCACCTTTCAATGAAACTTATACTGATTGATTTAATGACATTGAAGGGTTTTTAATAATATTCAGATAGAAAATGTTTGTTTAATTTGTCAGGAACTTGAGTCATTTGGACCCTAAAAAAAATGAGGATGATAACTGCTACTTGTAATAGGTGCTATTCCATCAGAAAAGATCTTCCCAATTGCAGTTCTCTTCTGAATGAATTATCTCAATAGTTCAATTTACCATTCATTAATTCAGTAACTCAATTGAGTAAGTAATTCCTAATAACTATTTTATTTTATTTTATAACCGTCGTTGAACGGCCGATCCAATTTCATGGTTTTACGACTACTAATGTTCAACGCCGTAGCCTTGTAATTTAGAACCAATCCAGAAGACAAGAAAACTCCTGGATCAGTACCCCCAGAGGTATTGATTTGTTATGGGAACATCAGCCACCATTTACTACACGGGGAGTCTTCGGCCGGCGAGGATCGAACCCACGACCTCTTGGACATGGGCCCAGCGCCCTACCGACCAGGCTATCCCGGCCTCCTAATAACTATTTTATTTTATTTTATAACCGTCGTTGAACAGCCGACCCAACTTAATGGGTTTACGGCTACTAATGTTCAACTCCGTAGCCTTGTAATTTTGAACCCAATCCAGAAGACAAGGGAACTCCTGGATAGAGTATTGGGAGAAATTTGCCTTCGTGGAGGACTTTTTGATGGAGCTAACCCGAATTTGCGTTACATGGAGAGGTAGACCACGTGAACCTCCCACGGTTAGCCTGACGGCAAGGGGACTCTAACCCATGATCCGTCTACCACTGAGGATATTTCACGTCTACCACTGAGGATATTTCACGTCAGCACTGTGGTCAGTGCAAGCCGGATGCGGAATTCGTATCGACTGGGATTCGAACCCGGTTCGCCTCATTGGAAGGCGAACGCTCTATCCCCTGAGCCATCGCGGCTCCCTAATAACTATTGAAATAATTCTTATAGTAAGGTAACTTGTAAGTGTTTTATGAGAGAGGTAGATAGATACTAATGTGTGCATGCTTACAGTCCTTTGCCAAATTATTAGACGCACTATAAGATTCTATGTAAAATCTTCATTATCAGTTGCTACTATACAGCTTTATTGTTTTTACGCGGCTCAAACCGGTTTGCACTTGGTTACGTTCGTGTATCAATGGGTTAACATTGTAATGCAATACGTTAAAAATAAATACGAATAGAAAGTATTTAAAAAATCTCCTGAATAAAAAAACCATTACATGTTAGTTTTAAATATAAAAGTATTGCCTATAAACTCGTGCTAAACATGTCGTTATTAAAAAACTACAGTGCGTCTAATCATTTGGTCTAATTATAATAATATAATGATACAATACCTGATATAAGAAATATTTATATAATATATCTTCTAATCTATCCAGCTCTTGAATTTATATTATATATAGTTTAATGTAACCCATTGATACACGAACGTAAACAAGTGCAAACAGTCGTGTAAAAACAATAAAGCTGTATAGTATCACCTGATAATTAAGATTTTACATAGAATCTTAGAGTGCGTCTACTAATTTGGACTGTATTTTAATATTTTAATCATCACGTTGACCGAAATTATGTATCGACATGTAGTAATAGAAAGAAACCTTGTCGTTAGCCAATACGATACATTATAATTTTCGCGAACTCTCCGGCGCCCAATTCATACGCTTTAACCTCAACAGCAACATGGTTTTCCAGTCTTCTCCGATAGATGATGACAAATCACAAAGACTCTCGAAATCTTCCTCTGAACTTTATAAAATAAGAGCTAAAATGCGTACTTTACGACAAACACACACACTCGTCTTTAGAAAACTAAAATTCTCTCTGCACCCCCCAGTGTCACATAGATCATGGTTAAAACACTATAGATTCGGACCCTCCCATATCTCCCTGGGGATGTCCACCCATCACCTGTGTCCAGCAACAATCCATCAATTAACGGCTTTTCCAACTCAGCACTCAGAAAAATTTAAAAGGATACATATAATTTTTTGAGATATTTCTTTTCTTTTTCAACTAAAAAAAGGGGCAAGAAATAAAATGTTCTAAATGCGATCTTGTTTCTAGAAAATCGAAGCTTTTATCTGTTAAATAAGGAGCGTTAGTATAAGAGTTGGTGATGCAATGCGTGTAAGAGATTGATTTAACGAGTGAGTTTTGTGCTAAATTTTATCCATTTGTGGTTGATATTTGGAAATATTTTCGTTTTTCCCCCTTAATGTAATAAAACCCCAACAAACATTTTTCTAAATATTTACCAAATTTTATTATCGCTCATATGATAAAATAGAATTAATAAATTTCCAAAAAAGAGTTTTTTGTATTCAAAGAGGTATTTTGCAACCACATATAACAGACCATGCAGAAGATGCCAAAAAAAGTTTGATAATAATTATATCAGATAATTATAACCCGTGATTAGAATTCAGACGATATGCATCAGTACTCGGGTTCTTAAAATTCTTAGACCTCTCCATTTCCTTAATTTCCAACCAGTATTTAAAACTTAACAAGTATTTGTAATATCATACTCGTAACAGTCAAACCCCGCTACAGTGAACATGGTTTATAGTGAACTCCCGGATAGCGTTAACGAAATGTTTGCTCCCGTGCCTTGCTATACCCATTATAATATTATTTTTTGTGGATATAGTGAACCAAAAGAAGAGAGGCAATTGGATATTATGAACTTTTTTCTGTCTTTGACTGATATTTTGTCTTCATTTCTTTGGTAGTTTTGAAATTTCTACATAAAATACATATACTAAATTTTTAAAACCATCTATTGAGTGGAATGTAGCCATAAGCATTTTGTCTTGTTTGCTCTCTCAATTTCACATTTTCCATTCATTTTTTTTTTCTTGCTCTCTCAGTTTCCCATCCCTAAATTTTTTGCACGCATGACGAAAAGTAAAACACAGTTTTCGTTATTATTTTTTAATTATTTTTGTATTTCTTTTTATGGGTCATTTATTTAAATAATGTGTAATAAAAGGGCAGAAAAATTAGTTAAAATTATTTGCAGTACAGTGAACTCTCGGTTATAGTGAACCGAAATTTCGGTCCCTTGAAAGTTCACTATAGCGGGGTTTGACTGTATTTAGTCAAGGCTAACTATTAGATACGGCGAACTGCAAATACATTAAAGCGTTTGAAGGCCACAAAATTAATAATTGAGCCGGGTTACAGAAAGGTAAAAAAATTTAAATGAAAAAAAGCCGGGATAGCCTAGTCGGTAGGGCGCTGGGCCCATGTCCGAGATTTCGTGGGTTCGAACCCCGCCGGCCTGGTGCACTTTAAATCTGTCGAATCGCAAAAGTCCTCCATGTTCCTATTACAAATCAAAACCTCTGGGGGTACTGGATTGAGGATCGATCGTTCTCTGATTCAGGTCAAAATTACGATCTGTGGATGAATGAATAGGTCCGCCCTATAAACGGGTACGACGTATGTGTGACGTGTGTGTGGCTGAAGTCGGATTCTTGGCCATAGGATGGCGCCACTGAAATAATAAGAAACGCACAATCTGCCTTAAATCTGATTTGTTTCACCAATCAGGCTTGCCCGTGTGTTAAGTCGCATAAAAACAACAACAACAACAAACAAATAAAAAAACTGTATTTTTATTTCTAAAATATTTAAAACGTTTGGTTCCAAAAAAAAAATCGAATTGCATTTGATTTGAAGAAAATTAAAGCATTTGTAGTATTTAATATTAAAAATCGATTTTGGTTATAGAAAAAAATCTATCGTATCAAATTCCTTGAGATATCTAAATTTAAGTGAAAAGCTATTAAAAATAAAAAAGTTTACTTAGAATCGACTTAAACTCGTTAAATATTCAAAACCTTTAAAAAAAAAAAAAAAATAGAAGTCGTTAAAGAAGCTTGAAATCCATTTATGTGCACAATATTTAGTTTATGTGCAAATAAATTAAGCTGATTCACCAAATTACAAAATCAAGAAATTCAATATTTATCTAGATAATGTGTCCTTGTCTAATATTCAAAACGTTGAACTAGTTTGTTGATTGAAATTACTTGATTCAATTGAAGCCCTGGATTACCTAGCTTAAGTCACTCTTTTCCCCCATTACCTTTGGAGGGCCGCTTTCGATTTAGATTGTCTACTGCCGATTGAAATTTGTTCATGATATTTTTAGCAGAAATATTGTTTTTTTTTTTTTTTTTTAATGCCATTTCTATTTTATTGGTATTTTACTTGAAATAATTTCATAAAGGCAACGAAAGATTAAATAAATTATGAGCTATAGGTAGGATTCAAATATAATCGGAGGCAGGGGCGCCCATATGTTTGAATTTATAGGGGGAGGGCTCATGAAAGAAAACGACAAATAGCTTAATGAATAAAAAATTTAATGAAAGGAAATTTTATCTATTTAAATATTTTTAACTTAATTAGCTGAATAACTAATTAAATTAAATTGATTTCACTTTTATAATTATACATGATTAATCAAATATGCATATGTTTCACTACGCATATATTTTCTAAGGGGGGGGGGGGCGGGCCCCTTCGGCCCTCCCCTATGGGCGCCCATGATCGGAGGTTTCAAAACTCATCACAGGTTGCTGTTTCTAAAGGTAATTACCAATACTACCCAGAATGCTTAGTGGAACTAAGTGAATTTAAGGCAGAAGGTGCATTTCTTGTTTTACAGTGCCTATAGCCTAGAATATGAATCTATAGCCTATAATATGTATCTATAGCCTATAGTATCTATAGCCTAGAATATGATTTCAGCCACACATGTCATACATCCATTTATTCATCCACAGATCGTAATTTTAACTTGAACCAGAGAATGATCAATCTCCAATTCAGAACAGATTTAACGTGAAAACCAGATTCCAATTACTATCGGCCGGCGAGGATCGAAATCACGAATCGAACAACATCCTACCAACAAAGCTATCCCGGCCCGAACTATTTTTATACTGGCGTCAGTATTTAATTTCGCCAGACTTTTATTTTAATTTAGCCAGAATTTTACTGGCGATGGGGGCGATATGGGGCGATTTTTTATTTATTTTATAACCGTCGTTGAACAGCTAACCCAATTCTTTGGGTTTACGACTACTACTATTGTTCAACTCCGTAGCCTTGTAATTTTGAACCCAATTAAGAAGATAAGGAAACTCCTGGATGAAGTATAGGGAGAAATTTGCCTTCGGGGAGGGCATTCTGATGGAACAAACCCGCATTTGCTTTACATGGAAGACCGCGAGAACCTCACACGGTTAGCCTAACGGCAAGGGGACTTTTTTTTTTCTTTTCTTCCAGACGTGGACACGTACCTAGGTTTGCAAAATCCTTAACCGTATAGTCCACGTCTCGCCACCAGTCTAGCTCGCATAATACATAGGTAAAATTTACATAATACATTATTGCATTACAATTACAAAGTACAATTGCATAATACATAATACATAGGAAAATCAAAATTTTGAAGAAAGTTACAATAGATGACAGCAAATAGAAACGTAATGGATGAGAAACATTATAATGTAAAAAGATCAGAGTTGCTACATGCATGGTATGAGGCTCTCTCTAAGAGGCTGTAATAACGGCAAGGGGACTCTAACCCATGGTTCGTCTACCACAGAGGATATTTCAAGTCAGCACTGTGGTCGGTGCAAGCCGGATGTGGAATTCGTATCGACCAGCCATCGCCGGGATCGAACACGGTTCACCACATTGGAAGGCGAACGCTGTCAAAAACTAATTTTTTTTTTCGTGAAGGCGGAAAAAGACAAAATTCTTTCCGTTTAATTACATTAGATTTCATTAAGAATTTACGTATTGTTCAAATTTATTTAATTTTAAATTTCTTACAATAAAAATAAATAAGTTATTTTCTTTAAAAACAGTTTTATGACAGCACCTTTTTAAATTATTTCCACGACAACGCAATGCTTACAATTACTACAGTCAAAACTACAAACTCTAAAATTTTATCGAATCCTTCATTAATAAATCATCCATCATCACTTCATGAATCATTCGAATTAGAAGGCAAAGGGTGACGCAGGGGAAATTTTCAGTCTATTTTCTTTCGCCCCAATGCTGCGACTTTTTTGTACAATTCAATTTTCGTCTTCAGTGAGAACCAATTACAGACAGTGAAATTAACTTCGAAATTTACATTTTCGAAACAAACCAGTCATTTCATTCCCTCGCAAAAATTAAACTGTTGACGGGACAGAAACTTTATTGTTATTTATTACAAAAGGGAGAAAGGCACATTCGGCAATCGGAAAGGATAAACTTCATCCATAATTAATAATGGAAGAGGAAATTCTTTTGAAAATGAAATTGCCGTCTTCATAATCCTTTACTCTTTTCTTCTAGATAATATAGTATGGTTGGAACAAAATGTAGAACTCATTCTGGGGAATTAAAATCGAATATTTCAATGTATTTCCTAAATGCTGTTTGAGATTTCACTGCGATGCATTACAACACTGAAATCATTATGCAACTTTAATCCACGCAAGGACAAGTTTTTTTCATATAGTGGTGAAGTTGAATAGCATCTAAAATTATATCTATGTTTTCATTTATTAAATATAGATTTACCTAGACAATATTTTAATTACTTATTTATTTAATATTTATTAGGATGAACGTCTCCTTTCATTGGATGAAATAAATAGAATGGATTTACACAACTTTAATAGTTGTAATTTGCCAAGAGTTATAGGTAGCGTTACTTGTTTTTTGTAAGAATGCTAACGGCTTGCAAGTGATCTTTGTTGCGATTGAAACCACTGCTTCGTATCCATACTGATTGTTGAAAGCAGAATTTACAGCAAAGGTTCACAAAATATCTTTTTGCTATACTTTAGGGGATTATGTAATTTCCCATACTCCTGAACCATTTCCAGTAAAATAATAAATACTCATTGTTGTCCTTTTAGTGTATATATATATATACATATATATATATATATACTCATGTTCCTGGACGTTATGAGTTCGATCCCCGGCCGAAGACTCCCCGTGTAGTAAATGGTGGCTTGTGCCCGTTAAATCTGTCGGGTCACAAAGTCCTCCGAGTTCCCGTATCAAATTACACCACTGGGTGTACTGGTTTGGAGATTGATCGCTGATCAAAATTACGATCTGTGGATGAATGACTGGTTGTATGAATGGATCCACCCAATAAACGGGTTGGGGTAGGGAATTCTTGGTCATAGCTGGCACCACTGGAAAACAAATCTGGAAGAAGGGCATCTCCTTCGCCTTAATGACATACGACAACAACAACAGTATGAAAATGATTAGTATCCTAAGTCAATATTTGTTTATGTTTTTTTTTCCTAACTCACCTTTGTCATTGATTTTTATAGTAAAAATTATTTGAAGTACACCATACAAACATCATAGCAAGGATTGATAGAATAAGGATTTTATGCTTTTAATTTTTTACATTTATGCTTTTAATTTCATTACACACTTTTTAAAGGACGTGGTCTAGTGTCGCAGTTTTGTTGAGGGTTTGGGGTAGAAAACCACCTCTGAAATTTAACATGAATTGAATAATGAACTTTTGTACGGTAAGTAGGATGTAGTGACAAAAAAGTTTTCATTATTCGTATTTTGTAATTTAAACATTTGGAATATATATATATATATATATATATATATATATATATATATATATATATATATATATATATATATATATATATATATATATATGTCACGGCCATAGCCCGAAGTCCGGCCACTTCGCGAATTGGCCATACCTCTCGGCCAAAGTGCGAAATAATTGAAACGATCAATTATTTCGCACTTTGGCCGGCCATTTAGCGAAGTGTCCACACCAAAACGCGATGTGCTCATTCAAGAATGCCCGGGCAAATGTATACCGGGCAGTGTCACTTAACCAGACCTAGTATATATTTCGGACATTTACCAAAGGCAGGTCTAGTCATACTAGGTCTAGTTAAGTGTCACTGCCCGGTATGCATTTGCCCGGTATATTCTTCACTGATGTTTTTTTAAGGTCAAGTGTCACTGCCCGGTATACATTTGCCCGTTATGCGCTACACTGATGTTTTTTTAAGGTCAAGTGCCCCTGCCCGGTATACCCTACACTGATGTTTTTTAAGGTTTAGTGCCACTGCCCGGTATACCCTACACTGATATTTTTTTAAAGTTCAGTGCCACTGCCCGGTATACATTTTCCCCGTATATCCTACACTGATGTTTTTTTAAAGTTCAGTGCCACTGCCCGGTATGCATTTGCCCGGTATTTATCTTTTAATCCATCGTCAGTAAGTATTAAAATATCGAATAAATGTAATTATATTATCGATTGAATGTAATTATATCCGGCCAATTCCCGAAATCAAGAAAAGATCGGACATTGGCGAGCCAATTTACAGCGTTCTTGGCCACTTCGCGATCTGGCCGGCCAATTCCGAAGTGGCCGAATTCGGGCTTTGGCCGTAACATATATATATATCAGAAGAAGATAATCGATAACTCTCGAACATGCATAAAAACGACACCACTGGTCTGGTCCAATACAAATGGTAGATTGAAATTTCGTCACATGCCTTAAAAAATGCCTAATTTAAAAAGCCGATGGTAATATGTTTATAGCTTGTAGTTCAAGTCTTAAATAAAATTTCCTTAAGGGTTAAATATGTGAACGACCCGTAAATATTCCTTTGTGCAGAATGCCAATGGCAAATTTAAAATATTTTACATAAAACGAATGCTAAATCGAACTTTCTTTAACGGCTAAATGTTTGAATGACCCCTTTAAAAAAAAACATGTCACATTCTGAATGCAACAAATTTAAAAGAAAAATCAAAAGGACTCTTTTAAGCATGGATAGTGTATGATTTGGATCCATTAAATGGTGAGTAGACGTTTAAACCTTCACTCTCTTAATGTAAAATCGAATTATGCAAATTCTTCTTGTGGATGTAAGATGAACGAAAGCTGTTACGAACTTATCTTGAATGTACTTACAGAACTCATGACCTTTAATACAGATATCATAAAATGTTTAACAGGAGAGCATTTTGCAATAAAAGGGGGAAAAAATTAAAAATTTTTTTCAGGGAATGACATTTAATTTTAAAAACGTAATTGACTGACAATTCTCAAATACAACATACTTCCAATATTAAAAAGAAATGTGCATCTGCCTTTTTTTCTTTTATATACAGTCTCTGGTTAAATTATTAGACGAACTATAAGATTCTATGTAAAATTATAATTATCAAGTGATACTATACAGCTTTATTGTTTTTATGTGACTGAAACCGGTTTGCATTTGTTTACAATGTATCAGTGGGTTAAATTAGATGATATAAAACATAAATTCTACGATTGCATAAATTAAACGATATATTATATAAATAAAGAATATATATTATATCGGGTATTATATTAGTTTATTATCATAATTAGATCCAAATTATTAGACTCACTCTTGTGTTTTAATAATTATAAGTTTTGCCCGAGTTTATATGCAATACTTTTAGATTTAAACATACATGTAATGCGTTTTTATTCAGGAGATTTTTTATATATTTCCTATTTGTATTTACTTTTAACGTATTGCGTTACAATGTTAACCAATTGATACACTGACATAAACAAGTGTAAATTTGTTGGAGCTGTACTTAGTATTTTGTATTGATTGCCCATAATATAGATGTTTAGAATCATTGTAATAAACAAAGTAAAGAAAACTTTGAGGATTAGAAGTCACAGTTTTATGTTTAAGTAAAAATTTTAAATGTTGACCGATTAAAGTCAATGATAGCGAGGGAGGGATCAAAATCATCTAAAATAAATTTAGCTAAAGATAAATAGTTAAAGGTCATTTAACGGAAGGACAGGAAGCATTCAAACTGGAGAAAATGGTTTTTGTTTTATTTTAACTCCTCCCTTGCGCTTCCTAACCTCAACAGTAATCGGTTAAAGTTGAGCTTCTTTTTTTTTTTTTTTATCCTTTTCTTATATAGCTATTAATTTGTAGCTACTAATCGTTATATTTTATGTTTTTTTTATAAAGATTTCAAAAATATGATATGTATTTAATACTTCTTTTTTTACTAATTCGTCATAATTTGTTAAAGATTTCTTTTGTTTTTTCCTGGCTTAAATACAATGTAAAAGTGGAGTTCGATTCCCTAAGGCGGCTTGGAGCCCTGCCAACTTCAAATCGATGGGTACCAGTTTTCCTGGGAAGTAAAGGCGGTCTGTGCGCAATGCTGACCACATTGCTACAATCATAACGTTGGTTTCGAAATTGTGGAACCTTAATACCTGTGACCTTCCTGGACAACAACGGCTGTTGCGACAATGATTTACCATACTTTAAATATTAATGTTCACTATTATGTCTATTTTTTAATTTAAATATCTTTAAACAGTTCCGACTAATAGTGGTGATAACGGGACACTTATATTTTTTTTCATCTATTAATAGTTAATTTAAATTTTCATTTATCTGTAATTCTTTTTTATCTATTTGTTTATTTTTGGTACTTTCTCTTACTGAAACATTCCTATTCAAACTTGTTAAAAGGAAAGAAGGAAAGAGTACTTCCGCTTCTCAACGTCTGAAAAGAACGAAAACTAGAAATGATTGTTTTAATTTGCAGGGGCGGCATTGTTATAACCAGCAGTTGTGGAACTTTTTAAAGAATAAAAAGATCTCTCTTGGCTTTAATCACTCTCTTTGCATGTCCTTTTCACTTTATAAAACTCGCCCAGACAGGACAAACATAAATCTGACATCCTACGAAATACACACACACAAACGCTGTTGTTATTTCTTCGTCGGCGGAAAAGAGAACAGATGAAGAGAAACTGTTCGGGTCAGTTGGCAACAGATTGACGACTTTCGTGGAAGTTCTCGGGAAACCTCCCCGACCCCTCCCCTGTCTTTTGGCTAATGGATTCAGAAACTGGAACATCATACGACAAGACTGTTTGTCACTCCTACCCAACAAAACATCAACTTTTATACTCACTGATTTTTCTTGCAAAGAACGTTCAACTACAAATCTGGAAAGAGGAAGAGAAAAAAAATGGCTAAATATTATTTTTCTGGAAGTTGAAGGTGGCCATCATTTCAGTCAAACGATTTTTGAAAGAAATTTCAAAAGTTTCTAATGGCTAGCCTAATAGCGTGAGTGAAAATAATGTTGTTTCGAATTTTTAGTACAAACTCTTTTCATGGGAGATTTTCCGCTCAACCCCGCGTACCAAATTTCTACAAAAGTGTTGTACTTCATCTATCATAGACTGATAAGAGGTGATATGCTGTATATTTCAACCTCCAATAGGCAGGAAGAATTTTCGGACTTTAGAAGTTTAAACGAACAATACAAGTCCACCAATTCTACCTCATTCTAGATTTTTTGGATTTCTATGAGTATTATTCCACATCAAACAAATTTCTATGATACAGTCCCTGACCCCTGTATTAGACGCACTATAAGATTGATTCCATGTAAAATCTTAATTATCAGGTGATACTATACAGCTTTATTGTTCTTACGCGGCTGATACCGGATTGAATTTGTTTACGTTCGTGTATCAATTGGTTAGTATTGTAATGCAATACGTTAAAAATAAATACAAATAGGAAGTATATATAAAATCTCCTGAAAAAAAACCCATTACATGTATGTTTAAATATAAACTCGCATATAAACTCGCATTGCATATAAACTCGTGTAAAACAAGCCATTATTAAAAATACAGTGCGTTTAATAATGCTGAGAAACAATCAATGCCAAGAAGCAATCAATACTAAGGAATAATTGATACCAGGAAACAATCTGTGCTACAAAAACAATTAATGCTAATAAACAATCAATACTAAGAAACAATCAATGCTAAGAAACAATACTAAGAAATAATTTCACCGTTGAAAAAAAGTAATTTATCATGATATTGCCTCAAAGCCATTCTATTCCATTTTCACAGGCATCAGAAAAGATGTGTTTGCTGTTGAAATAGTAAATAATCCTTTAATTTCATTTTAAAATCAAAATTCTTTTTAAAAAAATTTAATATATCATTTAGTAAAAACGTGCTGCTCTGTTGTATTTCGTTATTTTACAACTAGCTCATATAACATGAATTTTTTAATATTTTAAAAATAATTTTTTGAATCACTTGCAGAAACATAGTAAATAGAAAAATTCTAATCGTATTCCCATGTTTATTTCAACCATTTAAAAATCCAAAAATTTGTTCTATATTACTTCTTTTTTGTTTGTTTGTCCCCAGAAAGAAAAATATTCTATTTTTAACCATATTGTAGATTAGTCTGCAATTGTAACACAAAAATATATCAGTCTCTTGCACGGTAATCAATTGAATCTAACGGGACCCACCATTGAATAGGGTTCTTGTATTTATGTATATGTTCGTTTAAAAAAAAATATAGAAATTGTGTATTCAATAATTTTATAGAAAATCCATTCACTTCAAATCGTCGTTAAAGAGGAAAAGCGATTAGCTGAAAATTCTCTTGAAGGAAGAGAGAATCCGGAAAACTCTTCCTTCAGATTACTAAACACAATTTCCGAAGAGGCCTGCCCCTCCCCCCTACTTAAATCGAACGACTCGTTTCCGTTTTAAAAGATAGATATTATTTTAGCTGCAATTAGTTCCCTCCGTGTCGAACTAAAAAGAAGCTATTAAGTCGGCGACTCGACTCCGGCAATTAATAAACCTTATTTTGCCTTTTCAAGTGATGAATTTGCTTTGATTTTAAAGTGGAGTAAAGCGACGTGGATTGAAATATTCTAAGTTTACCCATTCCTCAATTGAATTTCGAAATCGTCAGTCATTTTCTTAAAGCAGACGATCATTTTCCGTACGTTTCTCTGCTAATTACTCTCTTCCGAAACCTTTTACCAACTGCAAAAGTAACTGCATATCAATTTAGTGTTAGGGAGATACGAAAATTCATTTTACGCCTTTTCTTTTCGCCGGTTCTTCTTTTTGCTTTCATTCTTTACTTCTTTAATATCTCTCTGACTTTAAATTAGCTTCCTACGTTTGGCAGCACTTAAGTTTTAGTGCCTGTTTGACGATGGGTAAATTAATCATATCCTCCATTCGAATGATCGCGTCTTTTAAATCTAGCTGTTACGGCTGACGGTTGTCGATTAGCCCCCCTCTTGCATTTAGAGCACCGCCGTGTAACAGTTTTTAACAGGAACGGCAATGCAAGCTGAGAAGGGAGAAGATTGTTGAATCTCGATAAAGAAAAATAAACTACGAGATTCACTTAATTCCGTATGTTTTAATCATATTTTTAAAATTTATATCAATTATTTTATAATTAATTCTGAATGATAATGCAATCATGAGTTTATTATTATAAGGATCGTGCATGTTTTATCTCTATTTTTATTGTTTTTAATTATACCAGATGGAAACTGTTATTATTTAATTTAAATTTCTATTGTGTTCCTGGAATAAAATTTAATAATTGATGGGCAAGTACTCGAAAATATTTTCCCTTCTCTTGATCAAGCATGTATCATATCTTACTGTGTATGAAAATCTAAAGATGGTGTCGCGGTTTTCCATTGTTGTTCGTGTATTTTTATTGGCCGGAAAATCACGTGGTAGGATCCAGTTTTTCATAATTTATTTCCATATTGTTTTGGTTGTCATCAGCATAAAATTAATAAAAATCATAAAGGTATTGTTTCTCTATAAATATTTTTGTATCCCTATCTTAAAGTTATTTTTCTGTACTGCTTATATTTCGTTTTTAATTCGAGAGTTTAAAACTACGAGAATTGTTTTTTTATTATTATTATTATTAAGTTATTCTGGGCAACATTTTATGATAAAGTTATTTAGAAAGGTGGTCTAGTCTTATTAACCGTTTTGCAGTTATTATTTTTGAACATTAATATACTGTTATAAATTACAGTTAAGCAAATATAGTATTTAATATATCCGTCCGTTTCATAAGCGAAAATATTAAACTACAGTTATGAACTCATCAAATTTGTTTGAACAATAAAATTTTATAACAATAAAATGTTATAACAATATAGTGTTATAACAATATAAATATAATGTTATAACAATAAAATATAATGTTATAACAATGTAAATGTTATTTTAAAAAATGATTGCTTAGAAAAATTACTTCTGTTCACCAATAGATCTAAATATATATAATACTAATAGTTAATAATTTTTGGACGTGAGAAGTGGAGGCACAAGTGTAAGCAAACATTATTCCTGTTAGTACATAACATAGGTTAAGTGAATAATCTTAACTTTAGTAGGATAACTGTTTTCTGTCAAGAAACGACAATTATTACGAAGTATTATTGCGAAGTAAGTAAACGACAATTATTGCGACAATTATCGGGTTGGTGAGTGGCAGCGAACAAGAGGCTTAGCCTCCTAGTACAGTTAAAAATACAATTGAGAATATGGTTAAGATCAACGCCAGCGTTGTACTTCGGTATTATTTTTCATCTTGTGTTTTGAGACTTTATTCTAAGTTCCTTGCACTTCCTACTGTAGAGAACATGATCAATGTCAGCGTCGTAACTCAATAGTTTTTCTTTATCTCATGTTTTGAAATTTCATACTAAGCTCCTTGTACTTCGTACTGTAAAGAACATGGTCAATGACAGAGTTGTACTTTGGTATTTTTTCTTCATATAGTGTCTTTTGTTTCATCTTTCTGAATCTTTGAGTACAAGTTTCTTTGTACTACGTTTTAAAGTCAAGACACTTGTTTAATATAACAGCTACCTGCGTTTCTAGCTCATTTGTGTTACTTCTATGTTGCTTTAGCACCAGCAGAAAGAGAACCCTAATTCAAGTTATAGAACCTTAATTTTGTATAATGGAACCCTAATTTTAGATATACATAATAATAATAGTAAACTAATCTTGGTGAATAAAAAAAAATTGTTCAGAGATAAACGAAACTGTTGTCTACATTACTTACTTATGTGAAGCATAAGTTAGACAATTTTTCTTTTCATGATTGTTATGTCGTGTTCAGGATTGTTATCTCATAACAATCAGATAAAACAGGGTGCTTAATAAGCATATATCCATCCTCTTAACTTTCAAATGCATAATATATTAATTATGCTTGAATAATATAAAAGTAATATCTACCCCAGAAGCAATATAACTTTGGTCCTCATTGGGCCAATATTCATGAATTTTAGCTCCATAAGGGTTCAAAAGGCCGTTATTTTTCCAATTTTGGGCATACATAGCATTCACCCGATATTTTACAACCACTTTACTACCCATATCGGTCCGACATAGAATTGTCAGATTTACCCGATATTTTATGTCCATTATTTAGCCAATATAGGTCCTATATTGGCCAATGTAAGCCTTATATAAGCCAATCTAGGACCAATATGAAAAAATATAGACACCCCAATACCTTTCCCTCGGTGCATGTTCTTATAGGACCCATATTAAACCAATTTTTAACCCAACTGGGGCCCAATAGATATAATTGTGGCTAGGGTAGTTATAATGAATTTAGGTAAGCCCTATATCATAAGACTCAAGATGGCATCAACAAAATTGTAGCCATATTAAAACTACGAACTTAGGGTTCACATCTCGAAAATAACGTGGAGATAAGGGGAAAAGTGAATTACAAAGTTATAGAGCATCATCAAATTACCACAAAATATACGCTTTGTGAACATTAATGTTAAGAGTAAAACACCTCACTTTCCCGTCATGTCACTAAAGAATTATCTCCACAAAATTTTACTTCCGCTGTTCAAAGAAAACATCGAAAATACAAAAGGTTCCTTACTAAAGGCATTCGAAGTGGGATAAATTTTGGTACCCATTTTCAAAATGGGTCTCGTTTTGAACTTGATGGCGTCATCACACTTATAAACTGTGTTCAAGAGTAATAGCAGACAGTGAGCATGCGTTGTCATTGCATGAGTTGCTATGGCGATCGCTGCTGTTTTTTAGAATTTTTTTTCACATTTAATTATGTTAGGCGTTAATTTGGTGAGTTTATTTTTCGGACATGAGACCAGATAGATCTCATAAATACTTCTTGAGTTGTGAATAAAAGAGAATTTCATCATTTGGACGATATTTTTGTTTTTCTTGTTGTAATTAAGAATCAGAAATTCTAACCTATAGTTCAAACTAGATCGTTTCCAATACTAATTCAGGTGAATATCATAAATAAAGAGAGTTCCAAATAGATTGATTTCCAAAAATAAAAGTTGAAGCAAGAAAAAAACGAAGCCAAGGCCTAAACTTACCGAGGCTGAAAAAGCTAAAGCCAAAGAACGTAGAAGGTAAAAAAATTAGACAACAACTATTTTGTCAATTGGTAACCTGTGCGGCGATTGCATTTTCTTTTTTATTTTAGTTTTTAGCTGTTTTTGAAAAAAACAATCGCAAAAATATTTACTGAAAAAATATTTGTGATGGGCAAATTATTAGCGAAAGTATTTTACTTAAAGTACTTCATTGCAAAAATATTTGCAAAAGTTGCTTAAAAATGTATGTAATAAAGACAGGCTCTTTTTTTATTGCACACATATTATATTATACATATTATATTAAATGATTTAGAAAAAATTATTAATAAAACTATTTACTTTTATTTATTAAATAGGTAGGTGTTATAAAAAAAATAACCTATTTCAATTTTATCAAAGTAAAATTTGATTTTCAATCAAATCATCTTTACAAAATTAGTCTCGTAATTCCGGGAAATTAAGCAACTGAAAGAAAGATTGGTGAGTAAAATGAACTGCAATTACATCAAACATTATTTACTTTGAATAAATGGTTCAATTACTTTACACATTTTCCAAAGATTGATGAAAAACATACATTCTATTAATAATCACAGCAAATGATACTTAAAATGTTTTCATATCTTAAAACTTACACTTCAACGTTTCTTAAAAATAAATTTTGGAGTGTCATCATAGTTTTACAATGCATTGATGAAATTTAAATTGTTTTGCAGAGAAGTCCAAAAAAAAGTTGTTAACTACAGTCGTGATGTTTTTTTAAATTTGTTTTGTGGGTAGTTGATGCTTTTTAATTCATTACAAAAAATTATTTTGATGCATCTGGCAAAATATATATGACTGAAGGTCTTTTTTTTGGGGGGGGGGGGGTTTGAGAAGAAGAATTTGAGCGGTGAAGTACTTTTCTTACAAAACAAGATATAGGGTCGTTGCCGTAAGTAGCCCAAGAGAAGAAGCTCTTTCTTTTAAGAAAGAAGACACACAGAAAAGAAGTTAATGTTTAATGAGGCCTGGAGTGCGGCGTTGTAATGATGATTGTATTCCGGAAACGATTTATTTCTTTTCGCCAAATGAATTGTTTCCTGTTTCTTTTCCTTTTTTGTTTTATGTTCTTATAAGAGAACTATCAAAAGTAGGCTTTATAATCAACCGCATAATAGTACGTATGAGCCATTCTACGTTTTTCCAGCACAGCTTAAAACTAGTTATAAATGATGAATGAATTTCGGAAATGATTTATTTCTTTTCATTTAACGAATTATTTCCTACTTCTTTCCTTTTTTATGTTCTCATAAGAGAACTATCAGAAGAAGGCTTAATAATCAACCACATTATAATAAACCATTTTACGTTTTTGCTACCACAACTTAAAAGTAGTTATGAATGATGAATGAATTTCGGAAATGATTTATTTCTTTTCATTTAACGAATTATTTCCTGCTTCTTTCCTTTTTTATGTTCTCATAAGAGAACTATCAGAAGAAGGCTTAATAATAAACCACATTATAATAAACCATTTTACGTTTTTGCTACCACAACTTAAAAGTAGTTATGAATGATGAATGAATTTCGGAAATGATTTATTTCTTTTCATTTAACGAATTATTTCCTGCTTCTTTCCTTTTTTATGTTCTCATAAGAGAACTATCAGAAGTAGGCTTAATAATCAACCACATTATAATAAACCATTTTACGTTTTTGCTACCACAACTTAAAAGTAGTTATGAATGATGAATGAATTTCGGAAATGATTTATTTCTTTTCATTTAACGAATTATTTCCTGCTTCTTTCCTTTTTTATGTTCTCATAAGAGAACTATCAGAAGAAGGCTTAATAATCAACCACATTATAATAAACCATTTTACGTTTTTGCTACCACAACTTAAAAGTAGTTATGAATGATGAATGAATTTCGGAAATGATTTATTTCTTTTCATTTAACGAATTATTTCCTGCTTCTTTCCTTTTTTATGTTCTCATAAGAGAACTATCAGAAGAAGGCTTAATAATCAACCACATTATAATAAACCATTTTACGTTTTTGCTACCACAACTTAAAAGTAGTTATGAATGATGAATGAATTTCGGAAATGATTTATTTCTTTTCATTTAACGAATTATTTCCTGCTTCTTTCCTTTTTTATGTTCTCATAAGAGAACTATCAGAAGAAGGCTTAATAATCAACCACATTATAATAAACCATTTTACGTTTTTGCTACCACAACTTAAAAGTAGTTATGAATGATGAATGAATTTCGGAAATGATTTATTTCTTTTCATTTAACGAATTATTTCCTGCTTCTTTCCTTTTTTATGTTCTCATAAGAGAACTATCAGAAGAAGGCTTGATAATCAACCACATTATAATAAACCATTTTACGTTTTTGCTACCACAACTTAAAAGTAGTTATGAATGATGAATGAATTTCGGAAATGATTTATTTCTTTTCATTTAACGAATTATTTCCTGCTTCATTCCTTTTTTATGTTCTCATAAAAGAACTATCAGAAGAAGGCTTAATAATCAACCACATTATAATAAACCATTTTACGTTTTTGCTACCACAACTTAAAAGTAGTTATGAATGATGAATGAATTTCGGAAATGATTTATTTCTTTTCATTTAACGAATTATTTCCTGCTTCTTTCCTTTTTTATGTTCTCATAAGAGAACTATCAGAAGAAGGCTTAATAATCAACCACATTATAATAAACCATTTTACGTTTTTGCTACCACAACTTAAAAGTAGTTATGAATGATGAATGAATTTCGGAAATGATTTATTTCTTTTCATTTAACGAATTATTTCCTGCTTCTTTCCTTTTTTATGTTCTCATAAGAGAACTATCAGAAGAAGGCTTAATAATCAACCACATTATAATAAACCATTTTACGTTTTTGCTACCACAACTTAAAAGTAGTTATGAATGATGAATGAATTTCGGAAATGATTTATTTCTTTTCATTTAACGAATTATTTCCTGCTTCTTTCCTTTTTTATGTTCTCATAAGAGAACTATCAGAAGAAGGCTTAATAATCAACCACATTATAATAAACCATTTTACGTTTTTGCTACCACAACTTAAAAGTAGTTATGAATGATGAATGAATTTCGGAAATGATTTATTTCTTTTCATTTAACGAATTATTTCCTGCTTCTTTCCTTTTTTATGTTCTCATAAGAGAACTATCAGAAGAAGGCTTAATAATCAACCACATTATAATAAACCATTTTATGTTTTTGCTACCGCAACTTAAAAGTAGTTATGAATGATGAATGAATTTCGGAAATGATTTATTTCTTTTCATTTAACGAATTATTTCCAGCTTCTTTCCTTTTTTATGTTCTCATAAGAGAACTATCAGAAGAAGGCTTAATAATCAACCACATTATAATAAACCATTTTACGTTTTTGCTACCACAACTTAAAAGTAGATATGAATGATGAATGAATTTCGGAAATGATTTATTTCTTTTCATTTAACGAATTATTTCCTGCTTCTTTCCTTTTTTATGTTCTCATAAGAGAACTATCAGAAGAAGGCTTAATAATCAACCACATTATAATAAACCATTTTACGTTTTTGCTACCACAACTTAAAAGTAGTTATGAATGATGGATGAATTTCGGAAATGATTTATTTCTTTTCATTTAACGAATTATTTCCTGCTTCTTTCCTTTTTTATGTTCTCATAAGAGAACTATCAGAAGAAGGCTTAATAATCAACCACATTATAATAAACCATTTTACGTTTTTGCTACCACAACTTAAAAGTAGTTATGAATGATGAATGAATTTCGGAAATGATTTATTTCTTTTCATTTAACGAATTATTTCCTGCTTCTTTCCTTTTTTATGTTCTCATAAGAGAACTATCAGAAGAAGGCTTAATAATCAACCACATTATAATAAACCATTTTACGTTTTTGCTACCACAACTTAAAAGTAGTTATGAATGATGAATGAATTTCGGAAATGATTTATTTCTTTTCATTTAACGAATTATTTCCTGCTTCTTTCCTTTTTTATGTTCTCATAAGAGAACTATCAGAAGAAGGCTTAATAATCAACCACATTATAATAAACCATTTTATGTTTTTGCTACCGCAACTTAAAAGTAGTTATGAATGATGAATGAATTTCGGAAATGATTTATTTCTTTTCATTTAACGAATTATTTCCAGCTTCTTTCCTTTTTTATGTTCTCATAAGAGAACTATCAGAAGAAGGCTTAATAATCAACCACATTATAATAAACCATTTTACGTTTTTGCTACCACAACTTAAAAGTAGATATGAATGATGAATGAATTTCGGAAATGATTTATTTCTTTTCATTTAACGAATTATTTCCTGCTTCTTTCCTTTTTTATGTTCTCATAAGAGAACTATCAGAAGAAGGCTTAATAATCAACCACATTATAATAAACCATTTTACGTTTTTGCTACCACAACTTAAAAGTAGTTATGAATGATGGATGAATTTCGGAAATGATTTATTTCTTTTCATTTAACGAATTATTTCCTGCTTCTTTCCTTTTTTATGTTCTCATAAGAGAACTATCAGAAGAAGGCTTAATAATCAACCACATTATAATAAACCATTTTACGTTTTTGCTACCACAACTTAAAAGTAGTTATGAATGATGAATGAATTTCGGAAATGATTTATTTCTTTTCATTTAACGAATTATTTCCTGCTTCTTTCCTTTTTTATGTTCTCATAAGAGAACTATCAGAAGAAGGCTTAATAATCAACCACATTATAATAAACCATTTTACGTTTTTGCTACCACAACTTAAAAGTAGTTATGAATGATGAATGAATTTCGGAAATGATTTATTTCTTTTCATTTAACGAATTATTTCCTGCTTCTTTCCTTTTTTATGTTCTCATAAGAGAACTATCAGAAGAAGGCTTGATAATCAACCACATTATAATAAACCATTTTACGTTTTTGCTACCACAACTTAAAAGTAGTTATGAATGATGAATGAATTTCGGAAATTATTTATTTCTTTTCATTTAACGAATTATTTCCTGCTTCTTTCCTTTTTTATGTTCTCATAAAAGAACTATCAGAAGAAGGCTTAATAATCAACCACATTATAATAAACCATTTTACGTTTTTGCTACCACAACTTAAAAGAAGTTATGAATGATGAATGAATTTCGGAAATGATTTATTTCTTTTCATTTAACGAATTATTTCCTGCTTCTTTCCTTTTTCATGTTCTCATAAGAGAACTATCAGAAGAAGGCTTAATAATCAACCACATTATAATAAACCATTTTACGTTTTTGCTACCACAACTTAAAAGTAGTTATGAATGATGAATGAATTTCGGAAATGATTTATTTCTTTTCATTTAACGAATTATTTCCTGCTTCTTTCCTTTTTTATGTTCTCATAAGAGAACTATCAGAAGAAGGCTTAATAATCAACCACATTATAATAAACCATTTTACGTTTTTGCTACCACAACTTAAAAGTAGTTATGAATGATGAATGAATTTCGGAAATGATTTATTTCTTTTCATTTAATGAATTATTTCCTGCTTCTTTCCTTTTTTATGTTCTCATAAGAGAACTATCAGAAGAAGGCTTAATAATCAACCACATTATAATAAACCATTTTACGTTTTTGCTACCACAACTTAAAAGTAGTTATGAATGATGAATGAATTTCGGAAATGATTTATTTCTTTTCATTTAACGAATTATTTCCTGCTTCTTTCCTTTTTTATGTTCTCATAAGAGAACTATCAGAAGAAGGCTTAATAATCAACCACATTATAATAAACCATTTTACGTTTTTGCTACCACAACTTAAAAGTAGATATGAATTATGAATGAATTTCGGAAATGATTTATTTCTTTTCATTTAACGAATTATTTCCTGCTTCTTTCCTTTTTTATGTTCTCATAAGAGAACTATCAGAAGAAGGCTTAATAATCAACCACATTATAATAAACCATTTTACGTTTTTGCTACCACAACTTAAAAGTAGTTATGAATAATGGATGAATTTCGGAAATGATTTATTTCTTTTCATTTAACGAATTATTTCCTGCTTTTTTCCTTTTTTATGTTCTCATAAGAGAACTATCAGAAGAAGGCTTAATAATCAACCACATTATAATAAACCATTTTACGTTTTTTCTACCACAACTTAAAAGTAGTTATGAATGATGAATGAATTTCGGAAATGATTTATTTCTTTTCATTTAACGAATTATTTCCTGCTTCTTTCCTTTTTTATGTTCTCATAAGTGAACTATCAGAAGAAGGCTTAATAATCAACCACATTATTATAAACCATTTTATGTTTTTGCTACCACAACTTAAAAGTAGTTATGAATGATGAATGAATTTCGGAAATGATTTATTTCTTTTCATTTAACGAATTATTTCCTGCTTCTTTCCTTTTTTATGTTCTCATAAGAGAACTATCAGAAGAAGGCTTAATAATCAATCACATTATAATAAACCATTTTACGTTTTTGCTACCACAACTTAAAAGTAGTTATGAATGATGAATGAATTTCGGAAATGATTTATTTCTTTTCATTTAACGAATTATTTCCTGCTTCTTTCCTTTTTTATGTTCTCATAAGAGAACTATCAGAAGAAGGCTTAATAATCAACCACATTATAATAAACCATTTTACGTTTTTGCTACCACAACTTAAAAGTAGTTATGAATGATGAATGAATTTCGGAAATGATTTATTTCTTTTCATTTAACGAATTATTTCCTGCTTCTTTCCTTTTTTATGTTCTCATAAGAGAACTATCAGAAGATGGCTTAATAATCAACCACGTTATAATAAACCATTTTACGTTTTTGCTACCACAACTTAAAAGTAGTTATGAATGATGAATGAATTTCGGAAATGATTTATTTCTTTTCATTTAACGAATTATTTCCTGCTTCTTTCCTTTTTTATGTTCTCATAAGAGAACTATCAGAAGAAGGCTTAATAATCAACCACATTATAATAAACCATTTTACGTTATTGCTACCACAACTTAAAAGTAGTTATGAATGATGAATGAATTTCGGAAATGATTTATTTCTTTTCATTTAACGAATTATTTCCTGCTTCTTTCCTTTTTTATGTTCTCATAAGAGAACTATCAGAAGAAGGCTTAATAATCAACCACATTATAATAAACCATTTTATGTTTTTGCTACCACAACTTAAAAGTAGTTATGAATGATGAATGAATTTCGGAAATGATTTATTTCTTTTCATTTAACGAATTATTTCCTGCTTCTTTCCTTTTTTATGTTCTCATAAGAGAACTTTCAGAAGAAGGCTTAATAATCAACCACATTATAATAAACCATTTTACGTTTTTGCTACCACAACTTAAAAGTAGTTATGAATGATGAATGAATTTCGGAAATGATTTATTTCTTTTCATTTAACGAATTATTTCCTGCTTCTTTCCTTTTTTATGTTCTCATAAGAGAACTATCAGAAGAAGGCTTAATAATCAACCACATTATAATAAACCATTTTACGTTTTTGCTACCACAACTTAAAAGTAGTTATGAATGATGAATGAATTTCGGAAATGATTTATTTCTTTTCATTTAACGAATTATTTCCTGCTTCTTTCCTTTTTTATGTTCTCATAAGAGAACTATCAGAAGAAGGCTTAATAATCAACCACATTATAATAAACCATTTTACGTTTTTGCTACCACAACTTAAAAGTAGTTATGAATGATGAATGAATTTCGGAAATGATTTATTTCTTTTCATTTAACGAATTATTTCCTGCTTCTTTCCTTTTTTATGTTCTCATAAGAGAACTATCAGAAGAAGGCTTAATAATCAACCACATTATAATAAACCATTTTACGTTTTTGCTACCACAACTTAAAAGTAGTTATGAATGATGAATGAATTTCGAAAATTATTTATTTCTTTTCATTTAACGAATTATTTCCTGCTTCTTTCCTTTTTTATGTTCTCATAAGATAACTATCAGAAGAAGGCTTAATAATCAACCACATTATAATAAACCATTTTACGTTTTTGCTACCACAACTTAAAAGTAGTTATGAATGATGAATGAATTTCGGAAATGATTTATTTCTTTTCATTTAACGAATTATTTCCTGCTTCTTTCCTTTTTTATGTTCTCATAAGAGAACTATCAGAAGAAGGCTTAATAATCAACCACATTATAATAAACCATTTTACGTTTTTGCTACCACAACTTAAAAGTAGTTATGAATGATGAATGAATTTCGGAAATGATTTATTTCTTTTCATTTAACGAATTATTTCCTGCTTCTTTCCTTTTTTATGTTCTCATAAGAGAACTATCAGAAGAAGGCTTGATAATCAACCACATTATAATAAACCATTTTACGTTTTTGCTACCACAACTTAAAAGTAGTTATGAATGATGAATGAATTTCGGAAATGATTTATTTCTTTTCATTTAACGAATTATTTCCTGCTTCTTTCTTTTTTTATGTTCTCATAATAGAACTATCAGAAGAAGGCTTAATAATCAGCCACATTATAATAAACCATTTTACGTTTTTGCTACCACAACTTAAAAGTAGTTATGAATGATGAATGAATTTCGGAAATGATTTATTTCTTTTCATTTAACGAATTTTTTACTGCTTCTTTCCTTTTTTATGTTCTCATAAGAGAACTATCAGAAGAAGGCTTAATAATCAACCACATTATAATAAACCATTTTACGTTTTTGCTACCACAACTTAAAAGTAGTTATGAATGATGAATGAATTTCGGAAATGATTTATTTCTTTTCATTTAACGAATTATTTCCTGCTTCTTTCCTTTTTTATGTTCTCATAAGAGAACTATCAGAAGAAGGCTTAATAATCAACCACATTATAATAAACCATTTTACGTTTTTGCTACCACAACTTAAAAGTAGTTATGAATGATGAATGAATTTCGGAAATGATTTATTTCTTTTCATTTAACGAATTATTTCCTGCTTCTTTCCTTTTTTATGTTCTCATAAGAGAACTATCAGAAGAAGGCTTAATAATCAACCACATTATAATAAACCATTTTACGTTTTTGCTACCACAACTTAAAAGTAGTTATGAATGATGAATGAATTTCGAAAATTATTTATTTCTTTTCATTTAACGAATTATTTCCAGCTTCTTTCCTTTTTTATGTTCTCATAAGAGAACTATCAGAAGAAGGCTTAATAATCAACCACATTATAATAAACCATTTTACGTTTTTGCTACCACAACTTAAAAGTAGTTATGAATGATGAATGAATTTCGGAAATGATTTATTTCTTTTCATTTAACGAATTATTTCCTGCTTCTTTCCTTTTTTATGTTCTCATAAGAGAACTATCAGAAGAAGGCTTAATAATCAACCACATTATAATAAACCATTTTACGTTTTTGCTACCACAACTTAAAAGTAGTTATGAATGATGAATGAATTTCGGAAATGATTTATTTCTTTTCATTTAACGAATTATTTCCTGCTTCTTTCCTTTTTTATGTTCTCATAAGAGAACTATCAGAAGAAGGCTTGATAATCAACCACATTATAATAAACCATTTTACGTTTTTGCTACCACAACTTAAAAGTAGTTATGAATGATGAATGAATTTCGGAAATGATTTATTTCTTTTCATTTAACGAATTATTTCCTGCTTCTTTCTTTTTTTATGTTCTCATAAGAGAACTATCAGAAGAAGGCTTAATAATCAACCACATTATAATAAACCATTTTACGTTTTTGCTACCACAACTTAAAAGTAGTTATGAATGATGAATGAATTTCGGAAATGATTTATTTCTTTTCATTTAACGAATTATTTCCTGCTTCTTTCCTTTTTTATGTTCTCATAAGAGAACTATCAGAAGAAGGCTTAATAATCAACCACATTTTAATAAACCATTTTACGTTTTTGCTACCACAACTTAAAAGTAGTTATGAATGATGAATGAATTTCGGAAATGATTTATTTCTTTTCATTTAACGAATTATTTCCTGCTTCTTTCCTTTTTTATGTTCTCATAAGAGAACTATCAGAAGAAGGCTTAATAATCAATCACATTATAATAAACCATTTTACGTTTTTGCTACCACAACTTAAAAGTAGTTATGAATGATGAATGAATTTCGGAAATGATTTATTTCTTTTCATTTAACGAATTATTTCCTGCTTCTTTCCTTTTTTATGTTCTCATAAGAGAACTATCAGAAGAAGGCTTAATAATCAACCACATTATAATAAACCATTTTACGTTTTTGCTACCACAACTTAAAAGTAGTTATGAATGATGAATGAATTTCGGAAATGATTTATTTCTTTTCATTTAACGAATTATTTCCTGCTTCTTTCCTTTTTTATGTTCTCATAAGAGAACTATCAGAAGAAGGCTTAATAATCAACCACATTATAATAAACCATTTTACGTTTTTGCTACCACAACTTAAAAGTAGTTATGAATGATGAATGAATTTCGGAAATGATTTATTTCTTTTCATTTAACGAATTATTTCCTGCTTCTTTCCTTTTTTATGTTCTCATAAGAGAACTATCAGAAGAAGGCTTGATAATCAACCACATTATAATAAACCATTTTACGTTTTTGCTACCACAACTTAAAAGTAGTTATGAATGATGAATGAATTTCGGAAATGATTTATTTCTTTTCATTTAACGAATTATTTCCTGCTTCTTTCTTTTTTTATGTTCTCATAAGAGAACTATCAGAAGAAGGCTTAATAATCAACCACATTATAATAAACCATTTTACGTTTTTGCTACCACAACTTAAAAGTAGTTATGAATGATGAATGAATTTCGGAAATGATTTATTTCTTTTCATTTAACGAATTATTTCCTGCTTCTTTCCTTTTTTATGTTCTCATAAGAGAACTATCAGAAGAAGGCTTAATAATCAACCACATTATAATAAACCATTTTACGTTTTTGCTACCACTACTTAAAAGTAGTTATGAATGATGAATGAATTTCGGAAATGATTTATTTCTTTTCATTTAACGAATTATTTCCTGCTTCTTTCCTTTTTTATGTTCTCATAAGAGAACTATCAGAAGAAGGCTTAATAATCAACCACATTATAATAAACCATTTTACGTTTTTGCTACCACAACTTAAAAGTAGTTATGAATGATGAATGAATTTCGGAAATGATTTATTTCTTTTCATTTAACGAATTATTTCCTGCTTCTTTCCTTTTTTATGTTCTCATAAGAGAACTATCAGAAGAAGGCTTAATAATCAACCACATTATAATAAACCATTTTACGTTTTTGCTACCACAACTTAAAAGTAGTTATGAATGATGAATGAATTTCGGAAATGATTTATTTCTTTTCATTTAACGAATTATTTCCTGCTTCTTTCCTTTTTTATGTTCTCATAAGAGAACTATCAGAAGAAGGCTTAATAATCAACCACATTATAATAAACCATTTTACGTTTTTGCTACCACAACTTAAAAGTAGTTATGAATGATGAATGAATTTCGGAAATGATTTATTTCTTTTCATTTAACGAATTATTTCCTGCTTCTTTCCTTTTTTATGTTTTCATAAGAGAACTATCAGAAGAAGGCTTGATAATCAACCACATTATAATAAACCATTTTACGTTTTTGCTACCACAACTTAAAAGTAGTTATGAATGATGAATGAATTTCGGAAATGATTTATTTCTTTTCATTTAACGAATTATTTCCTGCTTCTTTCTTTTTTTATGTTCTCATAAGAGAACTATCAGAAGAAGGCTTAATAATCAACCACATTATAATAAACCATTTTACGTTTTTGCTACCACAACTTAAAAGTAGTTATGAATGATGAATGAATTTCGGAAATGATTTATTTCTTTTCATTTAACGAATTATTTCCTGCTTCTTTCCTTTTTTATGTTCTCATAAGAGAACTATCAGAAGAAGGCTTAATAATCAACCACATTATAATAAACCATTTTACGTTTTTGCTACCACAACTTAAAAGTAGTTATGAATGATGAATGAATTTCGGAAATGATTTATTTCTTTTCATTTAACGAATTATTTCCTGCTTCTTTCCTTTTTTATGTTCTCATAAGAGAACTATCAGAAGAAGACTTAATAATCAACCACATTATAATAAACCATTTTACGTTTTTGCTACCACAACTTAAAAGTAGTTATGAATGATGAATGAATTTCGGAAATGATTTATTTCTTTTCATTTAACGAATTATTTCCTGCTTCTTTCCTTTTTTATGTTCTCATAAGAGAACTATCAGAAGAAGGCTTAATAATCAACCACATTATAATAAACCATTTTACGTTTTTGCTACCACAACTTAAAAGTAGTTATGAATGATGAATGAATTTCGGAAATGATTTATTTCTTTTCATTTAACGAATTATTTCCTGCTTCTTTCCTTTTTTATGTTCTCATAAGAGAACTATCAGAAGAAGGCTTAATAATCAACCACATTATAATAAACCATTTTACGTTTTTGCTACCACAACTTAAAAGTAGTTATGAATGATGAATGAATTTCGGAAATGATTTATTTCTTTTCATTTAACGAATTATTTCCTGCTTCTTTCCTTTTTTTGTTTTGTTTTTTATGTTCTCATAAGAGAGCTATCAGACGTACGCTTGATAATCAACCACATTATAGTAAGACATTTTACGTTTTTGCTGCCACAACTTAAAACTAGTTATAAATGATTAATGAACTTTGGAAACAACGATTTATTTCTTTTCATTTAATTAATTATTTCCTGTTTCTTTCCTTTTTTTATTTTATGTTCATTGTAGTGTTTCTACCACTAGAGAAATATAATTCCAATTCACTAGCATATAAGACTTGTTAACTGGATTCTATGGTGAGGTACCTTTTCATAGATGAAAGTTGACATGGTTCTATCCTTACATTCATATACAAGAACCATCAAAAGTAATCAAACACATTCAGGGTTCGCCTTTCAACTGGGTTTGAATTAGACCTCCGGTCGCAGTGCTGACCTCTCTGGTAGATGGATCATGAGTTAGAGTCGCCTTGCAGACAGGCTTAACGTAGAAGGTTTTCATGGTTTGCCTTTCCATATAATGCAAATGCTGGTTAGTTCCATCAGAAATTCCTTCATAAAGGCAAAATGTGTCCCAATATTTGATCCAGGAGTTCCATTGTCTTCTGGATTAGGTTCAAATGGTCATATTATGATTTTGCACTTTAAAACTAGTATATCTGCAAATGATGACTGAATTTCGGAAATGATTTATTTCTTTTTGCCAAATGAATTGCTTCCTTAGTCTTTTCCTTTTTCTGGTTTATAGTACAGAAACTATCATTAGTACACTTAATAATCAGGCACATAGCAGAACATATTTATAGCATGAACAGAGCATAGGTTATTTTCTGTTCATGCTGCATAATTACCAACGTTGTTCACAAAAATACAATGAGTTTGATGTAATTGATATCCAATTCATATTGCCAGGATATCGGAACAAGGCTAGGATATCATAACCCAAGTCAAAATTTCTGATGGTTTTCTATTGATGGACCAACATAATTTTGATGGTAACCCTCAATATTTCCATCAAGAAGCATTATATTTTTTGATGGTAACCAACATAAATAACCATCATCCCGATGTAAGAATTCAGACTGATTTATGATGGTCCAATAAAAGAATAGCAACTTGTTTAGATGTTTTGTTTATGTTGAACCATCATGAATTTCCATCATAGTGTCTTAGAAATCAAATGTTGGAACAATCATGAACCACCATCATCCCGATGTAAGAATTCGAACTGATTTATGATGGTCCAACATAAAAAAAACCAAATTGTTTTGATGATATATTTCTGAGAACCACCAAGAGTTCCCATAAAACCATTATGGAAATGTGTAGTTGGAACCATCATAAACCATCACAGATTGTTGGTCCATGAGAGTTAAACTTCTCTTGATGGTTAACCAGTATATATTAAAGTAGCATTTTCCATCATGGCATATCAAACGTTTGGAAGATTGTTGGCATATCAAAAAACATGTACACGTAATGGAAAAGGTTTTGTGATGGTGACCATCAAATGGTGTTGGAACATCATGCATCGCACTGAAACCAACATAAACCATCAAAATTGTTTGATGGGACCATCCAGAATTTTGACTTGGGAATAATAAGTTTTTGATATTCTTAAAGTTAGTTCAGTCAAACCCCGCTATAGTGAACGAAATGTTCGCTCCCGTGTCTTGCTACGCACGCATAATGTTATTTTTTTTGTGGATATAGTGAACCAAAAAAAGAGTGGAAGTTGGATATTATGAACTTTTTTCTGTCTTCAGCTGGTTTATATTTTCTTCATTTGTTTGTAATAATTTTTAAATTTCAACTTAAAAATAAATACATATATTGATTTTTAAAACCATCTATAGAATGTAATGTAGCAATAATCATTTTTTTGTATTTGCTTCATTGTTGAATAGCATAAATGAATTGGTTCAGAATTCAAAGAAATCATCCTGTATCTGGACAAATGCTTCAAGTCTAAGCCGTTGAATTTGCTAAGCGATTTGGTGAAACTACTTTTAGGTGATCGAATTCCTGGTTAGACAGGTTTAAAAAGCGGGATAAAATTCAGGAAAAATTATCGGAGGACCGGGAAGTGTTTCTATATCTGATATTGAGGATTGCTCACGAGCTAAAGATTACTTTTTTTTCTTTTCTGTACGCAAGACAAAAAGTAATAAAATTTAACACATTTTTTGCTACTACGTATTATTTTTCATTCATTTTTGTATTTCATTTTAATGGTGTAGTGAAGTCTAGGTTATAGTGAAACAAAATTTCGATCCCTTGAAAGTTCGACGGTATTAGTCTAACCAAATAGATTTGCCAAACTGGGAAATAATAAAATATGGCAAACTAAAAAAGGAACCTGAATAATATGGGGCACTTGCTAAACTGAAATCAAAGCTGTAACTGAAATAGCCTCCATTGAAAGGGTCATATATTCCTAAAAGATGGAATTCTGCCTGCTAACAGATAACGACACATGTTGATATTTCTATCCCTCGATAACTAATACAGGGAACATTTGTCATCAGAAACAAACGCATTAAGGGGTGTCCTAACGACCGTTATCTAGAGGTCGCTCTTATCAGATAGCATTTCTCTCCCGACATGCTAAAAGGTTGCAATATATCTCCCCCCCCCTGCACACATTATTATCACTCTTCTGCTAGATTTATTACCACCGACACACACGGGGAAATATCAACAGATTTGTGCTTAATACAGACGCATTTTAACTCCATTAATATAGCGTTTCTGACAATGATTAATATAAGAAGGCTTTAGAGTCGGATTTAAGTCAGATTTTGAACAACAAGTTTAAAGCAAAAAATAATGTTTTAAATTAAAAATATTTTAAATTAAAAAGGAAACAATGAGTTGATGCAATTGAAAAAGATAGAATAAAAATATGATGCAACTAAAAAAGATAAAACGACATTAAGTTGATGAAAATGAAAAAGATAGAAGGACAATAACTTGGTGCCACTGAAATATATAGAATGACAGTAGGTTGCTGCAATTGAAAAAACTAGAAGAACAATAAATAGATGCAATTAAATAAGAATAATATTATTCGATGCAACTCACAAAACAAAAATTTATTTATTAGACTGGATTACGATCATCCTTAATTTTACTTTTTGGAATCCTTGCCACTGACCGATTCAGGAAACTGGCCTTACATCCGAAAGGGTCTGGGGTCGAATACCGGGGATGGCATGAATGTTCTTTCTTTCTCTCTACTATCTGTCCTTACTGTGGGAGCAATGTTGGTCTACCTAATATGGTGCGGCTGAAAGAGTGGCCAACAATTATGCCCAGTAAATGGCTGAATTGACAAAATGTTGACACAGGTGTGGACATTGGTAAAAAAAAAAAAAAAAAAAAAGAATTCTTGTCAGCAAAAAAAAAAGCATGTGCATTGGAGTTTGGAAATTAAATTTAATGAATATTTAAAAATGTGTGGCTGAAAACAGTAATAAACGTTTGATTAACGTTGGAAACAGATAATTTGAAAATTGGTTATTAGAAACAAATCCAGTTTCATCAGGTGATAGAAATTTTGATAATTTTCGTCTCACCTTTTTCATTAATGATTCAATATATTTTGATACTATTTTTCCCCCTTCTTTTTCCTATATATTATTTGTGACTTTTTAATTTGAGTCCATTTTTTACTTTATTTTGCCTCTAAAAAATGAGTAAAAATAAAAATGATTGTTTAAATTTCGAAATTTTTCTTTAAACTTGCAATATGTATATTTGTAGTTTCATATAAAAAAAACTATTAAAACAGTTTTAAGAATATTTTACCGACGAACATTAGATTAGTTTTAAATTTCTTCTCTAATGTTGACATTCAAAGAATACAAAGCCTTCTCGCCCCCCCCCCCAAAAAAAAAAGCTTTAAAACGATTATTCAATGCCCAAGTAAGCGAAACGAATAAAATTCTCATTTTTTCTCTCCTTTTTATATTCCCCCCTACAGAATGTGTTTTTGTTTTCCTTTTCTTAACTTCTGAGAAGAATATGACAAATAACTGCATTCTTCTTTCTTTAAAATTTTTCGGCTAACTGCAGCTGCTACAGCAGCAGCCACTGCAACGGTTATAAATAACGGACTTGCTGCTGTGTCCATTCTATGAGGAAGTCTAAAATGGAGACTGCATTCATTTTCGGCAGCAAACATAAAACAAAGTAAACATGAGTTATGGCGTAGGAAAGGTCGAAACGTTACTTTTTCACTTTCCTATTCCATCTTAAATCTTTGCCTGACCAATGAGAAGCTTCATATTTGGTCACATGTTGAAAGGGAAAGAAACCATCATCCATAATTCATAGAACGAAGCGAAGACTCAAATTTTTGAACATGCAAGACAATTCATCTTTGGAAGAAGAGCCCACAGAGTCTTCGGCCTCGAGATTAAATTTTTTTTTTCATCAGACACGACGGTTTCTTACCAAATGTCTGTTTTGTAAAAAAAATAGCCGCTGCTGACTTCGCTTTAGGTGGTAACAGACATTCACTTTTTTGGACTTGTTGTTGATGATTCCAAGTGCCAGTTGTGTCAACAAGTTTAACACTTTTATTCTTAGAAAAGAATCCAGTGTGTTAGATTTTAAATTTCAATTCACAATAGTGGAAAGTATTATAAACTCTGAAAACCTAAAAAAATAGGAAGAAAAATAATCTATTTCAACTCATTTAAAAGTATTTTGCTATGAAGATTTGAATAGTATTATTTTAAGTATTTATAATCGCTTAATTTTATGAACTCAGAACAAATTTATACTAAATGAAACATTTGATGGTTGAACAGCTGACCCCATTTTTGAGTTTACGACTACTAATGTTCAACCCCTTAGCCTTGTAATTTTAAACCCAATATCGAAGACAAGGGAACTACTGGATCAAGTATTGGAAGGAATTTGTCTTCGCGGAGGACTTTTAGATGGAACTAACCCGTATTTTCGTTGCATGAAGAGGAAAACCATGAAAATCTCCCACGTTTAGCCTAACGTCTATCACTGAGAATATTTCACGCCAGCACTGTGGTCTGTGCGAGCGTTATATGTTTAAACAGACTCAAATTCTTCAGTTTCACTTAAAAATAAAAATATATTGAGAGTATTTACTAATCATTATTTTATATCCGTCTCTGAACAGCCGACCCAATTTTTGAGTTTACGGCTACTAATGTTCAACTCCATAGCCTTGTAATTTTGAACCATTCCAGAAGACAAGGAAACACCTGGATCAATACCCTCAGAGGTATGATTTGTTACGGGAACATAGAGGACTTTGTGACTCAAAAGATTTAACGTGCATGAGTCACCATTTACTACACGGGGATCTTTGGTTGGCGGGGATCTCTTGAACATGGGCCCAGTGCCCTACAAACCAGGCTATCCCGGCCTTAATGGTTGGTTGACAGTGTAAAGCTAAGCGCAGATGGCGCTGGAGGTAAAAATTGGTCGTAAGACATCCGGGTCAATAATTCCGACTGATGTTGGACATTCCGACATGAAAAATTGCACCATCCAATAATATTATACTTGTAGTATAATATTATCCAATAATATTATACTACAATATAATATTATACTACAATAATATTATATCTTATACCTTTCCCCTATTTTTGTTCAGTTTGTAGGATGCGATTAGAAAATAACTTGACCGACGTATGACCTCTTGGCGAGCATTCAGAGAGAAAGAAAGGATATTTCATGAAGGGGTAGGATTAAGGTGTGTGTCCGTGAAAAGAGTTATTATCTGGCTTTCATGGCATCAGCTATATCGAGAAAATATCAAAATTTTCAAAACCCCCATTTTCCCCCGAAACGTGATGACTAGAATTGAAACGGTATTTTTAGCCTAAATATTTCTGGCGCTAAATAGAGACAAATAAAAAACTGTTAAATACTTCGAAAAGTCATTATTGCTATTTTCTTTAGCTATTTCTAGCACCGCCATTTAATTAATATTTTTCCGCGCTATTTACGGTCCCTCGCCAAATTATACGATTCTATGCAAAATCTTAACTATCATGTAACTCTAAAAAGCTTTTGCACGACTTAAACCAGTTTATACTTGTTTACGTTCCTGTATCCATTGGTAAACATTGTAATGCTATACGTTAAAAATAACTACAAATAGGAAGTATATTAAAACCCATTACATGTATGTCTAAATATATAAAAGTATTGCACATGTATGTCTAAATATATAAAAGTATTGCCTATAAACTCGTGCAAAACATGTCATGATTAAAAAACTACAATGCGTCTCATAATTTGGTCTAAATATTACAATATACTAATATACTCACTGATATAATAGACTTATATAAATATAGGATAATTAATTTTTCCTATCCACAGTGGGCCAAAAGACCATGATCTTTGGCCAAAAGTCAAAACTAAATTTTCAACTAAAATATGTGTAGGCAATTTTAATATCGCCTAAATTAAGTATTCATAATCATTCCAAACATTGTAATTTACTTTTTGGACCGACGAGAGTACAATGTAATGAAAAATATGTTAAAAAAGTTTCTTAAATGTAACTTTTAAATTTTTATTTCAGAAATATATATAAGAATTTCACCTTACTATTACATTTTTATCAGAGTAATTAGTCTACAATTATAGTACAATTTTTCAATCTGTTGGATTTGTTAATACTCTTGACAAACTTATAGTTTATATCTTATCATTTGACATTTTACAATGTTTGAATGACTTTCGAAACTTAGTTCCAAAAAGTTCCACGATGTAATTAGCAAAACTTTTTTTTGTTGTCTTCTTTGATGTTTCTTCTTTTAAAAAAAAAACAGCCCCATTTTGCTCATATTGCAAAGGTGGACTAAATATACCGAAAAACAAAAATTATGTTTGTTTTTTTTTTTCATGTTTTCGCGTTATTTCGCAATTAATTCGCATTATTTTGTAATATTACTTCGGAAATATAATTTGCTCTTCATTTTAACATAAAATTACAAAAATTACTATATTTTCATTGCTATAATTAACTATTTAAGCGTACTATATCTTTTTTTTTTTTTTTTTTTTTTTTGCTCGCCATATTTCAGCCGCCATTTTGTTTTTTTGGGTATTTTTAGTGTATTTCAAAATTTCAACTATGAATTCAATTTACCTGCACAGAAAAACCCTTAAATGAAAACCCTCAAATTTTGAAACAAATTTTATCGAAATACTAATTTTGGCCACGAAACCTTGGATGCTGGCCCACTGTGCTATCGTCGAATTTATATTAAATATCGCCTGTATATGGTCTCTTGAAATTCTATCATTTAAACCGTGATATCTTAGTAATTCTTTATAACCCTAAAGTTTAGCGAATACCTAATAATATGTTTGTACAACACTTCATTTCGTTCTCCTGAATAGTTTGCTCACTCGGGTCATATATCTGAAAATTTACTTTGAAATCATCATGTTAAATATTTAAAATGTAGAAGATATACATTTTAAGATAGAGTCCCAAAATTATTCATTCTTTATTATTGTGTGACAAGTAGTAGAAAAGGGAGCAAAAGCCAGTGAAGCAAGGGCAAGATAACATTTGTCTCCTCTCAACTGCCGTATCTTGTCCCATCTAGATTTCATCACGAGTTTAACTGCCCGTTCAAGAGAATTTCGCTTCGTTTCACTTCCAGGCATATGGCAACCAGGTCATACACCACCCAATCTTTTTTGAAAAATGATCCCACTATTTTCTGTCCCACTTTGTCCCACAGAAAACACACCAATACACTTCCGGACATTCATTGATTGTCTCTTCATCGAGGTTTGTTATATTTCTTTTGCATTGGTTAATATTTGATCGGTATGCATCGAAGCAGATTTTCATATTAATACAGGGTGTGTTGCTATTCCCTTCGGGGTTTGGGAGGCTTATAACAAGCAAAATATTGCAAGAGCCGTAGTGGCTCAGGGGATAGAGCGTTCGCCTTCCATTGAGTAACACCGGGTTCGAATCCCAGCGATAGCTGGTCGATACAATTTCGTCAAATATGATTTCTATCACTTCTATAAGAAAAACAAGCACTCCTAACAATGTCTTGTAGTAAAAAATAGTAAAATAAAATTAACAAAAAAATTTCGAAAAATACGCAATAAATAGATAGGTAGATATAAAATTCACGTTACCATGCAGCAAACTTGATTACAAATAATTCTAACTCATAAAAGAATAATTGTAGTTCATAATCTACTAAATATTAAAAATAGTCATTATTTACTAACTCAAATCATCATGTTGAAACTAAATTAAATCTTCATTTCATGTAATTTTGATTAAACTAATTAAAAAAGAAAACAAATCAGATCTGTTTTACTTTCACTTAATTATGTAATTTTCGTTGCAATTTATTGACGTCGCACTAGAACTACACAATGGGTTATAGGCGACGGTCTGGGAGGCATTCTCTAAGATTATCCGAAGACATGCCATCACAATTCTCTGCAGAGGAGACATATTTAATTTTGATTACACATAATCAAGATTGTATGATAAAGATATAAATGATACAACATAATAAATAAGATATAAATATAGACCTCATACATTTCGTTCATTTAATTTTGATGATAAATAACCATGATCATATGGCAAGATACTCGTATAAATGAGAAAAAGGCAGATCAGGTTTGATTGTACTTTTTGTAATCTTGATTACAAATTATCATACTCTGATTAAATTCAATTTTGATCACTAATAATCATATCATAGTTATGGACAATCGCATTTAATTCTGATTGTATGCTATTTTGAATACAAATGCTGATTTATATGAATTTCAATTCATACTTTGAGGACAATGCTGTCAAATGAGCGTCGTAACAAATTATGTAGAAAAAGACTGTTGTTGTTGTAGTTTATTTACGTCGCACAAGAGCTGCGCAATAGGCTATTGGCGATGGTCTGGGAAACATCCCTGCGGATGATTTGAAGACATGCCATCACAATTTTCATCCTCTGCAGAGAGGATGGCACCTCACTTCGGTAGTCCGACGACCTGCACGCGATGTCGAGCACTTTACGATAGAACAGTTTAACGAGGACTAATACCGCACGGACTCTACTGATCAAAGTGGTCACCCACCCGCACACTGACCGCAGCCAGTACTGCTTGACTTGAGTGATCTGCTGGGAACCGTGTCTTAACGATCAGTCCACTGCGAGACTAAGTAGAAAAAGAAGAGGAACAAACGAGCAACGAAACATTCTACTAAGTTGCTCTTTCATAAAAAAATGATTAAACACGAGTACAATCAAATGAAAGTAAAAATATTTCTATCACTCCTATCAAATAATATTTTCTAACACTCCTAAACGTGACGTGCTAGATAAAAAAAAATTCCAAAGAACGTTAAAATTCGACAGATGCAACCGGCATTTCAATGTTGCTTATTATGAATAAGTTTAACTTTTATGTACCCGAGAAAATGGCTCTAAAAGTATCGGACAGTGGTTACTAAGTAATGATGCAAAAAGAATTTATTTTTTCAACGTAAAGAAGAACAAATTGAGAAGGCAGGATAAGAAAATAAACAAAAGGTCTAAAAATATTATCATTTTGATAATATATATCTTTTCTTTTTTACCTTGCTGAAAAGAAATAGTGTGCAAAAGAAGATTCCAGAAATAGCCTCCAACCCAATGAGATCTCTATGCAAATAAGAAGATCTGCGTGATTCTTCAAAAGTATTTAGAAATGAAGTTGTCTTTGGTAAAGAACATTCACGGAAAAGTGCATTGCTGAGATACACGAGTCACGTGACAGCACATAAATGTTTGAATACAGCACACGAATAGTTAGATTTTTTTTCCCCCTCCTGCTCTTTTTCTTGAGTCGGAGGGCTTCAAGTGATGAACAATGTAAATGAGAAATATTTCTGTCATGCAAACATTCCTCGAAAGTAAACGCATTTCCGAAGCCTTAAAGGATAATTTTCCCTTTTCTAACAGACAGACACTTGTAAGTAACTCTGTTACTAATAGGTTTAATGAGAGCCAGGTTATTAATACAACAGTTTGAATCACTTAAAACAAATTGCCAGATTATTCAAATTCCTTATTGCATTCGTCATATTTTCATCTGTTTACATTCTAGAAAAAATCGGTCTTTTAAATTATACTATCGTGCATATTTGCTACCATCTTAATAAGATGCTAAGTTAAATATATTTCCATTCAATTTTAACTATAATAATCCATATTTCCTTTCAAATTGAACCACCGTTTAAATAACTTTGAAAACATTTAAACTTTTTCGTATTTAGCTGGCATCCACGCAATGACCAGTGTGTTCGAGTGTCGTATTTAGCCGGCATCCACGCAGTGACCAGTGTGTACGAGTACCGTATTTATCCGGCTTCCACGCAATGACCAGTGTATACGAGCGTTGTATTTAGCCGACATCCACGCAATGATCAGTGTGTACGAGTACCGTATTTATCCGGCATCCACGCAATGACCAGTGTGTACGAGTATTGTATTTAGCCGGCATCCACGCAGTGACCAGTGTGTACGAGTGCCAAATTTAGCCTGTGTCAGCATGTACCGTTTAATAATAATCAGTCCAATTTGCTTCAACTACCACTGGCTACAACATTGCATCAACATTGCATTGACCTATATCATATTAATACCATCAAAAGTATATTTTGAATGCGTTTAAGATTAGAGGTTTTTTTCAGAAGGGGGGGGGGAGAGTTCATCAGTATATAAAAAAACTAAGTATATTTCTTATATTGGTTTTAAAAGGAAAAATTTACTAATTAATAAGATTTTTCAAGAATTCAAGAATTTTAACTAATAATTTAATAATTCCCATAATTTTAACTAAAGTAAAGTAACTTGCTTAATTAATGCTAACATGTTGCATAAGACATGAACTAGTTATAACATCATCAGATAGAGAATAATATTTTAATTAATATACACATAAAGAATGCTGTAAATACAATACTATTAAAATACAAGAAATAGAAGTACGGTCAATTTTTTGCATCTTATTTTCAAGATCTTTTGATCAGTGAGTCAGTCCAAGACTGATTCTTATTATCTAAACCTCGCAACAAATTTGGTCAAATTTCACAAAAGGTGGAATTTTAAAAATTTCGCTGTTTGTAATATAGTAAACAAAGCCAGAAAATAGTAGAAAAGATAATATTGCTTGAAAAGTAGTTACACGTGTGACGTCTGCCAAATTATTCATTTACCAAATAACTCTTCACCACAAACCTGTAAAACGCTCTTTTTAAAAATAAAAAAATAATACTAGCAAAACAAAGTTTCTAGAAATTTATTGTAAAGCACCTAAGGGTTCCAGCATGAGCCCGTGAATTTTCTTAGGTAAAATGGAGAAAACACAAGGTGCAAGTGGGTTCTTTTATTCTTAGGAGGAAAAAAAAAAAGAAAATTAGAATTGAAACTAAGTGCTGAAATTTTTACTAACAAAATAAAGCATGTAAGAAATTGCAGAAATTTAAAAATTAAAAAATAAAATGCAAAACACAAAAAAATTATGGAAATAAATTTTTTAAAATATGGTTCTTATTTAGTAGAACACAACATCCTGTTTTTTTCAGGAGATTAGATTCTAACCCCTAAAGCTCCCTCTTATGGGAAACAGATATTTACTTTTTGGACTTGTTGTTAATTCAAAGTATCAACAAGTTTAACACTGTTATCAGGGCCCGACTTAGCCTAATTGGGGCCCGGGGAAAAAACTTCTTTGGGGGCCACCTCTGGTTCACTACTTCAGTTATGAAGAACTAAACTTTATAGAGGTATTTAAATTTTTCACCTCATTTTACCTATATATCAAGAAAATTGAGTAGAACCTAATTCCCCCCCCCCTCCAATGATTAGACGAAATATCGCTCTGACCATTTTATTGATTTTCTGACAATTCTATGTCCGTCATGCCAAATGCAATTTTCTGATTGTTAATTTTGTCCTCTAGCTGCAAAAAACCGATATCCTTGCTGATATTCGGGTAAATTTAGCTAAATTTTCGCAATTACGATGGCTCAATTAGGTCAGTCAGAAGCCGGTATTTTTGTAAACACATCGCATTTCGTGATATGTAAAAATACAGGCTTTTGATTGGCCAGTTTTGTCCATCGTAATTGCGAAAGTTTAGCTGAATTCCAGCCTAGAACGCCATGGATTTACGAAAAATAGATTTTTTGTGTTCATACAATAAATTAATGAAAAAGCTAACATGAAACTGACAGATTCATTATAGAAGGAAGCCTAAAATGAACTTTCTATTCGAATTGGGGGCCCCCTCTGATGTGGGGCCCGGGGCAGCTGCCCCGTATGCCCCTGCCTTAGTCAGGCTCTGACTGTTATGCTAAGAAGAATAAAAATCCAATGTGTTAGTTTTTAAATTTCAATTTCCAAAAGTGAAAAACAATATGAATTATATTAATCAAAAATATTATTTTTCTATCTCGACTTTTTTAAATGTATTTTGACAGGTTAAGATTTATACTCTATTATAGCTACTCATTTTAATACGATCACTTGATTCCAATAATGCATCAAAATCTCAATTCGTTTCAATATTGAAATCAAGAGATCACTAAAAATTTTCAAATTTCTGTAAAATAAAAGAAATTCGTTTATTCTTTAACTTTTTAAAGAGATCTATTTTTTTATTTTCTGGTGAAAAAACAAGAAACCTTAAAAGCGGATCTTCATTTTATTGTTACCTCAACCGTCATTTCCTGCAACAGAGTGAGAAAGAACTACAAGTTGTTTTGCTGTAAATTTCCTGATGCAAAGAAATGATGCAGTTCTGTCCACGGGAGTGGACTTAATGCGTAGCAGAGGGTCAAAGGAAGTTTCTGCTACATTAATATCATGATGCAGTGCGCGGCCAAAAGTTCAGGGAGTGTTTGCGGTACTTCCCCACCCCTTTCCATCTGAAAGAAGACTCGTTTGGAGGGAATGAGGGGGGGGGGATTTATGGAGCCGAGCAGACGCCTCATCGCGAGTGTCTCTTAATAGTTTTATAAAAAGGGAATGATACGAATGAGGAGATATCACTGCAAATTACATTTCTGCGCCACTGACACGGACCCCCTTGTTTATGAAATATCACCTCACTTCTTTTCAAAAGATACTCCTCCGCTGAAATAATCCCCAAACCTTTAGAAAAGTTGGTGTGAGAGATTTTATGATATTCATTTCACTTGGATGGCTTTTGATACAATGGATCACATGAAAACGTACCTTCTGAGTGAGTGGGTGAAAATTTAACTTTAAAAAAAATATCCTTATATGAAAATTTTTATATCATTTGGTTCAGCTTTAGTTCTAATTAAAGAAAAAAATTTATATAACACTAAACATACCAACACATAATAAATACCTTTTTCTAGCATAGCCGGTCAAATGACCGAACTGTATGTTCCTTGATTGAATCTATGAAGTATTGGTGCTAGGAAAGAAATAAACAAACAAAAAATTATAACTAAACAAAATTGTATATTGCCAAATTTTATGTATTATAAACACAAGGAATAAGAATTTTTCATTCATTTCTCAACGCATTTTTTACATATACACTGTGTTTCCATTGTACTTTTTCCGCAAACATATTTTTCACATTTAGAACAAATTTTAATGGTTGTATTGTCGTTACAATATCCTATTTGGCATGCCTTACGTTGAAAAGAATACGTTTTGGAGAAAATTCATCTTCATCAATATCCGAAAACTCTTCTTCTATATTATTTCTTTCTTTTGAGAACTTTTGCTGTGTTCATGGTAATATTTCGAAATTTTTTCTGGGTAAAAACTAACAGTTAGTTAGAAATGAAGTAAAGCTATCAAAATAAAATATAAGTTACTTACTAAAACTTTTAGTTTTGGTCACTTTTTCTGACACTAAAATGCCAAGCTAAAATTTTAGGTACTTTCTTGAAATTTGAATTCACAGTTATTCTGATTGAACTAATTACGCAACAGTCTTTGCAGTAATGTGCAACTCATCGAATGCAATACGTTGAACACGCATTACATCGTCATTTCTGATCCGATAACCTTATAAAGCAATAAATTGTTCTCCCGGTCAAATTACCAATTGTGGTAGAAACGACACGTATTATTCGAAGCAAATAAAATATAAAAAAATAATAATAATAGAATATTAACTGTATATAATTATTAGAAAAAGTCATGAAGTCAAATGTGCAAATGCGATAAGATGATATGAGCACTGCGATAAGATGATATGCGATAAGATGATATGATGATGCGAAAGTTTTTAAACGGTCATTTGACCGGTTATGGTATGTTTAATAGTGTTGAAATTACTGTGAAAGGTAGGTTTTGATTATACAGAGGAGTGAATGACAGTTCTCTAAAACAGTTATTATGGAAAGTGCCTCCAAAAAGGGAATTTTGAAGTTTCACGGGAAATGAGGTCAGTCCTTATTGTTAATCATGAAATGAATAGCAGCACTGTGAAACAAGTTCTGTTAAACGTTCTTGAAAAAAAACTAAACAAAAAACACGAGAGCATTAAAAAAAGCATTATTTTTTTTATATCAGTCGTTAAACAGCCGACCCAATTTTCGGGTTTACGACAGTTAATGTTCAACTGTGTAGCCTTGTTATTTTGAACCAATCCAGAAGACAAGGAAACTCTTTAATCAGTACCCCCAGAGGTATTGATTTGTTATGGGAACATGCAGAACTTTGAGACTCGACAGATTTAACGTGCATCAGTCACCATTTACTACACGGGGAGTTTTCGGCCGGCGGGGATCGAATCCAAGAACTCTTGGACATGGGCCCAGTGTCCTACAAACCAGGCAATCCCGGCTCTTTTTTACATCATTTGGTTTGGCTTTAATTTTAATTAAAATAATATTTATTTAAAATTACTGTAAAAGTTACAGTCTATCTATTTGAACAACTCCCTTCGCCATTCGTCTGGTACAGTGTCGGTGACTATGGTTACGAGGTTTATATATTTCAAGTAGGTCAATATTTAAGAGAGACTTAGACTCAAGTCAGAGGGAGAAAAGGAATCAGGGAAGAAATAGCTCATCTATTTAAAATGTGCTATTCCTTTTTTTCCATAGCAGCAGACGACTTCAGACTTTGTGGCAAGGGGAGTTCTTTTTATGGACAAACTATAGGTTCTGACTAAAGAACCGAGTGAATGAAAGTTCGCTTTTCAAAACAGTGGAAAGCTCCTCCGAAAGGAGAATTTTACAGTTTTAAGGGGAAATGAGGTTAATCCCTATTGTTAATCAAGAAATCAATAACAGCACTCAAGCAAGTTCTGTGAAACGTTCTAGAAAAATAATTAAAAAAATGCATTTCACAAACAATGAAATGGAAATTAAAATAATTAAAAATTTAGTTATTAAGTAATTAATACTTTTGCTCGGTACTGTGGAATTTTAATTCTTTTTTTTTATCGTAATAAGTTATGTGTCTATTTTTATTTAACTGTTATTTAGAGTGTTTTGGATTATAAATTTTTAAAAAAAATTAGTTTTATTCCATTTTATGTCATTTTAGTTGTTTGCATTTAGAACTAAAACGCTTACAATATAATTGAATTCTAAATAAATGTATAATTATGTCGTCACATTTTAATGGAATGGTGAAATTGTCTTACAGTAATTGTAAAATAGAGCACGAAATAAAATAAAAAAAACTCATGCTAATTATTATTTTGTAAATTTGCATAAATAAATTTTACAAACTTTATTTACAATAGAGACGAAACATTATGCATCGTCAATCTTTCTTATCCCATATTTCTTAAAATTCTATTGGTAAAATCTGTACTTTTTTATCACTTTTTTAAATTGCAACATTCATAGCGTCAGCGTTTTTATTTTTTGCCAAAAGCTTCGTTTGATAAAGTTACTCATTGACGGCGGTTTGTTGCTTATGCTCTTGGAGAAATCTTCCAGATCAGAAACTCCCAAAAGACTGCCACTTAGTACCTTGATCCATTGATATTTAAAAATCACAAAATAAATGAATGAATGAAGTTAAGATATCCAATCGGATAAAAATCAGCCATTTTGACGAACAGCGAAAATATATAATCTTGTCGTAAGATCACATGATTATTTAGGCAAAAGCAGTGCTTTCTAATATTTATTAATATTGTCAAAGCAGTACCGACCACAGAGCTGACGTGAAATATACTCAGTGGTAAACGAATCATGAGCTAGAGTCCCTTTGCCGTCAGGCTAACCATGGGAAGTTCTCGTGGTCTTCCTCTCCATGTAACTCTAATACGGGTTAGTGCCATCAAAAAGGCCTCGAAGAAGGAAAATTTCTCCCTATATTTGATCCAGGAGTTCCCTTGTCTTCTGGATTGGGTTCAAATTTACAAGGCTATGGAGTTGGGCAGGGATAGCCTGGTTGGTAGGGCATTGGGCCTATGTCCAAGAGATCATGGGTTCGAACACGCCGGCAAAAGACTCCCCGGGAATTAAATGGTGACTGATGCGCGTTAAATCAGTCGAATAAGTCCTCCATGTTCCCATCACAAATCATACCTCTGGAGGTACTGATCAAGGAGTTTCCTTGTCTTCTGGATTGAGTTCAAAATTACAAGGCTACGGAGTTGAACATTAGTAGTCGTAAACCCAAAAATTGGGTCGGCTGTTCAATGACGGTTATAGAATAAAATATTGCCAAAGCAAAATATACAAATACAATATTGTTAGAAATACCAACAAAAAAAAAAAGGGGGGGGGAAAGAAAAAGAATGCGGCTAATAAACCTTAACAAATCTCACATTCTTAAACTTTCTTAGAAATTTTCTTTCATTATTTTTGTCTCTGATAGATTATTCTCTTGTGTAGAGATTGTGGTACCCTGTCTTGCCCGTTTCTTAGATCTTCAACGAAATTATTTCCTCACTATTTCTTTGAATTATAAAGGAAAAGATGAAATGTATAGACTTGAGCTATTTTAAATCTATCATTTTTATTACGTGGATGAAGGTTGCAAGCGTAAGATTTGCTATAAAGATTTTTTGATCAATGAAGTAAACTAAAATAATGCACGAGTTGTGTTGCCCACGCGAAAATATTTAAATTTCCAACTATCGGCTGATACAACAACAAAAAAACACCCATAGCGAGCAGTTAAAATATTTTCTTGTGTTCTCATGAGTTATGGTGGATCATTAAAAAGTTAAGAGCCTTCACCTTTATCTGCATCCAGTTTTAAGCTTCTTTGGAATACTTTCTTAAAATACTTTTACAAGAGAGGGTATTGACACATTTTGAAGAAACCGATGGAAGGCAAAAATCGGTTATTTGTTTCATTTATCAACATTTTCCAAAGTACTTTTTAAGTGTGGAAGGTTGTGTTGGGAAATTTTTAAGGAAAAGAAATGTTTAATGGCTTTAATCGAGGCACATGCTCACCTCCTGTCGCTAAATATTTACTCTTGTGAGAGGGTAAATAATAATAAAAAAAAGGGGGTAAAAGAAACCCCTGAAACAGTGCCATCCTCCCTAGCGATACCATCGATAATCGATGCGATGGAAGATAAGCGTATCGTATCGGAAAAGAGTACGGGATATATCGATTAATCCCGTTTGCAATTCAACAACGCGATCATAATTTATAGTTATAGGCACTTGCCATCTGCTACGTTTAAGATGATACCCTGCTTGTCATAGATATTCATGGAAGATTCTATCGACAAAATCTTCTAATGCAACATTGTTGGACGGGACACATCTAAAAAGAAGCAAATTATTTTACAACAAAAAAAGAAACATCCTAATTCAGTTCATATAAAGACTATTACATCTTTAAAACTACAGTCCTCGGGCCAAATTATTAGACACACTGCAAGATTCTATGTAAAATCTTAATTATCAGGTGATACTATACAGCTTTATTGTTTTTACGTGACTGTTTGCACTTGTTTACGTTCGTGTAACGATTGGTTAAATAAGACGATATATAATATAAATTCGACGATATATTATATAAATCTAGAATATATATACAGGGTCATTCATAATTCCCTCTATTTACTACAACCTTATTTTTACTACAACTAGCTTCAGTGGTACATGTTACTGCCCTCTACCGGCAACTGCTTAAATTGAAACTTGAATACTTTCGGAACAATTCATATGTTCTTTTTTGCCATATTCATCTTCGTTTTTTACTATAACGCTTCGAAACCCCGGAGGGAATTATGAATAACCCTGTATATCAGGTAATATATTAGTATATTATAATAATTAGACCAAATCATTAGACACACTGTAGGTTTCTAATAATTTGTTACATGTTTGCATTTGTTACATGTTTAATATTATTTGCACCTGTTTCTATGCAATACTTTTATATTTAAACATACATGTAATAGGTTTTTATTCAGGAGATTTTTTATACTCTTACTCTTTGTATTTATCTTCAACGTATTGCATTATAATGTAAACCCATTGATACACTGACGTAAACAAGTGCAAACCGGTATCAGTCACGTAAAATCAATAAATTCGTATAGTATCACCTGATAATTAAGATTTTACACAGAAACTTATAGTACGTCTAATAATTTAGCCAAGGACTGTATATGATTTTAATACATAACGCAAAGATAAATTACGTCCCTTTATCAAACATATTAAATATATTTCCATTTCTATGCATTATTTGTATATAAAGTTGAAAAAGTAAATACATGTCTTAAGGAGGCTTTAAGAGGTAAATCTCAAACATTTTGCAGAAGTCTACTACTCAGTTGATTTTTTTTCTCCCTAAATAAGTCGTTTCAAAATAATTCTTTTTTAGACTATTCTTTTAACTGTCTGTTGAGTCATTAAAAAGAATTTCATTCAAACTTAACTTTCAGAAAAGAAAAAAAAAGCAATAATCATCAACTGAATGAAAAATAAATCGATCATATCTTCTTAAAAGAAAAAAAAGATCGAGTTATTAATTCAAATACTATTTGACAGTTGCTGAATTTTTTTTATCTATATATCTGATTTCGATATTTCTTAAATTAATTATTAACTAATTATGATTAATTTTAGACCCAGAAATTTCAACGACATAACTTCTTCTCACCTTTTTGATTGATATTAATTGCGAAGTCGGAGTTTAAAAGAGGGGCTACATTAATAAACGAACGAATGGGAGAAAAAAAAGATTTTCAACCATTGTTTCAGATGAGAATTGTGAAGAAGATAGAAATGGGGAACCATAAATAAATGCGGATAATTAGTTGTTTTTTTTTCCCCACTCAACTCATTGAACATTTTGATCTTCTTCAACAGTTTGCAGCTTTGTTTCAGTTTGAAAAGCTATTTATTAAAGTGATAGAATAAAATGAATTGCCGATAGGGAGGGGAAAAAAATGAATAGTTTCATGCAGACAAGATTTAGATTTCACTGAAATAAAATAAAATCTGTGGTAGAAATATTTAGTCACTGGTCCTCTGACTAATAATAATACTAATCCGAACACATTGTCTCTCAAAATGCGTAATATTAAAAAAACAAAATGCTAGTCAGAATACTATACTAGTAATAATACCAGTCCGAACACATTTTCTCTCAAAATGCGTAATATTAAAAAACGAAATGCTAGTCCGAATACTATACTAGTAATAATACTAGTCCGAACACATTTTCTCTCAAAATGCGTAATATTAAAAAACGAAATACTAATCCGAATACTATACTAGTAATAATACCAGTCCGAACACATTTAATACTATATAATATTAATCCGAATAATAATACTAGTTCAAACACACATATAATACTAGTCCGAACACATTTTCTCTGGTTCATTTACGTTTCTCGATTATATATTTTCCGTTAAAAAAACAGTTAAGTGAACTTAAAGGAAAAATTAAAACACAAAGAATGAGTGATGTTTACAATTTTAATGAAATATGCTATTATTTGACAATGAAACTCACCATAACACGAAACTGAAAATTAAAAAAATACCAATCCCTTTACATATCTACTATCACTTTATATCGATTACCGCTGCAGGAACCATTGATAATTATTTTATCTTGGTCATTTTAATTTGATTTTTTATTTATGCATTTAGGAGTAATAAAACTCGTCCTTCATTAAGAATTTGATACATCATCTAGTTGGAACCTTGGGCATAAATTTGAAATCGATAACGCCTAATTCTTTCGAACCTTGTCATACCAGCTCAATTTTGTGCTCTGGAATCTTGTCTCATTCCTATGAATGTCATAAATTAAAATATTGTTTCCGCCCCCCCCCCCATACCACTAGAAAATGCATCCTTTCCTGATTTGCCTTATTCGGCCATCGTCGTTTTCCGCGGTTACTGCTGTTTTTTTATTTTTTTTATTTGCTTTGTTTTCTTGTTGTTTGCATTTTTCATCTTTATTTTAGTATTCGCAGGACTTCACGTTTTCTTTTTTTCAAATCTGTTTTTATTTTCTTCACTCATGTCATGATGGATTATGTGAATGAGTCCTTGTTTTCGCGCGTTCGAAAAATGTCGGAATTTTCCAGTTAATAATTTTTTGAAAGTAATCTTTCCGTTCTTGGAATTAATCATTTCAAGGTGAAAAGATGATAGCCATTTTCATTTTGCGAAATATTTAGAAGTCTCAACCGATATCGTATAGCAAATTTTATAATTTGAATTTTTTTTAAGGTGTTGTTTTTCTCAATAATATAAGTATGAAAAACATTTTGACACAGATTCTTCGATAAAAACAAACTTTCTTTCAGTTCGAGGATATGGAAATAAACATTAGATATGGTTTTATGAGATAATATGAATGATATAAGGTCTCTGTTATTATGAATTATTTAAGAATTGTTGCTCTTAATAAATAAAAGTAGTAAAAAAACACAAAATACATATTCGATTCTGGAAGAAAAATAATTCGATTAAACATTTCTGTTTATTTTAATCACATGGAAAGAAATTGAGAAAACTTCATATTTGGATAATAAATATGGTTGTACAATAATAGTCAGTGGACACTGTCAAATGGAATAATGTGCATAAGTGTACACCAATAATCTGAGGGCGACACTGTGGAGTGATATAATATGTATAATTGAACAATGAAAATTTATCGACACTGTATAATGATTACTTTACAATGATAATCTGCGGAGACTGTATAGTGACACAATGAGTATCTACTCTACAATCATAATCTGCGAAAGCTGTATAAAGATATAGTGAATATTTTTCTGTGTAGATAAATATAATGTGTATAACTGTACAATGAAAATGTGTGGATACTGTATAGTGATTTAATGAGTGTCACTCTACAATGATTATCTGTGGACATTGTATAGTGATATATTGAGTATTTACTCAACAATTACAATCTGTAGACACTGTAAAGTGATATAATGAATATTTACATTGCAATGATAATAATCTGTGGACATTGTACTAGTGTTATAATGAATATTACTCTACAATACCTGTGGAAATAGTGTGATATAGTGAGTATAACTGTGAACAAGGTAATGTGCGTAACTATACAGTAAATAATTGACATTTAATAGTGAGATATTGGGTATAGCTTTACAATAATAATGCATGAACACTGTATCCTTAACTTTAACCCACTGATGATTCCCCACGTAAACCCGGTTTTCCCAGGCAAATAGTTTAGAGGGGAGAAACATTCTCCCGATTTTGTCCATTTTCTAAACCGCCAGTTGATTAAAATGCCTTTTCTTAAAAAAAAAAAAAATAATAAAAAAATGATTGTTAGTTTTGGTAACATGATTGTGGAAGGAAACCAAAATATTAAATAATTAAAAACAAGTTCTTGATAGAAACATTTTACTTCATCTCAGTCAGAAAGGGAGGGAGAAAATAAATTTGTGGAAATCAACAAACAAATCTACACCACGAGACATCGGAGTTCTTCTGAAAAATAATCTCACAATCGGGAAAAATGGGGGGGGGGGGTCGATTTACGAATGTTGGTAATACACATCAAACTGTCATTAAGCGAGAGAGATGGAGTCCTCTTCTTGGGATAAAAACTCCCTCATAAAGGACTGTCCTCCCTTTTTTCTTCTGAGATTTGCATATTATATTGCCGACCCCCCATCCACTCATTGCCGCCACACCAGTCCCTCTAATCTGTATTTCATGATACAGTGTAATACGGAAGATACCGGGTATTGGAAAAATGTAGAAACCACAATTTATCACAACCAAAAAAAGAAAGGAAGAAAAGAAAGGAAAAAAGGCCCTTTTTCTTGGACGAGGTCTTGAATTTATAATCAGGAGATGAGAAAAGAGAAAGACAAAAAATGAGTGAGGGGGGTATAAAAAAAAATTTAATATTGATGGCATTCACGATAAGTGATGCAATATTATAATGAAGTAAAAATCCTTTTGTTGCATGTTTTACAAGGGCCCTTCTCGATAAGAATGAAACGTTCGGACTATGGGGATTATTTGGAAATTCTTCGACATTTTCATCACATTCTTCTTCAGAGCGGGGAATTAATTTTCTCTATTAACGCACACAAAAAAGCGCACTTTAGATGATGCTTTTGTGAGTTAAAAAATATTGTTACTATGAGATGGAATCGCGCATGGAGGAAATTTTTTAATGGGATTTTATACATTCATAGCGCTTTAATGAACATTTAAAGGAAAAGTCATGATGCGAGTTTGATAAATAAACAATAAAATATCCGGGAATGGATTAACAATCAGATAATATAACCCCAAAAGTAAGCGTTACAAAAACAATCTAAATATTTTCAATTCAGTTTTGTCCTTCTATCAAAATCCGTCAGAAGGTGGCGTTTCAACACTATTGTTGACAAGCATTGATTGTTGTGGGAAAACATAAACTGGGTCGGATTAACTCCTAAAATGTCGGCAAGTGATATAAAAAATGGAATTTCATACCCCCAATATCACTAAATTTTGGAGGCAGGGGTAAAATCTTTTAAATATCATCTAAATTTAGATGATATGCGTTTAAACACATTATCAGAAAAAAAAGACTTTAAAAGATTTTCTCACAGTTATCCTAGATATTGAGAGTGTTTTGAATTCTCGACCCATTACCCTTTTATCTGGCGATAACTTTGAAACCTTGTCACCAGGTCACTTTTTAATAGGGAGAGATCTTTGAACCTCAATTCATTGAGTTCCCATAAAAACAGACTTTCTAAACGGCAAAAAAATTAAAGCCAACAGAAGCTCTGGAAGAGGGACTATTTACAACAACGTTCTGAGTGGATGTTTACAAAAAATAATGTTAAAAGTTGGTTCGTTTCACTTGTGCATCACATGAGCATTTGCCATGTACAAAATGGCTAACAGGGAGAATTTTTGAAATAATTTGTGGTAAGAATAGAAAAGTACCGAATGATAAATATCCTGTTACCAAATGGTAAAATATTGAAACGAAATGTTAGAGATATATGTGTGCTTCCAATCGATAGTAATTAGATTTTCTTTTTTTTCAAATGAGTTTTTTTTTTTTCTTGTATACATCGAGTAAATATTATTTTCTTTAAGTACTAGCATTTATTGCGATGAAACCTCTCAGGTTTTAAGGCTGGGAGTATATTCAATCTAGAGTAACAGTAAACAGGGCGCATGCGTCGTTATTGCATGCGTTGCTATGGCAACCGCTGCTGTTTGATAATTTTTAGAATACTTTTTTCATTATGCATTGCTATTTTTGGTGAGTTTACCTTGAATTGTGGGACCTGAGCGGTTCTAAAAATATCACTGAAACTGTCAATAAAGAGAATCTCATCCGTGGAACGATGTTTTCCTTGTTTAATTAAGAATCAGAATTCTAGTCAACAGTTCAAAGGATGAAAAAAATTTTAAAAGTAAGGTTTCAAAATACAAAATCTGAGCAGAATCGGTCGAACAGTTCCTCTGGATGCATAACTAAGCAATCCAGGGCTTAATATAGGGGTAGGTAATCCAGGGCTTAGGCACAAATACATTTTGAAAGTCGAATTCTAAGTAAGTAGCTTTATTTGAAGATTTTTTTTATTGGCCTTTGATCTTCAATACAAAGATCCACTGAAAATACATATTTAAATCACACGTCACATAGGTAATTTGGAATTAGTAGAATACAAAATAACAGTCAGCATCGTGATTTGCGCAAAAAAATATTGTAATTGATGCAAACACTTGCAAATTGATGTTTGTTTGTTTTTTTTTTAAATTCCAGAGGATTTTTAGTTTAAATCCACCACATTTTTATCATTTCAACAAAAACTTGAATGGGTATAATTATCGACTAAGTCAACCTTAATCTATCAAAAGGTACCTCCAGATGGAATCGAGTTAACAAGTCTTATATACTACTGAATTGGTATTTAATATTTACAGTGGTAGTTGCGCCACAAGCCAACTAAATATCAGCTCACATTCCGATCTCCAAGTGTGGCTTCATTTCTCATTCGGACATCAGAATTTGAAGCAATCATCATCCATAATATTTAACGATGCATCTGTCATAATCTGTAAGTAATACTTTTCATATATTTTTATACAAGTTATTTTCATTATTAAAGCGTTGCGATTTTTCTTGCTCAATGGCAATATTACGGTTGGTAATAATGATAAATGTTAAGATCGTTCTTAGAACAATTTTTAAATTATATTAGATTATATAAATTATATGAAAACATTCAATTCCAAAAGTACAAGTAATAGGTCATTATTTAGTGAACATGATTTTAATCTGATTAATCTGAATTTTTAGCGACATTGTTCTTTCTTTCCTTTTTAATTTATTTAAGCTGTATTTTTTTTTTTTTTTTACTCCGTCTAGCGCTTTTGAAAGAACAAACTCTTCGGTGCATTTTGATAATTTTAGTAGTTAGCTTTAAATTTCCTCTTCTGTCTGAGCAAATGTTCTTAACATACATTTTCTCAGGTAAAAGAGGGGTTATGAATTCGATATATAAAAGGAAATCGAAAAGAGGAGTTATGAATATGATAAAACGATTTTATAAAAAGGGCAAAGATTTTTAACTCTTAACTATTAGCAATTTAATTGCAATAAGATATGGAAAAAAAAAATCAAAAATACTAACAAAAGTATTAAAGCTATTTAACTTTAGCAGGTGGGTGTAAAGTTAAAATAAAATTGGAAAATTAAAAAGAGGAAAGCGAATTTTCTTTAATGTGATACAGCATTTGTTTCTCAAATTTTATTTTTTTGATTTCTTGATAAGTCTTAATATCTTCCTTGTAAAGGTTTTAAAAAAAACCTAATAACTGGAAAGATATTCATGATTTTAAGCCAAAGCTTGCAATGTTGGATTAAAATTTAAACAAGCTTATAACTAAAAACTCCATAAGATGAATTTTAAAATGTGATACATACTTAATAATTATACAAAATGAAATTTTTTAAATTAATTGTAGCCTTTTTTTTAAAGATATTAAATATATTTTTTATTAAAATAAGTTTTAATAAAGATAACATATGATTAATTAATAAAAAATGGTAATTTTTTTTTTTGGGGGGGGGGAGTTATTAAAAAAAATTCAATTTTGAAGTTTAATAGCGAAAAAAAACTTTGATTTTTAATTACAAAAATAAACATTTACATTTGTATTGTGAGTGTAAATTATGAGAAATACTTCTAAATTTTGAACAATTTTTAAAACTTATCACAAGATACGTTTTTACAGTTTTAATAAAATTATTCAAAAATAAGGATTTTCTTAATTTTATAAAAAATGAAACAACTTTGTATACCAATCACTGTTAGTTTTATCATTGTGAGATAAAACAAATTGTAAAATTAAACAGATTGTCTGAAAAAAGTTCGATGCTTAGAAATAAAATAAGGAAATAAAAAGGTTCAGTTTTAATACGTAAAAGATACGTTAATGTTGCAACACTTTTATCATTATTATTTATGCTCATCAAGAGATTGCTCCAGAGGTAATATTAAATTTCGGGAAAAATAGCTTCGAGGGAAAAAAAAAACCGTTTTTAGTAGAATAGAATAGTTAGAAGACATATTTTGATAAAATTTATTTACGTTTAGAATTTTATTTATAGATTGAATACATTAAATTATCTATACAATAAAGACTATTTACGTTAGTAATTTAGCATTTTAACTTCTTTTTTTCCTGACACTTAAAATTGATATTTTCAAAAATAAACTACTGTTGCATTTTAAATTAATACTCAACAATTTGTCTAAATATGAAATAAAATATTTATTCTAATATAAAGATTTTCAGTGCCGAATAGAGAAAAATATAAGATTAAAAGAATTAAACTAATAAAAGAAAATAATAAAAGAGTTCAATTAGAAATTTTACTTTGTATTTCATGTACAATCTAATTCCGTAAATTACTAGGAAAATTGAATTGTACAGACGAAGTGACTAGAAAAGCTTTCGAAATTTAAACAAAAAATACTTAAATAAAAAATAAAACAATTAGAATTTTTACTTTGTACTAAATGTAGATTGAAACTAATAATTATAATTAAACAAACTTATAATTAAAAATTTTATGAGGTAAATTTATGCAACTATTATAGGTCAATACGTATATATTTAATAAGAAACTAATAATTATAATTAAACAAACTTATAATTAAAAATTTTATGAGGTAAATTTATGCAACTATTATAGGTCAATACGTATATATTTAATAATTTTAATACAAAAAACCAGTAACTTAAAAAGTAACAGTTAAAAATATTTTATTTTACAAATAAAAAAACCTTAATCATTTTATAGACATTAAAGAAAATTACAATGCCCCTCCATAAAAAATGTAATTTTCTTAAAAATAAAAAATACATTTAAAACTATATCTCTTAGCCAGCTAGCAAATAAAATATGTACAATATATGCAAAGGTAAAAACAGTTGAAATTTTACAAGAAAGGTTCTAGATGATCTTTGCACCACAGCCAGCTGTTAGCCTTGGCCGTCTGAACAGTTTATTCCATACCAATCCATCACATGCTAGTACACTGCACTAATTTACTCCTAAACAACTTAGCCACTTTTATGTTATATTTTCTGAATTTGTTGCACTAAATCAAACTAATTCTACACTTTAATATAATAGTAAAATAAAGTATTTCCAATATAGCAACTATTTTTAAATAAAAAGAAGATAAACAAGTACTTAATGATTATATTAATGCATAGGGTTACTTTAACGAGTGTAAAATCCTTATCAAAATAATGATCAAGACCCAAATGTAAAACAGTATAATTGATGATAAAAACTCAACTGGCTTCAAAAAATATGAAAAGGGAAGTAAAAGTCGACATGTTTTGAGCGTTCAAATATAATCGCCCATTCTCAAAACTTGTCAAGCTTGAATAACTAGTGATTTTTAATATTTGACGCTCAAAACATATCTATTTTTATTATTATCTATTATTTTTTAAATCAATGAAGTTTTTATATTTTCGATTCAGTTTCTTGGGATTATCTATTTAGTTACACAACATATTAAATTATTTCACTCGATATTAAAATAAGTTTTACATAAGTTATAGGCATAGGTTCTTAGATTGAAAAAATAAAATAATTCACCACTTTGTAAAAAAATCAATGCAGTAAATTTTTTTTTTTTCCCCTGTAAGCCGTTTCCGTCCTACACGAAGTTGTTTGAAAAGGTATTTTTTATATATCGATGCCAAAGTTTATTCTACATATATTTCAGGGTATAATTTCGGAGTATTTTGATCGAGTTTATTTTTACATCCTCATTTGCTTAAAATTATTAAATAATATGCTTAAAATAAATTATTCAAGCTACATAATTTAATGAATTTATAGTATAATAGTAAACGGGGCTTCCATCGCATATCTTTAACCTTGATACCACAATCATTAAATAAATGGAATAAGCTTAGATAAATAATAAAAGTTAATTTTTTCCTCGTTTTAATCTTCAAGGAAATATGTTTCGATCAAACAGATTTCATTCTGGAAAATAGCGAAATTATTGAGTAGGTCCCTTGAAGCAGTATAGCAATATCATTCTTATCCTCTTTTGACGAAATAAAAAAATAATTGGAAAAATTGATTTTCACAGTTTCTGTAAAAAGTATGGTAGCCTTCTTGCGACGTTTTTATAATTTTTATTTATTTTTAATCAAAATAAGTTTGGAAATAGCGTATGTATCAGATGATTCTAAAATTGAAACGGCTTCGGAATCTTTTTACAAATTTCAATTTTTAGTATTTCCTGCTTAACAAAATAAGGCATTTTTCCACAAATCATATCTTGAGAATCATGCTAAAGTAAAAAATGAAACAAAATAGTTTAGTATATTATCCGGAAAATATCTACATGGAATCATAAAGAAAGGATAAAAGATATAATGAAATAATTAGTGAATCACACGTGGTCAGATAATTAAAAATTTAATTTTACAACTAAGATGTTAGGACGACATTTAAGATACTGAGATATTTTAAGACGCTTAAAAATATTGGCTACGTATTCGACAGCTTTTTATGTTCGGTATCTTTATACTCTTTGTAGTGACTTATAAAACATCAACACTATTTTAGATTATCTATGTTAAAGTCACAGGAAACAAAAAAAAAGAGAAACAAAAAAGACAATCAATGATTTGTATTTTTTTTTCCGAAAAATATAGTATATTTAGTAAATAATCAGCTGTTTTGTATTAAATAATTTTAAACAGCGGAATGTTTTTAATTTCTTAACTAGGTTTTATTCTTAGCTAGTAGACAATAATTCTTTTAAAAAAAACTTGATTATAATTTTAAAAGGAACTTTACTTTAAAGAAAACCTAAATTAAAGTACTAAAAAAATTTATTAGTATATTAATGAAGAAATAATAAACGTAGTAGGGTAAAGAATAAGATTTTTAAAAATGTTAAAATTTACTTAAATTGTTGGTAAAATATTTCTGCGAAACACTTCCGATTAAGATTAAGATTTCTTTTAAGATTAAGACGATACTATAAAAGATGTTGAGAAATTTGGGATGATGTATTACTACGTATTTTTATTAATATTTATAAAATTGTATTTTATTATAAATCTATTCATACGTATGTATATTATTGTAATTGTATCAGTTATTGAGAAAAAAAACTAAAAAATAAGCACGATCTTATCTTCTGAAGCACGCTTTTATAAAACTAGACATTCGTTGAAAAAAGTGTTTTTTATTACTAAATTGCAAATAAATTATTAAAGGACTAAAAAAGAAACATCGTATTTTATAATTTGAAAGAAATATGAATCACAAATATGAATGAAATTTTACACTAAGCGCGCGAATTCAAGTTCCTCCCAAGTTTATCACATTTTAATATTAATCGCCCCATTTAATTATTTCTTTATTGTCGCCAAATTACTTTTTTAAAAATAATAATTATAATTTTTCTCAGCTTCTAATAAATAAAAACAGTTGAAACTTTAGATTTTTCAATTGAAAAATATGTAGATTAATATGGTATAAAAATATTCATACCTTATAATTCAAAATTTTTTCATCCTCAATTTAATTAAATAATAAAAAATAATTAATAATTATTAAAAATTATTTTTTTCATGAAATTATCTTTGAGTAAATGAGTTTTATAAGTGGGTGCAATTTTCTTTGAATTGCTTCATTAGTTTTAAAAATATGACTAAAAACGTAAAATTAACATTAAGGGGTACGAACTTTGGAGCACTCTCCTGACCAAACTATGGGGACCCTATTTCCCAGATTGCGGTTGAAGGTTAAGAATCCAAATATGTAAGAAAAAAGATATGTTTATTCAGAGAAAGTGCGTTTTTGTGTCTGATTCCGTAACTTAATTAATAGTTAGCACTAATTAATTAGCATATTTGAGGTCACCCCCAGGAACCATTAAGATTGACACTTAGTTCGTGAAAATCCGATCATTAGAACGAAAGTTATTCAGGGTGATTCTTTGCGGACTGTACCTATCAAATTTCATTAAAATTGGTCAAGATAATTGACTGCTCTTACTTTCTTAAACCCGTGTACTTCTTAAATAAATTTCTAACTGGTAATTGTATTTAATTTTCAATTCATGCGGATGGAATCTTACAGTGTCTAGATTCGTATTCCTTGATATTTTTTTACCTTCCAATGCACTGTTTACTGCCATAATTTTCAGAGGTGCAACTTTAGACCTTCCTACTTTTTTGTGCAATTAGAGAACCACTCAACTCCACTTCTTTAAAAGCTAAGATTCTACCTCATTCGCCTCATATTCAATGAGTTCCCGTTAAACGAGCATTCTTGCATGTTTCATGCTTGAAAATGACGTCATTAGTATAGACTTTATACTTTTTCCTAGTAAATTTTCAATGATTATGTCAATTTTGCCATGATTTAAATAATATGCAAAATAAAATTGTCATACAAAGCAATTAGGCTCTACATTTTCAAGTAGAAAATAAATTTGCATGCTCAGTCATAACAGGGGTGTTTCATATTTGGCGACTTTTTGCTCAGCTTTGTACATTTTTCCAGCACTGTAAAATACTGAATCTTACACAAGTCAATTTAATTAAATTAAATGGTATTTTAATTTTATAAATATCAATTTCAAAGTATTGTTTTTCAACTCCTTGGTGAATATAATTGATTAATACATTTGAACTGTGATTTTAGTGTTATTCTAAAAATTGGAGTCATATTAACTTCATAAGAATTAATACATTTAATAATTGTTACAATACTTGTTGATAACTGCTTTGTACCAGGGTTCGTAATTTTTTTGATTTTTTAAAAAAAACATATAAAAAAATACGATTTTTTTAATTTAAATCAGATTTTTTTTTAATTCAAATACACTGTAATAGCTTTGATTTATGACTAAAAAAACTTTATAAATGTTTAATCAAAATTAAATTAATATTAAAACTATATTATAAGAATATTTTAGAGGCTCTAACTTACTAAAATAATTTTTCATTATAATACATAGCTTTGAATGCATAGTAACCATTTTGAAACAAATACATGATTTGAAGACTAGATGAAATAGAGAATTTAAAGAATAGTTTAACTATTAAAACAAAGTTTCAATTACCAATCCATAATTTTATTTTAAAATTGTGACTTTTTTCTTGATCTTTAAAATGACAAAAGAAATGTAACGGTTGTGTTTATAAATGTAGTCATTCATCAATATTTAATCTATATATTTTTTTATTAAAATATTCATTTTTAATCCTATATCAAAATAGATAAGTTAAAAAATATTTTTAAAAAAATCTATGTACTCATTAAAAAAAAAATTTCACAAAATTTCTTTATAGAAAATCTGATAATGTCAAAGATACTGTAAACATATTATGAGAAAAAAATACTTAAATGTTTACTTTAATCTGTACTTTCAACCTTAAGAATCAAAAGATTTTTAAAAATGTAATTTCAAATGTGTTGAAATTTAACACATACCAAGAAAAAAAGTAATTTTGTTAACTAAAATTAATTAATGCAGCAATAGTAATTTTAAAACTAATGTAGCAATTTATTTAAAATAAATTTTAAAACTAATAAAATAAAATAAAATATCAATAATTTACACCGATTTTAACTTTTTAAATAAATGATTTTTTTAAAAAAAATAATTTGATTTCAATCATAATTTAAATCATGATTTAAATCAACAAACCCTGCTTTGTACCCTAAAAATGTTCAAAACAATAGTTTTATTTTAATATATAAATAAATGAAGATCACAATTTTTCTGATGAAAAAACTTAACATTTCAATTTTGGGAAGAAAAAAAACTTTTATACAAACTCACTAAAAAATAACAAGTGTAACAAAATGAAATGATAATACGTAACACATGACACTGACTAATCATCCAATAAACAGGCTTAAAATGTCTCTTCAGTTCAAATAGATGTAAGGGATGATTTAATGCATCCAGAACTCAGATCACCATCAAATAAATTTACCACAAGGTAGCATATTTTACCATAATTGTTACTTAACAACTCATTTTCTGTATTTTAATTTTTTACTACCAATCTTTTTTGAAAAGAAATCTTAAAAGAGAAATTAAAATGTGTTAAAAATGTGTATAATTAAAAATATACACATTTTTACATGTTATAGAGCAACATGTAAAAATGTGTAAATTTTTAATTACTGCCCCTTAGGAATAAATTTTTTTAATTTTGACTCCTGCCTTATAAATTTTACTCCCTGTTATATAAATTTTTTTTTAAATTATTATAAATGACAAAAAAAAAAAAAAATAAATAAATAGAACAAATAGGTATCTGCAGGTCATTTTTAATAAAAAATATCAACATGACAATAAAATAGGAAAGTTTCTGTTTATTTTTCAATGTTTGCATTGAAATAAAAACTATTTACATTATAAAGATATGAAGATCAATGTTTTTCTAATAGCATAGCTAATAGCTCATTTAAATGAACAGTGATTTTGCGGGGATCATCAACTAAACCAGCTGACACCATAGCTGCATCATATACCTGCAAGAGTAAATAAAGTGATATAATATGTATGTATGTAATCAATTTCATAGAACATATGGTAAAGCCCCCCTATCAATATGCATTTAAAGAATGCATGTTTACATGTATTTGTCTTTTAAATGATAACGTGTAAAAGTAAATTTATATATTACAATCATTCTTAGAAATTTGTTGCAAATGATGGTGAATTTTGTCTACTAAATTTAAATATTACTTATCTATATTTGCAGGGGTGATTTTTAGCACAACTCAAACATCCTGAAAATTTCTTGAGTAAAATCATTAATGAAGCATTTCAAAAAATTAATGTCTTTATAAATTTAAGTCATTGATATTTTCAAAACAAGAAATTTTAAATAAATTATATGCAGCATGATTTAAATGAATAATTATGTATAAGTTTATAAATATAACAAGTTAACAATAAATATAATAAGTATAATAAGTATAAGTTAAACAATATCTCTAATCACATTTATTATTCTACCAGAAAAAATATTTACAAATGAAAAATATGGCAAGTATAAATTCTAGTTCTAATATTTCTAAATAAAATATACAAGAATTTGTATAAATAAATATAATTGATGATTTCTTGAAACTTCTGGACCTTGGAGTTCCGGATCCTGATTTGCATAAAATCCGGATTTTTTCCAGAGCACAATCATATCTGTATTTGTAAACAATTTAAGTTAAAAGTTAGGAACCAAAAATAAGCAAAACGAAATTTTAAGGATGTGTATGCTGTTTTATGCAAACATACATATTTTTGAAATTTCATTTTGCTCATTTTTGGTTTGTAATTTTTATTTAAATTGCTTACAGATGATAAATTTGGTTTCAGCTGCTTTTAGCACTTTTCCATTTTGACTCACCTTTAAAGTTTTTATCCTAAAATTTTATCTTAATATTTGTTTCAATCAATATTTGTTTTAGGTCGAACCAAAAACGTTAAGTTGGCAGTACCAGAGTCACATCTACAGAAGATTTTTAAAACTACGTAAGTATCCACAGTTATTTCGCTCATGTGCAAAAATGGCAAAATATATAAAGTGGATATGAAAAATAAATTATGTATGTTGTGCAATTCCCAGCCCAAAGTAGGGTTTCAGCAAATTTATGCAGGCAAATAACTAAACCTTAAATTTATAAGTAAAAAACTTTTTTCTTCTTAATAGCTGAAGGAGAAATTAGAAAATTTCTGAGTATCAAATTGAAGCATTGATTTTCCTTGATAGCTCAAATATAACTCATTTCTAGCTTAGGAAATCTTTGTTTTGTCTAATATATATTTTAAATGCAGCTGGTAATTAAAAAAAAATCCAGAAATTTAGAACTCCTAAACTAAAGACCCAAGTCCCCTAAGTCTAATAAAATCTCCATATGCTGTTACACACTAAAATCCCACTCATTTTTAATTAATAACTTACATACATATATGTTAAACGAGTATTTGTTTTTCAATATTTGTCCCACAAAAAGAAATTAATTCAAGTAATATTTTTTTAGGGAATTTTTTATATATTTTTTTTTTTAAATCGAGGAAAATCGGAAAATTAAATAAAAAAATAAAAAACCGGAAGGCGGCAGTTTCGATAGAAAACCTGTAATCTTCCGGCTAAACCGGAAGAGTTGGTAGCTATGTAATTGTTTTTGGTTTGGTAGCTCACTTCACATTTAAGCTACACTAATGGGTTAACAATGGTCTTCATCTTTAATGATTATTTATCCAAAGACAATACAATACTGGCATAAGCGCACACTACCACGATTCAGATCAAAAAACAGATTGATATACTTGAAGTCAAATGAGTATGAGTAACAAAATCAATTAACAAATACAAAACTCTAAACAAAATCAATTAGTAAACAGAATCAAATGTAATCTTTAACTAATAGTGGCATACAGAAGGGTCAACAACATTCATTCAACGACTATGGACACACAAAATGTAAGTTTATAATGATTTTGTTTTTTTATAAAATTAAATTTTTCAATAGAATAGAATTACATTTTTAAATTTTCAGGAATATCTAATCTAGAACTTTGTTTAAAGAATTCCATTCCTTTTCACGCCACCAAATTCATGCTCTTAAACTTTATCTCTTTTACTAGTTATTGAAAAGCTTCATGAAGTCCAAAATACCATAAGCAACAAGCGGGAAGTTTGTAAGAGTGAAGAAACTGATGGTTTAAAACAGCTATTATTAAATACAGATCCAAAGTTAAAGTACTTAAAAACAAAATTAAATCTATGCACAATCAACAAGAAACATAATGGATTACTTTTTAATATATAAGCGATTATTTTGAAAGTGGTAAGAATGCTTTTTTTATGCAACCAACAGATTTTAGTGTTTGTGTTTGATTTTGTTTAAAAATATTAGCAAACATTATGTCACTCAATATTTCGACTTTAATCAATCAATAAAATTAATTTATTAATTTACAATTTTCAATATGTATTACTTTGAAAGTGATATGAAGCCATTTTCTTGATTCATTAAAATATGTTAAAGTTTGGAATACAATCAATTTAATAATACAGTAGAATCTTGATTAATCAATTTCATTAGACCATTTATTCCAAACAATAGTTACGGGAAAATATGAACATATTCTTGAAAATATATGGAATTAATAGGATTGTAACATAATAAATTTAGAAAAAGAACAAAAACATTTAATTCAAAATGTTATGTATTTACAGCATTTAAGAAGTAAAAGGAAGATGAATTAACATTTATTATTAATTTTTGGTTCAAACACACTCTTTTTGTTCTAAGAGCAAACTAAAAAAATTTGTAATTTATAATAGATTGCAATTCATTTTCTGTAAGATTGTGAATACAGAAAGTTCCTCATTGTTACAGTGAATGTTGGCTGTTTTACTGCCTTCATCGCCATCGTTTTGTACCTCTATAGCTTCTGTAACCATATCTTGTAGTAAAAACTTTCAGCATTTTCACTAACTAATACGTAAATATCAAAATTGATGCTTGAGACATTTTTCCCAGACTAAAACAAATGCTCAATTTCTTCATCATTAGCATGAGAAGATGATACTGTATTTTTCTCAAAAGAAAAAAAATCTTCCAATTTATTTTATTATTCTGATGCAGGATTCTGCTCACCTTAAAAACGACCTAATAAGAATAGCAACCATTAAAACAAGATGATACATATAGGGATACAAAAGATAAGACGACTGTTCGATTGCATTGCAAAGATTTTTTCATTTGATATTGTAATTTTACACGACTAACAATTTTTTGATCATTAATAGTTTTTTTATTATTTATTCTCGTAATAGTATAGATCTACTTTTTTAATGTATTGAAATAATTCAAGGTTTGTGAATGAATCAATTTAAAAATATGATAAACAATATATCCTATTTCTATAAATATAAGCAGAAGTATTTATAATTCTTCCAAAACTACTATTAATCCATCTTTTATGATTCATGTAAGGACTAGGGACATAACAATATAAGACTAAGATTTGATGGATGCCATAGATAATTTAAACAAAGAAAAAAAAAATGAACTTACCTGAAGAGCAACTAATTCTCCTAACTTAGGATTGCTATTACGCAATGTATTCAATTTTTGCATGATCGGGTGGCTGTAAGTAAATACAATTCAAAAATTTAATTACAATTATTGCTTTTTAAAAAGAAACAATGAATAAATTCACTAAGCTTTTGTTAATATACAATCAAAACATGCAGCTTTCAACTTGACATTGTCTAAATTTTTTTTAAACAATGAGTGCCATTAATTTTACTTAATAAGCACAGCTACAATGTTGATGAAAAATGCATTTTTTTGCATTTTTAGTAGCTTTTTTTTCTTTTATAGGACATTAATTGTGCTTTTTTTTTTAGAGGGAGGACATATTTGATAACACAATATAATTTTAATAGCCTGGAAGATACTTAGAAAAAATTACTATATTCCTATTTATCATTTTTTATTTATAAATACAACTAATGATTTACAATTCTTTTAAAAAGTTAATGTTAAACTTGTTTTTGAACATTTTAAGAGCATTAATTTTTTTGGGGTTTTTAGAAATTATTATTTTTTAAGAATTTAAATGCCATCAACATACCAGTACAGTTAATAAGCAATGCACATTAAATAATATAGACACATGTTCTTAAATCACCTTGAAAAACAATTTCAATTGTTATTTTATCTCACAAGGGTCATAAATCAGAATTGCTTAATTGTCTCACAGTGTTTAGAAAATAACTGCATTGTGAAGCTTTAACAGTGTAATGTGTTTATATGCCTCATCGAAATAAGCACACAAACAATAATTATTTTATATGGCTGTTATAGAACGTGTCATACCTTTAGAATACCTCTGTTTAAAAACACATTTTGAATGAGGCATAAAAAATAAAAGTCAAAATAATAAATAGCTTTCTTCCTACAGCGATGGCACTACTTTGCCCATATTATTTATGCCCTATTAAATATAGATTACAAAAGTCAGAAAATATATATGACACTCAATCATGACATTAAATTATTGTGATCATAACAGAGACATTTACTCTTCACTAATATTTTCCCTCTCTCTCTCTCTCTTTTTTTTTTTTTTTTTGTAAAATAATTTCTGAATTTCATAACGTTTATTAAACACCCAAGTTAGGATACAAAAAGAAAAAAAAAATCTTTTTCCATTAGAGCAAATATTATATGTTTAATACTTAAATTATATTACTTTCTATTTGTTACAGAACACTTTTAAAATAAACTCGTACTTTCAGGGAAAATAACCAATTATTAATAATTGTTTGGTATTCAAACTAAGGCATTTTTTAATCACTTTGTAATAAAATTGCTGCGGCTCAATTACCCAAATAAAAGCAAAATATAATATTCCATAAAATCTAAATTTCAAAAAAAAAAAAAAAATGCTTAATAGCTTTTTTTTTTTTTGTTGGGATAAATGGCATAGGATTCACAAAAGTGTTTTAACACTTATACTTGCCAATATTGAAAAAATAAAGAATAACAGAAAATTTTGCTAGTGACATTTTTGGACTATTGGTACAGTTTTTAAAGATCATGCAAAAGTCAAAAATAGAAAATATAAGCACTTGCTTTTAACATAATAAAAAATATACAGTCAGGCCTCGATATAAGGTCACCCTAAGGAACATCGCAAAAGTGACCTTATAAGCGGGGTGACCTTTTAACCCATTCATTAGCAGTTCATAACTAAGCACGTAAATAGTAAGCATTATGATATTTTAAAAATGGCAATATAAACGAAAACGATCGGCCATAAATAAAGTATTTAAGTCAATAAATTTTAACAGAATTAGTAAAGAATTAAAGAAAGTTAGATTTTTGAAGATGCCTCGTTAGATTTTTGATGCCTCGTTTTTGGTTTCATTTTTGGAACAATGTTTTCTAGATTTTGTAACTTCTCAAAATGTTCCTCAGTTTTCTCATGGTTTATAAAAAAATTTCATATGACATTTATGGCATTGGTTCACAGCTACAGTCTGAGGATCACTGTCAACAACTTGTGAAACAATTTCAAAAATTGTAGCTTGTTTGTTGGCTGCAACATTTTGATAGAACTCGAGGGGTAATTGCCTTGTACAGAAGTTAAAAAGGATTTTGTTAGAAAAGAGCTCCCCTCGCCTAAGATAAAAATGGCCTTATAAGCGATAACGATTTTTAAAACTTGACCATATATCCGATATTCTGTAACAAAGAATTCCTATTCAGTGAGCCGGGACTTTGGAAAAGTGAATGCGGGGTGACCTTATATCGAGGTCTGACTGTATATACAAGCCTTAATCTAAAGAAGACTTTTTCAAACCATTAATCATAATTACTTAAACTAAACCACTCAGCATTAATATAATTTCCATAATTCTTAGTAACTAATTTTATTTTTCAGAATGTCTACACATTTATATTACGAACATATGTAGCTGTTTTGGCTGTGCATATGAAATTTTTATAAAACACAACAGTTACCAGAGAAATTACTTATTATCAGAAGGTGATAATCGAAATTCAGTGTGATTTTCTTCTTTTTTCAATATATAGAAAATTCTCTTTTGCTCTGCGTAGGTTCCTTTACATAACATCTACAATATTTTTAAGTTGCCGAATTGAGAGAAATATTTTTGTCATTGGTGGAAACTGTATCTCTAAAAAAGGTTTCTTTAAAAAAAATTTCATCAAATACAGAGAAATTTAAGAATAAATGAGTAAATAAATGGGAGATAATCGTAAAATATGAGAGTCTCCTTTAAAGAAGGCAGATGTGGCAGGTATAAATATTAGTCAGCTGTGTAAGCAAGTTAACAGGTCTTGCTTCAAACAAAGTTAAAGATGAGAGTTAAACATTACCATGTAAACTAAATAGTTTGGGGCTTATTTCAATTCACCAATTGACTTCAAATCTCATATTTATGTTCAATGCAGAAATATGTTTCATTTTTGCTCAGATTTTTTTATAAGCATTTTTCTAAAAAAAGTAAGATTTTTTCAAAAATTTTTATGCCCAAAAAATCCTATGTACTTTAGCGATTATTTTCATGCATAATTGAAATAAATCTTGTTTTTAACTATCACAACTTCTTGTGTCTTACAACATGTATTTGACTACTTTTCCTTACTTAAAAATTGCAGGTGCTGCCTATCAGATAATATCTCTCCTAAAAGAATTTTTTTTAGAAAAAATCTTTCAACAAAAAAACAGCACCTTTAAAGTACTTCCGAAAATATTTTTAAGCACTATATACATTAATAATTTTCAAATTTCTTTTTTTAAGACTTCATATGATCATGATAAAATAACCAGTTTCTGACAAAGAACTCTTTTCTTGATTATATTAGCCATAACAAAAAGATCAAGAGGTTTTTGGGTTCGATATCAGAGGGTGAAAATGAAGCCTGATATTGAGAATATCTTGCTAGATGCAGCACAGATGCACATGAGAGTGCAATAATCTCACTGAACCCAGCTCAGTATATGCAAATATGGACTCACAAGTATTTCATCAAACATGTAAAATGATTAGCGCTTTCAAACACTATGGACCGGCGGGACGGCGAAATAGATTGTGGTTGAATGAATTGTGAAAACGTTGAATAAAACAATGTGAAAAGCAGGTTTTTGCATAAAACGTGGCAAAAATCGACACGGTAAAGAAAAAAAACCTCAATTTCGAAAACGGCAAATTAAGCACTTTTTAAAAACACCCAATGAAAAAAGAACCTTTAAGGGCTTTAAAAAAACGAATATCGAAAATAAGCACCCTTAAGCACTTTTTAAAAACGTTAGGCACCATGTTATATAATAAGACCATGTTTTATTCTAGAATCCTGCTGAAAAATATTTTCAAAATTAGCTTCTTTTCCCCATATTAAAGTGGTCTAACCCCTTAAGGAGCTTCCTGAAACAATGAATGAGATTAATTACCTTAAATTGAGTTCCAAAGTGAGCTTTAAAAGATAGTTTCTCTCTTCCTCGGACATTGATTGGAGTGCAGTGCGAACATAGTGACGAGCGGCTGACATCTCGTCACAAGATATTAAACATGGATGAGTTGATAACCTTTTTGTCACCTAAAATAATAAACAAACATGCATATCCAGGGTGAGTAGCTAAATTTTTCAACAAAAAATAAGCACCTTTTAAGTACTTTTTATGCACTCAAAAAATATTTTAAGCACTATATACATTAACAAAAGGTAAAATAATTTTCAAACACTTTACATGCTCACGATAAAACATCTAGTTTCTGACCAAGAACTCTTTTCTTGATTATATTAACCACTATAAAGAAGATCAAGAAATTTTTCAGTTTGATTTCAGAGGGTGGAAAATGAAGTCTCAAATTGGAAATATGTTGCAAAATGCAGAAAGTTCAAAAATCTCATCGAACCCAGCTCAGTAGATACACATGAGGACTCCCAAGTATTTAATCAAACACGTACCATGATTGGCTCTATGATATGTTACGGACCAATGGCACGCCCAAATGGATTGTGGCTGAGTGCGTTGAGGAAACGTTGAATAGAACAAGGTGAAAACTACACTTTAGTATAATACACTGCGAAAATGGACATGGTAAAGAAAAAAATCTAATTTTTGAAAATGGAAAACTTTAGCAATTTTTAAAACACCATAAAAGGCTTTAAAAAAAAAATTAAAAAAATAACCGAAAACAAGCAGCTTTAAGCACTTTTTAAAAATGCTATGCATTATATCTGTATCTCAAATTTCAGACTTTAAGATTAATTTCACTGAGCAAATGAAAAAACAAAAACAGAACAATGTAATTTTAGATAGATTTAGAAAGAAAAAAAAAAAAAATCTGCTTGACAACTCTTTTCCTTGCAAGTGCTAACATAGAATTCAGAAAAATTATTTTTAAAAAATAGTTTTTTGAAAAAATATTTTTTGCAATATGTAGTTTAATATAGCAAAATATTGTATAATATTGTATTCTTTTGGTTCAAAAGTTTTCAATTATTACTGATAAACTAAACTTTAATGGATTGAGACTAAGCAATGATAAATTAAAATTATGAATCATTTTTTCAAAAACAGTATTAGTGAAAAACACTATTTTTATATAGGTAGTGTGTGGCTCACAAACAGAAGTTAAAAAAATTTGTAAAGGACCTTTATTAAGTAACCATAATAAGTAACAGATCTAACTAAATTATTTATCTCAGACTAAAATATGAAAGTCTGTTTAATCTAAGGAAGCTTTTTAAGTGGAACAACTCTCATAGCTGCCGATATGAATAGATAAAAATTCAGTAAATTTTACAAAATATAAACTTCATGATAATTGTCGTATAATGCACTAAATATTTTACACATAGGGAATTTTAGGGATTTTTATAGTCACCAAAATAGAAAAACTGCAATATTTTCCACTTATGGTTGACATTAAACATACTTGAAATGTTATGGATTATGTTTTCTCGTAATTTCAAATATTAATAGGAATTTAATTCATCTTAAGATAGTTAAAAGATATCTAAAAAAAAAAAACCTAAAAAAGAGAGTTCCAAATAAAAATAAACTGAACATTTTAGAACAAAAAAAGTTTTGAACTGATTTCTATGAATGAGGTTTGCATCATTATGTATTAGTAATACTTAATTAAATATTCAATCAATACTCTGGAAAAAATTTCTATTTCAATAGGTTTTTTTTTTTTAGGAAATTTTCTAAAACATACAAAAACCAGGAGAATTTTAATTAAACCAGCAGAAACTGGCAAAATCCAGTAGAGTTGGCAGCTATGTACTCTCTCTATTTCTATACCTTCTTAGCCTACTAGTTTTACTCAATTACTAGATTTACTTTTGATCAAATTATTGGACCTTTACACAATACGACCCAATCTTAATGGTTCGAGGAGGTCATGATTTAATAAGTGATTAATAAGTAATTTAGTGCAGGAGATATTTCATGTTACAAAAAAATACTTTCTCTAATTACACAAACAGATCTGTTCTGACAGATTTAGATTTCAAACCATTAGAATACAGAATATTCCAAAATATAGGGGGTAGCTGTAATCTGGGAAAAATGGTTCAAATAATTTTGTCAGGAGAGTTGGCCAAAGTTTAGATCTCCTAATGTTAACCTTCCTTTTTGTTATATCTTGAAAATTTTTTAAGCGAATCAACAAAAAAAAAAAAAAATTACACAATTGTAAAAATAATTTATCCAAAGCTATTTTTTGCTGAAAAATACTTTATAATTATTTTTTACCATTTTATTTATTAATAGCCGAACAAAAATTTGAATTGTAAGGTATACAAATTTTTACATCATTTTAAACAATTTAATTTTCTATGTCAAAATACAAAATTGAAACAAAATTTGTCAAATAGTTCCTGAGAAATTGAATTTCAAGGAAATCGTATACTTAAATCAGTACACTCAGAAAAAGAAAAACAATAACTTACAACGATTTTGTTAACTTTATTTCCTAAAAGTGAAGATAACCATTTCATCAAATCTTCTGCACTTGATTTTAACATAACGTTATCATCTGGAAAAAAATGAAAGAAAAGATTTAAAAAAAGGGGACTAAGGATATTTTAGCAAACAATTTGAAAGACTAATAAATTAAAAGTAAAATGTAACAAGTAAGCAACATTAAATAAAATAAACACTATTAAACAAAATATGTGTGATTGAAATTATAAATTTTTTCCCACTTGAGACTGAAACTTCAAAATAATTTATTTAACTTGCTACATTGCAAATTATGCTACCACGATTTAAAAATTCATATACGACAGCAATCTTAATTACTGAACTACAATATTTTTTTTTTCTAAAAAATCTTTTTCTGCCTGAATAGAACCGAAGCAACACTTTTAAAAAGAATGACGGTTATAGGTCATTTTATTTTGAAAGCTATTGCCAGTTACAAAATTACGAGTGAAAATAAAATTGAAGTGCCATTCATCTGAACAAATAACAACACAAACTGTTACAATAACAGGGTGTGTAGCCAAATAATTGAACAAAAAATAAGCACCATTTAAGCAATTAAAAAAATATTTTTAAGCACTTTAATAAAAATATCATAATTAGGCAGGGTTGGAAAGTTTTGATAATTGACGTTTTTATCTTGTTTTTACAGTCGTGTCAAAAAAAAAAGAAAAAACTTTTGACATTGTCAAAAATCATGAAATTTTGAATCTTGTAAAACGAATGGCGTTTTCATACGCTAAGGACTGACATTACACCGAAATAGATTGGAGTTTCATTAAATATAAAAACGTTGAACAGAACAATTTCAACTGTGAGTTTTTGCATAATTCGAAGCGAAAATCAACATAGTAAAGGAAAAATCTCATTTTGAAAAAGGAAAAATTGAGCACTTTTTAAAAACACCCAAGGAAAAAAGCACCTTTAAGTGTTTTTAAAAACGCTATGCACCCTGGAATAAAGAACAAAATTCAAAGTGTTATTGGGTCATTAAGTGCATAGGAAACAAACATACCTAAATTGTCTAATGTAGCACCCTCTTTGTCTTGCCTCATTTCCTTTTCAACAGCAATGACATTCTTGAGATTGAATTGTTGCAATTGATACAGAACAAGTTCATCATAAGGTTCATAACAGAAAAGAACTTCAACGTCTTTTCTCTTGATGGCTTCATAGTAAGGAGACGTTTCAGCTAAATGTCGACTAGAAGACAACAATGGATAAATGTAAATGAACATCATTTGTAGTGTTTTAATCATAGTTATAAATATTTTTTTAGTATAGGCATTTTATCAAAAGTCTAATTAATATATCAGTGGACTAAAAAAACTGATATTGTATTTTTTTGCAACAATATATTACTCCAAAACTAAATTGTATTCTCTGTACTAAAAATGAAATGCATACAAAGCAAATGAAAAATAGGTAAATGTAACACATTGTAATCTGGAAACAAAGATCAAAATAACAAAATATTAACCATTACTTAAATTAAATTGACATCTAGAAGAACTTTTGATTTTGAAATATATGACATGCATAAGAAGTGAAAAACAATGCTTTCACTACAATTCCAGAGAAAAAATTGCTCAAAATGCTTATCAATTTATCTTTGACACCATTTTTTAATTAGCAATCGGGTATATATAGTAAAAAAAAAACAGTTCAACAGCGAAAAATGCTGAGACTGAGTAAAAATACTGAAACAGGATTATAAGTCTGAACGATAAATAGTTAGTAGCCGGTACCTAAATTTGAAATGTCGTATATTTGCAATTTTAAAAAATTATGAATATTATCTTTATTAAATAAAAAAGATGCATTCCAAAACAAATAATTTTTAAAATGTATCAATTGAATAAAATCCTTAATTTAAGGAGTATTTTCACATTTTATAAAAATAAAATGTGAAAAGGATTGACTGAAATCTAAAAATAGAGAAAAATACGATTTTATTACTTTTTATTTTAGAAACACACATATCTGCTAACAGACATATCTTAAAAGTTTTTGTCATTTTCTGCTAGAACTGTATTTCTGACTTTCTAAATTAAAATAAAACAAATTTGGATTTAGCTGCTTTAAGCGCTTTTCTATTTAGATTTATTACTTTTAATGTTACTTACTTATTTTGTCTTTTTCTGAATTTGTAAATTAGTTTCCAATGTTTGATAAGATTTATTACTTCCTACTTTTAGGTGACGCAATCTTAGCCCACTGACAGTTAAGCAAATGGGCAAAATTGGGACTATGTTTTCCCCCAATGCACTATCTTCCTATAGCGAATAACAGAGAAAAACTGGTTTTGCTATGCAGAGAAGACTGTGTGTTAAAACACGACTTTTTATGTGCAATACCGTTATGTGCAATAACAGTGGGTTAATAGTGAAAACTAGGAATTTTTATCTCGAACAAAAACTATGCATTAATTAAAAAGAGAAAAATTATCTGAATAACATAAGAAGACACCTGTAAATGAAACTAAACATAATAATGTACAATGTTTGGCCTCTGAAACAACTTAATAATCACAGACCATTTTAGGTACAAAAAAAAAAAAAAAATGGTTAATCTATAATAGACAACTTACAATCCTATAAATAAAATTACAATATTTTCGAGAGCTAAAACAGGATACTCACAGCAGTATTTTAACTTTTATATCAGTCTTATTTTGGAGTTCAGCAAGTGCATAGTTAAATTCTTTTATTAAAAAGAATTGAAAAAAAAAAAAAAAAAACAATGAAAAAAGCAACAAAGAAATTGTATTGTGAAAGAAAGATTTTATTTCTTTAAAAAAAAAAATTTGCTCCTTGTAAACGGCCTACGTGTGAGACATAGTTTGTCATAGCAATTAGGTCAAATGCCTGTTACTGGACTGATGAAACGAGGTGTAAAATGACATAAATCCTAGTTAATAATTCTGTAAAGATTAGAAAAGAAAAATTTACTCTTACACTGACTTAGTTCCTCTTAAGAAAAGACAAAGATATTTCAATAAACAATTTAATATATTTTTTTCAAAATCTATATTTCCTTAGAAAAAATAATAAATAATAAAGTTTAAAATAATTAAGTTATGCATTTTGAAATTTGCAGCATAAAATGATGTTAAAAAACATTTTTGTGCAATAAATTACAATAAGTTAACTAGTTTTAGTACTATGAAGGAATGTTTTAATTTTAAAAGTATAGAGGAGTATGTAAAAACATTTCCCTGCTTTTTAACTTAACTTTTAAAATTGAATATAAGTTTATACAATGTTCTAAATTATTATATAATTCAAGTTGCATATTTAATTTTAAAAGAATTTTTCCAACTTTAAAACTGTTCATTATCTATTGCAAGAATTGTTTTCACAAACAACATCTATAATAAATTTCACACAAATAAAAACAAAGGAACAAAAAATAAATTTAAGGAGAAAAAAAATAAATTTATCTTTAATATAATTACCTGGGTGCTGCTAAGTAATAAATGTCTTTTTGTCCTTCTTTTATATTTTTTACATAATCAGGTAGGCTGATTTTCGTCCCTTCAGGATGGGCTGATGATTCAAACAATAATGTTTTTGCTATGTCTTCCTATAAATTTATTGACTATCACAAACTTATCACAAATCAAAAACAATTATTTTTCATAAATAATTCATGGTTTATAACTTAATACTATTCACCATTCCTGACTCTTTACTTTAGAATGACAATGTGCATTAAAAAAAAAAAAAAAATGCTTCAAACAGGACTTTTTCTAAAAAATATTAAATCATAACTAAAAATATCCCCATACCCAATAAAACTAATTTATAAGTGAAAACTCAATAATTTGCAAATGAAATTTCACAACTAAAGTTTCATAGGTTTAATTCATAAGCTTAACAAATAATTTAATGATTATTTAAAAATAAAATATTTACAGTCGAACTCTTTTATAAGAAGTCCTGATTTAACAAGAACCTTGATTTAACACACAAAAAAAAAATCAGAAAACTTAGTTCAGTGTTTTCACTACAGCGCGAGGCCGCGAGAATCTCGCATATTTGATTCGTTTCTCGCATTAAAAAATTATTATTTTTTTAAAAACTTTGTTATCAAAAATAATCAAATTATTATACTTACCTACATTATATAAATTTTAAAAAACTAACTTTTAATATAACAAAGTTAAATACAAAATACCCCAATTAAATTGTATCACTTAAAATGAAAAACAATAATTGAAAAAAAAATCAATGAAGGATCTTTTTTCTTATTTTTATTTTCTTTTCATTGATCAATTGAGTTAAGAATGAAAATTTAAGATAACAGCGATTGAGCAGCAATCGCAAAGTAATAGTAGGTCTACTAAAAATAATTTACAAGAATCGTTAAATCCTGACAGAAAAAAAAAAAGGTATGAAATAATCAGGGTTCATACAGAGATCAGAAGAAGAAATCCAAGGAGTCCAAAATTTTAAGGACTTATCAAAAAATAAAACAGTTTGTGTAAAAGTTAACTAGACAGCTTTTTTTTTTAAAAATAAAAAGCAGTTATAATGCACAACGATCGCAAAATGACTTTAGTCCTATTGAAAATAATCTTCAAAAAACGTGAAACCCCAAAGACAAAAATGGACATAAAGAAACTATGCATTGCGTCCTATATTACAACGCTGTCCCTCGCACGAAACCAGGAGTTCTGATTCAATTCGCTCGTCGTCATTCAACATCACGAAACTAACATCGTCTTTATAGCTAAACGCTATATACATATCTGCAGCTAGACGAAATAAAAATCAGTGCAGTAACAGTGTTAGCATAGTCAAGAATCCTTGCATATTAAATCGTAAACCGCGATTGTAGCCTTACTCCGGTGGCTTAAATCAGATTTCGGACGCATCGCCTAATCGATATTTCGCTATACATCGATTTATCGCCCAGTCCTAACTATGCTCCAATTAAAAAAAAAGTTTTGTACAAATATAAAAGGTATACATACATATTAGGAAATAGGTTCCTAAATAAAAGTCGAATTAGAATAAAATATGAATGTTAATAGAAAGAAAAAAGAATAAAAAATAACAAAACTGCCCCTCAGAAAGAAAAAATAACAAGTACTTTACTAAATCTAATGGAAATTTAAATTTTTGGACATAAATTATTGTATAAAAGTTTGCTTTCTTTTATTAATGTTCTGAGAAGTAATGTTCATTTTTGCGGAAAAACTTTGCTAAGAGTAAAAAAGTCTCCCAATAGTTGCCTATTCCTGAAAATAGTTGCTTTTTTTTATAGCTTTTTCAGACAAAAAAAGTCACTAAGGCCAAAAATAGTAGCAAATAGTTTCATTTAAGTAGTCTGTGGCAACCCTGCATTATAACAAACAAACATTAGCGTCCCTTTGTGCTCATTATAAGCGAGTTCAACTGTATTTAGAAAAACTTTTACCAATGAAACCCCTTTATATAAACTGCAGCAATTACATTCTTTAAAATAATTCATATTCTTTCCAATTAGTGCTTTATAGTTTTCACTTATTAAATACTAGAAAGACAAACTTAGTATATACCTATATTGCCGAAAAGCAGTCAAAATGACTGCATTGTGAAAGAATAACTAGAGTCTAAAGTAATTTGTTTAATTAATTTTTAATATTTTTTTATATTATTTACAGTTATATATCAAGTTATTAGTAAATATTAACAATAAAAAAATTTACTTCACTTGGAAAAAGACAAATAATTTATGCATCATTATTTGTACATTTTTTTAAAATGCAGTCAAAATGACTTCCTTGAGCAATCTAGTTTTAAAATGAGTATATTAAATAGCATGAGAAAAATACCAAGAATAAACTAAATTGCAATAATAAACCATTCAAAAATCATTTCAATATTTATATTTCCTAAAAAAATCTTTATTTATTTCTTCTACTTTGCTTGCTTTTTGGAAATATATAAACTTGTACTATCAGCTAGCTCAGGGTTCAAGTTGAAATTTCAGCACTCTAGCAAATCAGAAAGTGCTAAAAATTTCAATTGCAAAATTTACCCATGGTAAAAAACGTGAAAGATAGTAAAATAAAAGTTGTTTGTAAAAATGTTTAGACACAAATCAAATTTGAATAAGAATGTGCTTTAATTGTTTCAGTTTATCAAGAATCATTATATCCATTTAGAGTCATTGCAAACAAAACAAAAGCATGAGAATCAAATCGAGCAATACATTTCATTTCAAACAAAATACCCACTTTTAACTGTTGATCAGTGTTTGACAGGATACCTTCTTTTAAGAATAAAGAATAGTTATCATGGAATGCTCTATAGTTATTAATATCCTTTCTCATTTGGTCTTGTAGATATCGAAGAAACCTATTCGTAATCATTGTAGAAATTTTTCTGAAACAAAAATTAAAATTGAGGATTTAAGATAAAATATGCATTTTAGTAAAATGAGGTTTGGGTATCTCAACTGTATAGAAAAAGAAAGAAATACTGTGAAAAGATCAGAAAGGCGGCTCCAATTTATGGAACATTTATTTTTAGGAATATTCGCTCACAATGTATTTCTAATATTCAGTGAATATAATCATAATATATTTCACAATGATTAATTCTGGTACCATTTTATCCCAAAGTTGAGTGAAATGGTTTACCATTTCTCGAATAATCAATATATTTTTTCCGACTGATTCAAATAGAAATTTTCATCTTTTAATAGAACTGTTGCAATACACTTTTTAATAGCACTGTTTCACCTCTCTCTCTCTCTCTCTATATATATATATATATATATATATATATATATATATATATATATATATATATACAGTCGAACCCCGCTATAGTAATCCGTCTGCGAACTCAGTAATGTGTCCACTATAACCGATGGTTCACTATATCCAAATTTTTTGAAGAATATTTTTTGCATAAGACAGTTGAATGATTGAAAATTTTGTTTGCAATTTTACATAAGTTATTTAAAAAATTATTAACTAATTAACAGGTAATAAAGCAAAAATTGATGAAAAAAGTAATTACGTCGCTAAATATTAATTTTATTTTAACTTTTTATGAAAAAAAATTTGTGATTTTTGATTGAACACAATTTGATTTTAAATAGAGTTCATCAATTTTATTATCTACAATGTGCAAAGAATGCAAGATTTTTACATTTTGAACAAGATTTTGAATTACAAGATTTTGAACCATTTTAACAAATCATCTTCTACGTTTTCTCTTTCAGCTCCACGCAGTTTTTTCGATGAAACCATGTTTTTGTCGTATGCCTCAAGAATTGCACTTCGATTTTTCCAAATGTTTGAAACTGTAGATTTTTACAGGGAAAACTCCTTACACAGTGCCGATTGATTGGTTCCATCTTCAATACGCTTTAAAATTTTAACTTTGTCCTCTATCGAAAACGCTTTTCTCTGCTTTTGAAATAAAAATCTCTTCTCAAATAGATAATGTAAGAATATGAAGAGAGCAGCTGTAGAATGAGTTAAATTCTTCCCTGTCTTGATTGTCAAGGGGTGACTTATAAAAAATATGGTTTGAACAGATAAGAAAATTCCAAAAATTCAGCAGGTGGCCAAGTTAACTAGTTGTAAAGCAAGCTTGAGGAAAAGAGACAAAGCGAGGCTTGTCAGGGAGGGGGGACTATAAGATAAATGATCTGTTTGACATTTATTACAGTATAGTTAAAAGTGATAAGCATAAAGGAGTGAAATATGACACATTTTATAGGAATGCATTCATTTTCAGTCCCAACACCTACAAGTTTAAAGATGGAGGACTGAAAAATATTTAAAGAAATGAAATTTGAGTCCACTATATCCGAGTTTCCAAGTTCTAAGCTGTTCACTATAAGCGTTTATTTAAATAGGAATACGGACGGGACCGCTAAAAAAGTTCACTACATCCGAGTGTTCACTATATCCCAGGTTCACTATAGCGGGGTTCGACTGTATATATATATATAAAGTTTTAATCACAAATGCTTATTATTTGACAACATTATAAAAAAAACAGTATTTGAATGATGAAAACTTAAATGGTGATGATTCTGACAATTGTAGACAGCAAAAGTATTGAAAAATTAATTTTCGAAAAGATAATCTATTAATAAATTTAAAGCGGGCTGGCCACAAACACCTAAAAGAAATTCTCTGATTTTTACCAGAATGATTTTATCAAATTTCCCTGATCTTTATAAGCAGTGGAATAAATTTAATCATTAATTTTTCAGTTATGCTAGATTTCTATGGTTAACTTACAACACACTTATGCTTGCCTTTAGAGTAAATAAACAACTTTTTTTTTAAACAAAATTATTGCAAGACAACTTATTTATTTATTTTGAAAAAAAAATACTATACTTCAAGATACCTCAAACTTGAAATTCATTTTACAGTCACTTTGGATATTTATTGTTACATTTTCGGACATACTCCTGATTTTTCAAAACTTGTTGAAATCTGTGACTTTCCCCTGGTTCCACCGGTTTAGTGGCCCACCCAGTAAAGCTTCAGAGTATTTGCAAGAAATTTATGGAATGGTTATCAATTTAAAAAGTACATATTTTTAACAAAACACAAATTATATTTAATATATTAATATAACATAAATTTAATTAAAATTTAAATAAATAAAGAAAATCTTGAAATGCTTGTTAATTATTTTTTACATTCTCAACATGCTAAAATTTTTTGAAATATTAACTTTTAATTAGTAAAAATATTTACAATCCGTAATTATTTCTTTCAATTACAATTACTATTACTGGTATTTTAAAAAGTAACTTAAAAACATTTATTCAAATTACAATTTTCATCTGTGTAATATTAAAAAATCAACTTCACACATAACTGTCACTATTTAAACATTTAAGTTCTGCACTGAAATGATTGCCAGATAATGTCATTTTTATTAAATTTCACCTTTATTGTATTCATTTTTTTATTAAAGAAAATTTTAAAAAATAAAAGTTAATAAACTGAAGAGATAAACTAGATACATTTTATCTTAAATAATTTCTTATTCTTCCTCAAAAGGTAATGAAAAAAAAATAAATATCATTAAAGACACAGCGTAACACAACATTGAGCTCAACAATAAAAAAAAAGAAATATAAAATGCTCAGGATTTAATGGTAAACGTTGGGAACATCAAATTACTAACCTTATCAAAGCACTATCTTGCAAAAGTTCTCGACTTAAATTCAAAGGTATATCTTCACTATCAATGACACCTGTTTAGAAAGTAGAGATCGTTAGCACAATTCAAAGTAGAAATCATCCATAGGTGAACAAAAAATAGGTGATAAAGAGCTTATAAATAATTTTGTTTTTTCCAAAAAGTATACAATATATTAATGAAATAATCATAAGAGAGAATTTCTAAAACCAAGTGAGCATTAAAACATAAAAATTATTTCACATTATGAGCAATACAAACTTTCACAAGTTTAAAAATCACAGTAACAAGCAAAATGCGAATCTTGCATTAAGAATAGAACATAATCCTAAAATAAAATTAAAACAAGACAAATACATAATAGGAAAAAATTATGAAAAGAGAATACAATGAAATCTATTTTAAAAATTCTCGTTTAAATAATTTATTTCCCATAAAGAAATATTTCTGCCTTAAAAGAAATATTGTTTTTATTATTTTTCTGGTTAAAAAGTCTCTCTCAGACTTTTAAAACATGAAAAATCATTTAAAAAAAAAAAGTGCACAAGTTTTTAGAAATGAAACTAGTTATGGCAACAAAAAAAAACCTGGACTCTTAGAAAAAGCTCTAAGTTGGAGAGGGTAACAATGCATTCTGAATTAAGCGAATTAATTGCTAATACATTGCCAGTAACTACAAAAGACTTTGCATTTCAAAAAAGAATATCTTAGAAAAAAAGAAAAAAGAGAGGGAGGGAGCTTTACTTGATGGTGAGCATATAAGATATTTCTAGATTATCCTGTGACAGGGTTGCCACATAAAAAAAACAAGCAAAATAGTTGCTTTTGGAAGCTTAAAGAATAAAAATAGTTGCCGAAAACTATTAAAATAGTTGTCTAATAAGAACAAAAATTTTCAATAATATAACTAAAATTTCATTAAATGACTTAATTGTCATATAAAAGGATCCATTTAGTCAAGTTGGTTGCAAATATAATTTTTATATAAACGTTAGTGTTCAAACATTAAATTTTACATTAAAAAAGTAGTATATTTTCAGATAAAAAAATACCTTTTAATTCAAAAAACTTTGTCTAAATAACTTTCCCTTGTATTAATATATATATATATATATATATAAATATATATATATATATATATATATATATATATATATTGTGAAAAGTGATGCCTCACTCATACTTGCAATTGAAAATTTTCAAAATTTTTTTTTTTTTAAGAAAAAAGAATTCATTGTATTCAGAAAGTCAGGCTGGCCACAAGTTGCCATCCCAATTTATGCTAAAAAACATCGCTAGGAGTATAGAAAGTCTTCCAATAGTTTCCTTTTGTTGAAAATAGTTGCTTTTTGATATACTTCAGGCAAAAAAAAAGTTGCCATAGGCCTCAGGCAGAAAATAGTTGCAAATAGTCTCATTTTAGTCGCCTGTGGCAACCCTGTGTGGAAAAAAATTATACCACGAATGAAGTTGTTAATTGTTACAAAACTTATAAAATACTGTTAAAGGATAAAAACAAAGAAAAATGCATTAGAGGATCAAATATATTTTACTAGTAATTTGTAGACCTTTCAGAAAATGTAATGATCTCTATTTAATCAATCTTTTAGAGAATTTATTTAACTCATAAATAGTGGAAATAATGCTTTTTTGGGAGGAGGGGGTAAATATCATAGCAATAATTCTTTGTTTACTTTGTATAATTATCTGTTAGTTATAATATAATCTGTGTTAAAAAATGGCAATAGTCTTTGCTTTAAATTTCACTCCTCAAAAATTAATCAAAGTGAAATTACTCAATGAAAAAAAAAAATTTTTTTTTTAAGGATAAGGCCAATTTACTAATTTATAGAATATTTGAATAAGAGAACAATAACAATTATTAAAATAATATAGAACAGTGAATAAAGCATTGAATATATTTACATTAAAACGTTTTTGAAAATTTATACCTTTACTGATAAGCCAAAGGGAAGGGCAAAAACCCTTCTTGTCAACGTTGAAGTAGCAGGGTACAACTCAAAATAACAGCAAAACAGAATACGGGGAAAAATCCTTGATTGGCATTACATCAAAAATGAGCTTTCTAAAATGTCAAGCCAACCCAAAAACAAGAGATCATATGAGGAATATGAAAACCCCAAAATAAGTCATTAAGCTGTGATGGCTCAGAGAATAGTGTTCACCTTCCAATAAGGAATCCAAGCAATGGCTGGTGGATATGAATTCCACACCCAGCTCACACCGACCACATTGCTGACTAAATATATCCTCAGTAAGAGGGATCATGGATTAGAGTACCCAAAAACAAGAGATCATATGAGGAATATGAAAACCCCAAAATAAGTCATTAAGCTGTGATGGCTCAGAGAATAGTGTTCACCTTCCAATAAGGAATCCAAGCAATGGCTGGTGGATATGAATTCCACACCCAGCTCACACCGACCACATTGCTGACTAAATATATCCTCAGTAAGAGGGATCATGGATTAGAGTACCCAAAAACAAGAGATCATATGAGGAATATGAAAACCCCAAAATAAGTCATTAAGCTGTGATGGCTCAGAGAATAGTGTTCACCTTCCAATAAGGAATCCAAGCAATGGCTGGTGGATATGAATTCCACACCCAGCTCACACCGACCACATTGCTGACTAAATATATCCTCAGTAAGAGGGATCATGGATTAGAGTACCCAAAAACAAGAGATCATATGAGGAATATGAAAACCCCAAAATAAGTCATTAAGCTGTGATGGCTCAGAGAATAGTGTTCACCTTCCAATAAGGAATCCAAGCAATGGCTGGTGGATATGAATTCCACACCCAGCTCACACCGACCACATTGCTGACTAAATATATCCTCAGTAAGAGGGATCATGGATTAGAGTACCCAAAAACAAGAGATCATATGAGGAATATGAAAACCCCAAAATAAGTCATTAAGCTGTGATGGCTCAGAGAATAGTGTTCACCTTCCAATAAGGAATCCAAGCAATGGCTGGTAGATATGAATTCCACACCCAGCTCACACCGACCACATTGCTGACTAAATATATCCTCAGTAAGAGGGATCATGGATTAGAGTACCCAAAAACAAGAGATCATATGAGGAATATGAAAACCCCAAAATAAGTCATTAAGCTGTGATGGCTCAGAGAATAGTGTTCACCTTCCAATAAGGAATCCAAGCAATGGCTGGTGGATATGAATTCCACACCCAGCTCACACCGACCACATTGCTGACTAAATATATCCTCAGTAAGAGGGATCATGGATTAGAGTACCCAAAAACAAGAGATCATATGAGGAATATGAAAACCCCAAAATAAGTCATTAAGCTGTGATGGCTCAGAGAATAGTGTTCACCTTCCAATAAGGAATCCAAGCAATGGCTGGTAGATATGAATTCCACACCCAGCTCACACCGACCACATTGCTGACTAAATATATCCTCAGTAAGAGGGATCATGGATTAGAGTACCCAAAAACAAGAGATCATATGAGGAATATGAAAACCCCAAAATAAGTCATTAAGCTGTGATGGCTCAGAGAATAGTGTTCACCTTCCAATAAGGAATCCAAGCAATGGCTGGTGGATATGAATTCCACACCCAGCTCACACCGACCACATTGCTGACTAAATATATCCTCAGTAAGAGGGATCATGGATTAGAGTACCCAAAAACAAGAGATCATATGAGGAATATGAAAACCCCAAAATAAGTCATTAAGCTGTGATGGCTCAGAGAATAGTGTTCACCTTCCAATAAGGAATCCAAGCAATGGCTGGTGGATATGAATTCCACACCCAGCTCACACCGACCACATTGCTGACTAAATATATCCTCAGTAAGAGGGATCATGGATTAGAGTACCCAAAAACAAGAGATCATATGAGGAATATGAAAACCCCAAAATAAGTCATTAAGCTGTGATGGCTCAGAGAATAGTGTTCACCTTCCAATAAGGAATCCAAGCAATGGCTGGTGGATATGAATTCCACACCCAGCTCACACAGACCACATTGCTGACTAAATATATCCTCAGTAAGAGGGATCATGGATTAGAGTACCCAAAAACAAGAGATCATATGAGGAATATGAAAACCCCAAAATAAGTCATTAAGCTGTGATGGCTCAGAGAATAGTGTTCACCTTCCAATAAGGAATCCAAGCAATGGCTGGTGGATATGAATTCCACACCCAGCTCACACCGACCACATTGCTGACTAAATATATCCTCAGTAAGAGGGATCATGGATTAGAGTACCTTGCCGCCAGACTAAACGTGGGAGGTTTTCGTGACTTTCTTCTCTGTGTAATGAAAATATGAGTTAGTCCATCAAGTCTTCCACGAGGCAGAATTTCTCTCAATATTTGATCCAGAGTTCCCCTTTCTTCTGGATTAGGTTCAAAATTACAAGGCAACAAAGTTAAACTCTGACAGTCTAAAGCCCAAAATTGGGATGTTCAACGACGGTTATAAAATAAAATAAGTCACCAAATTATATTTGATTTTATAACTGTCGTTGAACAGCCGACCAAATTTTAAGGGTTTAAGGCTACTATTGCTTCACACCGTAGCCTTGTAATTTTGTGCCCAATCCAGAAGACAAGGAAACTCCTGGATCAAGTATTGGGAGAAATTTGCCTTCGTGGAAGATATTTTGATGGAGCTAGCCCGCATTTGCTTTACATGGAGAGGAAGACCACAAGAACCTCCCACGGTTAGTCTCACAGCAAAGGGACTCTAACCCATGATCTGTCTACCACTGAAGATATTTCATGTCAGCACTGTGGTCAGTGCAAGCTGGATGCGGAATTCGAATCGACTGGGATTCGAACCTCGTTCAGCGAACGCCCTATCCCCTGAGCCATCGAGGCGTTCACCAAATAATAGTAAACATCTAACAAAATGCATTTCTATAGTTATATGCTAACAGTTAAGGGAAAGGAAGACTTAATCTAAAAATACCAATCAACTTAAATCTTGAAGGAAAAAAAATAATAGATAAGAAATAATTTATAAACATAAAGTTTTTTACTTTATTTTATTACTATATGGGTACATTGAGAGACCAACAAACTATTAATATTTATATAGAATTCGTGATTAAAGAGAATAAAAAATAAAAAAAACATAACAATGTAGAAATATTAATAATTCTTCTAAAGTTTGGAAAGTCAGAAATTTTGCCAGACATTGGAAAAATTTAATGTCTGTTTTGTCTACTCACTTTAAAAGTTAAACAGTGCAAACAATTTTAACTTCCTTTTTCCTATAATTTTTTTTTTTAAATAAATGTTTCTCTACGTACCTCTCATGAAACGAAGCCATTTGGGGAGTATATCAGCCTTGTTTTTAATCAGCACCCTGGAGCTATACAGAGAGACACCGATTTCCATATCTCGACTGATTTCGAAGAGTCCCGGCTTCCCTTCTGGCACATACAGCAGGCACCTCAAGTTGATGGGGGAGTCTGTCTGGTAGTGCAAACAATAGCGGGGAGTGTCAACTGTCTTAGTGATGTATCGAAAGAACTCTGTGTGAATCTCTGGAGGTACCTCTTTGGGTTCCATCAGCCAGACAGCCTGAAATAAATATTATTTTGATTAATACATTTCCAAATTCATAAAATCCTAACAAATATTTTATAAAATGAACAAATTAAAGTAAAAATAAAGTATTGTTTTTGAAGCAAAATAAAAATTTAATTTTTTTATTGACGCAATCAATAATTCGACTTTTCAAGAGTTTAAATCTTATAATATTAATATTCCAAAACATCAATAAATATGAAGCTGTTGGGGGAAAAAAAGCACAGCAATAACAACTTGGGCAGCAAAGGCAGGCCTTATGTTTTACTAGAACCACAAATTTATGAATTAATGCAACAAATTGAACAAAAACTAATTATTGGATTGGCTATGATTTTTTTTTTTTTTTTTTTTTTTTTTAATGTAGGGAATCAAAAATTATCCATCAATTAATCATCTTTTTTTAAATATATTATTTTCCAAAAATTTTATTAAAAACAATGAAACTGCATTGAAAAATTTACTTGATATAAATTTTAAATTCATTGATAATATTATTTTAGAAAGAAGAGCAAATTTTTTGTATCCGGTTTTTCGTTTATCTCACTCAATACCAAATACCAATAACACATCAACAGTAGTTTACATGAGGTTAGTGTTAATTTATTAATGATTTTTTTATCCTTAAATTAAAATCATAATTATTAAATTAAAATCATTACCAATGTGCTGGTGTAATATTTATTTGAATAATTATTAATTTTATAAAAAAAATTTAAACATCCATTCTTCATTTCATTACACATATCCCACCCCATAAAATAGATAAATTTTGTTAGTATAAGAAGCATCAAGCATATAAGAAGCATCAAGCATATAAGATGCATCAAGCATATAAGATGCATCAAGCATATAAGATGCATCAAGCATATAAGATGCATCAAGCATATAAGATGCATCAAGCATATAAGATGCATCAAGCATATAAGATGCATCAAGCACATAAGAAGCATAAAGTAAGGAGAATGAGATTTGAGTCCTAACACTGATGATGGTACTTGTCCTGAGAAAATTAAATGTATAAAGAAACAAAAAAATTTTAACAATGTCTTTTTAACTCAGCATATAAAAACTGTGAAGCATATTCATGCAATAATATAAGCTGATTTCACTATTGTTCATATGAACCACAGGCATCTAAGTGGACTAAAAAACTCTGGACATTTTTTTGGAACAATATACAAAAAGAAGCTAATGAAAGATTAAAAAAAGTATTATTTGCTCTGCTTAAAAGTATAATAAAGACAAATTTTACAGCAAAATAAAACTAAAATATACTATTTTTAGTTTCACATTCCCTTTGTTCAGAACAGAAAATTTTAACAGTTTTCACAACATTTTATAAAAACAGCAATGAATTCATAATAATCTGAGATCAATATATAGAAAAATTTCAATTGAACTTTTACAAGGAAAAAAGAATATTCAGCATCAATTAGTTAATATTCCCCCAAACATAAATTTAATTAAAATTTGTAATTGAGAACAAGACTTCCTTAATCAAATTATTTTAAAGTAGAATTTTGATAATCTCAAAACAAAAAGACAGACAATAATTTGCGTTACACTACAATAAATGAATTTACTTACTGCTAATTACATTAATTTGATTAATATTCAAAATCCTGAAAAATGAGTATGAATGAAAAATATAAAATGTGAATTCTCAAAAAATGCAATATCTATAGTTTTGTAGAGGCTGTTTAAAATCTGTCCCCTATACTGTGTTTAGGTTTGTTTATACGTTATTCTGCCCTAAGGATTTTGTCCTATAATACTCCAGTTGAGAGATATTGTCTCCAAACCCATTGAGGATGCGTAGCCAAATCTTTCAACAAAAAATAAGCACCTTTTAAGTACTATTTAAGCATTCAAAAAATATTTTTAACACTATATACATGAACACAATGCAAAATAATTTTCAAACGCTACATGATCGTGATAAAAAAAACTAGTTTCTAACAAAGAACTGTTTTCTTGATTATATAAGCCAACATAAAAAGATCGAAAGATTTTTCGATTCGATTTCAGAGGGTATAAAATAAAGTCTGAAACTGAAAATATCTTGCTAAATGCAGCTGAGTTGCACATGAGAGTGCTAGAATCAAAAAAAAAAAAAAAAAAAGCAGTAGGCGCACATGCAGATTCGCAAGTATTTCATCAAGTAAAATGGTTGGTGCTTTCATACACTACGGACTGACGGTACACCGAAATGGATTGTGGTTGAATGATTTGTGAAAACGTTCAATAGAACAATATGAAAACTACGCTTTTGCATAATACATGGTGAAAATCGAAAATCTCATTTTTGAAAAGGGAAAATTAAGCACTTTTTAAAAAACCTTAACAAAAAAAGCACCTTTAAGGGATTTTAAAAAACGAAAACTGAAAATAAGCACTTCTTAAAAACGCTATGCACCATGCCATTTTATTCTGAAATTATGTGTGAGGAAGAGAATCCCTCTTAGAATTTTGCCCCCTTGTGAACGCATCAGAAAGTTATATTTAACAGAAAATTATTTCTTACCTGAATATTATTAACTCTTTTCCCATTAACATAAATAGGATAGGCAACAAAATTGCTGTACTTGTTAATGACACCTGAAAAGAGATATTTATTTTTTTAATAAATTCTAGTAAATAATTCATACCAACTTTTTTTTTAAACATTTTAGGAGCCAATTTTAAAAACATTTTATACAGCTTACTCTAGTTAGAAGCACATTGAGTTAAAAAAAGAAAGACCTGAACAAATTATTCACTTTTTTTCCCAGACCTTCTTTTACAACCTCCAGGAGTGATTGTGAGCTCAACTTAAAAATCCTGAACATTTCTAGAGTAAAATCATTAATGATGCATTTCAAAAATATTAATGTCTTCATAAGTTTAAATCATTGATATTTCAAAAACATGAAACTCTAAATAAATTATATGCAGCATAATTTAAAAGAATAATTAAGTATAAGTTTACTTTTACGGCTAATCGCATTTATTATTCTAAAAGAAAAAATAGTTACAAATATTTAAAAATGAAAGTATAAATTCTAGTTCTAATATTTCTAAATAAAATATACAAGAATTTTTAGACACAAATGTGATCAATGATTTCGTGAAACTTTCCGGAGCACAATCATCAATGCAATCTCTCACAGGAGAACACTTTTGAAAACTTAGTAATTTTTTATATTTTCCTACCAGAATTTAGTGAAATAATTCAATATATTTTTGTTATAAATATTCAATATATATTTGGATAAAATATAGAAATATAGTTAGATAAAGAAAATATCATTTAATAGTAAAAGCTAGAGTTATGCTCTGAGACTTAACTCATACCTACCACCTCTTATTATTTTAAATGCAGAAGATTCACAATAAAATAGCAAAGAAATTACTTAAAATGCAGATTATATGCACTTTCAATTTTAATACCTTATTAAAAGAATCGACAATACAGTTATTGAATTAGTTTTTAACAAAATCAGTTAAAGTTAATCCAAAATAGAAGGAAAATATGATTTTGTGCAATCAGATTCTCTTAATCTTATATTTTGCATCAATTAATGGTCTAGAAGATCAATTAGGCTGATGCACAGCAAAAATTTAAAATGTCATTATCTGAGCAAGGCGTGGGAGCACACACACTTATGTGTATTAGATTTGGGTACTGCTTCAATGATTCTGATTCGAATCACCAACTTGCAACTGGTTTGAATCAGTTGATTTTATTGAAATCTAAATTATTATGAATTAATATTTCTTAAATTTTAGTTTTGGTTCACAGGAATGCTATGTCACATATAATTAAACATTTATTTTAAAACCTTACAGATTCTTATACATTCAAGTAAAATATAAAAATAGTAATAAATATTTTTTTTTCTAGTTTCTTAAAAATTACCATGGTTAAAAAATATTTATAGCACTTAATAACATATACAATATAATTATACGAAGGATATGATAATATATATTTATTTGAAAATTCATTAATAAGAAAAATAATATTCTTTTCTATCGATATTTGGTAAAAAGAAAAAGAGTGCAAAATTGTAAACATAATTTTTTAATCCAAGATCTTCTCATAACACTTTCAGATGCTTTTTTATTTCTTAAGAAATTCCAAGGAATGTGTATACATCATATTTATGGACAAGCTATTATCTCAATGAATTAAAATAACAACAGTTCTAATGATTGGTTCAATAATTCAGCTTAATGACTTTGACATGCTGTCATCAGATAATCAGTCAGAGATTTTATTGACTGCAGCTTAAGTTTCTGAATACACACCATAAGGTACAATTTATCTTATGCTGTAAGTTCTACTGCAATAAATTTTGTATTTTATGTGTTCAATAGATGATTTACATAATTCTCAACAACATTCTTATACAATAGAAATGAATAAATTAAAAAAAAAAATGGAATGATTTTATAATTGGAAAACTATACTTTTAATCTCATCTTCATCGGCAAATTTTCTTTCATTACCACTTTTAATATAGGCAACAACTTTTGTTCCTGGTTGCACATTTTCAGCTTCCATTATTTCATACGTGCCAGACCTTTAATAAAAGTCATTAACAAAATGCTCATAATGAAAAAACTCTAAAATTAAGATTAATACTGTTTTATTACAATTAACATCATACTACCACATTTTAAACATTGGTTTAGTACAAGAAGCTTTAAATAATTATAGAACTGACAAAAATTTATGACCTTTCCACAACATAAAAAATTATTGACAATTTTTAAAACATTTTATAATTTTTAAAATATTTTATAACTTTATATTTTTTTGCTTTCTAGGTTGAACGCCCTGAAAAAATTTCTATGGATGCCTTTCGGTTTTGTTTTAGCTATTTTAAGCAAAATTCCAGATACTGAAAAAATAAAGTTACATGGGTATTTCTTCATTTAGGTTCAGTGAAAAAATAAGGAGAAAAAAATTATGTAAGTAATTTAGTTACATTTAAATTATTTTCTCCATTATCACAATTATTACAAAAAAAATGACAATTTAAATACTCACACAATAATTTTATTCTAGTCTTGAATGAAACTTTAAATAAAGCTACAGTTTATTTTATAGAAATAAATAAAGACTTATAGCTATACTTTAAGATGGAAAGGAAACAAAAATATAACTTAATAATTTCCAAAAACTTCAAATGAAAACTTAACTTTACAATTATAAAGTGTGATTATTATTTTACAATTTCATAATGTAAATAACACAAAGCTGCCAACATGGATAGGAAAAAATCCAATAGATTTTATAAATTAATATATAAATGTCATGATAATTGTTGCATAATCTACTAAATATTTTATACATTGGGATTTTTATAGTCATTACAATAGAAAAACTACAATATTTCCTAATTATGATTGACATTAAACATGTTTGAAATGTTATGTCTTATGTTTACTCGTAATTTCGAATATTAATAGGCATCAAAGATAAAAGATTTTTTTAATTATTTTAAAAAGAGGGTTCTGAATAAAAATAAACTGAACATTTTAGAACGAAAAAAAGTTTGGAACAGATTTCTATAAATGAGGTTCGCTTCATTATGTAACAGTAATAATTATATAACAGTTCAAATATTCAAGCAAGCAAGTAATACAAAATGTACAAAAAATTGATTTGTATAGGAATTTTTTTTAGAAAACTAACTCAATTTTAGGGAATTTTCTAAAATGAATTTTAATTAAACCAGTTGACCAGGAGAAACTGGCAAAATCCAGTCGATTTGGAAGCTATGATAATGTGAAATTACAAACGACTAAAGTAGAATGAAAGGTGACTAAAGTAATGACCATCATAAAATAGTTTTTTAAAACCTAACAAGTTGAACTGAAATTTTGATAAAATTGATTCATTTCTAAAGTAAATTTAGAAAGAAATTTAAATTTAATAGTAAAAATTATTTAAATATAAATTTTATCAAAAAGCTCTTTGTGTTCGAAAATAGAAAAAATAACAATAAAAGTTTAGGATCTCAAAATTATTTATTTAAATTTGAAATATCCATTCATAAAAATCAGCTTGACACAAAGTGAAATATGGAGTAAGAGGGAGGAAAATGGATGGTAGTAGAATTCTCTAAGATAAATTTATTTAGTATTTATGTACTAAGTAAATAGTGCGTGAAGGACATTATAAAACTGTTGTTCTATATTTCAGTGCTTCACAACAATACAGAAAATTAAGTAAAATTATATGGTTGAATCATTCTACTACTATCTGAATTTTCCCCTTGCTTATTTCAAAAATAAAAACCAATGCAAGATAATAAGAGAATCTAATATTATATAGTATCAAAACTGATGCAAAAAAATATACAGTAAATGCTAAATATTATTTTGTATAGAATTTAATGTAATATAATGCAGAAAAAACAGCGACCTTTTTATCTTTCTAATATTCTAAAGTTATGCAAATACTGTTAGATTTTCTGATTTTATCTAATTTATGTGCTCTTTGGGAAATATTTTCAAATTATATAGGTACTTTTCCATTGTAAGAAACTTGTTTATAAAGACTACAAATAATATTATTTTAAATAATTTCTTCATTTTTACACAAGAGGTAGTTCTCTTTGTAGATAATATTTTCAACTGGAAAATGTAAAACAAATCATGTTTCAAAAGCAAAAAGAATGATAAGAACATTAATGAGTCAATTTATAAGAGAATAGTTATCTTCAGAATTCTAGATTTTAAGCATCTTCTACCTAAACCAATTTAAACCTTTTATCTTTTTAGACAGTTTCTGTTAATTGCATTTGTCCCAACAAGAATTCAAACTTTGTATTAAAACCATAAAATATATTAAATATAGTATTTTACAATGGCTGAAAACAGATTACTCACAATTATCAAGTGTTTTATTTTACAATCAATAAAAAAAATCAACAACACTATTTTTTTCTATCAATAAGTTGGAGGTTTCGAAGAAGACTTTTGAAATGTCAAATTAATACTTCATGTCTTGATTACATGATTTAGTATACAAGAAGAAAACTATCATTATTCTTCTTTTATCTTAATAACAGATTTAATCGCTGATTTTCAAATTTCTGAATCACACCTTCAAAAAAAAAGGGTTTATGACTTACTGATATTAAGTGCTTTGCAAGACACTAACAAACCTTCTTCTTAAAAAATTATACAATGTATAAAGAAGTGAAAAAAAAAAAAAGGAAACTTAAATTGTTTTCTAAAAATTTACTAGTTTGTATCAAGGCAAAATTGAATCAAATATACTAAAATTAAATAATTTTGTACTGAAATTGATGTAAATCAGAATTAAGTGAAGTTATCAGCTCTGTGGCAAAAAATTTTTCTAGCTTTCTACGACATGCCTCTCTAATGCTAGTATCTTTCGGTAAGATACTTTTAAAAGTAACAAATATACATGTTAAAAATTAATTTAAAGTAACAAAAACGTCTACTTAATTTTTTTTTTTTTTTAAAAAAACTTTTTGGCTAAAATAAAATGATACAACTTTTTTAATCGAATATGTAATATTTTTTATTATTCTAATAGAATCCGACATTCTCGTATTTTGTAGGTGTAAAAATTTTTTTTTCCTTTTTCGCATTTTGTAAACAATTATCACATTTAAAAAAATAATTAAAAAATCATAAAATTCATAGCAGTAACAACCGAATAAAAGATCGAAGGTGAAATCACGTGAATCAGACTCTTCTAAAAGGGGTTACTAAATGTGTGGTTTCATTTTAAGATTCAGTTGTTGTAATAAATAATAACAAATTAAAAATATAGGATTTTATAAGCTATAGTAATAACTAAATAAAAAAATGGAACGTACATTTCGACAAAAAAGAAAACCAAAATGTTTTTACTTCGCAAAGGAAAAAATCTTTCTACAAGAACTTAGCACCGTTCTGCGACAATGTCACCATGATTCTGCCACGGGGTATGTTAGTTAATAAATAAATAATAATAATAAAAAGTACTATAGTAACAATAAATAACAGTACTATAGTATAATATAATAATAAATGACTTCTTATAAATTTGCAAGTATGGGGAAAATGAACTCACCCATCCGACACCCATTTATAAGCTTTACTACCAGGTTCATGACGTTTTGAATAAACTTCAACTTTATCAGCTATCATAAAAGTTGAATAAAATCCAACTCCAAACTGTCCGATAATCTTGTTTACTGCACAACTTGTTGAATCCGTTCTTTTCACTTCGTCTAGAAATGCCTATTAAAGAAGAAAAATAAATGCTTAAAAATTATGATGTGCATGTCATTTCAAATACTTATAATTATAAATCAGTATGTGTGTCTATGAGAGTAAGTCTTTTATAATTTCAGACTTGTTTGAGCTAGAGCCTAAAATTTAGACTATGGGCACAAGATTAAATATAGTCCAAAATTTCAGGTCCAGTTGGGAGAATTGTTAGAAAAAATAAGTTTTTCCAATGAATTTAAAAATGAGAATAGTTATAGATAAAACTGTGGACAATTTATGTGTTAATCATTATTTTAAAGTATGTTAAAATTTTAATTTATAAACATAAAATCAATAAAATTCAAAAAACTTTTGAAAGCCTTTACATAATGATAAAATAACTAGTTTCTGATAAATATTGCAGAGAAAATTGTGAATATCATGCATTTTTTGTAATTTAGAACGACATTTCAAACAGCAAAGAAAAAGGTAACTCTTTAAAAGATAGAAAATTAAGCACTTTCTACAAACCAAGAATTAAAAAAAGCACCTTTAAGGACTTTAAAAATGTAAATCAAAAATAAGCAACTTCTTTAAGCACTTTTTAAAAAGGTATGCACCCTGATATACTGAAAAAATTAATAAAACTAAAATTATCTAAATTGTATTTATTATTTGCTGCCATTCTTGATGATTTTAGGATATTAAATTAAAGAAAAGCAAGATTCTTGAAGTAAGATAAAGAAAAGCAAAGGTTCATCTTATTGTAATAATGCTTAACTGTAAAATGTAATGTATAATCATTTAGCATGACATTATCAGACTCATGACAATAAAAATTTACCATTTAGAATCAAAAGATTCTTTTTTATTTTTTAGAATAACTAATTTGATAACATAGCTCTCACATGCCATCCATGTTGATCATTGAGCTTAGACTAAATATAAAAAAATTAAATATTAAACAATGTGCAATGAACACCATTTCTAATCAAATAGAGCTGTGAGCTACTAAACATCGTGGATATTATCTTTTAATTAATTGGAAAAAGAAAAACTTCTACAGTATAATTTATAATAGCGTGTGATGTTAAACTTCTGACAAAAATTCAGTATACAAATGTTTCTTTGGGAAAAACTTCCACAGGAACCAGCTAACCAAGTTTGAAGATTCAAGCACAAATGGTTCTGGAGTAATAAAAGAGACAAAGAATTATTCCTTTTATTTACGTAGATTTTTTTAAAATTTGGTACAAAGAACAGATATTTAACTAGTTAAAGCCATTTTACAGGGTTCCCACTCAGTTTTCAAAAAAAAATTCAAGGACTTTTCAATGACTTGAATTCAAATTTTTTAAGGACCTACTGAGCAATATAGATGATATGCTAAAATAAACTCGAGCCATATTTTTATTAAGTTGGAACAGAAATTATATACTTTAAAAGCACAATGCTTAGTTGACAAAAAAAATTTATATATTAAATTTAAATTTTAGATATAATAAATAGTTTTGTAAATTAGAAATAGTAATATAAAACAATGTGATTTTTATTTATTCTTAAAAATAACCATACTTAAAAATAATGAAAAAATACAATATCTTTTTCATTTTATGTTACTAAAAATAAAATATTTAAGAACAATTATGCATTTCTTCAATTTTAATCTTTATTTTATGTTGAATATCGTCCAGTTCAGAATTTTTTTCTTTCACTGCTTTTCTCAGAGTTTGATTTCTTGAATAGTGACAAATCATCCTTCTTTTCAGCTTCTTCAGCAAAAGCTTCGCAAGATTTGTCCATTTCAAAAATATCCTTCTCTAAACACACTTTTTTTAACTTAAAATCATTAAGTTCATCCGAAATTATTTTTCTTTTGTTTCCTGCTTCTTTAAGTATTTTCTCTTTTTGTTTTTTTTCCAAATCTAAGATATATTTTTGCCTTGCGCCTGACACACATTTCCTCATTTCTTTTGTTATTGGAATACTTAAAAAATCATCATGAGAGTTTATTGCATCAGCAATAAGTCTCTGAGCAACATAAGACTCACTTTGTAGATTTTCCACTTCTAATTGCCTGTTAACAGAAAATCCCCGTTCAACTGTAGCTTGTCCATGAGAAAGTGTCATTACCATTTTCATGATATTCCATATTTTTTTATATGATTCAATATCTTGGCACATAAATTCATTTAGAAATGTGTCCAGTCTAGTTTTTTGAGGGGAATAGTTTTGAAAAGAAGAGGGATGATTTTTGACAACATTATTCAAAAAATTCTTATATTCTAATATGATGGCATCACAGTCTTTATCTATTATGAAGTTATTTTCCACCAAATAATTCAACAAAGTTATCAAATACTTTTCACAATTAGATGGCTTTGAAAACATTTTTCTCGGATCAAAACAGGAAGAAGATCTGACTAAAATATAATTGATTGGGCACTTCTTCATTAAATGAACAATCATATTTATCACAAACTGTTGGCAATTATGCTTTAACATTAATGCATCCTTGTCACTAATGACCTTTTTTAACAAGAGTTGTTTCAGAAACTTGTCTGCAGTAAAACCCAAACTTACTTTATCCACAGAGTTAAGTAGATCTTTGTCACTAAAATCTACTTTGCACAGCTGTAAAGCAGATGATATATTTTCTGTGTGTTTGGGTTTGAGAACATGGAAATGTTCAGCACAATGTTTGATTAGCTTTACCACATCATCAGCAAAAAATGGTACTAAAGGTGCACCAGTCTGATAGAATTCCAGAAAGGGTGTAACAATTTTGGCGACTGACAGAAAGGAATGAAATTTAATTAGAATAAGCTTATCTTTTGTTGACTCAAGAATATTAAAATAAGACTTGTTTTTATTTGTTTTATATTTTCCTTTCTCAACATTATCTACATACATTGTAATATCTTGCCAAATTTCAATGGCTCTTTCAACAGCAGGAACATTCTCAAGCCATCTAAAATTGCAAAATTTGACTGGGAATTTTGGATTTGAGGAAGAGTTAATAAAATCTTCTCTACGAGCCGGACTGTCTTTAAACAGCCAGTACAAACTTATCAGGATGCTAGAAATATTCCAACCAGTAGAATTTTCACCATGCTTAAAAGCATTGTTTAATATGTGTAGCCCACAGCTACCAATGCAAATTGTTTGATAATTGTACTGCTGTTTCAGATCAGTTTGAAGACTATCAAAAAATTTCCAGTTGACGTTGGGCCCATCCATGGATAGCTGCAATATTTTTGTCAGCTTCAACTTATCAACAGAATCATAGAAGGCTGCTAATAATTCTTCTGCTTTTGCATGTCCGATAAATGAAGATGTTAAATACAAAGTTTTAATTTTAGCTAGTGAAACATCCCAAAACCTTTCATGTATATCCATTTGCTTTTTTTGTGTGCTCTTATTTAATGTTTCATCAAAAAGGACAGTGTAGTAGTCACATTCATCTAAACACTTGAGAACACAGTTTTTAAAATAGGGACCCAAGCCAAAACAGCACAAATATGAACATTTTGTTGCCCCACAAGAAAATTGTTTTGCAATGGCACTATCTGGAAACATTTTGATGAAACAATTGTTGATTCCTTCACACGAATTGTACGAATAATGACTTTTCATACATTTCAACGCCCATCTTATTTCAGCATCCTTAGACACAAATGATGACATAAGGGATTGACTGTTTGCAACTTGTGATGACCAGGCAGCTATAGGCTTCTTGCGTACTTCTAAAAGATCAACCAACTCATGAGACTGGATTTTGTTTTTATACCTTTCCATATGTTTTGAACCTTTAAGAGAAAACGAAATTAATAAATATACTACGAAAAGTAAATAGGCATCATAAATTGAATACTTTTTATTAGCATAAAATAAATTCCTTTAAGTATAAAAAATATTTCCTTTTTATTATAAAAAAAAAAACTAGCTAAATAAAAATATAACTAAAAATGAGAAAAAGACAACAGAATATTATTGATTGATTTTAATCAGCAATTAAAAAGAAAAGTAAACATTTTTCAACAAGCTCATTGCCTTCTGTATACAAGTGGTTTTACTATATCGATCCTGGAGTGATAATCTATGCGGGTAAAATCTAAGTTTTATTTTATTTATTTATTTTAGTAATGAATTTAGTTTTTAAATTCAATAAGCTTATTTTAATGAGCAATGTTATTGTGATGAGAAAGAATATTTTCTGAAAAAATAGTGGGTGATAATATGCATCTTGCTGCCACTTGGCCAGACTAAAGGAATTACGTCACGCGATATCGCGTGATAGATAACGTTATAGGCACTAATGAACGATCGCATTTCCAAACAAACAAATAAAAATATGGTTTACCGCCGCTTTATCAAATTTTAACTGAATTTAATCAAGTAAAAATTAATATTTTGACAAGTCAAGTGAAGTAAAACTTATAAAAATATAACGCGCATATGTTAAACTCACTATCTTTGTAATAAAAAGATAAATGATCGTAAATTAAAATGTATTGTAATGTAAACATAACGTTAAGACCGTACAAATTGACGGGGTAAATCTTATGCAGGAAATAAAGCATATTTTAAATTACAACGAGCTGTCGCTGAAAAAAACTAACGTATCTACAAACTGTGTTTGATCGACGTTAAATCGATCAACTAATAAAGAATAATAATGATAGAATTCAAATAAATAAGAACACAAAGCTTAAATAAAGTATTAAAAATTCGGTTTGTCCGATTCAATGTAATGAATAATAACATTTTTGAAAACAATAACTAAACTTAAGAGAAAATAGGAAAGTAAAAATGTAACTGTAAACTAATATTTTAAAAAATAAACAAGAATGCAAAACAATAATTAACAACTAAAGACGTGATACTTAGCGGAAAAAATAAATCGGAAATATAAACGTAACTAAGAAAATAAGACTAGGAATTAATTGAGTGATTCTAATTAATCGAAAAACAATTATATTTTAACGGCGAAACATCGCAAAAATAAAATAACAGATATGTAGACAACCCGTGTTAAACTGAAATATATTTAAAATTAAAATAAACAGGAACGCAAATCAAAAGTGAACAATTAAAAACGCAATATATCCAATTAAAACAGTAAGAACTTATGCGATTCTAATAAATGGATATAAAAAAAAAACTTTTTCAACAATAACAAACCGCCGTATGAAGAAACTAATAAATATTCAAATAACCCAAATATAATCGAAATTAACCACATTGGTAAGATGCAAACGCAATCTATTAAATTCACAAGAATAAAAATAAAAATATTTAACGGAAATATAAACATAAATATTAGTAAAATTAAAACGTTAAAAAATTATTGAGTGGAACTAATTAATCAAAAATTAAATTTAAACTTACGTCGTATAATTTATAAACTATCGTAGAGTTATAATAAGCAATTTTTCATACATAAAAAACTTTTAAAAAAAATGGAAGAAATTATGAAATGGTTTATTAAATGAATTCGAATTAATACGATTATAAAATATTAAAGGTTTAATTTTTATTTTAGAAATGGATTCAGATTTCTAATTTTAGAATGTTCTTTAACTAGGTACATTTCTCATTTTGAAATATGGTTTAAATAATATATTAAACGGCTAAGACTGGTGAAAAACAAATTTGCAATCAGCGGAAAAAATGCATTATACCTCATAAGTTATCTTTAGATGGATAGGTAAAAATACTTTTTTTTATTGCGAATTTGAAAAACAGTACCGTTAGAATATCGATTTCTAAAAATCAATGCTGTTCTGTATCACTTTTAAACCATTATCTTTTAATATTAATAATAAAATAAAAAATCTTACCTTTCATATGAGATTTCAAAGCAGATTCTCCCATTCTGCCGATGTCAAATTCCTTGTAGCATAATTTGCAATATGCTCTATTTTGATCCGGAACAGAAGCGAGCCAAATCTCATAACATTCTTTATCTAGCCAGCTAGGATTAAATACACACTTACCCGGCATTTCGAACAAATTTATGTTAAAACGAAAAAAAATTATAATAAATAATCGCTATAAATAAAAATGCGATCCATATATCTCTTTAAAATTTGTAAAAGTGGCTATTAGACACGGTTGAATGGTCTCACCCACTACTGGTATTTTTACATCCAATCAATCACAGGAGAGGGTTAAGTATGGATGGATAACGACTAACGATGGTACTTCTCCACACTCTAACTTCTTTCCACTTAGCTGACCTTGAACAGCTTTAGAACACTGAAATCGTGACGTTCTGGAGGGCTATGCTGGATCACCCCCCCCCCCTTTCTCCTTTTCTTTAGAAAAGAAAACGAGAAAAGGAGGGGGAGTGATCGGATTTCTAATCATTTCTTATAACACAATAGACCGAAGAAGGCGGTCTCCTTTTCTCTGGTCGAAACCAGTCCTAAAGAGAGACCCCACACCCCTACTTGCACCAGAGGAATGTCTGGAAGAGTACCTATCTCAGACAAACAGGTTTTTTTCTCCTGCTTTTTTGTAGGAAAAATATTCTAATAATTTTTTTTTCTAATATTATTTTCAAAAAAATCAATAACTTTTCAAGGACTCTATCGCGGAATTCAAGGACTTATCGGGGCCCCGATTTTTTTCAACGAAATTCAAGGACTTTCAAGGTTTTTCAAGTACCGTGGGAACCCTGTTTTAGATTTCAATGCTGCATTAGAATCAAGGGTATTATGAGAAATATTTTTGAGTGCCTTAGTCACAAGTTACACAATATTGTAACATAAGTTACATAACTTACATAACATAACTTACATAACATAACTTAGTTACAACTAGAGACAGAACAATGATGTTAAGATACATTTTTTTCATTTCCATCAAATTAGCTAAATACATTCATTTATCAGGGTGTTTAGCCAAATCTCTCAACAAAAAATAAGCACCTTTTAAGTATTTTTTAAGCACTCAAACAATATTTTTAAGCTATATATAAATTAACAAAATGCAAAATAATTTTCAAAGACTCTACATGATCATGATAAAATAGCTAGTTTCTGACAAAGAACTCTATTTTTGAATATATTAGCCATTATAAAATGATCAAGAGATTTTTTGGTTCGATATCAGAGGGTGGAAAATGAAGCCTGAAATTGAGAACATCTTGCGAAATGCAGCAGAGTTGCTCATAAGAGTGCAATTATCTCAGCAAACAAAACTCAGTATTTCATCAAACATGTAAAATGATTGGCGCTTTCGTCCACTATGGACCAACGGTACACCAAAATAGATTGTGGTTGAATGAATTGTCAAAATGTTGAATAGAACAATGTGAAAGGCATGGCTCTTCATAATACTGGGCAAAAATCAACATGGTAAAGAAAAAAATTCACATTTTCGTAAAGGGAAAATTAAGCAACTTAAAAACATCCAATTTAAAAAAAAACACCTTTAAAGGCTTTTAAAAAATGAAAATAGAATTGAAAAATAGATTTAAGAACATTCTTACCTTAGATCCTGATCTGGCAATAGTACCGAGGCTGCTGATCATTTCTTCTCTTGTCATTCCAATGCCAGTATCCTGTAAAATTTATTTCCTATTTAATACAAATAATTGTTCATAATCATAATTAAAAAAATTTTCTTAGAAAATAACAGTACATAAAAAATAGCTTTTTTTAAAAAAAGAAAAAATAGAATTTACAGGAAACAGCTTGTGATGTTAAATTGGAGGATTCGTGAAAAAGCACAAAATTTTTAAAACTGTCCAAAGACTTTTGCTAAACAGGAAAGTGAAAATCATAATGAACTTTTAACAATCTACAAGAAACTTTTAATTCTGAAAAGTGGAAATTATGTCAAACAGGTTTTTATTCTTTTATCCATACAAAAATATAGTTTTAAGCTAAATGAATTAAAAGGAAAAAGTAGTCAACTAATGTTTCTGGTGAATTTAAAGCTTCTTTTTGCATTTCTTACAAATTAATGAATAAAAATAAATAAAAATTTTCTAAAAAAGAAATTATTTTATGACATTTAAAAAATACAAAGTTCGACATAAAGCACATGAACCTCTTAAGATACCATATACAAACATCTTAAAACACCATATAAAAACAAACACTTCCACGAGATACTAAGAAGTGTGCTTCAACAAAAAAAGAAAAAAAAAAACTTTTCATCATTAGGTAGTCACAAATAATGCCTGATGATGATATTACCTGATGCTGGAAATTTATTAATAATTCAGAAACAGCTGCATTTTTATGTACACAGTAACTTAAGAAGTATAAATCAATAATCAATTATTCGAGGCAATAAAAAATTTTCTTATGCAAGAAGAACACTTATTTTTGTAGTCTAAGTAAGATTTCATTATTTTATGCAATTTAGGGCTTGAATGCAGTTAATTGGAAAATATATAATATTAATAAAAGATATTCTTGAAGCAAAATTAAAAATTTGTATTTTAACACAGCTAAATAGTGGAACAACTGAAAAACAGTGTATCTGATCAAGATTCTTACTTGAATTGTGAATATTCTATTTTGTTTATCAGTTGCAATATGAATTTCCTTTGATGCATCAGAAGATACTCCACTGCTTAGTTCAGCATGTCTTAACTTTTCCAGCGCATCACTGCAATTTGAAATTAACTCACGAACAAACACCTAGTAAGATATACAAATGTAAATTTGATTTTTTTTAAAAAAAATGTCAGTAAATGTCACTGCAAACATATTTTTTATAAAATTATTTTAAAAAGTTCGAAATGTGTACATAATCAGTGAGAGAAACCAGGAAGGACTTATATGAAAACAAGATCAAAATTTTTATATGATTCAAAGATAAACTTTTTCTCTAGGCTCTATTTAAAGGAATCAAAAATATATCAATGGAAAAAAGCTTTTTTAAAAGAACTTTTTAAAGGATTTTTTTAGGTGTAAAAGGGTCTTTTAAAATCAACTTAAATATTTTTTTCAGTAGATTGAAAACGAAAAAATTATAACCGAAAAAGACTTATTATTATTTTCGACTATTACCGTACTTGACTTTGAAAAATATGGAAAGAATTTTGGTGGTGGTGATGAAAGTATGCTACTAAAGTGATGTGCCATATGTTTTTAATCTTTTGGTTTGATAAAATAGAATTACATTTTTAGTCCATTTGAAAAAAGAATTTAAAATCTTTAATGTGTTTCATAATCTTCTATTTCTTTGATTCCAATCTATAATTTTGTTTGCACTGATAAGTGAACAAAAATTTTATTAAGTATAAATTTCGTTCGTAAAAAAAAGTTTTTTCTCTTCTTCTTTAAATATATAAAGGTTGTGATAATCAGGATGTGTCTAAGAAAAATCATAAGAATTTAAAAGCAATTGTTTTGATAGTTTTGATTTATGATATAAACATATCTCTCACAGCAATAGAGAATAAAACAAAAATAGTGTTGGCTCATCGTAAAAACGTCCTCTAATCAGAATATTTCTCATTTTAATAAAATTTTGTATACAGTATACATTCTGCAAATCAAAAAGCACTTTCACCAAGAGAATACAACTGAGTTTGAATAAGGCATTTAAGTCTTCTTTGATTTTAATAGCAGACAATTAAGTTTAGAATCTCATAAGATATTTTTATTTTCTTATAAATAAATGCCTCTTTTATTTCATTTGCAAGAAATTGTCTATATTACCTCTATGTTATATCATTTGAAATTAGATGTAACTGTGAAGTTTAGCATAAATGATGTCACATTTTATTTAGTAATCCTCTAGTTTAAAAGGTTCCATCAACAACATAAAGTGTATTGATAAGTAGTAGTACTTACTTCAGGCTCTGAATACAGAGATTTTGCAACAATTTTAAGCAACATCTTAGTTTCTGCCTGAAACTCCAGTTTCTCACCTTCTCCTAAAATATAATCAACAAAGAAACAGTTTCTTAAAGATTGCCAATTATTCTAATAAAATAATTTTTCTTTCAACTAAATAAAATAATTTTAATAATAGGTAAAAAAAAAAAAAAATGCACTAGTTTAAAAATGCCTTAAGGTGGTTGTCCTAAAATCTAGAAAGACTCTGTATTTACACCTAAAAAACAATACTTACAAACAAATCATATAAGACTTACAAATTTTGAACAGTTTCTGAACTGTAAAAGTATAACAAAATAAAAGATCACATCAGTGTTAGGTATAATAATGATAATAAATAAATAGAAATAATAATGATAATAAATAAAAAAATCAGAATAATTTCCCTCCTCTATTTACTTTTGAAGAGTGAAATTTAAGATAAAGGAGTCAACAGAAATTAGGTATACAAATTGTGACAATATCATTATATATAACATGTATTCTAAATGTCCCCCAGAGGACTGATTGTTAAGAAACGGTTCCCAGCCAGAGCCGGATTATACCTTTCGTAGGCCCTAGGCATAGCCGTTTTTGCCCCCCCCCCCCTCTTTTCAAAATATATGCTAAAATTTCAAAATATATGCTAAAAATCGCAAAAAAGTAATATATTAGATCATAAGATTCTGCAAAATAATTTATTACCGAAAAATATTATATTTTTATTTGTATCTTCATAATTTTGTGCAAAATACACTTGTTGTTTTTAAAGTCGAGTTTGTTGTAAAAATTATTTTTGACTTATTTTGACTTGTCGAGTTTGTTGTAAAAATTATTTTTGTCAACAAATTTTTTTCTCCCAAATTTTTCGTAGGCCCCTGAATTTCGTAGGCCCTAGGCACGTGCCTATACGTTAATCCGGCCCTGTTCCCAGCAGATCACCGAAGTCAAGCATCACTGGTTGCGGTCAATGTGCGAGTGGGTGACCACTTGGATCAGACTGCGTAGGGACCAAGGGTGTGCGGTATGGGTCCTCATTAAACTGTTCTACCGTAAAATGCTCGACTTTGCCTGCAGGTTGTCGGCTACTGAAGCGGGGGTTCCATCCCCTCTGCAGAGGCAAAATTGTGATGGCATGTCTTCGGATCATCCTTAGGGATGTTTCCCATACTGTCGCCAAAAGCCCATTCTGCAGCTTTAGTGCGACATAAATGAACTACAACAACTGTATTCTAAATAACACATTAATTTTGCAAAGTAAACATTTTTAAAGTCTTAGCAGATAAGGCTATAAAAAACAATTCCAATTTTTTTTTTATGCAGTAGGTTAAATCAATGTATATTAATAAAATACATTGAATTTAATTTTTTTACATTTACAATCTATAATTTAACACTTTTTTTTCTCACAATCTTTTCATGCTACTTAAGATTTTGAGGAATATGTTTTAACTATGCTGTTGTTTGAGCGACTTTCATCACATGCCAAAAACTTAAAGGATACATATCATTGTAGAAATATCCTTATAAATATTAACAAACTTTAAAGACAATGGAAAGAATTCCAAATTGGTGCCTACTCAAATAGTCAATAAATTTTGACAACACATGGTCAGTGGAACATAAAAAACTAAAAGGAAAAAAATAGGCTGATACGAAAATAAATACAAATGAAATAATAATGAAATTAATAAATGTTGATTAACTTAATTAGAATATAACAAACATTTTAGAGATAAGATAAAAATTAAGAGTTTTATGAAATAAATTTTTAATAAATGTACATTTGATATTTGAAATTAAGTATTTGATTCCAGTATTCCAACATGAATTTTTTTGAAAACTAAGAGTATAAATTTTTCTAGAAATGCCAGTAAGTAATCGTGAGTTGGAATTTCTGATAATAAGAACAATTTTGCACATACCATGAGCTGTTTCTGTATCTTTAATAATTGTATGATAATCAGAATCTTCTGCTGCTGCTGCTTCTTTTGATAACAGTTGGCTGGAAGTGAACAAACATCGCTTTCCATGAATAGAGGGATTCACTACAATAGAATAAAATTTTAAGTTTTTTTTTTTTTAATCAATTTACTTGCACTTATAAATTTTCAAATAAGATACAGGAAATAAACTTTGAGGAGGAAACAACTGAATAAATTCAGCAAATCCAGTAACATTTTTTGTTAATAATTATGAAAATAATTAGATACTGTCTTAATTGTGCAAAACATGAAGTTTAATACTATTAATAACAAAAATTAATTTAGTTTTTAATTTTGAAACTATTAGAATATCATTACTATCATATTATTGGACCTGAAAATTAAAAGTTTCAGTTAGTAGCAAGTGGGAGGTAGACTCTAATAACTTAACAGTCACTTTCCTCAAACTTAATAAGTGCTTATTAAGTTTGAGGAAAGTGACAGGGTTTGTTGATTTAAATCAACTTGACTTATATCACGATTTAAATCAACTAATTTTTTTTTATATAGATATTGATTATAAAAGTTAAAAAACAGTGTTTTAAATTATTGATATTATTATTTTCTTTTCTTAGTTTTAAAATTTATTTTAAATAAATTGTTGCATTAATTAATTTTAGTTAACGAAATTACTTTCTTTCTCAGTGTGTGTTAAATTCCAACACATTTGAAATGACATTTTTAAAAATCTTTTGATTCTTGAGATTGAAAGTACAGATTACAGTAAACATTTTTAATGCTGTCTTAATATAGACTTGCATAGCTGAAGAAAGTAATTATTAAACATGAATTTTTTCAAAAATTAAAGTAAATATTGTTAATTAAAATTCTACCCTTTGAAAGAAAAAGTGTGAAATTAAAATCTACATTATATTTTATTCTATAACCGTCGTTGAACAGCCGACCCAAATTTATGGGTTTACGACTACTGATGTTCAACTCCGTAGCCTTGTAATTTTGAACCAATCCGGAAGACAAGGAAACTCCTGAATCAGTACCCCCAGAGGTATTCATTTGTTATGGGAACATGGAGGACTTTGAGACTCGACAGATTTAACGTGCATCAGTCACCATTTACTACACGGGGAGACTTCGGCCGGCGAGGATCGAACCCACGACCTCTTGGACACGAGCCCAGTGCCCTACCGACCAGGCTATCCCGGCCCATTATATTTTATTGGTGGTAAATGTATATTTCTGAAGCTTGAGGTTATATTAAAAAGAAATTACCTTAATGTGCCAAAAAATAGAAAGAAAAAAAAAGGCCAATAAATTCAGATATTTTTTTCCTGATATAGTGTCATTCTTCCCTTCCAAAGTCTATTTGAAGCAGTAGGGTTATTAACTGGTATTTTTTTCTCATAATATGTTTACAGTATCTTTGACATCTGATTTTCTATATAGAAATTTTGTGAAAAAAAGTTCCTATGAGTAGTACATAGATTTAAAAAAAAAAAAAAAAATTTTTTAGCTTAACTTATCTATTTTGATATAGAATTAAAAATGAATATTTTAATATAAAAATAGGTTGAATATTTATTTATTTTTTGATGAATGACTACATTTATAAACACAATCTGTTACATTTATTTTGTTATTTTAAAAATCAAGAGAAAAAAAAAGAAATTTTAAATTAAAATTATGGTTTGCTAATTGAAACTTTGTTTTAATTGTTAAAGTGCAGGGGTCTGTCCAAGTGAAATTGACTCCTTTCACAAATTTAAATTTAGGAAAAACGGTAGAATAATTTCACAAAATACTTTTTTAATAAAATTTTTTTATTTTTGAGTATCGTAAGAAACGATAAATCCTAATTTTTAACCTATTTGTGTTTATTTTTTAATATAATCTTTAATTTTCAAAAATTATGTCTAAATTTTCACAAAATAGGTATCTCTCAGAAAAACCTAGACAGACCCATAAAGTATTCTTTAAATTCTCTATTTCATCTAGTCTTTAAATTTCAATCATGCATTTGTTTCAAAATTGTTGCTATGCATTCAAAGCTATGTATTATAAATAATGTAAAATTATTTTAGTAAGTTAAAATATTGTTATAATAAAGTTTGAATATTAATTTAATTTTGATTAAGCATTTATAAAGTTGTTTTTATCATAAATTAGAGTTCTTACAATTTATTTGAATTTTAAAAAAAAAATCTGATTTAAATCAAAAATATCACAAACCCTGCTAATAAGTTGGTGATCAATATCGATAGGTTATTTTAATTTTTAATAGCTACTTTTTACAATAGTTTTTTCTTTCTTTCTTTTTGCTTGGATTTAGTTATATTTTTAATATCTACAGTTAATAAGTTAATTCAATGATAAAATTGATATAATTTTATTGTGACAAAATTTACTTAAACATACTGATGGCAAAGAAATTTATTAAAAAGTATTTGGGAGGGTGAATAATATATTAAGTATAGAACCACTTAGAAATATGTGAATTGCTAAAAAAAAATTTCCTTCCAGATGAACAGATTTCATCACAAACTGGATGTAAAAGGATTAAAATTTTGAATGGAAACAGACATTTTAATGAAAATTCTGTTTTCTAAGCACTTTCTGCATTGAAAGTAGTTATTTTCATATGGTTTCTTACATGTTCATAGCCGTCAACATGAATATGAAAAAATCCAGTGGATTCTACAAATTATATTAATTTCATGGTAATTGCTGCAAAATGTACTAAATATTTTACACATAGGGAATTTTAGGGATTTCTATAGTAATCAAAATAGAAAGGAAAAAAAACTAATATTTTCCAGTTATGGTGGACATTAAATGAACTCGAAATGTTTACTCATAACTTTTGAATAGTATTAGGCATTTAATTCATCAAAGATAGTATAGTAAAAATATTTTTTAATTAATTTAAAAAGGGAGGTAATAAAAATAAACTCAACATTTTAGATGAAAAAAGTTTTTAGAAATGAGGCTTGCTTCATTATGTATTAGTAACACTTAAACAAGCAATAGTCTGTGTAATAATTTTATTTTAATAGGGATATTTTTAGGAAACTTACTCAATTTTAGAGAATTTTCAAAAATTTACAAAACCCAGGAGAATTTTAATTAATATAGTCTACTGGAAAATCCAGTCGAGTTGGCAGCTATGCATGTTATTACATGAAACTTGAAAGTGATTGATAGGACTTGTTAAGGGACAGAAAATTGTAAAAAAATTCCAGGTTCTTCCTCTGTTGATAATTTTGCAAGTGCAAAAGTACAGAGAAAAATGAGGGAAATTAATTTTGTTGCTTAAGTTATTGAAATCGAGAAAGAAACAGACAATGTGCATGTTATTTTTCTAACACGGTCTTGTGGATTGAAAACCGTCAAATATAACTACCAAGATGTAGCTTGGATTCATATGTTAGAGGAGTTTTACAATGTTACCTTTAACAACCAAAGTAACAATTTCGACAGTAACATTTCCCTGTAACTATTTGTAAGACATCCCCTCTGTTACATTTCATGTCCTCTCTGTTACATTGCATTATTTAGATTTAATAAAAATTAGTTTGCAATTTAAAAAATCTTGTAATAATTTTATTTACCTTTAAATGTGATAATTTAAAAAAAAAATTACAAATAATGTTTAGGATGGTCAAAATCACAAAATTTAGCATAAAAGTACAAATCAAAAATGTGGGATTTTATTTGTCCTCTCTGTTACAAGCATTTTTAATTAAGTTGCAATAAAATGATGTGGCACTATTATTACTTTAATCCATTTTTTCAAACATTGTACCTCAAAGAAGCATATAAATTCACAATTTTTATTTATAAATATACTTTTAAGAATAAAATACTCGCGTGATTTAGTTTCTGATACACTTGGAATTCAAGAGAAAATAAATAATAGTGCAACTAAGTAAATCATTGTAGAAACATAATTGGTTTAAAAAAAAACTAATAACAGAATTGAATGCACTCCAGATGCACTTGAAAATACTATTTGTTCCCTGTATCCGAAAACACAGCCACATGTAGATACAATTAATTTTTAGTTTATAATAGATTTCAAAAACAAAATAATTATAAAAAAATATCGCTAATTTAATAAACTTATTCAAATCCAATAAATGTATATCTTAAAATATACTTCGCTTTAAAATAAAAAAGAAAGTAGAAAGATCTAAGAAAGTATATTTAATAAATTCCAAACAAGTAGCATGCTAACCATTTGGAGTATGTCTTGCAATACATTTGATACGGTTCGAGACCATACGAGACCGCGTGATACGCAAAGAAATTATGGCCAGTCTACTTGAAAAAGCCATTGAATTTTAAATTAATAATAATGAATATATCAAGAAATAAATATCACCCTCGCCGGATTATTACAACATTGATTTTCAACTTTTTCTTTTTGCATAAATCAAATAAGTTGAATTGTATTGCTATACTTAAAACTAGCTTTAAGCTTACATGCACTCTAAGCATTTATAATAGGATGTTGCTTAGCAGCCACTACAAATAATTAAATTATCATGTTTTATTAGCTGATTTTAATATCGTCGGCATCGTTATATCGTAGAATAATATAATTTTAAAAATTATGTTTCCCTTTCTAGTACATCAGGGACTGATATCATTTTATAACCGTTGTTGAACAGCCGACCCAATTTCGAGTTTACGACTACTAATGTTCAACTCCGTAGCCTTGTAATTTTGAACCAATATAGAAGACAATGAAACTTCTGGATCAGTACCCCCAGGAATAGCATTTGTTAGGGAAACATGGAGAACTTTAATCCTTTGTGACTCGACAGATTTAGCGTGCATCAGTCACTAATTACTACACGGGAGTCTTCGGCCAGTGGGAATCGAACCCACGACCTCTTGGACATGGGCCCTATACCCTATCAACCGGCCTGGGACAAATATAGGGGATAAGGACATTAGACTAATATAATATAATGTAATGTAATGTAATGTAATGTAATGTAATGTAATGTAATGTAATATAATGTAATATAATATAATATAATATAATATAATATAATATAAGCTAAAAAATTGAGAAAAAATGGAGGGGAAAAAAATATTAAAAATCCGGAAAACAAAATAAAGAAAGTATATAATCTCTTCATCAGCTCACACGATTATATCCGCAAAAAGGAGTGCTTTCTAATATTGTATCAATATAGCCAAAGCAAAATATATCAATACAATAGTGTGAGGAGCACTCAAAAAAATTGAAACGAAATTAGAACACATTAAGTAAAAAATAAACAAATATATCAAGCAAAAAACAGAAACTAAATATATATATATATATATATATATATATATATATATATATATATATATATATATATATATATATATATATATATATAAGAGTGTGTTCAATAGCGTTAAAATAAGGAAATTCGAAGTCATTATTCTGTATTACAATATGGTCCTTGACCTATAATGTTCAAATTGGACCACTTATTACATTACCGGATACTGGTGTACAACCCACCTTTACTACTCCAGCTGATACCAGTGACAACAAGCCTTTTTTGCTCACTTGGTATTGTGAGCAAAGCCTTTTCAAGCCTTTTTTGCTCACTCCAAACTTCAACTGGAGCGTTTTTATTACGAAGCATAAGCTCTGAAGAGCCGCTGTGAAAATATTAGTGTTTAAAATTATGGGGAAGGGGGAACGAAAAAAATTATTTTTTTAACATTATTAATAATAGTAAAGGCTTTCAATTATAGCTTTTAATTTAAAATGCTCGGCCTGGGACAAATATAGGGGATAAGGACATTAGACTTATATATATATATATATATATATATATATATATATATATATATATATATATATATATATATATATATAAAGTCAATACTATATAGTCAATGACAATATTATTATTCAAATTACTAAGTTTAGAATTTTTACTATTTTTTGATTCCGTATTTAAAAGTTCAACATAGAATTTTTTACAGAAGATTGCAAAATTATTGTCTTAATATTAGCTTTGTCTATGGGAGTAATTACCAAATTTTTTTGAAGTTGCTTAATTGATTGAACAATATTAGAAAAAATTGTTGGATTGTTACTGTTATTTAAATTATCCTTATTATTGAGAAGAAAGCTTTTAAAGTAATAATAAACACCCCATTTCCATTCTGTTAGCATACCTAAAGGTAAAGAGAATCTATTTGATATCTTTAAACAAAAACTATTGAGATCATTAAGAAAGTATTTTAGAATTTTATTGATTGATATATGGTAAATGGGTCTAAATTTTGTGCCTTTTATCATTAAATTCCTAAGTTCTAATTTTTCTATAATATTTAAATTACCAGAAATAGCTTTCAATAATGTTAAAATCTTTTAATGGAAATAAAGTTTTAAAATTTTCAAAAATATTATGAAATTTGATCTTATCTCTTTTCTATTTTATATTTACCTCGCGCACATCCGTTTTCTTGCCCAACCTTGGTAACTAACAAATCAAACGCACTTCAGTAATGCAGCAAGAACGCACTTTAAACTCCTCGAGTTACGCTCAATTTGCGGTTTTGTTTTCATAGTTTTCATATTTTGCAATCTGGCAATCTTCTTACGTAAACATTTTAAATCATTCTTGATAAATTTCCCGTTCAAGTTCATTATATTTCACTACTCGCTTTATAGATTTTGTTTTATTCTGCTCTTCCCTTATATTTTATTTTCTGTTTTTACGTGTTATTTTTTCTTATTGTGTTTAATTTTATTTGTCGTAATTTTTAAAAAAAATTTTTTTGAGTGCTCCTCAAGCTATTGTATTGATATATTTTGCTTTGGATTGATACAATATTAGAAAGCACTCTTTTTCGGATATAATCGTGTGGGCTGATGAAAAGATTATATCTTTTATTTTCCGGTTTTTTAAAAAAACTTTATCCTTTTTTTTAAATTAATTCTTTTTCTTTCCCCAGTTGTTTTTTATTATTATTATCCCCCCCCTCTATTCATTTGTCTGTAATTTTCCTTTGTTTTATCTTCATTTTGAACTTATCTTATGAGTTCTATTTACTTGCAGCTTTTCGGACCAAAACATTTCTTCAAATTTAAAGTCGTCAAAATAATCTGAAATTTTTTTTTTATGCTACTTTACTTACACTTATTAATATCTTACAGACAACAGTGTAGTTTATTGACATTTGCTCGGGGGAAAGAAAAAAAAAAAAAAAGAAATTCACCAAATTTTGAATGCCAGGAAAATGACACAAGTTTAAAAAATAGTCATTTTAAGTCAATAAGTAACTCAACTTAAGCCTTTATGTTAGATGGACCATAAATTGCTTAAATTAATTCTTTTTATCCACTGTAGAAAGAATCAAAAAAATTTTTGTTGCTGATATGTACAGAATAAAATTGTGGATAATAATCAATTATTAAATAAATAAATAACTTTGATTACATCCAAGCATATTACAATCATACATAAACTTGGTATTGAGTTAATATTTGCTTTCCCTCCTTGCAATATTAGCAGTTAAAAAATGTCTTGGCATTCATAAGTCAGGAAAATGACAACCAGGATAATGACAAATACGCCATTTTATAGCATATAACTTAACTTTAATTAAATATTTTGGCCTAAGACGTTTATATTCTGTAGAAAACAACAGGATTTCTTAAAATAACTCAGATAAATCTATGTAGTTTATGTTATTAATGGTTTCAAGAAGCCAGGAAAATGACAACACAAAAACCTACTCACCTTGAAAAAATTTTTGAAATAGATTTTGGACCAGAAAATTGGTTCTTTATTCATGCAACAAAACATGTTCATATAGGAGGGTATCTAATCAATCTATTAACATAAGATATTGATTGCTGGCTTTATCTATTTTGGTTATAAACCATTAAATAAAAGTAGCCAGGAAAATGACAGATTTTCTTGGGACAAGCAAATTATTGACAGAAAAAATTAATTTAAACGAAGTTTTTGTAAACAATACCCTCTGCGTATATTCTAGAAATGCTTACACCGGTTGAGATAAAAAAATTTAGATATTGAAAAATTTATAGGAAGTTTTGAAGCTGGTTATTATTGGAATCATTGTTTAAGACATGCCAGAAAATGACATTTTGAAGTTCAATTAACTTTTTTAACTATACAAAACAATCAATGCTAGTGCAAAGTTATTTTGAAATGCTAACAGCAATGCTATTTATTAATTTTTTTTTTAAAAAGTTCTTTTAGTATTATAGTATTAGATCTTGGAGCAAGGGACAGTGAATCGTCATATTTCGTGAGAATCACCTATATATATATATATATATATATATATATATATATATATATATATATATAAAAAGCATTTTTTAATATCAGCAAATGACTATCTACCTTGCTAATGAATTACAATCAAACAAATGCTCTTCATTTTGTTTTGTTTTAACAAGGAAGAAAGATAAAACAACTCATAATTTATGTAAATATTTAAGTATTGTTGCCTTTATCAATGTTTTTTTTTTATAAAGAAAACAATCATATTTTGCGTTACACGTAAAGGGAAACCGCGAAAATATCTTTCAGGCTGATTGACGTTTAAAGAATTCCAGCTAAATGTTCAGTAATTGCAATGAATTTTTTTTATATTTTTATATAATGAATAATTTTTTTAGCGTTTTCGGCAGCAGTCAATCATCCTTATGCCAATCATCGAGATGGTTTTCATATTTTAACTCATACTTTTTAACTCAAATCAAAAATAAAAAGTAACTCACAATTTAAGTATGGGTGTAAAATAATGTTTATAAATTTCATAAAAATAATTTCTTTTAACCAAGATTAAATTGAAATTAAAATTATCAAATTTTGCCTTAAAGGAAACCGCGCAAAGGAAAACCATGAAAATGTCTTACTTTTTTTTTTTTTTATATAACCGTCGTTGAACAGCCGACCCAACTTAATGGGTTTACGGCTACTAATGTTCAACTCCGTAGCCTTGTAATTTTGAACCCAATCCAGAAGACAAGGGAACTCCTGGATCGAATATTGGGAGAAATTCGCCTTCGTGGAGGACTTTTTGATGGAGCTAACCCGCATTTGCGTTACATGGAGAGGAAGACCACGAGAACCTCCTACGGTTAGCCTGACGGCAAGGGGACTCTAACCCATGATCCGTCTACCACTGAGGATATTTCACTTCAGCACTGTGGTCAGTGCAAGCCGGATGCGGAATTCGTATCGACTGGGATTCGAACCCGGTTCGCCTCATTGGAAGGCGAACGCTCTATCCCCTGAGCCATCGCGGCTCCTTTCAGATTGCTTGACTGTAATAGGATCCCAGCTAAATGTTCATCATTATCTCAATGAAATTATTTTTATAAGCAACAATTTTTCATTATTAATAGGGCCGAGCCGTTGTGGCTTAGAAGACTAAGAGTCCCCTTTCCGACAGTCTAACCGCGGATGTTTTCGTGGTTTTCCTCTCCGTGTAACGCAAATGCGGGTTAGTTCTATCAAAAAGTCCTCAACGGCAGCAAATTTCTCTCAACGAATTCCGCATCCGGCTTGCACTGACCACAGTGCTGACGTGAAATATCCTCAGTGGTAGACGGATCATGGGTTAGAGTCCCCTTGCCGTCAGGCTAACCGTGGGAGGTTCTCGTGGTCTTCCTCTCCATGTAACGCAAATGCGGGTTAGCTCAATCAAAAAGTCCTCCACGAAGGCAAATTTCTCCCAATACTCGATCCAGGAGTTCCCTTGTCTTCTGGATTGGGTTCAAAATTACAAGGCTACGGAGTTGAACATTAGTAGCCGTAAACCCATTAAGTTGGGTCGGCTGTTCAACGACGGTTATAAAATAAAAATAAAATACTTGAGCCAGAATTTTCTTTGTCTTCTGCATTGGATATAAAATTACAAGGCTATGGTAATGAATATTAGTCGTCGTGAACCCAAAAAATTGGGTCGGGTGTTTAAGGACGGTTGTGAAGCAAGATAAAATAGATCACACCGTCAGGCTAACCGTGTGAGTTTTTCGTGGTTGTCCTATCCATGTAACGCAAATGTGGGTTAATTCCATCAAAAAGTGCTCCACGAAGGCAAATTACTCCCAATACAATTATGAAATAGATAGGATATCATCTTTCTGAATGTAAGAAGCTCTTCTCTTTAACTCGACCCATAAAATAAAATAAGCCGCAATTTAAGTATCGAAATACAATTATATTTATGAAAGTTATAAAAATATCTTATTTTAACTAAGATTAAATTAAAATTATCAAACTTTACTTTATACGCTAGAGAAAACTATGACGACTATCTTCTACTCCATCTTTCTCATGTAACCACACCAATTGAGACGTATTAGCAACAACACACTTTCTCAGGATTTCAATTTAAAATTAGCAGTACAGAAAAAAAATGCGAATAATATATATTCTAGAGAGTGATTGGAGAAAAGAGCTCAGAAAAAAAAAAGAAAAAAAAAAAAGATAATAATAAAAAAAAAAAACAGTTTTTGCCATTATTTTCTGTGAATCAACAGGTTTCTTTTACCATGGATTTGGATTCTAGTCTCTTAAATTATGGGAATAGCCGTAAAATATTGGTCGCAATAGTTAAACCAAGGAATTATAAAAAAAATTGGATCCCTATTAATATTTATTTCGGTTGTCGCTGGAAATATTTCAGTGATTTTCCGCTATTAATAATAAGAATTTTTGCTCATAGTTAAAATATTTGTTTATCCGGAGATAATGTAAAAAATTTAAATTTCAAGATTGTTATTTAAATTATTTTAATGATGGTCAAAAATTTAAATGGAAAAATTTGAATGAAATAGTTCAAATAATTTCTGAATAAGGAAGTTTGAAAGGAAAGTACTTTTTTAAAATTAAAATTTAAAATTTGTCATTTAAAATAGCATAGATAAAAATGATGTAAATATACATACATCTTACAATCCAAATTTTTTTGTAAATTTATAAATACAAAAATAATGAACATAAAATTTCTTTTTTTACATGCAATTTTATTATTTAGTTTTGAATGCAAATTGTTATAAGTAGTTCCAGAATTAAGGCGAAAAACTATTGAGACCATATTTTCAAAACTATTGAGACCATATTTTCAAAATATTTCTTAGGAGCCAAAAATTCGAGTGTTGATCAAAAGCAAATTAGTGATGTACCAACAATAATAATAATGAACTTTGCAACCTAAAATATCATCTGTACTTGTTTATAATTTATAAACCAAATGAAAACTTCATTTGGTTTATAAATTATAAAAGTGTAGAAAGTTGACCCAATTTTTATCTTTTACTCTTTTGCAAATTATATTTATAAATTGGCATATTTAAAACTAGACTCTCGAAACAATAAGATAGCATCTTAGCTCTTGAAAATCTTAAATCGAAAGTGATAAAAGTCCCTTTTCGATTTTGTGTAAGAGATAAAGTAAAAAAAAAAAAAAATTACGGATCCCAAGTTAGTATTTAAATGAGGAGGGAAAAAATTTTGTCATCAAGTTCTTATCGATATTTTACGAATCATAATCGAATTCAATTATAGAAAATGTGTAATTAAAATAATCAAATGCAGTTCATTTATTGCAAAGAAGAAAAAAAAAGCACTAAAGGGGAGGGTGATTGTTTTGACCAATTTTGAGTAACACCAGTCAAATAAATGGCACTAACTTATTTTTATGCTCTCTCTGGCTTTGGTATTGATTCGTCTGAATTTAAGCTCTTGCTTTCCTTTCTTATTTATATATTCTCATAAAAATCAATATATATCCCAACCAAAGCCATGATGGATACTCGACCCTGGAGTTCCCTTGTCTTCTGAATTGGATTCAAAATAACAAGACTATGGAGTTGAACATTAGTAGACGTAAATCCATAAAATTGTTTCGGCTGTTCAACGACGGTTATAAAATAAGATATAAAATATCCTAACTGAATCAATATATTCTAAGGTTAACTTATGATGTGAGAATGGTACTAAAATACACATTGAGAGCGGCAATTACAGATGTTTTATATTAAATGCATTAAAATCTTAAGCGCTTAAAATTATATTTGGTGGTTTTTTTGTTAGTAAGCATTTTAAATTAAAAGCTATAATTGAAAGCCTATACTATTATTAATAATGTTAAAAAAATGCTTTTTTTCATTCCCCCTTCCCCATAATTAAAAGAAATAATTTTAAACAGTAATATTTTCCCAACGGCTCTCCAAAGAAGATTAAAGAGCTAATGCTTCGAAATAAAAACGCTCCAGTTGAAGTTTGGAGTGAGCAAAAAAGGCTTGAAAAGGCTTTGCTCACAATACCAAGTAGGCTTGTTGCCACTGGTATCAGCTTGTGTAGTAAAGGTGGGTTGTACACCAGTACCCGGTAATGTAATAAGTAATAATGACTTCGAATTTCCTCATTTTAACGCTATTGAACACACTCTTATATATATATATATATATATATATATATATATATATATATATATATATATATATATATATTATATATAAAACATAAAAAGCTTCAATTAATCTTTTTATGTTAGTTCTTATCTGAATATCCTTTTCTTTAATTTTATTATTCTTATCGAAACATTTTCTCACACTTTTAAATTAACATCCTGCCCTTAAATCTATTTTTGGAATTACTTAAAGGCATTATTATGCATTAATTAAAAGCAGGACATTTTTCCCTTTATTCTTCGTGGGAATCACTCGACCTATTTCATAAACTAATAGTAATTTCTCAGATTTCCCTAAATAGAGACATTTTCGGATTTACTTTGCAAGATTTTCCCTAACATATAACCGAAAGGAGTTCAACTTAACGTACACACTTTCATGACTGCTCTGTCTAATAATTAATAAATAAATTTTGTACTCTCCTTCCCTGCCTAAGACCTGTTTTAATCCTTAATGTATACAATGTATACAATACAAACTTACAATGTATAGTATCCGGATACACTCAAAATGTTTTCAAAATAAAAGTAAAAACATTAAAAATGACAAATACCTGATTGTGACTAATAAAACTGTCGATTTAAAGTCAACACAAATAGTACTTTAAATATTACCCCAAAATATATTTTCGAAAAAATATGTCCAAAAAAGAAAAAAAAAAAAAAAGATATAAATGAAACGAAACAAAAGGTAATTTGTAAATTAACCAGACTTGCACTTCAAATTAAAAATAAGGAAAATAGTTAGGTCAGCCAAATGTTTAAAATTGATTTACCTTAATACCATATTAAATTTGAAAGCTTGTTTTGGATTTCAATTAGTGATTAATCGTGTTAAACGGGTTGTAATGTAAAATCTGAGAGGACTGATCACCTTTTCTGATTATAAAAGCAATTTGTCCTTACACATTTTTCCTGAAATGCTGGTTAATGATTGCAATAAAAATACTAATAAAGAAAAAGTATAAATAAGAATAAAAAGTAGAAAGAAAAGAAAAATAAAAGAGCGAAAAAAATTAATAAAAGAAAGAAAGAGAAGAAAATTTTGGACATAAAATAAATAAATGAGAATTACAAGAATGTAAACGAAGTGAACTTAAAGAAAATTAAAACAGAAAATAGACTTAAAAATAAAGATTTAAATAGCAAAATTGAAAATAATCTTGAATTTTCAAATATTCTTGAGACTAAATGTGATAATGGTGTACAACATTGTCAGAATCATGTTGACGGAATTATGCAAATCCAAGATAATAAATAAATTCCTAACTTCAGGAAATTTTGCAAAAAATTTTCAAATATTTTGCTGTTAAAGTGACAAATATGTAAGGTAAATAATAAATAAAGTGAAATGAAGTAATTACTGAAGTCTTGGACTTCAGAGTAACAACCACTGTGTCATTTTTGTTTTATTTTGTTTTCAAGCAAGGTAAACAATACTGAAGATAATTTCAGGTTGAAATTTTTCCTGTAAAACTGTTTTTTGCATTTTATGATTTACATTTTAACTTACGCATTTTAAAAATGTTTATAAATTTTTGCCATCATGGTTGAAGAGTTAACTTAAACTTTGGTATTATAAGGAATACTTCTTATGGTGAAAAAACTTTGTTGTGATCTTCAAACTGAACTGGAACTGAAAAAACTGTTCGGTCATAAAAACTGTTGAAGATGAAAGTTTGCTGGCAGCGCTACTAAAATTTTTTTTCCCTCAAATACTTTAATTATGTAATTATTTTACCAAGTGTACAAATGTGTATTTTTTAATATTACAAATTTGATTATTTTCATTTTAATTGTGCTTCTATCAGAGGGAAGATTTTGCAAATGGATATTTTTTAAAATTTTTGGATTGTAATTAAACATTTTTAGCGAGAGGGGATGTAACATAAAAAGCTGCAATTAATCTTTTTATGTTAATTCTTATCTGAATATCCTTTTCTTTAATTTTATTATTCTAATCGAAACACTTTCTCACACTTTTAAATTCACATCCTGTCCTTAAATCTATTTTTGGCTCAACTATGCATTAATTAAAAGCAGGACATTTTCCCCTTTAATCTTCGTGGGAATCACTCGACCTATTTCATAAACCAATAGTAATTATTAAGATTTCCCTATTTTCCCTAACTAGATACATTTTCGGATTTACTTTGCAAGATTTTCCCTAACACATAACCGAGGAGCGCAACTTTTCGTACACACTCTCATGACTGCTCTGTCTAATAATTAATAAATAAATTTTGTACCCTCCTTCCCTGCCTAAGACCTGTTTTAATAATTCCATTCGGCAACGACGATATATATATATATATATATATATATATATATATATATATATATATATATATACATTGAAAAATAAAGGACCACATTGTGTACCCCCTAATAAGATTTGTGGTGAAACTAAGGTATTGAAGGAAGTGGAAATAAAACGATAATTAGAATTCCAAACATTCTGAAAGAGCGGAAGACTATTAAGAATCGGAACTAAATGAATAGAATTTTTCAAAATATCAAAAGATTTTCAGAAATCTGGATGATTGACTGAGTAGCAGTGTTGAATAAATTTGAAGAAATCTAAAATCTATGATTATCGAGAAATGATCGGTGAGTTAAGTTTAAAGGATGGTTTAACACCTAGATTTTTAAAGTATGTTTCATGTCCTTTCGTCTGTACTTTTAGTTTCCGCAATATACATAAGATAAAACCATTTTGACATATTACGCTTGAATTTTAATGAAGTGATCTAGGTTCAAATCAAAGCCATGATGGCTGGTCGATTTAAATTATGCTCCCAGCTCGAACTGACCTCAGTGCTGACGTAAAATATTCGCAGTAGTTGACGTTCCAGGGGTTTGAATCCCCTTCCTGTTAGGCTTATCATAGTAGGTTTTCATGTTTTTCCTCTCCATGAAACACAAATGTGAGTTGGTTCCAGCAAAAATCCCTCCACGAAAGCTAGTTGGTCCAAAAGGTTGCTTCAGGTGATCTTTTATCTTTTGGTTTGGGATACGGAGTTGAGTAATAAAAGCTGCAATCCTCAAAAAAGGTCCATCTGCTTAACGTTATATATAATCAAACATATAATAAGTTCAAATGATTTTGTACAATCTAATAATTTAGTTAATGACCTATCTAATATCCCATTCTTTCAGAATTGGTTCCTAATTTCGAGATCATTATTTTTTTCTTTATTATTACTTGTTTGTCATTTTCTTCTGCTTCACTGTGTTGCCTTCTTTCATTGTGTGTTTCGACTCGGAAGAGTGTTTTTCGTAGTAAAACCGGAACTCTCATACTGCAGCTTAATTCATGCGTAGTTAAAATCTAACTGCCTTTTTACTTGGTAACTTCACTCCTGCTCGTTATGACATTTAGGATCTTGAGGGTTGATGAATACATTGTTTTTCTTATCTTGTCTACTTTTTAGTACCGTCTATTTGGGTAACAAAAAAATAAACTGGGGGTTGAATTAGCTTTAAAATAAGATAGAAATAATTTGAATAAACATGAAAATTAATTCCATTTTTCTCAATGAATGGAGTTGGACCACATTTAACTAAGGCTTTTGCATTTGGGCTTTGTTTTTAAAGGAAGATCGCCAAGGGCAAAAACTGTCCTTGACAGCATACTCTACTCCTCACCAGGAAAAAAAAACAAAACAAAAAACCAGGGTATTCTCGGAATAGGTTAAGGGATGGATCACCATCATTCCATCCATTGGCGTGTTTGGCATTGTCAGGAAAACACTGCGTGATAACGGTTTTGTAACAACTATAATTTTATTCTGAAAACATCTCCAAACTGATGTTTTCTGCCTTTGACGGTAGGGTGACAGAGAAATTTTTTTTTCTCCCTTCCCTTAAAAATGATTATATTTTGTCTGGATGATTTATATCCATCGTTGAACAGCCGACCCAATTCCGAGTTTACGACTACTAGTGTTCAACTCCGTAGCCTTGTAATTTTGAACCAATCCAGAAGACAAGGAAACTCCTGGATCAGTACCCCCAGAGGTGTTGATTTGTTATGGGAATATGGAGGACTTTGCGAACTAGACAGATTTAATGTGCATGAGTCAGCATTTAGTAAACGGGGAGTCTTCCGCCGGCAGGGATCAAACCCACGAGCTCTAGGACATGAGTCGAGTACCTTAACAAGCTGGCTTTTCCCGGCCTCTGGATGATTTATTAGTAAATATTGATGGCTGGGACTAGTTGACATTGTTTTTCAGTCAACAGATTTTTTTACTGAACTTTTATCTATTCTGATTAACGCTGAGGCAACTGTTTGCCGACAAATTAATAATGAAAAAAAATTAAAATTTAAACTTAAATTTGTAAAATTATTTTTAAAACATTGTTTCAACAATGCCAATTTTCCTGGAATGGAATAATAAACACAAATTAGTAACCTAGATTGCAGCAAGCACTGCAGGCTTGTGAGAAATAAACACTTATATATTTATCAGTTACTTCAAGTACTAAACAAGTTAGTAATTATAATTTTAATCTGAACACTCTAACAATAACTAAATGGGATAAAATACTAACAAAAGTTGAAATACTTAACTATCATCAAAAGATAAATCGCCATTTAAAATGATAGGAGCATGAATGATTAGATTAAGAGCATTATTATTACTATTAGGAGCATTATTTTGTGGTGTTAAAAGTTATCCTAATAAGGTTTAACGTTCCGAACCACATAAAATGCACAGGGAGGGACTGGGGTTTAATCCTTAATGCTGACTTGAAGCTCATCCCCCTTTAGATCAAATGACAACAGATTGAAATGCAAAAGAGGCATTTGCGCAATGCTATAACCACATTTCCACAATCTTGATGTTGGTTATGAAATTGTACACCCTTAAATTCTCCGACCCTTTGGGCACATCGGGCTGTTGCGTGAATGCTTAGCTTAATTATCTTTTCTACCTACCTCAGCTGTGGATAATAATATTGTGTCGTTAAGTTCTCATATTCTAAACTTTTAAAGTTGCGTATTTGTGGCATAATGTTTGAGATCATTCGAAAGAGACTGATTTGCTTTCGAATGAATTTATGGTAATTTTCAGATCATTGAAATGGAATTGCAAGTTGAGAATTGTTAGCACTTCCTTCGTTTTGCTTTTAATTAAGGTTCTAAGGCCGTAAAAGCTGCTTGTAACATTTGTGCTGTGTATGGATAGTGTGAAAAAGAGTCGCTCGTGATTTAAAAAATGCTAATTTTTACCACACAGACACCACTCGTCCAGGCCGTCCGAGTGAGTTTAATGAGAGCCGCGATGGTTCAGGGGATAGAGTCTTCGCCTTCCAATGTAGCGAATCGGGTTCGAGTCCCAGTCGACATGAGTTACGCACCCGGCTCACACCGACCATAGTGCTGACCTAAGACAGTGGTAGATGGATTATAGGTAAAGGTCCCCTTGCTGTTAGGCTAAACATGGGTGGTTTTCCTCTACCTGTAACGCAAATGCGGGTTATTTTCTCCCAATACTTGGATCCAGAAGTTCCCTTGTCTTCTGGATTATGATCAAAATTACAAGTTCACGGAGTTGAACATTATTAGTCGAAAATCCAAAAAATTGGGTCGGCTGTTCAACGACGGTTATAAAATAAAGTAAAATTGAGTTTAGTTCAATGAAGAGTTCTTAAACCTAGTTTTGCATGAAAATTGTCATCAGATGAAACCGGCAGAGAAAATATTCAGATTTTAAACATTTGAAAAAAGAAACGGTGAGGAGCAAATTTTTAATAAATCCTTATTAAAAATTTGGAAACTTTCTCACTTTCTTTTTATATTGAATGATTACATTTACATCGGAATAGCTCAATTCTAAAAAAAAAAAAAAAAAAAAAAAAAAAAAAAAAAAAAAAAAAACTCTTTATGAAGTCTTTTCATCTTGCGATTTCATACTCGTTAAAATGTATTAAGTCTTAACAATATGAATTGAACTCACATTTTTTAAAAGAGTTTCAGCAATACATATTTCTAAATAAAAATTGTATTTTTTGTTATTTAAAACCCTGGAAATATAGTCATAAGATCTACATATAAATTGCTAAGATTTTCCGGTACAGTTTTCTAATTTTTTTATAGTTTTAATTAAGGAGCTAAGAATTTCAATTAAGGAATGAGTACTTTTATAAGGATCTCTGCGTTTGTGGAATAATCAAAAGCTTTGAAAGCTAATAAAAGGTTAAGTGAAACTATTTTCTGTTTTAATAGAATTGTATTCCGAGGATATAAAACAGTTGAGAAAATTTCATTGTTAGTGTGTACACTTTTGTTAGTAGAGAATTATTTTGGTTGAGACTGCTTAAATAGCAGACATTGCGTATTAAATTCATATATCTGGAATATTACGTTTGTATAATAATGGAAAATTAGGATTGATATTTAATAATGGTTTTAAAAAAGATCTCTTCCCTCCACCTCAGCATTTGGAAATTTCTGAAGCAACTAAGTGTACCCACAGTCAATTCTTTAAATTTTATTCTATTGAACTTAGTCACAAAATTTTACTAAATTTTTTTTTGATTTCTAAAGTTTTTAAAATTGAAGAAACTCAAAATAACCTTGAAGTACGACAAGTTTTTTAATTTGATAACTAGGTTCAAAAGAGCTGTCAATGAATAAAAAGAATTCGATAAAATAGCGGAATTTAGTTTGTTAACCTACTCGTACACAATGAGAAAAATTCCTTAACCTTTGACGCAGATGAGACAATTTCCCTTTTATATATTTTTGACACTTTTATTACAAGTAAAAATATTTTTTGGTATATTTAATCTGGAAATCAGCCTAATATTTACTAAAATATCTGTTAAATTAATACTGATGTACTTAATACTGAAATATAAAATCCAAATAAAAAAAACTCAATCCTATTTCAAAAATTTGCTTTTTTAAATTACAATGATGATTTCTTAGATCTAACTGCAAATAAAAGTAAATTTGTAAATAACGGTTGTGAGCCGAGTTTTCAAAATTTTACCTTTACAGAAGAGAGAAGACGTCATTCTGTATTTTATAATGAAAAATTATCAACATGCTTAATATATTTTCATTAGTTTTGAACAGTTAAAAAGTGCGAATATAATAATTTGCTGATGCATTGATGTCGGTGCATTTTCTGGAAAGGTAGGATCCAGTTTTTCATCACTCACTTCCATCAAATTAATAAAAGTTTTGTTTTTCTATGAATATGTCTATCCCTAATTTAAAAGGAATTTCTCTACTGCTATTATTATGCTTTTAATTCAAGAGTTTAAAGAATTGCTTTTTTTATTATAATAATGTGATTCTGGGCTACATTTTAAAATAAAGTTATTTAAAAAAAGGTGTAATCTTATTAAGCGCTTTATAATTATTTTTGTGCCAACATTAATATATTGTTATAAATTACTGTTATAGAGATTAGTTAAATTATTTAGAACTTAACGATCAGCTTCATGAACAATGTGATGCAAGCAAAAGTAGTATTTAACATATCCGCCTGTTTGGTAAGCAAAAATATTAAATAAAGGTAGTGAACACAAATTTGTTTAAACAATATGTTATAAAATGATTACTCAGGAAAATTTACTTCTGTTTACCAATAGATCTGAATATTTATAATACTAATAGATAATATTTGGATGTGGGAAAGTTTAGGCACATAGCTTAGCAAACAGAATTATTTTTAGTACGTACATGTAAGTGAATAATTTTGACTTTAGTAGAAATACTTTTCTTCCAAGAAACAGCGACTTCAGCGAAGAAATCAACTTGGTTTGTGAATGGTAGCGAACAGGGGGCTAAGCCAGCTACTGTTTAATAAAAATTGTGCGTTAAAGAACACAATTTGGGTCTTAGTTCTAGAGAGCGACGAAGAAAAACATATGTAGGATAAAAGCTCTTATTAGCTCTTGTTAGTGGGGAGGATTTTTCTGTCGATGTCTACTTGTTTGAATTCGATTTTTCACTAAGACTAAGAAAAAGTTCTTTAAAAAGTGTACATGTTGACAGGCATGAAAATTCTTCTAAATATTTGTCTAGTGTCTCACCATTAAACTGAAATCGGTTCTGATGAAATCTACATTTGCTTTGATAACTATCCGTAAAGTATTTAGAGATGAGTTCAACTAACATCGTAATATTTCCCTACCGCAAATTTTAAATAAAATATCATGATTAATTTGTAAATATCATTAATATCTGTAAAGTGGTCATTTAAAACTGAATAACTTATTAGTCCGGAATTAAAAGAAATTCTTATACATAAGAAAAGTAGGGGAGAGTCGGGTAGCCCCGCCTACTTAAGGAGTATTGCTTATATTTCCGTATAATATTGAGTAATAATCAATATTTTTGTATGTTTCTATTGTTTTATCATCTAATTAAATATTGCAAAAAGAACAAACCAAAAAAAGAATAGTTTAACTTCAAAAAAATAGAAATTTAAAAAATTTGACTACTGTAATCAACATATTTTCAAAACTATTGTTTACCATGTTACCAGCTGCATAAATACTTGAAAGTTTGAAAATAATCTTTTTTTAATATAACTATTAATGTCCGATGGTCCATTGACTAAAAAAATATTCTATACATATGAAATTGACAGTGGACGGGGGTACCCGACACTCCCCTAACCAATTTTTTGATCCAATATTTTTATTAAAACATTTTATAATTACATATATTTATCTCCAACTGTATCTCGGAATTACATGTTACTCTCATTTACAAATTAGTTTTAAACAATATCTTCCTTAATTTACATGGAGCTCTAACAACATTTACAATCAAGTTTTTATAGAAACATTAAGCTTTCATTTTATTTACACATCATTTTACATCAAATGCAATATTAACATGGATTTCTCAAAGTGTACAATAAACTATCAACTTTGATATTTAATTGCACAATACAAGAGTCATGAATATTTATAATCTATGGAAAATTCTCATTGTAAAAATATGTATCAGTACAAAAAGAATGAACCTGAATGCATTAAAATTTAACTCTCACCTAATTTGTCATTTTAAATAGCATCTTAAAAATTTTTTTAAAAAATGTTTCAAAACTAAGAAGTCTCTATTGCACCTGAAAATTAATTTCTGAAAAATTTAAATTATATTTCGAAAAATTAAATTTTTTAAACTAATAAATATGAAAGGCAGATTTGCGCATTTAGTTTATAACTAGATAAAATTTTGGACTGTAAATTTAGATAAATCTGGCACTACCTTTTACTTTCAGTTCAAGTTCTGGGAAAAATTTAACTGGGACTGGGAAAAATTTAAATTTATAACTTTCAGTAGAGGGCACAGTTAATTGTTCCAAAAATTTCGCTACATTTTTCTAAGAACGGATATTTTCACCTTTTGGCTGGCGAATATTAAAATCCTGAAGACTTAGTGCTACTTAGTACGCTACGCGAGTACATATCAAAAAGGAATAACTCGTTTCAAGTTCTTATAGCGAGACAATACCATTACAAAGATTTAGGATTTCTACACAGCACAAGGATACTGATCGACTACAGAAGAGTGCACGTGTTAATCGAGAAGTTCCGAAACGGCTGGACGAGTATGAAACATGACGAGAAAGCAGAACGGCCGTCTACCACTTCCGCGTCATATTCCACACTCGTCCAGAACATTCCGAAGCTTCCGATTCACACTTGCACACTTATGTTGCAGATCGATGTCCCCAAATTGCGTGGACCTGCTATATCATCGACTATAACCGCGCGTCTTTCAATCGAAGTCTATTAATGTATACGTGATACCAGGTTTAAATTATGTTCCAGACAACTTTATAGTACTACTCTTGCAATTTCGACGTATAATCTCAAAATTAACCCGGGCGGATCAGATGTCTCTTCTAATGGCATTACCATGTTAATTTGGTAACTATGCTGTTCTTTGTTTGCTTTGAGTTAATAGTACCTATTCTTAAAGTTGAACCTACGCTTAAAAGTAGACAAAATTTCATAGAACTTTTACTTCATAGATAATTAAACTTAGTATAAATCACAACTATTAGAGATTCTGAAAATTAGCTTAACGTTTTGTATTGTATGACCCCGATTTTGTATTATCTATAACATTTTAAATTTATATTTGCGTAGAATATTTCTCACCTATTTCAACAATGATAGGCTTAGGATTGAACGCAAATTAATGAATTTGAAGATTAAAGAATCATTTTCTGGAATTTGCAAATCTGCGTTTCATATTATACTTTAGAATACAAGTTTTAAGGATTAAACAAGCTTATTATTATCTATGCCATTTATTAAGTATTAAACGCAATCTCAACTTACTATCGGAAAATTATTCATTTATCGGATAATTATCGGATAATCGGAAAATTATTCAAAATTTGACTGTAACATTTAAAAATGAACACATTAAGAAAGTTTATACTTTACCTCGCGGATTGTTTCGGCATCTGTTTAAATAGTAGATTTAAACTCCTATCATAAATTTTTGCCTTCTCTGACCAAGAACCTATGTGTAGCACTTTTGCACGGGATAGGTAGTTAAAAGAAATAGTTCAGTTTAAAAATATGCGTTCGAGAACTCTAAACACTCATTTGAGTCAATCTTTACATTTACATAACACCAAACTCAGATTTTTGAAAACTTAAATTTGCAACATTTAATTTATACGTGAATTTATTGTTTTTAAAAACACGTAAACCATTACACATACTAAACACTTATTTTATTTTATTAGAAACACATGCAAGTTGCAAGATTTAAATTATTTCCTTACAAATATATTTTAAAATTGTATTAAATTATCTTTAATTTGGATAGGTCGAACAAATGTGCTAGTAATATGAATTTAAAACATTCACAACTACAATGGTTTTAAATTTTCGAACAGATTTAAATATACTTCTGATGCAATATTAAATTCATGTTCTAGTTTTGTCATCTAACTTATATTCAAACTTTGTTTTTAAGTAAATTCTATAATTTGAACCTTCAAGGACGTTATGATTTATGTACATATTTTAGAAATTATCAAATTATTAAAACAAATATTCTTTATCGGATTATTGAATATTCTGTAATGGTTAAGCTCTACCATTAAGCTCTACCATTAACTAAGCTCTACCATTAATGCTTTGAAAACTAATTTGTCTAGTGCCCCCTTTTTCAGCTTCATATCAAGATAAGGATCTAGTATAGTTATATATAAAGTTCCTAATACTAGTGTTATGCCTAGCAACTACAATGCATTGTTCTTTAATAGCTTAAAAGTTTAAAAGCAAGCTGCGTACTCTCCGGGATGTTTAAAACCTGGATCGAACAGCTGTTCATGCAGTGGATGGACGGCTCTATATGTAAAACTTCGTTGACCTATAATTTTGAGTCATACTTAGGTGAAAACTTACGATGAAACTAGCTTAGAATTCTGGAACGTTTTTGAAGTCTACCCTATTACAGCGGGAATTCTGCCACGGCGGTTAGCCGGACTGTAATAAAGAAACTTAGGATTTTTATATTCGCATTGAAGACAAAAATAGCATATGAATTGTGGCTGCCATAGCGAGAAATAAAACTAGAGTTTTAATTTGTCAAAAATTAGTATTCTCCTCAACAACCCCGAATTCCAGTTTATCCAGCTTACATAAATAAATCGTTCAGTTCAACAGCGGTAGTAGCCGGACAGTAAAAATCATTAGTAGAAATTCAAGGGGCATAGACCTAGGCTTCATACGCAATATAAGAACACTTTTCTTGCAGCAATATGTGCAAGTAAACCGAGAAGTCCCGAAACGGCTGAACGAATGTGAAACACGACGAAGAAGCAGAACGGCCGTCTACCACCTCCTCGCAGGGTTTCATACTTTCCCTCTTCGCTCCACTTATACACACTTTCTGTTACAGAACAATGTCTCAATATTGCGCAGAAAATTTAAATAATAGCAACTAGAGCAGAGTCGTTTGACTAAAGTCTGCGAACGCCTTTACGTCTTGAGAACTAAAATTAAGAAAAATGCCAACGATATATTTGCTTATATGCTCGATTCGAAACTACCCTTCGCACCAAACTAAAATGTATTATTTAATCAATTTAAATTACGCACTAAATGTATCTATTTTATCATATACAGATTTATCATATCGAGATTTCATATACCGCGATTTTATCACTCGCTATTCAATTTTGTATTGCAATGCTCTGCCAACTCTTTAAATTGTGAATTAAAAGTCCTCTACGTCACTTCGTCAACCTAAAATATTACTTAAGCAGGCCCGTCAAGCCTACGAACATTATACGATGAATGTAATATTTGGAGCCGTTCATCCACTATGCAAATTTTTATCGGTTGTGATAAGAAACTCTGCGAAAGAGTTAATTCTCCAAAAATATGAGTTTTTTATGATTGAAAGTTACAGTGTATTAACTTTCTTTCCTGAATTGGGCATAAGTGACCACGATTTAACTTTTAAGTATTGTCTAATTCAGCATTTAATGAAAAAAAATTTTTTTTTTAAACGTTATCCTTTATGTTTTATTCTTCAGAATTATCAAGATAAAAAAACAATTTCGAAATGTGTACAAGAATGGACAATTACAAGATAATGCATATAAAAAAGGTGCATAAACTAAGATAAGAGTCCGTTTCAGGGTATTTATTGTTTAATATAGATCTTCAAAATTAAAAAAAGCTAAAAAGTTTAAATCTGTTTCTTACTTTATTAGTTTTAGCTTTCTTTGGTGTAAGGAGCATAAGCCGCCCAGTCATAATAGAAATCACTTGTTCTAAAATGTCTTCATAGATAATTTGATTCTGTTTAAAAAATAGATTTCGACTTCTGACTTTGTAAATAGTTATTAAAATAGATGACAGTTTTTGAAAATCCGCTGCATATATTTAATGTACCGGTTAAAAATTTTTTTATACGAATTAAAAGTTTCTAAATTCGAACAAAGCTGATTCAGTAAAATTAGTTTATTTCCTTAATATTTTTAACCTTTTTTCAACGTAATTTTAACTAAACCTGGAGAAATAACTGAAAAAATGATCGAAACTGCATTGATCTTAATTACAAAAATTTACTTTCTCGTAATTTATAAAAATTTAATATTAAAATAAATTTTAAATATACTCTATAGAAGCTCATACCGCGTAATTATGCCCCATTGTTTAAACTTATTTTGCCACCGAGTCAATGAATTGATGTTAGTTTATGGTTAAAATATATGTTACAGTGAGTCGTATGTAAGTAATTAGCCATAAATTACGTACATGAAATATGATTGCATAACAAGCTTCTTTAAACATGAACTACTTTAAATTTGCTCATCCAGGCATATTTACATTAAAAAGGAAAAGTTCAACATTTTTTTAATTATTTATTAAACTTTTTGAAACTATGGCTAGATAGTGTGTCACAGATTCTTTTAAATTTTTAAAATATCCTTTTATCACGTGCTATGCTCATAGCCTGTTTCTCATAGCTAAACTAACCGAATCATCCGTAATAAATATTGTTCAGTGTTTAAATTTTTATCTGAACCGATACTTTTGACACTGAATATGTATCAAGACAGCTATAAATATTTAAGGAGGTGAGATGAAGCAAACTGAGGCAAATAGACTCGGCCTAGAAATAAGATTAAAAACAAGACTAGTTTTGTAGAGACCCATTTATTAATGTATCAAAAATATTTTATTAGAAATATAATTTCAGTTTTTCTTAAGAAATCAACTGACAAGTTGAAATATTTTATTTACCAAACTTCTGACTAATCTCTAACATTTTCAGTGCATGCGATAATGTTTATAATTAGTTCTATCTACAGATAAAAGTTTCTGTTACGCCAAAGAGTGTTAAAAGCCAGTTTTCTTTTGAGTGACAAAATTAGAACATTTCTTGAGGAAACTTATACCGCGTTCCGCTGAGCTAACTTAATTACAAGACAGTCTTTAATTTTCATTAAATGTTTTTTAATAGTTTCGTGCTCAAACTTTTTATACAAAGCTCATTAATTCTTTTAAGTTTAGAATTATTACGTAGAATTGTTATTGCTTATAGATACTATATAAATGATTGACAAATAATAAACCCACATTTACTTCAACCGATTCTAAAATATGAAAGAAACGTATGATGTATTTGGTGGAAATACATCGAAAAGGAATATTTAAAAATTTGTAATACCAAAATAAAATCAGATATAAAGTTTTATTCATCTAAATATGTTTCGTCTTAGTATCGAACAAAAGTATTTTAATTTTTAATAATTCTCTGAATATATATATTTTATCTGAACCGATACTTTTGACACTGAATATGTATCAAGAGAGCTAAAAATATTTAAGGAGGCACACAATATTTAAACTGGCACACTAAAACAATTCTTTTGAATATAACAAATTTTAGATTTTAGTTAGTGTACCGGACAATAGTTTAGAGGAAAAACACCAATAAATCGATATTAGTTCTTTTGCGCTAAGATTTAAATTTTTCTTCAATATGCTATAGCTGATAACGAGCAATAGTTAACACTAAGCTTGTCTCAAAAATTTTGAGACTATTAACAGTACGTATACATATAATACGCAGCCGAGACATTAGAAAAGGTGTATCCAATTTTTAGAGACTTAAAATTTAATTTATGATATTTAATGGGTAAATATTACTCAAAATAATTCAGGACTAAAAACTTCTAGAATATTTAGGTAAATAAACTGTTAAACGATGTACACTTAAATTTCATATAATTTATAAATATGGATTTAGATTTAATTCAAATATTTATATAACTTAATTCTTATGAGAAAATATTTAAATTTCAATAATCAAAATACCGAAAATGGAATTTTTATATTATTCAAGGAGAATATTAAAATAAACCTTTCGTTCAGTTGAAGAAATACGATCAGTGTTTCTGTTATGTCATGACGACTAGGCAACTGAAGTAGGTCATCTTGACAGACTGATGCTCGTGGCAGCTAGGTCAGTAATGGACATCTTGGCAGACTGATGCCCGTGGCAGCTAGGTCAGTAATGGACATCTTGACAGACTGATGCTCGTGGCAGCTAGGTCAGTAATGGACATCTTGACAGACTACGGTCCACATGGCAGCTAGGTCAGTAATGGACATCTTGGCAGACTACGGTCCACATGGCAGCTAGGTCAGTAATGGACATCTTGGCAGACTACGGTCCACATGGCAGCTAGGTCAGTAATGGACATCTTGGCAGACTACGGTCCACATGGCAGCTAAACTAAATCGGTAATGGACATCTTGACAGACTACGGTCCACATGGCAGCTAGGTCAGTAATGGACATCTTGGCAGACTACGGTCCACATGTCAGCTAAACAACTAAATCGGTAATGGACATCTTGACAGACTACGGTCCCCATGGCAACTAAATCAGTAATGGAGATCTTTGAAAATATGGTACCCAAGGAGACTATACGACGATGAAGTTCTCAATGCAAAGTCCAATGCTAAAAATATAAAATGTCTTTACTCTTATGGTCAAATCAACATAGTGATTTTACTTTAATCAGATGCAGTGTGATATTATCGAGTCTAATAAAGTTTCATAATAATTAGCTAAGCTAATCTCAGTAGACCCCTCCTTTGTAGGTTGGCTCTTTAAATGCAAATCTCGAATCTGCATTATTTAAAAAAAATTCTTAAATCTTATAACGGTATTCATATTAGTCCAACCATTTAAGTCCTTTTCTCAGGATTTCTGAGCTATGCGTACTTTTCAAATCGTTCTCAGAAATCTATATTGAGAACTGCAGATGAAGTTCAAATGAAGACCCTGCGACTAACAATGGGCAATCTAAATATAAATGACCAAAAACTTTAAATAACCACGGAATTAAGAGGTTTATCTTTTGACCGTTAGGGATCACAGTCAGATATTCGTGAAAGAAGATTTTATTTTAGAGCTTTGTGCCAAATGACTAAATCCCATTAGCCTCCTGATCATTAGGAGATTTTATCAGCAGAATTTAAATACTTCCCAACCAAAAATTTAAAGTAAGTTTTAGATATGGCAAAAGTTATGTAGGATGCAATACTAATGCTATTAACCACTGTGCAAACAAGTTCAGATTTCAGTGCGACAAAAATTCAGTACCCTTGAAAAATCAATTAAAAGCCGTGGTGGCCCCAGGGCGTTCGCCTCCTAATGATGCTACCCTAGCTCGAACCACAACAAGAGCTGATAGATGCAAATTCTGCTCATTGCTCGCACAGGCCACCGCGATAACGTAAAATATAATTGGTCTGATTATGGGTTATAAGTTCCCAGCCGTCAGACTAATCACGGAAGAATTTACACAATTTAAGACTAAATATTAGTGAAGGGAGTATAATTAAATTTAAAGTTTAAAATTTATGAATTTTTCAAAACAAATTAGTTTTAAAAAACGTTTGGTTTCATGCCATGTTAACAGCTCTACAGTTAATTGCAATGCAAATTACAAAATAACTAGATTAGCTATTACCCGAGTTTTTAACTATTTTATAATTTCAAAAAGATAAAACTAAATTTCAATATTGAATTTTTGAAGAAATATTTTATATTTAAAGCTTGATTAAAATAACAAATACATTTGCACCCTAACCCCTAGATCATCGCCTACATTATACTAAATCTACATGCAAAATTTTAAGGAAATCTAATGTAAACTTCTGTCATGTGTGTTTGCGTAAAAAAACTCCAAATCTACGTTCAGAAAATGCATTTAAATTGTAACGAAATTCTGAGAAAAAAATTTTAAATTTTTCTTTATATAGAGTTTTCTATATAATATTTAATAAATTGAAAATTTAACCTTTAATTTGCACTTTCATATATTCATGTATCAATTTTTACCGTTGTACTGTAATATATTAAAAATAAATACAAATAGGAGATATGAAAAATCTCGTGAATAAAAACCCTTTACATGTTTAAATATAAAAGTATCGCATATAAACTCGTGCAAAACATGCAATTATTAAAACACTACACTGAGTCTAATAACTTTGTTTAATTACTATAATATACTAATATAATACCGGATGTAAATATTCTATATTCAACATATCGTTTAATTAATCCGATTTTTGAATTTATATTATATACCGTCAAGTTTAACTACTTGATACACGAACGTAAACAAGTGCAAACAGTCACATAAAAACAATAAAACTGTATAGTATCACCTGATAATTAAGAATTTACATAGAATCTTAAAGTGCGTCAAATATTTTAGCCAGGGCTTCAAGTTGCGTGATGAACGTTGTATAGTTATGACTAACATATCGATATTAGATTTATAAGACAATACTACAACTATATATTCCTACTGTTAATTTAAAATCTAATTCTGAGAAGAATTTGAGAAATTAAATACTTAGTACTTTAGTTAATTTTAAAATTTTTTGACCAATTTCTTTTCTAGTCTGAATGACATTTTAACTGTTGCTTTAAAATTCAGAAGTCTTGAAAAATTACCGAAGATCAAGTTGAGAATTTTTTAGAGCTCTCTGCGACGAAACTCTCGAGCACTAACATCTTTCTGCATGTTACTTTTAATAATAACACATTTGATACTTATTTAAAATAACAAAAGTTTACTATATATATTTTAATAATTTTTTATTCTAATATTATGGGTGATATTCTCGCATTTGAGGGGGGGAGGGTGTAGGTGCAGAAATTACTTCCTTCTTCTCATTTCGTAAATAATCACAATATAGAAAATGATCAAAAATCGTGAAAGACTTATGCCTATTGTTATTGCTCGGCCATCACTTCTCGATCTCATTTTTTGGATTGCATTGGTGCCTCTGTGAGGCAACTAATGAGTGATGGAGAGACTGTCTGACTTGCTGATGCGACATGGTCTAGGGCTTTAGACCAAGGGGATAAGCAACAACAACACTAAAAATTCGATAAATTTCTGCCTTAAAAAGTAAACACTGAAATGCGCGATTCGAATGCTCCATATTGTTTGAAATATATTGGGATAACTAAAATCCGCGTTAAAATCAATATCAATAAATGCCGAAAATACAATCGAAACATGACATCGATGTACGATACTATCTGCGCAAATTTAGAGCATCAAAAAGTGATTTAAATGCCTGATTCAAATATAACGTGAAAATTTTCGTAGAAAAGGGTAATTGTTTTTAAAACTTTTCAAAAGATATCTTTCCCCTAGAACACTAACGTTACACGCTGCGATTTTACCACGGGGCTCAACACAATTTTAGATGGATGTTCGTCCATGGTTGACCTACGAAAGAAATTTAAAGTACGAAGTAAACTCCTCAACCACCGCTTAGAAAGTTACGGTGCAATTCTTTACATAGTTTAAAATAATGAAATAGATTACACATAAGCCAGCAATTCATGCAAAATCTTGATTAAACACAAGCATTCAATTATATCTAAAAATTTTATTGTGTTTCAGTATTGAACTATTTGACATACTTAAAATAAAATTAGCGAACAAATTACAGATTTTAATACCATAGTAGATTTCTTATCAAAATACAGAAGAATCTCCGAATAACGAAATTTTTGATCCTTACATCAACTTTCTGTTCTAATTTTCATAAATTTTGAAGAAAGTGACTACGGTTGACATTTCCATGCATGTAAACCAGTTAGTCACCATTATTCATCAAAGGAATTGCTTAATGGAATTTGGCGCAAATTTGCAGACAAAATAATCACATTTCAAGGGAGAAATTATTTCACAACAATAGTTAACTATTGATTTCTTTGAATTAGGTAAAATTCATTTGAATTAATTGCACCGGTTAAAGGTTGAAGCATTTGAAAACGAACTAATTAACTGTATAACGAAATTAAACTTGTCTGGTCTAAGGAAAGAGCAGAAAACAGGAAAGATCATGGAAATATATATATAGGGTTGCGAAACCGAATAAATACGAATCTGGCGTATAACAAACAGTTTGTCTACGGTAAGAACTCCCCCCGCCACAAGGACTGAGGCCGTCTGTTTCTATTGAAATAAGATTAACGCATTTCAGGAAAGGTAGCTTCTGTTTATTCTAAAGGCTAACAAAATAGACGGAGAGAAAAAGATTCCCCTTTCTCACGTTGAGCAGTTTCACAACTTTTCGTAAACAATGACCCCACACCCCTACTTGAAATAGTTATACCGTGTTACCACAGTTACCGCCACGGAACTATGGTAACGAGGATGAATGCGAATGTCTAGAGATTTATAGAATACTGACTAACAATACAATATAAAAGACTGACTCTGATTAATCCAAATTAAACATTTATGCGATCTATATTATTTATAAAATTTAATCGCACTAATCGCTATTAAATAGTTACTCATAAATACTTATTGGGATTAAAATTAATTTGAGTATAAAAAAAGAAAATGTAATAGTTTAACATCGCGCGTTAATACTATAATACCAAATATACAGATGTATGCGAATATACAATAATTCTACAAAACTTCATAAGTTTATTCAAGCGAAGAAAAATGGACAAAAAAAAGGAATTTGAAATTTTAAAACTATTGTTTCGTCAACTTTGATTTTGACTGTTTTTTTTTACAATAAACAATAATTATCAATATTATTGCAAGTCAATTTTATTTAACAATGTTAAAAGAATTTTAGTCAAGCACAACAACTAAAAATGTTAAAAAGCAGTATTTTAAGCAATCCAATTTCCCGTTAAAAAAATACGAAGAAAACTAATGTTAAATTACCCAAGAGAGCAAATTATTAAAAAGAGATATATTAACCATTCTTAAAAGCAATCCAAAATCATGGACACACACAACTACAAGCGTGCCATTTATAATCTCGAAAAACTTTAAATAAATGCAAAGGTTACGAAAATTAAAAAAAAAAACTTACTTAAAAATTCCAGAGAGAAAAGTCATAGTTAAACAAGCTTCAAACAATCTGGTAAACGCTGGCATAACATTTATTACTTTAAGATCTTCAGAACATAACTATTTTTCTTTGAGACAAAGATAACACGCTAGTATCCATCTTAGATGACCAAATTAGACTAAATACACTAGTCTGCCACATACACAAAAAACATAGAAAGAGCTCTGCTACTCATACTCATATGTGGTGGTTATCGTAGCATCAGCACCGCTAGGAGCTCTAACTAATCTCCTTTGCTACCAGCCGTTCCCCTTGTTTTATATCCCTTAATATTGATAACGATTAATTTTCTATCAAAGTTGAGTTGAGTTGATGAGGAAGAGGATCTATGCTACTCGCATCTTTGGGGCCTCTCTGTGCCGAGCGCTATCGCCTGCCAAACGTTCTGTTGTGTAATGGTAGCGGGTTCGAATCCGCCCTCTCTTGGATGTGTCTTCGTATTGTCTTTCTGTGAATTGTACTAACTGTCTTTCTACTTGATAAAGATTTAAAATCCGTACACATGTAATTGGTCACACAAGCATGCATGTATATGTACCAATAACACTACTGACTGTGGTCAGTATGCGGGTTGATGACCACATTCATCAGCCTGCAAAGGAACCGCATGTGTGCGGTATTGGTCTTCGTTAAACTGTTCTATTGTGAAGTACTTGACTTCGCGTGCTGGTCATCGGGCTATCAAAGCAGGGGAGCCACCCGCTCTGCAGAGGATCAAAATTGTGATGGCCCGTCTTCAGATCATCCTCAGGAATGTTTCTCAAACATTCCCCAATAGCTCATTGTGCAGCTCTAGTGCGATGTAAACCAACATCAACAGCGTACCAAAAAATAAAATACACGCTTGAAATATATCCTTATGTGCCTTGAGTGAAATGAGGTGACTTTTCAGGGTTGGGTGAAATCCTAGTAAAAGTTGCTGATGAAATAAGAGGTTTTATGACAATTACATTTTCACAGAAAGAAAAAAATGGGCTTCTCTGGATAAGCAGTCTCCTTATTCCACCAACGCTCTCTAGCTATACGGATTCCACCGCAGTCCTCAATGTGAATGTTTTTCTCAAACTTGAGCTATCTGTTCTTCAAATTGACAAGGACTTATAAACCGTACTTTGAAACGAGCATACAATCCTGCATATGCATGTGTAAACAATAAATAAATTAATAGAACTATACAATATTTTAATAGACAATAATTTGGTTGTTAAAATCACACTAGAGCTTCACGAATGCTGTTATAGAGACCGTTTGTGATTCATCCTCAATGATGATTTAAATTCACGAGCATTAAACTACCATAATTTAAACAGAGAGGTGGAAAAAATCATCCGATCTTTGCACCACTTTCCCCGGCCGCTTAATCATGTGTGTACTCTTCCAGTTGTTGAGCCGCAGAGACATTATATTCGAGTCAAGAAATATATTAAGACCTGGATAGCCTGATTTGTAGGGCACTGGGCCCATGTCAAAGAGTTCGTGGGTTCGATCACAGCCGTCCGAAGACTCCCCGTGTAGTAAATGGTGGCTGATGCAAGTTAAATCTGTCAAATCGCAAAGTCCTCCATGTTCCCATAACAAATCAATGCCTCCGGGTGTACTGATCCAGGAGATTCCTTGTCTTCTGCATTGGTTCAAAATGACAAGGCTACGGAGTTGAACATTAGTGGTCGTAAACCCAAAAACTGGGTCGTCTGTTCAACGACGGATATAAAATAAAATATATTGCTGTTGTTAGTTCACTGCGGTTTAAACTTTCATTAAATGCTTTTGGTGCAAAGAAGGTGATGATTTTGATTTCTGTTGTTTATCCAACTTGAAGTTATTATCTTCAATCCAGTGTACAGTCAGCAAAAAAAAAAAAAGATATCACCCTGAATAATTTTCGTTCTAATGATCGGATTTTCACGAACTAAGTGTCAATCTTAATGGTTCCTGGGGGTGACCTCAAATATGCTAATTAGTTAGTGCTAACTATTAATTAAGTTACGAAATCAGACACAAAAACGTACTTTGTCTCAATAAATATATAAAATTTTTTATATATTTGGATTCCTTACCCTCAAAATATAGGGGGTAGCCGCAATCTAGGAAATGTGGTCACCATAGTTTAGTCAGGAGAGTGATTCAAAGTTTGGACCCCTTAATGTTAATTTCACTTTTTGCGTTTTCAGTCATATTTTAAAAACTAATGAAGCAATTCAAAAAAATATTGCACCAACTCATAAAACGCAATTACCCAAAGATAATTTCCTGAAAAAAATAATTTTTAATAATTATTAATTATTTTTTATTATTTAATTAAAGAGAGGATGAAAAAATTTTGGGATTTTTTTATATCATATTAATCTACATGCTTTTCAATTGAAAAATCCAATGTTTCAACTGTTTTTATTTATTAGAAGATGAGAAAAATTAAAATTAATTATTTAAAAAAAAATAATTTGGCGACAATGAAAAAATGATTAAATGGGGCGATTAATATTAAAATGTGATAAACTTACGAAGAACTTGATTTAGCGCGCGTGGCGTAAAATTTCATTCATATTTTTTTCGCTAATAATCGTTTGCTAATCTTTTTATTATTATTTTTTTAAAACTATAAAATACAATGTTTCTTTTTTAGTCCTCTAAAAATCTATTTGAAATTAAGTAAAGAAATTTGAATAAAACATTTTATTGACTAGAAAACATTTTATTCAACGAATGTCGAGTTTTATAAAAGCATGCTTTTGATAGAATATGATTATACACAAGATTGTGCTTATTTAATGTGATTATTTTTTAGCTTTTTTTCACAATAACTGATACAATTACAATAATATACATACGTATGAATAGATTTGGAATAAAATATTTATCAGTTTTTTGTATATATTTTTTATAAATATTAATAAAAATACGTAGTAAACATATTTAAGCATATCTCATATCATCGCAAATTTCTCAACATCTTATATATCGTGTTAATCTTAAAAGTAATTTTTTAATCACCTGTCCGGAAGTGTTTCGCAGAACTATTTTACCAACTATTTAATTAAATTTTAGCATTTTTAAAAATTTTATTCTTTACCCTACTACATTTATTATTTCTTCATTAATATACTAATAAATTTTTTTAGTACTTTAATTTTGATTTTCTTTAAAGTAAAGTTCCTTTTTACATTATAGTCAAGTTTTTTTTAAAAAGAATTATTGTCTGTAAGCTAAGAATAAAGCCTTGTTAAGAAATTAAAAACACTCCGCTGTTTAAAATTATTTAATGCAAAACAGTTGATTATTTACTAAGCATACTATTTTTTTCGAAAAAAGAATATAAATCATTGATTGTCTTTTATGTTTTGTTTCTTGTGACATCAACATAGATTATCTAAAATAGTGTCCATGTTTTATAAGTCACTACCAAGAGTATAAAGATACCGAACATAAAAAGCTGTCAAATACGTAGCCAAAACTTTTAAGCGTCTTGAAATATCTCAGTATCTTAAATGATTCTTTCTTTATGATTCCATGTAGATTTTTTTCCGGATAATATACTAAACTATTTTGTTTGATTTTTTACTTTAGCACGATTCCCAAGATATTATTGTAGTATAATTTGTTATCAGGAACAATGCCTTATTTTGTTTAGCAGGAAACACTAAAAATTGAAATTTGTAAGAAGTTTCCGAAGCCGTGTGAATTTTAGAATCATCTGATTTAAAAAAATGCAATAAGAAATACGTAAATTTCTGAACTTATTTTGATTAAAAACAAAAAAATAAAAAAAAACGTGGCAAGAAGGCTAACATACTTTTTACAGAACTGTGAAAACCAGTTTTTCCTATATTTCGTCAAAAGAGGATAAGAATGATAGTGCTCCAAGGGACCTACTCAATAATTTCGCTATTTCCAGAATGAAATCTGTTTGATCGAAACATATTTCTTTGAAAACTAAAACGGGGAAAAAATTAACTTTTATTATTTATCTAAGCTTATTCCATTCATTTAATGATAGCGGTATCAAGGTTAAGGATATGCCTTGGAAGCTCCGTTTACTATTATACTATAAATGCGTTAAATCATGTTGCTTGAATAATTTATTTTAAGCATATTATTTAATAATTTTAAGCAAGTAAGGGTGCAAAAATAAACTCGATCAAAATACTCCGAAAGTATACCCTAAAATATTTGTAGAATAAACTTTGGAATCTATATATACAAAATACCTTTTCAAACAACTACGAGTAGGACGGAAACGCTAACTTGTTTAAAATAGTTGTCCTTGTAACTATTTAATCTCGATTTCTGGTGCTAGGGGACATTCCATTTTCACATTCGACTTTTGAAATTTCAATTGTAAACGGAATTTTTTTTATGTCCTTAAATTAAAATGTTAAGGCTTGCAGTAAAAAAAAATTGTACTGCATTGATTTTTTTACAAAATAGCGAATTATTATTTTTTTAATCTAAGAACCTGTGCCTATAACTTAAGTAAAACTTATTTTAATATCGAGTGAAATAATTTAATATGTTGTGTAACTAAATAGATAATCCCAAGAGATTGAAACGAAAATATAAAAACTTCATTGATTTAAAAATTAATAGATGATGATAAAAATAGACATGTTTTGAGCACAATAATGAAAGTCACAAGTTATTCAAGCTTGACAAGTTTTGAGAATGGGTGAATATATTTGAACGCTCGAAACATGTCGACTTTTACTTCCCTCTTCATATTTTTTGAAGTCAGTTGAGTTTTTATCATCAATTATAGTGTTTTACATTTGGGTCTTGATCATTATTTTGATAAGGATTTTACTCTCGTTAAAGTAAAAATATGCATTTTCATATTTCAACAGGATTTATGTGGTCTTTAAAAACATAAGAGCATCAATATTTTAAAAGTTATATTTAACTTGGTTTAAAATTAAAATTTTGAGACCAGATATTTTGAGTTAATGAAATTAAATATTTTATCTTTTAAGTTTTCGTGCCCCCCTTTCAGTATCTTAAGGACCTTACAAGCTCTGTTTAAAAAGAGAGTATCATATCAGATATATATAAGAAAACAAAAATAATCATAGTATCAGTATTTGGTGGTAAATGTAGCTTATCGTAATTGAAGAATATGCTGTGCGATATTTTATGGTGAATTTGCGAACGTAAGTTTCTAAATGTATCGAAGCATAAGGATGCGATTTGCTAATCATCTTTATCCAAAGAAAACCTTGTAATCTAAATATCTAGCAGAATGAAGCGATTTTTGAAACAATGAATCATACTATATGCAACATATTATTTCAATATCTTATTCTTAAACATAACATATTTCAATGCTTTTAAAATACCACTAAACATTCAGCAATTCCTTGAGTTATAGGAAAAAGAAATATCGTAAATTATAGAAAAGCTTGTGAATGTGCATTAGAATTACTATACAATATACATTTTATTTTTCAAGCACTTTTTTTTTCTTCAAACTTTCTTGCCTAGAAGACTGGATTAAAGTTGTAAAAGTGATTATCCCTAAAATTTTGTATTTAGCCATAATAAGTTATGTTAATTTGATTTTAGTATTAAATCCTCGAATAAATATAGCAAAAACAACATAATCTAAATAATATGAGATAAAAAGTTCATGTATTTAAATTCTAAAACTTAGAAAATCATAAATAATTTATAATCGATTCAAATTTTCTTTTGAAGGGAGATTAAAATTAAAAAAACTTTGCTTTTTGGGCAGAAATCAGCTTAAAAATTGTCTATTGCCTAGAAACTGCGAGATATTTTCTATTAACTAAACCTTTCTGAGTAATCACAGAACATTATTTCAATTTTTTTTCCAGTCAGAGCTTGGTTGTTTAGCAACCTAGTAAGCGCTGGCGACTTTTTTTGGCGGTTTTCTGGACTATTGCCAAATATATAAACCTTTGTTGCAACCCTATTTACCACCCATTTTTTTCAAAATTTTGTCTACCCCCCCTAATTCAAGTATCTGGATTCCAAATATGTAAAAAAAAATATATGTTTATTCAGAGAAAGTACGTTTTTGTGTCTGATTTCGTAACTTAATTAATAGTTAGCACTAACTAATTAGCATATTTGAGGTCACCCCCAGGAACCATTAAGATAAACACTTAGTTCGTGAAAATCCGATCATTAGAACGTACGGTTTTATGACGGGTCAACATTTAAAAAAAATGTTTTTATGATATATTTCTGCTGAACCTATTAGAATCTCTATTAAACCATCACGAAAATGTATTGTTGCACCATAACGAAATTCCATATTATACCTGAGATCAAATGTCGGAACAGCCATCATCGCAAAGTAGGAATTTGGATTGATTTATGATGAACCAACATAGAAAAATGTTTTGATGGAATATTCTTATGAACCATCAAAATTCCCATTATAACATCATGGAAATGTATAGTTGGAGACATCACAGATGATCATGGATTATTGTTTCATGAGAATCAAACTTCTCTTGATGGTTAATCATCATAGTATTAAAGTAGCATTTGCCATCACAGAATAGAGGAAGTTTCATATCCATCACGCATAATGTAAAATGTTAGATGGTGACCATCAAATGATGTTGGACCATCATGAATTGCACTGAAACTAACATAAATCATGAAAACGTTTTGATAGCACTATCAAGAATTTTGACTTGGGTATATTACAAGGTGTCTACATAAACATCTATGGTGGGGATGGAAATCGAACCCGGTACTTAATACGCTTGGAAGAAGGACAATATATTTTGATATATTTTTGCCATTTCTAACAAAGTTGCAACGAAATATTCAAATGCATGTAATACGGTCTTACAGAATGACTCTTTATAAAAACATTGATAACACATATGAAAAATGTCTACTGCTATGTAAAGAATTAGTCTAATTTTCACCTTAAACTTTATTTTTTGGTTGTTGTTCATTTACGTCGTACTAGAGCTGCACAATGGGCCATTGGCGACGGTCTGGAAAACATCCCTGAGAATGATCCGAAGACAGGCCATCACAATTTTGATCCTTTGCAGAGGGGATGGCTCCCCTGCTTTGGTAGCCCGACGACTTGCACGCGAAGTCGAGAACTTAACGGTAGAACAGTTAAACGAGGACCCATACCGCACAACCTCGGTCCTTACGCAGACTGATCCAAGTGGTCACCCACCCGCACACTGATCATAGCCAGTGATGCTTGACTTTGGTGATCTAGTGGGAACCGTGTCTTAACGATCAGTCCACTGCTGGATTTGATTTTTTGGTAAAAATAGCTGTTACAAAGTGATTACCAAAGAACTGATTAAAATTCCATGTGTTTTTAATTATCGTGTTTCACCTCCTCTCAATTACCTTTGTAAATCAAACAGGTTTCTGATGGCTTTTATCGCAAAAAAAAAAAAAATGTTAATCAGGTAATGAATTCGTAAATAACTCACTATCGGGGAAGGGGGCGATTATTTTTTATTGCCCCACGCCACCGAATGGTCATCGCCACAAATCTAAGTCAAAACACTAGGAGTGTTATTTTACCTGCTGTAATAGATTTAATAAAAGATTCGCAATGGCAGAAACCTCATATTTTAATTGATTCTGAAATCTGCGCAATGAGTCATGAGTGTATTAAGAGATTACAATTGAAAAGAGAAAATTTAAACCAGTCTTGCATTAATTATGCCTCGTTAATAGCTAATCGTTGAGTTACGGCGACTATTGCGAATGAAATATGGCTGCGGTCAGTGTGCGGGTGGGTGAACACTTGGATTAGTCTGCGTAGGGACCGAGGTTGTGCGGTATGGGTCCTCGTTAAGTGGTTCTACCGTAAAGTGCTCGATTTCGCTTGCAGGCCGTCGGGCTTCCAAAGCAGGGGTGCCATCCCCTCTCCAGATGATCACAATTGTGATGGCATGTCTTCGGATCATCCTCAGGGATGTTTCCCAGACCGTCGCCAATAGCCCATTGTGCAGCTCTATCTAGTGCGACGTAAATGAACTGCAAGAACAAGCAAATAGAAATAAAAGTTTCGAAAGGAGTATTTCCATGTTAGTAGTACAAAAAATAGCGGATTTAATTCCTTATAAAATTATAGAAACACTTGTGCGAATTCCAGAGTCATTTAATCTTGCGGATCCCAACTTTAATATCCACATTATTCTTTCAGCAGAATATTTTTATGACGTGATAATACTGGAAAAAATAAACATAAAATTACAAGACTCAGTGTTTGGTTACATAGTGGGAAGTATTGTCTCGATTTCTAGTTATTGTGGTTTAATATACGGGTCAGATGATTTAAATTCAAATTTGAGAAAGTTTCGAGAGATTGAGGAGATAGGAAATGAATTAAGGAAAATTATATATGCGTGTAACCGCAGAAGAGAGTTAAGACGGGAAAATATATAGTTTCCATGCCATTGGGAGATTCGAGGCTCTTAAGAGACTTGAATCGCTTGTCTCGTGACCAAAACTATCTAATATTGCATAGAGATTTTTTGAATGAATATGAAGAATTCGGACATGTGGCTGAAGTTGAGAGGATTTAATTTTTGACTATGTCAACCATCATCTATCAAAAGGTACCTCGAGACTGAATCGAGTTAACATGTCTTATATACTACTGTTATTGATATTTAATATTTGTAGTGGTAGTTACGCCACAAAGTAACGAGAATATCGAACCCAAAGTTTCGTATTATATGCCCCATTATGATTTTTATAAGCCTCAAAAGAGCACGACAATGGTAAAATATATCCCTGCTCGCTGTCACTCGCCAAACCCCAAAACTAAGTGACTTAGCAGCTAATTTTAAACTTTCGTTCGCTTGATTGTTGTTCAATACATCAGTTTTAATACTTTATTTAATAATAGTTGATAAAATGCTCCTGCTCATGATAGCTACCGGAATTTGTCTAAAATGAACCTCTCACACCTAAGTGCAATAAATTTAGTAAACATCAAATAAAATTATTGCCGCAGTCACAATCGTCTCAGAAAATTTTTACAGAGCGTGTTTTACTTTGTCGTATCTCAAAAAGTATTAAATGAAATTTTACAGAAAATGTTTAAAAAAATTTTTTAACAAGATGTTGATGTCTAAGATGAAAATTGCTGTTTTACGTAGCGTAATTCAGTTTAGTGAAAACTGATAGCTGTAGAATTGCGATTATCTTGAAGTTATAGTTTGAGAAAATGAATAATTAGTTTTGAAGTTAATAAATATGTTATATCGTCGGTAGGGTTATTCAGTGCAAATTCCTTTCAGTTACCTTTTCAGTAAAATTATAATTTTTTGCAGCCTTTGACTGAAATTAAAAAAAAAAAATATTTAAATTAAAAAGCTGACCTTGTCTAAAATTTTGGTGTATTCAATACTAAAAGGTAAAGAAATAATACGTATTTGGTGAACCTTAACCAAGTATTTAATTTAATTTGAAACTGATATAGACAATTGGCAAGTGGCGTCGCATGTGTGTGATGACGTCAGTAAGAGTATCATCTTCTGCCCTTTTCTTTATTTCCAAGGAATTATTTTTAAATTTAAAAGTTTAGTTATATTAATTTTTAAAGTTATTTAGGTATATGTGGTATGCAAAATTTTCTTTTAGGTTGAGTTTTATAATTTAAACGTACTTTATTAATCAGAAAAAATTAAAAAAAAAAAGTCAATTTCACATTAAAATTTTTTTTCCAATTTAGTTGTTTTGGTTTTTCTATTTATTCTGAATTTAATTAATTTTTATAGGTTGCATTTAATAATTAAAACCAAGAATAATTAAGAGAAAAAAATAAATTAAAATAACGCTTTTTCCGCGTGAATTCCAAAACCTTATAAAATACTGAATTGCATGAAGTTTATAAATACTTAAGAAATTCTTCTTGCTCAAGTAAAATATGAGTTCCACGATCTGCTAATTGTCTCATTTTCTTGGACATTTAACATGTAGCAACGGCGTTTCGATGGTTACCGATATGACTTAAGAATGGATCCCCATTAAAAGTGAAAACATTCAAAACATGAGCCTTCTTTTAACATTTTAAAAGAAGCTGTCTTAGTTCCTTAAACCTGCAAAACCTTTTCTTAAAATATAAATATTGTAATCTAGTGCTTATTAATTTTTTTGTGCGCTGTTTTACTTACTGTTTTTTAAGCAGGTTAAGATTAAATGGATTCTTATCTTTATGTGCTGCTTTTTAGCATTTAACGTCAGCTTATTTTGCATCTTATATTTCACGTTTACAGAAACCATAATTCTCTAATATTTATTATTGAGTTCTATAATCATTTACAAGATTTTTAGTATTTACCAAACTAATCGGTTATTTAGAAAGTCTCTTTTTATATTGCAATTAACCAATTTTTAATTTATGTTCAGATATAATTATTTAGTAGCTGATATAATATACCTTTTATCTTACTAAGCGTGATTACTTGTAATAGAGCTACAAAATGAGTGAGCGAATTCTAATTTAATTCTATCAAACAAAAGATATGTTCATACAGGTAAGAAAAAGTGCTTTTTTTTGCTTCAATAGTAATTTAACTATTATAAATTAAGATATGATTTTTCAATAGGACTTTAAAGATATTCTTGTTTTCAATACGTTATTTTTTATGTTTCACGCTTTACTTTGTACTTAATATTTTGCTCTTCTATTTTAACCGGTACTTTGCTTATTATGACTCTTTATTTTTATGCTCTTAATTTCTACTTTTTAATTTACGCTTTTATTTCTACTTTAAAGAGTAAAATGTTTAGTAAAGTTAAAAAGTGTGCATACTTTTTATTTTATGGTTTACATCTAAATACAATTCTTATTTTACTCTTTATATTAAAATTTTGCACTTTATTTTACTGAAATTTGATTCACGCATGATTTAATATCGGGATGATTCAGTAAAACATTTATACCATACATTCACTAATTTAATATTTTTTTTTAATGAAAACCGAAGATACGGCCAAGAAAACTCTACTTATTTTTTATGACCTTAAAGAATACATTTATTTTAAGCTTTTTACTTGTAATATAACTATAAAATGAGAATGCGAATTCTAATTTAATTCTATCACACAAAAATTATGCTATCGCTAAAAAAAGCGAATTTTTATTTCCAATAGCTTTTTAACTATTAATTCCTTAAAATTAAGATGTTGTTAAATTAGGCCATGATTTTTTAAGAGTATATTAGTTTTAAGAGGAGAAATATTCTTGTTTTCAATACCTTATTTCATGTTTTAGGGGTAAAGGAAGAAAAACACACGCAATACATTTTAATTAAATTCACAAGAATCAGAAGATCAAATATAAAGTGTGAATAATAATAACAATAATATTATTAGTATAAATAAAATATAAAGTATAATAAAATATAAAGAATAATAAAATATAAAGTATAATGAAATATAAATAAACATTTTAAGAAGTTAACTTTGCTGCCCTTACAGTTCTCAATTGCACCATCTTCTTTCAATGAAACTTTCTCACTCAAATCTCCCAAGTTGACGTGAATTATTCATCATAACATAAGGGGACACTTTTAAGTATCGTGAAGATTTTAAATCAAATTGTTCTTCCATAATCATGCGCAGGAGACAATTTAGAGTACGTTGCAGACTAACGAACACGGCAAGGATGGCATACATTGAATTTATAACATTTCATCTTCTAAAGAGTTCTGCGACTTACAGATTTTGACCATCACTTTTCCAAGTCTATTTCTTTTAAGATCCTGTAATGAAAGTATACTATTTTACCTCTTTTTAACATGCTATTACAATTCATAATTTTTGCAAAATTCCTAATTTCTTGCATATATGGTAGAGGGGAATAGACAACTTCTGGAAAGTGAAGCCATAAGAGACCACAATGCTTCCCCTCTACCATAGCTGAATAAGTTACTTTTAATCGTAATTATACCATTAAACATTTCAAAATTTTATGAACAAGTTTACTCGAAAAATTATGTTTATTCTTAACTGCAACATTAGTTTAATAATGATTTATATGAAAACCATTTACTAAATTATGTAAGAACAATTAAACATGAATATGAGATGTATATACCAAACCATTACTGCAAAACTTTTACTGTTAATCCATCAATTTGTAAAGTTTTTTTTAAAACTAAAACAATTCTTTTTAAAGAGATGTAAATTCGTGATTTATTTATTTTTGTCTGATTAAATGTAGTGATTTTTACTATGAGCATTATTTGTTTAAATGACTAACAATTTTTGTATGTTTAACTAATTATTCACTAAATTTAATTCGATACATTTTTTCATAATACCTTGAAGGAACTTAATTTGTGAAAACGATTCCCCCAACTAAACTCTAATCTCAGGCATCCACAATTTTTTTCTAAAATTTGGCAGACGAAATATAGTTTATTCTCTCATACTTTGTGTTTATTAATTAAATAATACTTTATTATCTCAATGACATCATCGACTCTCTACGATAAGAAAAAAAAAAAAATGACTGATTCCTTCACAGACGTATAGAAAGAAGGCCGTGAAAAAAAGATTTCTATATAACAAGTTTAAGTCAATTCACTAACATTGTACCTTTAATTTATTTTAAATAATTGTTTAATTATTGAGTTTAGATGTCAATACTGCTTCTCTTTTTGTTGATATCAACATTTGAAACAAAAAAGAAGATTTATTCACGATTTTTTTCTCATACATCCTTATTTACGTTAACATACGGATGAGTAACGAATTAGTTTTTCTTCTGTTTAATGACTTTACTTTTAAGCGTTTAATATTATGCATTATTTATAACTTTCTTATGCGTTAATTTAGCTCGTTTTCTTATAGTGCACATTAAACTTAATTTTGCGAGTTATTACGCTTACTTTTATTTGTGGTGTGACTTCTACGCGTTTAATATTTTACGTGTTACTTTTACTTACTTGTTACATGAATTATATTTTACGCTCTACTTTTTTTTTCGTTGCTTTTTTCGTATGAATATTTACTTTTCTTATGCCTTACTTTCCACTTTTACTTTCTTATACATTCCTTTTTATTTTAAGCGTAATTATGTATTACGCTTTAATTTTCTTTAAGCGTTAGATGACAGTGCTGAATTTAAACGTAACTCTTTTGCGCGTTAAATTTTATTTTTTACTTTTCTTAATATAATGTACATTTTTAAGTACGTCTTAACTTTTAACTTCATTCTTTTTATGCGTTACTTTTTTATTTCTCTGCGGGTTACTTTTGCGTATTTTTTTCTCTTATGTGTTGCTTTAATTTTTTTTTTTTCGTTTTTCTCTACTCTATTCTTTACTCAATAGTTTACGCGTTCTATTATTCTACATATTTCACGTTTTTTTTCAATGCGTTATACTTTTAAGCATATTTTTCGGGTTTATTTAAAAAAAAAAAAAATACTTTTTCTTTTGCTTTACTTCTAGCGTATGCTTTCCTTAAGCGTTTATTTTATATTATATACTTGCGCTCATGCGTTACTAAATTTTACGCGTTACTTTCAAATTTAAAGCGTTTTTAAGTACATGCTACTTTTAATTTCTTGTATCTTTTATGACTTCCTTTTCTTTATCCATTTTCTACTCATTTAATCTCTCTATGCCTTACTTTTTAGTTTCATATTTTTCTAAGTGTTTCTTTTATTATGCGTTACTTTTACATGCCTTAGGCGTTGCTTTTGCGTATTTATTTTCCTCATGCGTTTTTTTACACGTTTCTCTATTTCTTTCTTTACTCTATATTTCATGTCACTTTTCTTTACCTTTAAGCGAGTTGCTTTTATTTAAGCATTGATTTTCTTACGCATGACTTTAACGTGTTTATTTTAATTATACGTAATTTTCACTCGAATGAGTTTTTCATTACTTACAAATTCTTTCTAAATAACTCCTTACTTTTCTTATCGCGTTATTTCAATGTAACTTTTTTATGCTTTATTTGCAAACTTCTGATTTTAAATATTATACTTCACTTTCTTAGTTACTTTTTGCGCTCACTGCTTTTATTTATCCGTAATGTTAAATTAACGCTTATATCATATTTTATGCGTTACTTTTCATTGTTAATATTCTTATGCGATATTTTAATTGTTTACTTTACATTTTGTGTTATATTTAGTCTTCTGCTTGCTTCGTGTTTACGCGTTTTAAGCCTTGCTTTACATTTACGCTTCCTAAGTGTTCTTTTTTCTCATTAAATTTCTCATTCTTAAACAGTTTATATTCTTCGTTACTTTTACTTACGTCATATTTATCCCTTTCATTTTGTAATGCAATTCTTTAACGCGTTATTTTCTCTTGTGTTACTTTTACTTATATGCGTTGCTTTATTCTTTACTCCAGATTTTACGCTTTCTTTTACTCTATATTTTATGCATTTGCTTTTCTTATGCTTTACCTTTTCCCATGACGACACGTATATATTTTACACGTTACTTTATTGTGCGTTGCTTTTACTAGATTACTTTACTTAGGCCTTATTATTCTTTATTATTTAAGTATTACTTTCCCTTAAACGGAATTTTTTTCATGCGATATTTTCACTTTTCTGGAGCGTTAGATTTAAGGGTTCATTTTTATATTGCATTCCCTTAACGAGTTTACTCGTTCTTTGCATTGTAATTTACGCGTTTTCTTTATGCGTTGCTTTTACGCGATTACTTATCTTATACGTTACTTTTAAATTTAAGCGTTACTATATTTTACGCCTTTTTTTTTTCTTTGTGTGTTACTTTTGCTTTTATTCTATCCTTATGCATTACTTTTATGGGTTGCTTTTTTATATTCTTTACCGAATCCTTTACTGTACATTTTACAGTGTTTTTTTCTTTATGCATTATATTTACGTTATTTGGCTTCTTAAGCGTTACTTTCTCCCGTTTATATTTTTATGCATTATTTTTACCCGTCAAATTGGTTTCTTCTTTAAATGTAATTTTTCATAATGCGTTACTCTTTTATACGTTACATCTACTTTTCTTATGCGTTTTTTTTTGGCGCCTTTCTTAACGTGCTAATTTTTATTACGCATAAATATGATTTGTTTAACTTTTACGCTTTATTGCATTTTGCTCGCTGCTTCTATACTTTACTTTAAAGAGTGTTTTTTTACTTATATATGACTTTTACTTTTTTATGCGTGGTTTTATTTGTTTGCGTTTCTTATGTGTTACATATTCTTTTATGCGTTACTCTACAACATTATTTACCCTGAACTTCATGCTGTTCTTTACAATATAATTTCTTTTTCCGTTATATTTTACGTGTTTTTCCTTTTAGGTGGTACTTTTCTTATGCATACACAGGCTTTATTTTTTACACATTACTTATTGTATTTTTTTAAATCTTTATCTTTAGACTCACGTTTTAATTTTCATACACTTCAAACTTAGTTTACTTAACTTATTTAGTTTATACTTTAATTTACATTATTATTCATATCTACTTTGCACGCATTTTACTATTGATTACGCTTTACTTGACACGTTTATTTCTAGACTATATTAAATTTTGATTAAATAAAGATTTAATTTAAACTTCACATTATGTTTTACTTCACACTTTTCGCTTCGTTTACAAGACGCTTCTTTTTCAAAATTTACTTTAAATTATACGCCTTACTTTATTCGATATTGTATTCTATTAACTTTTTTTACTCTATATTTTACTTATTCTTTTTACTATATTTTATATTTCGAAGGTTACGCTTATATTTTAAACCTTACATTATTTTATATTATGCTATTATTAACATTATTATTTTATATAGCTTTACATGTCTTACAATATTTACAGTATGATAACATTATTTCATACTGCTTTACGTTATTCTATATTTTACTTTATATTTGAACTCTGCCTTACACTTTCCTATATACTTCACGCTATCTTACCTTTTATTTGCTTCTTGCTTTTCATTATGCGTTACACTTTTCGCTATATTTTATGCATTGCTTTACGTTATACTTTATATTATGTTTTACTTTTTTCTATACTTTTGGCTTTTTACGATCATTCTTATGCTTTACACTTAGCTTTATAGTTCTTATTTTGCGCTTTTAGCTTGTCCGGTACTTTACTTTTTACTAATCATTATTCTTCACTATTCCACTTTTCACTATTCCACTTTCAATTTCCACTTTTATTTTTACTTTAAAGAGTAAAATGTTTAGTAAAGTAAAAAGCATGCATTCTTTATATTTTAAGCTTTACTTTATATTTTAAGCTTTACTTTATATTTTAAGCTTTACTTTATATTTTAAGCTTTACTTTATATTTTATGCATTACTACTATATAAAATTCTTATTTTACTCTTCATATTTAATTTTGCATTTTATTTTAGGCTTAAATTTGATTTACTCACGATTTAATATCGGGATGATTCGGTAAAACATTTATGCCATAAATTCACTCATTTAATATTTTTTAAAGAAAAATAAGATCATAATCGAAGATACGACAAAGAAAAATCTAAGTTATTTATGACAAAATAATTCAATTAATATTTTATGCTTTTTAATTTTATTTTTTTACCTCATTTTAGGACTATGTAAAAATAAACAAGGTTTAACCGCAGTTCAATACATTTAATTCATTGCTACATTGAGATTTATTTTAAAACTTTTATTTTATTTGGATAATGTACCATTCTTTATCAAGACTTTTCAATAAAACATTTTTTATTTTAATGGTGATTCATCTCGAGATGATTTTATTCTCTTTATTAAAAAGGACAGCTCCCTATCAGGACTTGTTACAATTAACATTGTCACCTATAATTCATTGATTGAAAAATTTTAATCAAATTTTGGCAAGTCTTCAAGATTTTGAACGTTTTCAGCAGAAAAATTATTCATTTCACAGGGTGGCTACAAAAAACTGTTCCACTTAAAAAAAAATGGGCATTACTTTTAATCATTTGGTAAAAAAAATTTCTCTCGCTATTCTTGTGATTGGTGCTTTCTATAAGTGCAGACGATTCTTGCTAAAAGCAAAACATTTAGAATAAATTTTAAGATTAAATAAAAGGGGTTGATGGCTAAGCAGCTTTTTTATCATGGATTTCCTGCTGGTAGAAATCATCAAGCAATTAAAATCTCTTATTATAACATTTATATATAGAACTATCAATCGATTATTGGAAACTAAGAGCTGTGAAGATCGACTCAGTTCTGGTCATCAACGCTCATTTCTCACAAAAATAATCATTTAAAGAATTCGTGAAAAGATAAAAAAAATTCTACAGCGCTCTACTAATAAAATGGCTGCAGAAGAGAAAGTGAATCAAAGAACTATGCACGTTACATTAAATAAAAACCTAAGTTTCCGCCTTTATGGCAAAAGAAAAGTTCGAGGTTTGACAATTGCTCAAAATTAAAAAGGTTACAAAGAGCAATAAATCGCTGATCCGGCAGTAACAAATTGTTAACAGAATAGTTTTAATATTTTGCACACAACAAAGTTATAATACTAAAAATAATGTATAATCAGCAACCTTCGATGCTATACCTGAAAATATAAGAACTGTTCAACGCTTTCAGTACAAGAATTCTGAAATAATTTCGGCTGCAATGTCAGATAACAGAAAATTTTCTCTCAAATTCATCGATAATGGGGTAAGAATCAATGCTGAATATTATAAAAAGGAAATATTGCCTACTCATTTATTACCACATGCTGACAGATTGTATACCAAAAAGGTGTGGATATTTTAGCAAGATGCTGCACCGTCCCACCGAGTCAAAACAACGTAAGTTTGGTTTCATGTCTCATTCAAATTTATTAAGCAAGAAGATTGGCCCCCTTCTTCACCAGATCTAAATCCTCCAGACTATTGCGTTTGGGGGATTCTAGAGTCTAAAGTTGATGCTAAGCAGCACAGACTCCCTCAAAGCTTCTTTATTGCGTGAATGGGCCCAATTACCTCTCAAAATGATTCGGGACGCCATCGGACAATGGCTTAAGCCATCATCTTTTGTAATCGATAAAGATGCTGGTCGATTCGAATGAAAAAAAAATTAAGGTAAACTTCCATTTATAGTGTTCATCATTTTCAATTTAATATCTATACAACAAAATGATTAGGTATTTGTAACACTATTTCACAGCCACTTGGATGTATCGCGGATTTTTTTGCGTAACTTGATTGCAAGGTCTCAAAATGTTTCTGAACGAAAACAACTGTTTTATTGTTTAAGTTTTTTTACATATATGTTGTCTAGGCTAAGTTTTTGATGCAATTTCTTTTTAGTGTACGAAATAATGTTTGTTGTTAATATATGTCTTTATTTATATAGCGTATTCTCTTTGTTTTTTTGAAAATTTATATGAATGCTGGTAAACTCTTATTTTACATTACTTATATTTTTGAAAACTTCTATAAATGCTGGTTAATATGAATACGAAAATTATATTAAACTCTTTTTTTATATCACTTACCTTTTAAAAGCTAAAATGTTGAATCATTGTTGAATTTGTACTTCGTTAAGTTTTCGAAAGCTGAAAAAATATCACATAATATTATTACATTAATACTTATGCATCATTATAGCATTATGCAATAATGTTGCTTTCAACATTATTCAAGGACATAAGGGGGGTTGGGATTTGTGATTTACTTATTTTTTCTAACAAATAGCAGGTGGGATATGAGCCACGATTGCGCAAGACATTTAAATCACATTATTTTTTTATTTTTTCTTAAAAAAATAGCAATTAGAATAACTTTAAATTTAAAATAAAAGTTGGACAATAATTGCTGTAAAGTCTTTTTATAGATCAAGATTTTTAACAGAAATAATGAATATTTTTCTCAAAACTCTTATAAAATGAATTGAAATATCTACTAATTTTATTTTTTGAAAAGTTACCTTGTTTATTTGAATTCTAAAATTAAATTACTTCAGGAAGAGCTAAAGTTAGAGCAAGATAGTGCTTTATATTTTTCTTAGTTAAGCATAAGACGTGATTTGCTTATTTTCAGTGACTAATTGTCCAAAATTGGAAAAAACAACAGCCATGCTTTATTTTATCGGTCCCATATATTTAGAAATATTTCCCCTATTTAATGTTTAAGTTATTTCTAAAGATAGTTCATTGTGAAGAGGTTTGTAAAGACAACACACATTTTATTTATAATTTACAATATGCTAGAAAATTAGAAATTCATAAGTAATTTTTTTTTCATTCTTAAAGAGGAGATTTTAACCTTAAGGGATGGTCAATGAAAAATACCAACTCAAAATTGTTACAGTTAACAAGTTTATATTGTATTAACTTTTTTTCCTATTGTATTCTCCTTGGTAATTTTTAATTGGATTCTGCATTATTTCTTACCTTAACTATCTGAAAAAGATGTTAAACACACTAAGGAAAGAACATTTCAGCTTAATATTTTCTGGTACCACGTTATCTTGAAAAGAATCAGAAATTATAATTTTTATCTACTCTATAATTCGATAAACTGAATTATTCATTATTGTTTTTTTTTATTAATTTGGCCTTTATGAAAATATAAAAAACGAGAATGCTGTAGACACTTATAATTTTTATAAACTCTTTGGATTATGGAATTTTGCGGAATAAAATAAAATTTATTTTTGTATTAGAAAAGATTTTATCAGAACAGAATCATGCAGACAATCATATCGGGTTTTGACCCGTAAAAGAATGGTCAGAAATAAACTATTTTACTGCCTTGCTGCTTAAGGCTGCAAAAATCAGTTAATCAGTTGCAACAGTGTATAAATAGTTTAAGTTTAAGCTACAGTTTGCAGTTTTCTAAACCAGTTAACACTAAACATACCGACACTTAATCTAAACCTATTTCTACCATAGCCGGACATAATGTTTCTTGATTGAATGTATGAAACATGGATGTTAGGAAAGAAATACACTAAAAAAAAAAAACTATTATTAAACAGAATTGTATATTGCCACTTTTTATATATTACAAACATAAAGAATTAGAACTTTTATTTCATTGCTCAATGAATTTTTTACATATACAGGGTGTTCCATTGTACATTTTCAGCAAACATATTTCTTCTAATTGTTATTATTTATATAATTCTTAAAATTAATATTGTTTCTTCTAAGAACTTGTGCTGTCTTGATTGTTTCGACATTTTTCTGGGTAAAAACTAACAGTTAGAAATGAAGTAAAGTTATCAAAATAAAATTTAAGCTACTTACCAATACTAACTAAATGTTTGGGTAAATCACTTTTTACTTTGTGTCACTTTTTCTTACTTAAAAATACCAGTCTAAAATTTTAGGTACTTTCTTGAAATTTGAATACATAGTTATTCTGATTGAACTAACTATGCGGTAGTGGGTTGTGGTCGAAATAGTTATCCGACAAGTATTGTTCGAAACAAATATAACATAAAAAAATAATAATATTAATAGAATATTAACTGTATATAACTGTTACAAAAAGGCATGAAGTCAAATGTGCAAAAACGATAAGATGATAAGCGCATTTTCGAAGCAAAAGTACTTAAACGGTCATTTGACCGGTTATGGTATGTTTAGTGTTAAAAAATGTGAAGGAACGTAAATGCTATACTTACAGCAAAAGTTTTAGAATCTTTAATATTGCTCCAATTTGATAGGTCAGCATCTAAATCAGTCAAACAATTTCCATACTCGAATCATCCAAACGATCCCTAATCACTCGGACTACTGAGCAAAATAATCCTATAAAAACTAAAACATGTTGCAATAAAATAACATGCCATAACATGTTAAAAATATTCATTTTTCAGGAGATCGTAAATATACTTGGAAAAAATTACATTTAAAAATTAAAATTAAGTGCAAGAACGAATGATAGAAAGAAAACTAAAAAACACTACGAAGAAAAAATTGGAATAACAAATTTGGAAATCTAAATCAAACTAAATTCAAATATTAAAAAAAAAAAAAAAGTCCACCATAAACAAATAAAAAAAAAACACTGAAAAGACGACAAATAAACAGCTAAGGACAAATGAAAAAGAAATAATGAAAAGACTTAAAACAAAACCTATTCAAATGGAGAAAAACAAAGCAGTATCGACAAAAAGAAATAAACATTACAAAACGGAAAAAAAACAATGAAAAACGAAAAATAAAGCGAAAACACGAAAAAACAATGGAAAACTAAAAATTAACACGGAAAAAACAGAACACAATGAAAATATGGAAAACAAAGATAATTAAAAAACAGGAAGCAAAACACCACGGATAAACGGAAAACGAGCACAATTAAAATACGAAAAACTAAGCACCATGAACAAAGGGAAGTCAATATACCATGAACAAACGGAAAGGAAACATATTGAAAAACAAAAATCAAAGCACTGCAAACAAACGGAAAATACCAAGAACAAACACAATAAAAAGGAGAAATAAAAAGCACCATGAGCAAACGAAGAGCAAACACATTGAAAAAGCAAAAAACTAAATATCATGAACAAAATAAATAAATAAATAAATAATGAATAAATAAAATTTAAAAACGGAAAACAAACAATGAGAAAAAATGGATAACGAACAATATAAAAATGATATAATTAAAAGCCGAAACATAAAACACCGTGAATAAACGGAAAACGCAATGAAAAGGCAAAAAACAAACCACGACGAGCAAATGGAAGAAAAAGAAGATAAATAGTTAAAGAACGATCCACCACGAACAAATGTAAAATAAACATAATTGAAAAACGGAAAACAAACATGATGAAGCATAACGGAAAATAAACGGTAAGAAAAGGCGATAAACAGAACTTCACGAATAAATGGGAGACAAACACAAAATTGCATCACTGAACTTCGGAAAACATACATTGAACAAATAAAAAGCAGACACCAAAAACAAATTCACGGAAACGAACTAAAATATGGTTATATGGAAAGAAATGAACTCAAAAGGAAAATAAACAGCCTCCAAAAGTAATGCATGTTCATAACAAATGAAAGTAGGCGCTTATGAAGAAGGGGGGAAAAAAGCGGATAAATGAATAGGTAAAAAAGCGAACATGAAGAAGCATAACACTCTCATTATATAAAGATGAGGGACAACCAGAATGGAAAAAGGAAACAAAAATAAAATTCACGAAAACGTATTAAAATATGGAAAAATATATTAAAGAAGTGCAGACGTGATTAGAATTTTACAGAAAAAAAGGCGTTAAAGGATAAAGAAGGCACACAGTGACGTAGTTTTAATGTATGTTAGATAGGGGTTATATGTTACACCTCCTTCTAATATATATATTCTAATATATATCTGATATATATTCTAAACGTTTAAATAATGAAAACTTTTTTATATATCTACATCCTATTTACCATGCAATAGCTCATTAGTCAAGTAATGTTTGATTTCGGAGGGGTTTTTGTCACCCAAATCCTCCCCAAAAATACGTCACTGAAGGTACATAATTCAAGTAGTTGTAAAAAAATGATAAATTTGCTTCAAAAAATTAAAGGAATGTAAATAACCGTTAAAATACACAGTGATTTGGTCATAAAAAAATAAAGTACACGAATGTACAGAAAGGGGAGGGGGGGGGGGTTACTAACGAAAAAAAAAAAAAACGAAAGAAAGAATGCACGTTTGAATAAATATGTTTAAATCCGGTGGAAAAAACTGGACTAAAATTAGTTAATTGTTTTTAATAATGCAAAATAAAAAAACTATTTACATCTTTAGAATTATTAATTGTCAGGTCGCTATTTAACTTTTTTTACGAAAAAAAGAAAAGAAATTTATTTTATCAAAAAGTAAAAGGTTACCTTAATTTCATACATACCATCATGTGAATGCATAAAACAACAAGTGGAACTGGCCTATAAAGTCGATCAGAAAATAATATAAATTAAAACTTACCTATATTATCCTACCATCAAAATACTAGACAGATATATTATTTTTTTCTGTAGATCCTGAAAAACACCACTTTTTTTAATAAGTGAAAACTTTCAAATGAAATCAATATAACTCGTTAAAACTTAGATAATTAATAAAACTGACTACACAATATACGAATAAAACTTTAACCTGAATAAAAGAATATAATTTAACAATTCTTGTATTAAAGCTTTTCTTTAAGATTTAACAAGGCTTGTTTACACCATTCCTTCAAAGTTTGCTGAATAATGAATGCACTGTACTGCTGAATTTGATATATTTTTAAAATCAAAAATAATTTACAGTCCCTGGCCAAACTATTAGACGCACTATAAGATTCTATGTAAAATTTTAATTATCAGCTGATACTATACAGCTTTATTGCTTTTACGAGATTGAAAACCGGTTTGCACTTGTTTATGTTGGTGCACGAATTGGTTAAATAAGACGATATATTATATATATATAGAATATTTATTATATCAGGTATTATATTAGTACATTATAATAATTAAATGAAATTATCAAACGCACTGTAGTGTTTTAATAATGACATGATTTGTACGAGTTTATAGGCAATACTTTTATATTTAAACATACATGTAATGGGTTTTCATTCAGATTTTTTATTCACTTCCTATTTGTGTTTGTTTTTAACGTATTGCATTACAATGTTAACCAATTGATACGGGAGCGTAAACAAATGCACACCAGTTTCATCCGAGTAAAAACAATACAGCTGTATAGTATCAAATAGTAATTATAATTTTACATGGAATCTTATAGTTCGTCTAAAAATAAGGTAAGGGACTGTTTAGATTCCAAACAGTCAGGTCATTCTAATTTAGAATGATTATAGAGTATAGTTAGTATATTCTAAACTTTAGAATATACTTTAATTAGAGTATAACACTTGAACCGAGTTATTGCGGAATATAAATAAATATTTATAATTATTATTCATAGGAAGTTGTTTTAAAATTGTTTTTTATTTTCTGATCAATGAAGTAACTAAAGCAATGTATATGGGAGTATATCCGATCAATGGGTTAGAACATGGGTCGGCAAAGTGGGTCCTCCGATACAGGAGGTCGACGAATTATTGCCAATGCTATTCAATAGCAACTGTTTTGATACTAACTCAGTATATACAATTTTTGTCTGCAAATTCAACAGAAAACAGCCGAATCGAGTCATTCGCAGCAATTTTACAAAACCTGGGTGCCGTCTAAAATAACGATCAGTACCGTACCTCAAGCGCTGTTCTAGCAGTGCCACGTAAGTTGGGTGTGTGGCTACGTGAAAATGTTATAGTTTGTCTGCGGTAAGAACTCCTCTCGCCACAAAGTCTGCTGCTGCTATGGAAATAAGAATAGCACATTTCAAGAAGGGCATCTTTTCTTTTGTCTAGGGCAAAAACACAATCGATCGATCTTACCTACCAGACCAAGCCAAAACCTGTTCTAAACAATGACTGTACATGAAATATATACCTCGTTACTATAGTCACCACCATGAGTCCAAACGAATGGCTAGGGGAGTTCTTACTTTAGACAAACTATATCAAAGCTGCGGAAGTTCGAGTTTTATGAGAAATTAAAACATTTACGTTATGTTAACGTGTGATACGTGTAGTTTTAACGCATTTAATTTTCTCATGATGCATAACTTTTACCTTTTTATGTTTTTTTACTTGTTATATGCATTACATTTTAAATGTTATTTAATGACGCAATCACTTTTTTAAACGTTAGTTTCACGCATATACTTTTCTTGTAATTTTACACGTTACTTTTTTATTTGCTTTTACTTAATTTAACATTTCTTATTTTATTCTTACCTTTCTCATGCATTACCTTAATGAATAATACGAGTTACTCGTTACTTTAGTCGTTTACTTTTACATTTCGCAAGCGTTATTTACTAGTTATATGCATTATGTTTTACGCCCTACTATTCTCTTAGCGGTACGTTTCTTATGCGATACTTTTGCTCTTCTTATACGTGCTATACTTGTTTATTTTGGTGTTACTATATTTTACGCTTTTATGTTTTATGCACTACTCCTCTTTTTGATATTTTTAAGCTTTTCTTTTCTTTAGCCGTTACTTTTACGCCTTATTTTCTTATGCTTTGCTTTTTCATGTTATTATATTTTATGCGTTACTTTTTCTTAAGCGGTATTTTTTAAGCGATACTATTACATTTTGTGTGCAATATTTTTATGCGTTATACTTTGTTAATTTATGCGTTATATTTGTTTTCTTTGCGCGTTACTTACACGCTTTACTTTTCTTTATGCATTGAGTTATATTTATTTTATTTTATATTTTAAAATTAACTTTTCTTTATGCGTTACTTTTTCGCGTTTACTCTTTTAAGCTTTACTTTACAAACGCATATTTTAAATGTTAAGTTTCTTTAAGCGTTGTTTTTACGAGCATACTATTCACATGATTTATTTTTTATACGTTATTCCTGCTAGTTTATTTTTTATGCTTTACTTATACACTTTCTTTTACTAGATTACGTACTGCATACGGGTTTATTTTATTTTTCCTATTCGTAACTTATACAGGTTTACTTTTCTTACACGTTACTTTTAAGCATTTAATTTTAATTACGTGGGAGACGCTGCTCCACCGCGGTGGCTTGGCCACAGGTGCCCACTGGGTAACGAGAAGAGAGTAGCAGTTCCGGCACTCCTGGCCAATGGGACAATACATCTCAAGTGCCGACCATTAGAAAAAGATTTAAAAAAATTTTAATAATACATTTTAACGCGTTCTCTTATCTTGAACGTTGCTTTTTATGTTATGCGTTATAAAATTTTTCACTCTTATTTTTCTTATGCATTACTTTTTTTAAACATTACATTTACACGTCTAGTTATCTTGTAGATCATTTTTAATTCAACACGTTATTATATTATAATTTTACTTTTTGTTATGCGTTACGTTTTATTGTTAATTTTACGCATTACTTTCTTAAGCATCTTACCTTTTTTTCAAATTATTTATTATATACACTTTTTACTTTATATTTAATTTTTTTTCCCTTTGTGTCGTAATTTTTTATGATTTTCGTTTACTTTTTATGCGTTACATTTACGCGTTCTACGCTTCAATTTATAGCATTACTTTTGTCATGCTTTACTTTAACTATTATATGCATCATTTTTACACGTTTACTTTTTCTTGCTTTGCTTTTAAACGTTGTTCTACTTCATATTTTAATGCGCTTTCCTTCATTTTATATTTTACAACTTACTTTTATTTATGCGTTATATTTAAGACTTTACTTTCTTATGCGTTACTTTTACGTGTTTAATTATGAGTTATCTTTATTTATCGTTATTTTAACGCGTTTACTTTTCTATACGTTAATTTTAATTTTACGCGTTTTTCTTATGCTTTACTTTTACTCATTATATGTATTATATTTTACCCGTTACTTTTATACGCGTTGCTTTTACTAGATAACTTTTTTTTACGGTTTACTTTTATGTGTTATATTTTAAGCGTTACTGTTCCTTAATTTTTTTTTTCATGCGATATTTTCACTTTTCTTAGACTTACAAGTTTATTTTTATTATGCATTCTATTACGAGTTTGTCTTAGGCGTTACTTTCTCTTTTATGCGTGGCTCTACTCTATTTCTACGCGTTACTTTCTAAAAGCGATAATTTTCTTATGCGATAGATAATACTTGTATTATTTTATTATGCATTACTTTTACTTTCCTGATCTCTTTTTTTATGAGTTTAATTTTTTTGGGTGTTTCTTTTACGTTACATTTTACTTTTCTTTAAGCGTAACTTTTTCTTAGTCATATTAATTTTCTTATATATATATTTTTTTCATTTTCTTATATGTTACTTTTAGTTTTTTTATGCGGTACTTATTCTTTTCGCGCTATATTTGTGTATTATTCAATTTTACGTGTTACTTTATATAGGGTAAACTAACCAGTGAAGGAACACTTAAGCTTCGCTTGCCTTTTAAAAATCATATTAATTTCAAAATTCGTAATTTTAGTTAAATGACAGTGTCAACATATTTGTTACTAATTGCAAATTATGTAAAAAAATTGTAGAGAACTTACATAATATTGTTTTAAAGCTTTGGAGCTTTAAATAACAAGTAGTAAAAAGACCAAGTGAAGGAACAGCTCTTACCAGTGAATGAACACCCAGTAAAGGAACACTTAATTTTGGTTATTTTTTAATACTCTTTATGAATTTATAAGCCAGACACATGTTTAAAAACAAGCCTATTCTTGAAATTATAACATATAAATACTTGGAAAATGTTAACTTTTTGTGTAATCATGAATTGAAAATTAAAGTGTCAACATATTAACACATTCAGTTCATTCACTGGGAAATCTACATGCCTGTTCCCTTCCTGGTTAGAAGTTTTATTTCGTATTTTTAACATACTTTTGATGCGGAACATCACTTAAGGTACAAGAAAAATTTATCTTTTATTTTCATTAACTTAGAAAAAAAAAACAGTAAAGGAACACTTGTTCCTTCACTGGTTTTTCATCGTTTGGTGATCCAGTGAATAAACACCCCCTTATCTCAGTATTTTATTATGCTATGATGCTTAAAAAAAATAAAACGTAACTTCAATAACTATATTTTGAATTCTCTTTTTCACAGTGAGAAAAATAAAACGATTACATGCAATTAATTCCACTTCAAACATATAAATACAAACACTCACCTTATAATTTTTTCAAAGAAACAAGGTGTTGCAGAGATAATAACAAATTCAAAAATTTTTCCAGAGAAGTCTATTTGACCAGGTAATCCAAAACATTGCTAGATGACTTCCTATTGTTTGGCAGTAAGCTATTGTTACCAATTATTCTAAAGAAAAACTTTCAAATTCTTATTTTTAATCAATATATATGAAATGTTCCTTCACTGGGTAGTGTTCCTTCACTGGTTGGTTTACCCTATAATATTTACGTGTTCTCTTTAATTTGTCGTGTTACTTTTCTTATGCGTTGCTTTAATATTATACTGTAGCGCCTAACTTTTCTTTAAGCTTTTACTTCTCTTGAGCACAACTTTTACCCGTTACTTTTTTTAAGCTTTAATTTTAGGCGTTTTCTTATCTTATAAAATACTTGAACACGTAGCTCATCTTCATTCTTTACTCCTTACTTTAATGACACTTCATAACTAACGATTTACTTTACCAAATTTACTTTCTATGCTTAACATTAACTTTTTGTGCTTAACTTTCATGTGTTTAATTTCGATCTGCGTTAGTTTTATGCATTAATTTTTGCGTTACTTTTATGCGTTTTTTTTCTTCTTCTTTGCGTTACCTTCAAGAACCGAAATTTCTTATGCGCTTATTTTTCTTTGTGTGTTATATTTACGCTTTCCTTTTGCTTTGTTTTTATCTTAACAAAATTCTACTTCTCTGCTTACGTAACATTTAAGCGTTTACTTTTCTTATGCGTTATATGCAATATTGTAAGCGTTACTTCTTTTTAAGCATTTTACTTTTCAACTTTTCATTTTTTACTTTCTCATGCGTTGCTTTTTAATTTTTTGTAACTTTATAATTCTGCTTCTTAGTTTATTATCTATATATATATATTTCTCTTATGCAGCGACAAAAAAAAGACTCACAACTCCCCGAATGGCAACGTTAGAAAATCGACGAATGATTGCATCTAAAAATGTCACATGCCAAATCTAGCTGAGATGGCTCAACAAATAGCGCTTTTAAAAAAAAGGAAACAATAACCAGAGTGAGCATTATCAGGTTGTTCAATTCAGCTGCGGCAAAAATAAAAAACTTAAAAAATAAAAATGCTGTTGCCAGCCATAGACTTTTTTGAAAGTTAACTTAGCAAAATAAAGCAAAATGACATAGAAGCGTAACTAGATAAAAATTATGATACCTGAGCGCTTGACGTAACAAATCCTTCAATTCTATAAGTGTTGTATCGCCAAATGCCCAAATTAACAATTGCAATTTCAAATTAATATTGAAATGTACAGGTTTAGAATTTTTTACAGTGAAAAGTTTTCGGAACTTCAGTATTCAAAAAAGTATACAAAAGCTAGACGTAAAGAACGTATCCAATGAGTGAGCAAAGCGAGCATTGGATTGCGAAGCAATCCGAAATGAACTGCGAAAGCAGTTCCGAGGGTTGGCGAGTGCTAGTGAGCAGGGGGCGAAGCTTCCTGGTATATATATATTTCTTTTACACTGCGACAAAAAAAGCCTCATTACAACTCCCCGAATGGCAACGCTAGAAAATCGACCAATGATTGCCGCTAAAAATGTCACATGCCAAATCTAGCTGAGGTGGCTCAACATATAGCGCTTTTAAAAACGGTAACTTAAATAACCAGAGAGAGCATTCTCACCAAATGTATCTCTTCCGAAATTCACCATATCAGGTTGTTCAATTCAGCTGCGGCAATCTCATACTATTAAGTTAGGCAGAAGTGAGTAGTCTTTGTCGATAGATCTTATACTTATGTTTTTTAACAAAGTTGTGAATCGTTCATGGTTATTTTTTTAAAACATAATGTTTTGTTTATGCAGGTTTTTCCATTGCAATTCACTTATTTCAATTTTTAATAGACTTAATTATAGCCAAAATTTGAACCTTTTTAAAGAGATATCAGTTTTAGAAATTTTATCTTAAGATTTTATACTATAGCACATTTCTAATAGGTTTAACGAATTACATGTCATTTATTTGAATACAAATTTATTTTAATGACTTAGTATTTACTAAAAAGATGTAATTAAAAAAAAAAAAAAAAAAACCTTATAAGATTGCGTAGCAATTTTCGGGGGTTGGCAAGCGTTAGCGAGCAGGGGGCGCAGCCCACTAGTTTATTAAATTTTACACTCTACTTTTCTTTATGATTTTAAATTTCTCGTTAATTGTACGCGTACGTTGTAAGTATTTAATTTTCTTAATTCTCTCCTTCTACACATTTATTCTTTTCGTGAGTAACTTTTACTTTTTTATGCGTTATTTTTCCGAGTTTGCATTTTTTTCATTACTTCTATTTTTACTGGCAATGATATAATTCCCCCACTTTTCATCACGTACCTCATCTACTTATGTTTTAATTCTACTCATTTGTTTTTTTTATTCATTACGTTATGCTTTACTTTTCTTTAAACGTAACGATTACGCGTTTACGTTACTTATGCATTAGAAATTTCTTATGCGTTATGTTTGCAAGTTTTCTTTTCATGTTCATTAAAATTTTCTTTTGAGCTACTTTCACGCGTTCACTTTTTTTGTACGTAACTTTTACGTGTTACTTTTCTCTTCGGTTACTTCAATGCATCAAACGCGTTATTGTTACGCATAACTTTACACGTTTATCATTTCTTACGTATAAAATAGTTATTCATAAGTTTACTTTTACAAGTTCTTAAATTTTGCGAGTAACATTTTGAGGGGTTACTTTTATGTCCTATTTAATATTACATGTTAATTTTTTAAACGTTGCACTTACGCGTTCTACGCTGTAATTTATACTTCACGTTTCACATAACCTTCTAATTTCTTTTTCTTTATTTTTTACTCTTTACTTTAAACTTTATATTTTTCACATTATTTTAAATTTAGTTTACTCTTGGTCTTACATTAGTTTTAGTCAAAATTTAATCTTGCCATTATACTCTATTTTTCTCCATAATTTATATTTTATGGTTTACTTTACATTTTACTTGACACGCATTTTATTTTACATTTAATTCTACGCTTACTTTTTAGTTTATAAAATTTTTGCATTACGCTTTCCGTTTCTTTACTTTACTAGCTGCTTTCTTTACTTTTACATTTTGTAATTTAATTTATACTCCAAATCCTATTTTACTTCATACTTTTATTTATGCTTAGTTTGCCTGACGCTTCTATTTCACACTTTACTTCAAACTATGCCGTACTTTTTACTGTATAATATTTTAGATTTTTTTAAACTTTTTATTATGTTGTACATTTTATTATTATTTCTACTTTAAGCATTGGTTAATTGTTCAAGCTTTATTTTATTTTCTACATGATAGTTTTTTCTTATTTTTTGCTTTATATTATTCGATATTTAATTTTATATTTAACGCTTTTTTACACTTTACACTTTTTACATCATTAACGCTTTTATATTATACTCTTCACTTGAATTTACCTTCATTTGCTTTACTCGTTTTTACATATTTTATTAAGCTACACTTTCTACTATGCTTTACTTTTTTCTATACTTGAATTTTTATACTTTTCGATTTTTACTTTAAGCTTTACTTTTACATTTTACGCATTCATTTAACTCTTTTTTAATTTATTTTTTGCTTCACTTTATCTTACTCTCTTTATTTTATACGCTTTAACTTTTTCTTGATATTTCACATTTTACAACTCTCTATTCTTTGCTAAAATTTCTGTTTAATATTTTAAGTTTTAATCCATTTTACGTTTTTCTTTTTATTTAACGCATATTCTACATCATTAAATATTTTACTTATTTGCACCTTATATTTTCGCTTCACTTTATATTTTAATGCATTACTGTGCGCAATTTTCATTTTACGTTTTATTTTAAATTTTATTCTTGACTTTATTATATGCTTAACTTTTTATTTTATTTAAGCATAATTTATTATTTAGATGCTTCAGTATAACATTTGCATCAATAATTCACTAATTTAAGCTGTTTTCCACGCAAAATTAAACCTTATTCAAAAATACGACAAAAAGAATTATACTGATATATTTATAAACAAAACAGAAACATTTAGTTTATTTTACGATATTTAATTATATTTTTTTGCCACATTTTAGGACTACATTAGAATGGTCAAGGTTTACCCGCAGCTTTATACATATAATTCTTTGCTATATAGAGATTTATTTAGTAACTGTTTTATTTAAATTGGATAATGTACTATTTATTATAGAGACATTTCAATAAAACGTTTATTTATTTAATACTACAGGAGATTACTAACGTTTTATTATTTTATATCGATGTTTTTATTACCATTGTTTGAAAACATCATTCCATATCAGGACGTTACAGTTAACATTGTTATTTATAATTCATTTATTAAATTTTTTTAACCTATTTTTCGTTAGTCTACGTCAAGATTTTAAATGCGTTCAGCAAAAAAATTTATTATTTTAATTTACTTTTATCGTGCATTTTTTTCCGCAATGGAAGTCCTAACTTTTTTAAAAATGGCTTTAACATGATTAGAAGGCCTCAAACACTTTTTGGACGAAAACTACCAATTTTTTTTCTTTTTTTTTTTGCTTAAATTTTGACGAGTACGTTGTCTTTGTGTCGAATATGTTGTAAGTCTTGAATGTAACTTTTACTTTTCTTTAGTACACGAAATTATGTTTGCTATTAATATATCTCTTTATTTATATTATGTATTCTTCTTATTTTTTTGAAAACTTCTATAAATGTTGGTTAATATGAATACGAAAATTATATTAAACTCTTTTTTTATATCACTTACCTTTTAAAAGCTAAGATGTCGAATCATTGTTGAATTTCTTTTCATGAAGTTTTCGAAAGCTGAAAAAGTATCAATATTTATTATTATTACATTAATACTTATGCATCATTATAGGGATCTTCCATGCATTATGCAAGGATATAACAGGAATGTGGATTTGTGATTTACTTTTTTTTTTCTGACAAGTAGCGAGCAACGCTTACGTAAGCATTTAAATCATATCATTTTTCTTTAAGGCATTTAAATCAGAACTTTTTCTTACAAAAATAAAAACAGTCCTTCAGATGCCTGTATGACGAAAGGTCATTCTCCAGGTGGGCATTGGAAAAAAATGAAAATATTTCAATCGTAATTTTTCCCTACAGTGTAAACAAAAGTTAAGTATGAGTAAGTAAAAAATTGGACAAAAATTGCTTTTATGCTACCATTTTTAAGAATTTCAAAAAATCAGCTAAGATTTCTAAAGAATATTCTTCTCAAACTTTTATAAAATCAATTGAAATATTTACTTGTTTTATTCTTAGCAAAGTTGCATTGTTTAGTTAAGCCAAAAATTAGATTACTTCAGGAAAAGTCAAAATTAGAACAAGGTGGTGCGTTACTTTCTTGCGTAATCATTATATATGATTTGCCAATTTTTGGTGACAAGGAGAGAGGATGGTCCAAAGTTGGGAAAAAAACATACTTTATTTGGAAGTCTCCACATAAATCGAAAAATTTTCATTTTTATATCTAAAGATGGTTCCTTATAGAGACAGAGTGCGTAGCCAAATCTTAAAAAAAAAAAAAAAAAAAAAAAAAAAAAAAAAAAAATTAGCACCTTTTAAATACTTTTTAAGAACTTAAAAAATATTTTTTAGCACTATATACATTAACGAAATGTCAAAATTATTTTTAAAGACTTTACATGATCATGATAAAATAACTAGCTTCTGACATAGAACTCTTTTTTTGTTACTTACTCTTTTCTTGTCTTGAACTCTTTAAAGTTAAAACTAAAATTTGTTTATTTTCTCAATACGGTCTATAAGGAAAATATAAAAAACGAGAAAGTCCCTGATACTTCAATTTTTGTAAATATTTTGGAAGACGATATTTGTTTCTTTTTGAAACCGATTGAGATTTATTAATGAATTAGAGCACCTTTATTTTTTAAAAGAACAACAAACTCTTGTGCTTTTTTTATTAAAAATTTAAAACCTTATAGTAAGGAACGATTATACCGACGTAATGAATAACAAACGCAGCAACCGTTGATTGGGGATAATTAGTTAATAACGCTTAACAGTATGAAAAAATTTATATCAAAACTAGTAAACAATTTGCAAAAAAGAACTTAAATACTTTTTTTAAAAGGCGTTAAAATTTTTTGTTTGCTAAGTGGAGGGAACCTAAGATCTGAACAAGTGAGTATTTTTTTCTCTCGTGTTGTCTTTTACCAACTTTAAGCTCTTGCAAAGTATAGTTTTATACTTAATTATCACTCACAGTTCCATTTATTCATGGCGTGTTTAAATATGTTACTATTAAAAACATAGAAAATTAAATTACACAATTGGTATACTTAAAGGCAATATTTAAGACATTGTTTTAATGCTGTGATGGGTCAGGGGATAGAGCGCTCTCCTTCCAATGAGGTGAACCGGGTTCGAATCCGCAGGTGACGACTGGTCGATTCAAATTTCGCACCCGGCTCGCATCGGCTACGTATGGTTTTCATCCTTACACCTGTGTTTGACACTCCCCCTCCCAATCGCTCAAAAGGAGGGGCTGGTCAGGGCATAGGGGTTAGAGTAAGATTACGGTCACTTGGCCCGCCAATGTGGAAATCGCAACTTGGCGGCACATAACCTAAAAATGTAACACTTTTTCTCTTAAAAGAATTGATTGCGCGAAATCGAAACTGCGAAATGATGGAGAAAAAAAAATTAATATCAAGATAAGGTGTGGAGAGACTGTAATGCGGTCCCAGATTCATTACACTATGGCAAAAAATTCGTTTAATTACTTAAGACAAAAAACAAAATTGTGTTTTATTACTATTAAATTCTAAACAAGATATAATAAAATAAATAAAAATTCTATAAAAATCTGTTAAAAAAGTTTTAAATGGTGTTATTAAAATAACAGATTCTACAGCAGCAAATTTAATTAAATGTTCTAAAAAACAACTTTTGGTTATAAAATTAATTCATTTTTATGATGTTTTAAATGTTAAATTCCATTTTTTTGAATGTGAAATAACATTTTTAAATTAAATTTTTGATACTTCAAAAAATATGACCATACTTAAATGGTGTTTCAAATTAATTATAAATAGAAATAGTATTTTATTTTAAGCACTTTATTTATTATAAAAAAAATAAGAACTAAAAAAATTAAAATTAATTTAGATTTCGTGCGTGTACTTTGCTTGTATGAGAACTCCACTTTTACCATTCTAACTGAAACAAAACAAAGTTTAAAATAAAAAAATTTTGACTTTGGTGAAAATAAAAAATATTTAATAGATATATTAGCTGGTAAATAAAAAGTGTAAATTACTAGTTTATTCGATCTGCTAGGCTGGTAAAAAGCTTGTACTTCATCAACCAAACATATGACATTATAAATGGTTGTTTACATTTCTATCCGGAATAGTCTTGATTGGTCAATTCATACATTCATGCAATTCAACTATGTAGATTAAAAATTTTAAATAAGTGTAGAGAAACAGAAATCCCCGGGCTGCAGTAATTAACTATGCGAAAACTTATATGTTTATTAAGTTTTCTTGTGACATTGTATTTAAAGTATTTTACACAATTATGAAATAGGGTCGAAGAGAAATTTTTTGTTTCTGGAAAGTCATTCTTTGATGGTTTTGTGGTATTTTTCAGACAGCGGACCTGGAATTACCTTTTAATTTTTCTAAAATAATGCTTTTTCTGAAATAATATTTTATGATTTTATATTTTTGTACTTAAACATATTCAAAGGCATATGCCTGACATAACATACATGTTATGTAGAAAAACCATTTAAATTTTCTTAAAAATTAAAGAATTAAAAAAAAAAGATTTTTAAAGCAAGCAATAAAAGATACTTAATAATGAAAATAACTCATATATAATGTAAATTTTTTTTATTAATATTTCTTCATTTATTTTTCAATGCTAAAATTTTGAGGAACCATCTTTTAAATATACTTTCATATTTAAACGGTGAATCATAATATAAAAGGCTTTCTTCTCAAGAGTCCCAATTATGATATTTATTTAATTTATGTGGTGAGGGAATTGTCCCTGATACTGATGCGTCAGAGTTCTTTTTTATTACTCAAAAATAAATTTCCAATCACAAATTTGTAGTTCTTAGCGTAACAAAGATGCTAAATATTTATTAAATGCATTATTTTAGAATATTCTTCGATTGCCTAAACTTAATGCATTTGAATAAAATCTTTTGCGTTTTAAATCGTACATTTGCTATTTTCTTTGTCAGCATATTAATCGCTAAAACAGTGTCTATAAAAAGCATTTTTTTTAAAAATTTCGTTTGTAATGTTTTCAAATTTCTACAAGATTAAAAGAAATTATATTGTTCAACACATCCATTGTAGTTAAATGTAATTTTAATAGTATAAATTTAAAATTTAAATTAATTTTTATACGGCCCCCGAAGAGAAAAATGTTAATACAATAATGTAATATAATTGTCCCTTGAAAAAAAAATAATAAAAATTATAAAAACACTTCATCCTAATTTAAAAAGTAACCGAGATATCGATATTTAAAGTTTGTACCCAATATGAGTGTGATATTTGCTTGCTTGCAGTTATATTTGATCAAGAAAAAGAGTATTGCACGCACTTAATTATTTTTTATGAGTTAAGTAAGAGCAGTTTAAATAATCACCAAAAATTGTTTTAAAACTATACGCAGTTTTAATGCCGATACTGTGAAAATAAGTGTCTTACTGTCTATTGAAAGATATATATATATATATATATATATATATATATATATATATATATATATATATATATATATATATATATATATATATACTCATATATCAGGGTTGCCACGGTAAAAAATGATCAAAAATAGTTGCTTTTAGTAGCCTCAAGCATGAAAATACTCGCCTGAACAGGAACAAAAATTTATCAAAATTAGTAGCCAAATAACTAAAACTATAGCTTAATTGTCAAATACCACAATTAGGACTGGGTGATGTCAGAAATTTTAAATCGTGATACATCGTCCTTTAGACGTCGCGATATAGCGATGTATCGCGATTTAGCATATGTTCAAAAATTACCTATGGAAAATCTTTAAATCAATCAGAACTAAATAAAAAGGAATAAATCTATCACAAAAGAAAATATTAATTCTAAACATATTCTACTATAACATCAATATCATTGCTTAATTTTTTCAATCAAAATAATAAAGAAGTCAAATTAAACGCAAACCCAAGCTTTATTTCATTTTTCTTAAATAAAAAAAACGAAAGTAGAAAACAAATCAAAGAAATGTTCCTTTAGAAAAAAAAATATATTTAAAAAAAAAGAAAACTGCTATCTGCTTCATAAAATAATCGCCTGCATTTATTAACAAATAATTATATGCTTTAATTAATCAACAATCTTCTCCTTTTATTTTATTTTTATAAAAAGACTATTTTTAACGAAAGCAGATGTGATTCCACATCAAGAAAACTTACTAATGATGCCGCATTTCTAAAAAATCAGAATTTATTCAAAAAAAAAATAAATTGTTTTGTTAATTGATGGCAAATAGATCAATATAACTGGTGATTAAAAAACGTTTTGCTCACAATAAATAATGCATTATCGGAAATAATAAAACAATTCTTCATAATAAATCAAGGATAACAAAAACTGAGTAACTAAAGTGAGTAACTTTAAAATAAATTTCACATGTCAACACTCTAGCTAGAAGTTTCAAGTTCCGATTCGGACATGTGTGTGCATTTTCCCCACCCCCTCATCAAAGAGAAAACGAAATCAGCATGCCACTCCTTTAAGTTTGATTGACGACAGCTTATCAGAAGAACAACTAACACACAGGAAAAAATAAAACATTTGTCTCTTCCCTGCCCTCTCTCAATCTAATTCCGCTTTCTTTTATTTTTTATAATCGTTATACTTCAAAATAGCGGGAAAATAGAGCAAAATTCTTCCCGGTTTTCTGGATTATTAAATACCGCTGCTCTTAAAATATCCCTTAACTTAGTATTAATTTTAAAAAAATTTTAAATAGTGTTTTTTTTTAAATTAATAGACTAAATCTAAAAAACGTCAGCCTTTTTCGTATTTATTAGAAAGAAGAAAAAATATACGTGCAGTATCGAAAGTAAAAATAAAAATAAATTTTACTTTCTCAGCGCAGTAACTGCGTTAGGTATTAACTTCACCTTTCTTACTTTATAGACGTGAAGATATAGGAGCTCACTCTGATCACGTTTAAACAATATTTTGCGATATATCGCTTATTAACAGAGGCATTGTCATTTTGTTATGAAACCGATTCGTCCCTTTGCGATTTTATTTTGATGCATTTTTAAAAATATCAGCAACAAAAAATAAAATGTAATTTTACTAATCTTTTTCAAGAAATATATCTTGAATATTAAGAAATATTCAAAAATTGAATATTAAGAAAAATCTAAATCAACATAAAACTGAAATGTGTTATGAAGAGGACACTGGTATGGTAGAAAATCAAATCATCACATTAGATATACAATTAAAAATAAAATACGCTTCCACTTGAACGAACGAATAATGAAGGAACGCAGATTATTATTTTTTTTTCTTCAGTGGGGTGAAACAACAAGGGAGAGATTAGCGTAATGAAGTCACTGAGCACAGGCACGTGGTAGGCGCCATTACGTACGTGTTAGCGAGGGGACTGAAAAGTAACGTTCATTTTTGCAAAAAAACTTCAACAAAAGTAAAAAAGTCTCCCAATAGTCACCTATTCCTGAAAATAGATGCTTTTTTAGCCTTTTCAGGCACAAAAAAAGTCGCCATAGTCGCCTAACACCGAAAATAGTAGCAAATAGTCGCCTGTGGCAACCCTGTATATATACACTGAAGAGCCATTACATTATGACCACCTTCCGGTGGCGGGGGTAGTATGATGTGGGCAATGTTCTCATGGGGCACTTTAGGACCCATAATCCTCATAGAACAATCCCTGACGTCTGTAAGCTACTTGAACATAGTTGCAGACCAGGTTCACCCATTCATGGCAACAGTTTTTCCTGCGGGGGATGGTGTTTACCAACAGGATAATGCACCCTGTCATAAGGGTCAAATCGTCATGGATTGGTTCGAAGAACATTCCAGTGACTTTCAAGTCATGTATTGGTCCCCAAATTCACCTGACCTTAATCCAATAGAGCATTTGTGGTCCTACTTGGAAAACCAAATTCGTGCTGCCACGCTACCCGCTCGCAATGTGAGGGAATTGCAGGACCAGTTGGTGAGCGTGTGGTACCAGATAGCTCAGACTACCTATTAGCACCTTGTGGAATCAATGCCACGACGGGCGCTAGCAGTTCTGAGGGCTAAAGGTGGTCCTACATGTTATGAGCAGGGTGGTCATAATGTAATGGCTCTACGGTGTATGTGTGTGTACCGGAGGAATTTACTTGATAACAGTAAATTTTGACTATGACTTGTGGCAAGAAATAGCCTCACGGCAAGTGTTGTTAAATGTAGTTAATCTATACGAATGGCGCACCAGGCTCGCCCAAACCAAAGTGCTGACGTACAATATATAAAGGGGTAGAGGATCATGGGTTAGAGTTCTCTTTCCACCAGACTGCCCGTGGGAGGTTTTCGTAGTTTTCTACTTCATATCACGCAAATGCGGGTTAGTTTTATAAAAAAAAATTTCACGAAAGCTAATTTGATACAGGAGCTCCCTTGTTTTGTGTTTGGTTCGAAATTACTAGGTTATGGAGTTGAATATTAGTAGGCGTAAACCCAAATCTGGGTCCACAGTTCAACGACGGTTATAAGATAAAATAAGTTATGTTTAGATTAAAGTGACAGAAAAAACATTTCTGCTACATTTAACTTTCTCATATTGAGGCAACCACCCTGTTATTTTCACTGATTCATAAGTTACCCCTAAGAATGTCACTTACCTGGTTCTTCCACTAAGCTCTTCAATAGCGTCAGTATTCTCTTTTCAGATTTGAGCATGACTTCGTAGTGTTATTCCGTGCTGAATGGTTTCTTTATTCATCTCGTACGAAGAACGGGTATTCACCATAATTTAAGTTGTACAATTTTCATAAGTACGTCGAACTCGTTTATAACGAGCTCGGATTTAACGAGAACCCGGATTTACCGAGGAAATCGAGAATATTTGGTTGGATCAATGTTAAGTCAATGGAACAGAAGTCGCTTTTAACGAGCAGGACCCGGTTTTAGCGAGCATTATTTTTCTGTCTTGCAATCTTTTTTCTCATCTTTCTAGTCTTTCTGTCTTTTTCTTCTTCCAAATGATAAGAAATGCGCGCGAAATCAAAAAAAAAAAAATATATATATATATATATATATTTATGGGAGTTGGATGACGGTGTTAAAAATGTCGAAATCTGCAAAAGGTATGGATTGTCTTCATCTACTGTTTCCACACTGCTAAAAACAAAGGCAAGTTAATGGATGCATACGACCAAAATAAAACAGACTGTAAACGACTGAAGAAGTGTTCGAAAGAGGATTTGGACGAAGCGTTTTTTAAATGGATGAAGGTGCAACGTAGTGCTGATTTACCTATGAGTGGACCTATTCTAAAAGTGCAAGCGGAAAAATTTTCTGAACAATTTGGATATTCTGAGTTCGTGTGTTCGAATGGATGGATTGATCGTTTTAAAGTTAGACATGGCATAACTTTCGGAATAATATGCGGTGAAGCAAAGTCCACAAACATGGCGGACATTGCAAAATGGTTGAGTGAAAAGGTTGCTTCTTTCCTTTAAGACTGTAGCGCAACTAGAAATTTTTTGCTGGTTGGGGAGGGGGGGGGTAGTTGTAAACTCAATCATCTGACCTCCCAAGCCCCCCCCTCCTCTTCTGGTTGCACGCCTGCCTTAAGGAACCGTTTATTACGAGCACTCGGATTTAACGAGTTCATGTTACGGTCTCTTTGTGCTCGTTATAAACCAGTTCGACTGTAGTACAATTTTCTTTATTCAGTTCAAGGAATGTATGTATGCATTAAAAAGATCGGGATTTTAAAAAGCAGGTGAAAATCCGATAATAAGCTCTTAAAGCACGTTAGAAAAGTTACTCAGATTAACTGTAAGCTGGACAAATAAAGAGCTTTAAAAGTGATTAATAAAATTTGAAATTCACGTATCATAATCTTGTCGAAATAAAATATTGGGATTTTTAAACTTCGTTCGTCGAAAATTTGTTGCGATAAACACCGAAAAAAGTTATCGAAGGACTACATTGATTTAGAGATTTGGCTTATTAAAAAATGCACAATTCAAAATTTCCAGTACTTTTTTTACTTCTCCCCTCCCCAAAAAAATTTGCAATTTTTCTTATTATATTCTGGTGCTGACGTGGGCCACAAATTGGGCACCTCTATCATAGAATATCATTTCTGGATCATATACTCGCCTGCAGAGCAGGGGCTGCGGGTTTGTTATTTAGAACACTGCCTAGAAGAGTCGCGATGGCTTAGGGGATAGAGCCAGGTTCAAATCCCAGTCGATACAAATTCTGCACCCGGCTTGCACCAACCACAGTGCTGACGTGAAATATTCTCAGTGGTAGACGGATAATGGGTTAGAGTCCCCTTGCCATCAGGCTAACCGAAGGAGGTTCTCGTGGATTTCCTCTCCATGTAACGCAAATGCGAGGTAGCTCCATCAAAAAGTCCTTCACGAAGGCAAATTTCTCCCAATACTCGATCCAGGAGTTTCCTTGTCTTCTGGATTGGGTTAAAGTCTACGAAGTTGAACATTAGTAGTCGTAAACCCATAAAATTCCCATAAACCCATTAGTAGTCGTAAACCATAGTCGTAAACGACGGATATATATGTAACAAGCGAGACAACAGCCTCTCTGTTATTACGCCAGATGTCTCTCTATCGCTCTCCTTAACGAAGTGTTTTTAAACTTTCTAGATGTAAACGAAGAGTAGTGAGTTGAAGTTGTTTCTGCGTGAAGCTGGTTGTTTCTAGGTGAAACGGAATCTGTGTGGTTCGAAAAGTGGTTAGAGTCTACGTGACTCATCTGATTATTGAAGAATAAATATTATTGTTATTGATCATATGGTTGATTGAATTAATTGATGGTAACCAACATCATCACATTATGTTGTAGTTTGAAATAGCTCGGCATATATACCTGACATTCTGGTGTCAAAAGTGGTGCTTGTAATTGGATAAATGAAAGAATCTGTGAGTACTATATTTTTTGACTACTATTCTGTGTGAATAGAAAAAAAAAATAATGAGCTTCTTGTCCAGATCTAGAAAGGAAGATCTGTTAAAATTAGCAAAAGAATTAGGGATTACACTTCCCCCTAATCCTAAAATTATCAATATAACACAGCTAATTACTTCCGATACTAAATATGATGAAATATTTACGAAAAATGTGTTAGAAAATATTGTTTCGGAATGCTTGGAAAAAGCGACGGCCGAAAAAGAAAAATTAGCACAGGAAATTCAGCTTGAAAAGCTTAAAGCGGAAAATTTAAATCGGCAAAACGGAACTCCGATTCCAGCAACAGAAACATTAAAAACAAGTTACTTGTATAAACTGATTAAAAGTTTTGATGCCAACGAAACCGATATCAGTACTTATTTACAGTTGTTCAAGAGACAAGCAAACAGAATAAATATAAGTAAAACTAAATTCGTCACGTATTTAATGGGACTTCTCCCACTAAGCATTGTTCAAATAATTGCTCAAGAGCCGGAACAATTAACTGCAGACTATAATTTTGTTAAAACTTTGCTTCTGAAACGCTTTAAACTTTCCCCGGAATTCATATTCATTCTGATTCTTAATTAAAACAATAAAAACAAAAATATCGTTAAAATGATAAAATTATCTTTTATTCACAACTCAAAAAGTATTTATGGGATCTCTCTGGTCTCAAAAATAAACTCACTAACCTAATGCATAACAAAATTAAAAGGGGAAAAAAAAAAGAATTCGAAAAAAATTATCTAACATCAGCGGTCGTCATAGCATCGCAAGCAATGACGACGCATGCGCACTGTTTACTATTACGCTTGAACACAGTTGAAAAGTGTAATGATTTCCAAATAAAGTGCTAACGTTATCAAACCCAAACCAAGACGCATTTTGCAATAATAAGTGCAATATAACTTTTGCGCTACATAACTTTCAAGGTAATTAGCGCAAGATAACTTTTGCCTTAGAAATTTGGATACAGCCTTTAAATATTCACTCATTGAAGGAAATTGTTATCCTAACAAACAGTTTGTTAAGCCACTCATCAACAAAAAAAAGTATGTCCAAAATAAGTTTTAGTTAATTTGTTACATAAAAACTGTAAAATTTAACTAAAAATTGTAGGAAACTGTTAGCGCAACAAAAAATTTCATTATTTCCCACCTAGAAAAAAAATATGGCTAAGACAAATTTGTGCAAATTCTTAATCTAGAAAGAAATTTTGCCTCAAAACAATGGCTCACTTTACAAAATTGTTAGACTGCTTTAACGAAAAGTAACGTTAGATCTCCCACCAGGAAAAGTATGGCCATTTCAAGTTTCTTAAAATATACAGATATAAAAATTACGAAACTACAAATTTGAATTTCACCACCAAACGCTTAACTAATTTTAGGAAACGTTAGCTGTTTTTAAAGAGAAAAGCTTTGTAAAGCAAGTTTTAGGTAGCTTTCGCCCTAATTCAAGAGTTGTGGGAAATATTTAGCGTTGGTAATCTGACAAAAAGTTCCATTGATATTCCCTCCAAAAAATTATGGCTAAAACGTTTCAGCTTAATTATGACCTAAAAGTGACAAATTAGAAGACTAAACGTAAGTCCATTGTAGTGCAGTATTGCTTGACCCCAACATTGTTTGAAAATAATGGTATTTTAGTGTCGCATGTTAACAATGCTCATAATTAGAGACTGAATTAGAAATCTGAAGACTGTAGGAACCAAACTATCCGGGGGCTTACTTGTCGTCATTTTAAACCAAATGCACACGTTATTTATAGACAAGATGCTTTTGAAGTAGTCATGACATAAGTAAATTATGATATATTAGTAAATTTGTGCTTGAATTTATTTTAATTTTTGTTATCACGCATCGCTCATAACATAACCTTCCGCCTTTGCCCGAAAAAGAGAGCAAATCACAAATCCCTTTCCAACTTTAGGTGCTTTCGTTATATTTGAACGGCTAGAAAATTTATTGAAGCACTAAAGAAGAATTCTTACCAGAATTATGATGAATCACAAAATACTATTCTCCATCATAAAGACAACATCATGTCCTATAAAATGCAAAATAATCAATAACATATGAATAAATTATCAGCCTTTTAAAGGAATAATAAATTGACGACATATATGAATATATGGTCACTATTATTTATTTGTTCGAATAAAATTTTTTATTACAATACTATTATATGAGCCCAATTCTTCCCCATACCTCTTTCAGCGAAGATTTGCCCGCTAAGTATAGGGATGAATTATCATGCACCATTGACCACAGGGAGTACTAAATATATATAAAAAATGTCACTTAAACAATTGCCTGCCACTCGTCACCTGACGCTATTTTTTCCACTAAAATTGTGCTCTAAGATCAGTGATTTCGACTTCTTGTACTGCGCAAGAAAGATGTTATTTTCTCCGAAACTTTCATTCTACGCATTTCTTGACTTTGTTGTTTATAATAAAACTTGCCTAAAACCAGCAATAATGCTTTGTAAAAACAAATGAATTTTAAAGCAGAAGGTGCGTTTCTTGTTTTCCACTTGCGCCATTTATGGCCTAGAATGCAGACACACACACAAGTCACAGCCCTTTTAAAGGATGGACCCACTCATACATCCATCCAGACATCATAATTTTGACCTGAACCAGAGAGTGATCCATCTCCAATTCAGTTCCCATAGAAATATTAACGACGCTTTTATTTAGGCGCATTTCTTTGGTGTTTATTTTTATAATTTTCTTGATGGACTTTTTCTATTCATCGCTTTTTTTTAAAAAAAACTTTCGGATTTTTAGTTTTGTTTTAAGAATTATGTATTTTTTCCGTCTCATCTTTTTCTATAATTTTTTTAACTGTGTTTATATAAGGGCACAGTATTTTTTAATTCGAGTGTCTAGTAGAATTGTAGAACTGTTTTTTGTTATTCTTTATTTCCAATTTTTTGTTTCAATAGACGTTTTTAACATGGCGCGCTATTTTCAAGAGTGTAGTGTATCTATCACTACGGAAATATAATTCCAGTTCGCTAGTATATAAGTCATGCTAAATCGATTCTATGATGGCGGTACCTTTTCATAGATGAAGGTTGACTACTAGCCTCCATTTGGTGACCCTTGTTTATTTTTTTTTTAAATACCGTAGTAATAATTTAAATATAAAAATAATAATAATTTAAATATAAAAATTTTATCCGTGGAATTACTTTTTGGAATAACTACTTGAATTCGGTATTGTACAATTTTCCTCTCTTATTTAGTCAACTGCTTTGCTTGCACTACTTAAAATTTAAACTTAATGCATAGTAATATCTTTTGTATTGTATTATATTAGACTGAAAATTTTTAAACATTATTGTAAAAGACTTTAATGAGTAGTTTTTGAATTTTAATATACGGACCTTAAATGCTGTTGTATTTATTTCTTAGTATAATATTTATAGTTCTGATACATTCTTAGTTATGTAAATATCTATATATATATTTCTCTTACACGGCACCAAAAAAAAAGCCTCATTACAACTTCCCAAATGGCAACGTTAGAAAATCGACCAATGATTGCATCTAAAAATGTCACAAGCCAAATCTAGCTGAGGTGGCTCAACATATAGCGCTTTTAAAAACGGAAACAATAACCAGAGTGAGCATTATAAGGTTGTTCAATTCAGCTGCGGCAAAAATAAAAATAAACAACTTAAAAAATAAAAATGCTGTTGCCAGCCATAGAATTATTCTAAAGTTAACTTAGCAACATAAATCAAAATTATGATACCTGAGCGTTTGACGTAACAAATCCTTCAATTCTATAAGTGTTGTATCGCCAAATGCCCAAATTAACAATTGCAATTTCAAATTAATATTGAAATGTACAGGTTTAGTATTTTCTACAGTGAAAAGTTTCTTCAGTATTCAAAAAAGTATACAAAAGCTAGACGTTAAGAACGTATCCAATGAGCGAGCAAAGCGAGCATTGGATTGCGAAGCAATCCGAAATGAACTGCGAAAGCAGTTCCGGGGGTTGGTGAGCGCCAGAGATCAGGGGGCGAAGCCTCCTAGTATATATATATATATATATATATAACCAGTTTAGTTTGTAAATTTTCATAAGTGGATCTTTAACTAGTTCCTTAGGTTTTTTTGTACAATGACTGATAAAGATAAAACGAGAACTGAAACTGAAATTCATAAAATTGGCCTTCACTTACCTGGATTTTAGATTGATTATGCAAGTCTATATTTTACGCAGATTGAGGCTAATTTTAAATTATCTCGGATTATTTCTGAATGTACTATGTATTGCTGTTTAATCTCTGTTCTTGATCAGCATATTATGCAAGTGATTGAAGACTTGGTTAGAAACCAAAATTTGGAAAAGCCTTACACGGCCGTTAAGGATAGACTTTTTGCAGAATTTTCCTTGTCCGAGAGTAAAAGAATTTAAACTTTACTTCAGGACCTTGCATTGGGGGATTCTAAGTCGTCTGCCTTGTTGCGACATAAAATCTATGCGTAGATATCGAAGTCTATCCCGTAGTCGTTTGCGTTCCAATTCAAATGTTTCGAAAAAATTAAAGTCTCGCACTTTTAAATGTGAAGCAGAGAGCCAAACTGACATAACGAAAATTTGTTGGTATCATGGGAAGTATGCCGAAAAAGCATACAAATGTATTGAGGCCTTCCAATTTTAATTTAATCTGATGAGCTCTACTATTAGTACGATGGTTAATAGTAGTGAGAATTTAAAATTTAGCCACCGACTTTTTGTTTCTGTTAGCAAAACTAGGTTACTGTTCTTGGTCGATAGCGGTTCTGATGTAAGTTTATTGCCTTCAACATTTAATGGTTTGTCATCAAATTATGTATTGCATGCTGCTAACGGCACGGCTATTAAAACATTTGTTGTTAAACTTTTGTCGTTCGATTTTAGTTTACATCGAAAATTTGATTTTACATTTATAATTGCGAATGTTTCAAATTTGATTTTACATTCATAATTGCGAATGTTTCAAATTTGATTTTACATTAATAATTGCGAATGTTTCAAAACCAATTTTAGGCGCAGATTTTTTAAGATATTTTGAGTTGTTAATCGATCTTAAAAATAGGAAATTAATTGATACGAAAACTTCTTTAGCTCATCTAGGTAAAATCTTTCTTCCTCATTCCAAAGTGTTAAAACAATTTTTGGCAATACTAAATATCACGACTTAATTCAGGAATTTTCTGAAATTACCAGAGTTAGACCTAATTATCTGAAAATTAAGCATGGTACAGTGCATTTTATTAACACGATTGGTCCTCCGGTCACTTGAAAAGTTCGCAGATTTAATTCTGTTAAACTTCAAACTGTCAAATCTGAATTTGATTTCATGCTGCAACACGGTATTTGTAGGCCATCCTAAAGTTCTTGGGCCAGGCTTTACACACGGTTGCAAAAAGTAACTCTGATTGGCGACCTACCGGCGATTATAGAGCTTTAAATGCCTGTACTCGGCCTGATAAATATCCTTCACCAAATTTGCAGGATTTTTCTCAAAATTTGTTTGGCAAGAAAGTGTTTAGTATTTTAGATTTTGTTAAAGCATATAATCAAATCCCCGTAGCAGAGCAAGACATTGTGAAAACTGCAGTAATAACACCTTTTGGATTATTCGAATTTTTGTATCTACCTTACCGGTTGTGTAATGCACCTCAAACCTTCCAACGTTTTATTAACGACGATATTTATATGGTTTAAATTTTGTATTTGCTTATATTGATGATATTCTCGTGGCAAGTGCAAACGAGACAGAACATTTGCATCACTTACGTTTAATATTTGAACGTTTAAAACAGTATGGTTTAACAATTAATGCTTCTAAGTGTATTTTTGGATTTTTTGAAGTACCCTTCCTTGGACATTTAGTGAATGAGCATGGTGTTAAACCCTTACCGCATAAAGCAGATGCAATGGTTAATCATTCTAAACCCAAAACTCTAAAAGATTTATGCAGGTTTCTTGGGTGTTTAAATTTCTATAGGAGATTTATTCCCAAAGCGGCAGAATTGCATGCCCCGTTCAACTCTTTACTTGGGGGTAGTAAAAAAGGCGATAGTAAAACTATTCACTGGACTGCAGAGTTAGAAAATTCTTTCGAAAAATGCAAAGAAAGTATCGTAAACATTACTCAGCTATCTCACCCGGCACCTGATTGCCAGTTAGTGCTGTTTACGGACACTAGTGACATTGCAGTAGCTGGCGCTTTACATGAAAAAACTGCATCTGGTTATATACTTTTATCCTTTTTCCCCAAAAAGTTAAATAATGCCCAAGTTAAATATTCTGTGTATGACAAAGAACTTTTGGCGATTTATTTGACAACAGTTCATTTGTTGGAAGGAAGAGTATTTCATGTTATAACTAGACAGCGGATTATATGCACTAAAAAACGGACAAAATATGCATGCAAATATGCACTAAAAAACTTGAATATATGCTCTTAAAACTAGAAATATGCATTTAAAATAGAAATTAAAAGTTCAACTTATTTAAATACTACTACTTACTTTTTCCAACAAACACAGCTAAAACATTTTTTTGTTAAAAGGAAGAAAATCAAAATATTTCTTACTTGAATCTACACATTTCTGAAGAAAAAGCCTAAAACTGAAGTATGATAAATGAGAGAAGAAAAATCATCGCGTTTTCCGGAAAGATTTTATTAAACTGAATAATTTTTTTTGCAATACACAACTAAGTGTTTTTCCAAATTTTCAAGGGTGAATTGATGTCGTCGGTCATCAAAGATCATTTTGAAAGCAGAAAATGACCTCTCCATGTCAACCGATATTATTGGACAAAACTGGTACAATTTCGTACTCATTGGTTTTACTTTATCTGGAAGTTCAGTTCCGTTTCCATTAAGAAAATCATTTATCTTCTTCACTGCTGCAAAACCCGAATTTTTGTTTTGAACGAAACACCATTTTTCTTTTACTTTCTTCCCAACTGAGTCTGGAAGAGCATTGATGCACTGTTGAATTTTTTCAATTTCGGATATGGCCTCAGCCAGGGGAAGACCTCTTGTTTCGAGCTTTGTTATTGCTCCACTTAAGAAAGAAAAGTGAGTGTCAATTATGGCCAAGTCCTTCTGCAAAGAAATATCCTGTAGTAATCCTTTTGTGACATAAACTGAAGAAGCACAGGAACTGTCAATTGCATCTACAACTGACTTTATTGCATCAAAATTATTAGCGTAAAAACGTGCAGCTTCAATCCATGTACCCCACCTAGTTATCGCAGGCTGTGGAGGTAAGGGCAAATCAGGATACATTTCTTTATACAATTTTATGCGCACAGGTGCTTTGAGAAAAACTTTCTTGATACTAGAAATTAAAGAATTCATATAGGAGAATACTTCTCGAACAGTCTCAGCCAGTCTGTGAACAGCATGAGCCAAACATGTAATATGAAGCATTCTGGGATAAAAAATTTCCAGTGCTGCTGCAGATTTGACCATATACGGAGCGGCATCACTGACAAAAATCAAAACATCTTCAGAACCATCTCTATCAGGCCATAATAATTTGATAGAATCATTGACAAACCTTTCTATGGTTGAATGATTGACTTTTTCACGGGCTTTGCTTGCTAGAAGATGTGGTCGAGTAGGAATATTATCCATTTTTCCACAAATAAAATGAGCAATCTAGCGACCGCACTCATCTGTCGTATCATCGACTTCAATCCATATAGGGCCATCTTCAATATCTCGTCGAATATCATCCAGTACTTCGTCATATATCGGTTGAAGGTAGTTCTTTCTTAAAGTCGATTCATCGGGAATGATCTGATTGGTACAATATTTTTTTAAAAACTGTCTTAAGTTTGGATTATTTAACTTTTTTAAAGGAATATTGCTGCTTACTAAGGCTTTGCATAAATCACTAGAAAAATCACTTTCCTTTTTAGCTGCTTGAACAGGAATAGTTAATAAACTTTGAACAAATCCTTTTGTATTCTGCTTTTTCTTCGCGGAGTGAGCATTAGTCTTTATATGTTGATCGATTTGGTACTTTTTTTTCACAGGAAATATGTTTTTGACAAATCACACAAAATACTATTTCCCCATCGGTCGTAAAGTTCTTCCCATAGTCCGAAATCCATGTCTTCAGTAAATTTGATTTAGTCGACTTAATTTTTGGCATATTATAAAATTCAGCAGTCAAAAATCACGTTCAAAGCTTCACTAACTTCGTATTCAACAGATGGAAGTCGAAACTATCTATCTATCGGATGGACTATCGAAATATGTTAGAATAGCAGCTCTCTCCGAAAATGTATTCACTCCACCTTTTAACTAATCAATCACAGGAAAGGGAGGTCATTTTCTACCTACCACAGAAGATTTATTTTTCCCACACAGATTGACAATTATTTATTCCAGGAAAAGACATCCCTTCATAGAATATCTGACCATCCCTTTCTGAGGTTTCTATGACGAATGTCTGTTTGGGTGGGCCCTTTGTACCCCCCTTCCCGACACACACCTCATTTCTACATCTTTTTCACGTGATTGCAATCACCCCCAGCAACATCAATCCAGCTGACCCTTTCAGGTGATAAAGAACGATAAAACAAAATTTAAAGCGCTCCTTATGCTAACATAAAAAGAATAGTAATATGGTTTTAGGAGGGAAAAGCCATAAAATGCTGAAAATATGCATTTATAAGAGCAAATATACCTTTTTATACATTTATATGCACAAATGGCAAAAAGTGCTAAAATATGCAATTGCATATGCACGTATGCAATTGCATATTATCCGCAGTCTAGTTATAACTGATCATAAACCTTTGACACACGCCTTTGCCCAAAGTTTTGAAAAGTGCTCTCCAAGACGTTTATGACAACTAGAATTTATAGCACAGTTTACTTGTGACTTACGATATTTAGCAGGCGCAGAAAACTTAGTGGTAGACGCTTTGTCAAGGGTAGAAGAAATTGTTATTTTTTTGACAAAATTGATTATGTGCAAGTTGCAGTTGAACAGTTGACTGATGGGGAAATTGCAGGTATATATAAAGAATCCAGTTGTTACTAATCTTAAATTTAAATTAACTGTTTTACCAAATTCTGATGTAAATTTGTATTTTGATGTCTCCTAACCTAGTGCTCGTTTGTTTGTGTACCCATGAAATTTCGTAAAATGATTTTCGATTCTATACATAATCTTGCACACATCAGTGCCCGATCTACTGTAAGACAGTTATGTAGTACATATGTTTGACCTTCAATTCGAAAAGACATTGTTCAGTGGTGTCGCACTTGTTAAAGTTGTCAAAAGGCTAAAATACATAGACACGTAATATCTCCATTGGACAAAATTCCCGTGCCTAATGCTAGGTTCCAGCATGTGCATTTGGACTTGATTGGCCCTTTACCGATGTGTAGAGGATATAAGTACTGTTTGACTTTAATTGATCGGTTTACACGATGAGTTGAGGTTGTACATTTGCGAGATATCACGGCAATACAGTGGCACGAGCAGTGATTTTTAATTCGCGGTTTGGTGCTCCTGTTAGAATTTCAAATGATCAGGGAAGACAACTGGATTCCTTCACTTTCAAGAAATTAGCACAAATTCTGCGTGTTGAAATTATACGTACAACTGCATACAATCCTAGGGCCAATGGGATGATTGAACGTGAATTGGATGATGAACTAGTGGTATCAGTTCATCGAATTCTATCACGGATATAATTCAGGTGGGGGAGTACTGTAGTGCATCTACCACTACGGAAATATAATTCCAATTCATTAGTATATAAGTCATGCTAAATCGATTCTATGGTGGGGTCACTTGTTAAAGATGAACGTTGCATTGTCGATAACTAATAGCCCCACAAGAGCATTACTGATGATTTTTAGACTTTTTTCGCCCCCTTTTCCTATATTATATGGAGAAATAAAATTTTGTTTTTTAATTCAATCCTATTTGTCTGTTTGTCTTTTGCTTCTTTCATAACTGTCAGAAATACTGTTTTTAAATTTGTTTTTGTTTTATTCCTGTCTATCTTTATTATTTTATATTCTATAATTGTGATTTTAATTTATATTATTTTACAATTATTTTATTTTTTATATTTTACAATTCCATATTCTTTTATAAATGTATAAACGTTTGCTTTTCTATAGAAGTTTTTTTGGTATATTAAGAACGCTAATAATAACGATAAAATTTTTTAATAAGTATAGATGAAAATTAAGTATTTTTATATTTTTACATTTTTTTATCCACTTAATGATCTCAATTCTTTTTATTGACATAATATTTAGGAACTACTATTATAGTTTTTTATCATTACAATTTTTTTATAAGCGTTGATTACAATAGTATGTTTATATTCAGATGCAGCAATTTGTTTTCTCCTGAAAATTGAGTAATATTTTTTAAAAAAAAATGAAATTAGTGTTCGTCAATTAATATATTAGTCAAGAAAGAAGCAAAAAACACTATCAGAGTTCAGTGAATCACTATAAACGGAGAGGAGTTGAAACATGATTTTTATGAATATTTCCAAGCTTTATCAGACAATCAAACTGGCTTCGTTTTTATTTTTCTCTCTTCGCTAGAAATGTGACGAAGTTTAATGATGCATTACTTTATTCTCTAATTCTTAATTTATCTCCCAATAAAGATCAATCTGCATCTCCAAATTTGTTAAGTTATTTTGTTTCTACTTTTGAAAAGGTTACTAAAAAGCAATATACTAAAAGTGGTCATTTCAAGCACCCAATATATATATTTTTAAAGAATTTATTTTTAGGTTTCAAGTTTTTTGAAGCATAAGCTCATATTCAGTCTCTGGCATAGTCGGAAACTCCGTCAGATGACAGAAAAGTGTTATTTTATGATTTTGAATAGACTTGTCAAACACCTAGTGACAGCCAAACAATCGTTAAAGTTAGGACAAAAAAATCCAAATCCAAAACGTTAGCCGGTGTTAGCCAAACAATCATTTTCGTTAGGACAAAAAAGGATTTAGCTAACTTTCGATCTAGTAGCCAAACATAAGAATTTCGAAACCAAACTTTCGAGTTCATTTCACAAAATGCCATCAGGCCACGTGAGTTCTACAAAAAGTTTCGTTAGCTGACTCGCCAAGAAAAGATACGGCCAAATTAAAAGTTTAGATTTTTTGACCTAGAAATCTCAAGATTAAATTTTATTCTAAAATGTAAGCCCTACACTACCAATCAAAAGATATAGGCAAAACAAGTTGTACCTGATGTTTAACATAGAAACCGTAACTTTGAAATTTGTCTTCAAATGTTAGCCCGTTGTTAGAAATCAATCAAGGAATAGCCTCAAAAATTGTTCGTGATCAAACCCACCTAAATAGGATCTACTAATTTTTGACGTTAAATATAATATTTCAAATTTTGCTATAAAAATAATAGTACACTATGAAAAATCGTTAGCTTAAGTTTTCCTGATAGAAACTAAACAAGATCAGAGAATAATTTTCTCCAATTGACAGTTCATTATAGGAAATTTTATGCCACTTTCGCCCGACAAAATATTTCGTTACCCTAGCCGTCAAAAACAGCTCTGGTAAAACAAGGTTTAGGCAACTCTTGAACTTCAAACGCTAGCCAGTAAAATAAAATCTTAAGCTTAACGAAAAATTAGTTCATCCACCAAAAAATTGGCCGAACTGTGTTTTAACTAATTCATTACCTATTTGATTATAGATTCAAAACTATAGCTCATTAATCATCAGTCAAGCAACTTAGTGATCTAGTATCCACAAGTTAAAATATTAACTTCAAACGTTAACCCATTGTAATTAAATTGTTAAGTACGGGTTAGCCAAATTTAAAGGTTTTTAGAAATTTATACTTAGAATGATATGGGCAAAACAAATTTCAGCTAATTTTTGATAAAGTAACCACTAGTCAAAATTGTAGGATATCGTCAGCTAAGCAAAAACTTTATTAGTTAATCTATCAAAAAAAAAAAAAATAATAAATAAATAAAAAGATTTTTTTTGCTTACTTTTGATGAAGAAAATTTGAATTTCGCACCCAAACGTAAGCTCATTGTATAAAATCGTTAAGTGACGTCAGCACAAAAAAAAATTCGTTAGCAAAATTACCCAAACATTCTACTGCCAAAAAATTTTTTAGCTCCAAAAATATTTCAACTTATTTTTGAAACAACCGCAAGTTTGAATTTAACCATCAAACTTTAGACCGTTATGAAAAATTGTTGGTCAATGTTATTCAGACCCTCAAAAAAAGGTAATGTCAAAAACAAACTTTACTTATCTTTTGTCTTTTAAATATTGAATATTGTTGCCAAATGTTAAGGTTATTATATCATTATACCATCATACACATTTTTTAACCCACCATTTCTTTGTGTTTGGTTAAACACAAAGTAAAAGTCAAAGCAAGTTTTAGCTAACCTTTGACAGAGAAACTGCAAGTATGAATTTCACTTCGAAGCATTAGCTCTTTGTAGACCAAATGCAAACAGCAGACATTGCCGACGAAAACTTTCGTTAGCTCATAAGCCAAAAATATTTATGGGAAAAAAAGGGAGCCATTTAATTTCGCAATAGAAAGCTTATATTTTACCTAGCAATATCAGCTCACAGATGAAAATTTAAATCTTATGTTAGCTCAACTAAAATTTTCGTTAGTCAGCCAAAACTTACCAAACTAAATTTCAGATAATGTATTACTTAGAAATCATAACTTTAAACAGGGGGCGTAGCCAAATCTATCAATAAAAAATTAGTACATTTTAAGTACTTTTAAAACATTCAAAAATTTTTTAAAACACAATATACATTAACAAAATGCAAAATAATTTTCAATCACTTTACATAATCATGATAAAATAACTAGTTTATGACAAATAACTCTTTTCTTGTTCACATTAACCATTATAAAATGATCAAAGATCAAGAGATTTTTCGGTTCGATATCTGAAGGTAGAAAATGAAGCCTAAAATGTAGAATATCTTGCAAAATGCTGCAGAGTTGCACATGCGAGTGCAATAATCTCACCGAAGTCGCTCAGTACACACATGCGGACCCGCAAATATTTCATCAAACATGTAAAATGATTGTCTATATCTTACGCTACGGACAGACAGTATACCGAAATATATTGTGGTTAAATGAATTGGGAAAACGTTCAATAGAACAATGTGAAAAGCACGCTTTTGCATAATACGTGGCGAAAATCGACATGGTAAAGAAGAAAAATCACATTTTAGAAAAGAGAAAATTAAGCACTTTTAAAAAAACCCCAATAAAAAAGGCACCTATAAGGGCTTTTAAAAAAACTAAAATAAATACCTTTAAGCACTTCTTAAAAACGCTACGCACCATTTTAAATATTGCCCTCCAAAATCAGCTCATTATAATAACTCTTAAGCAAACCAATAATGCGACAAAGAATAGATAATGGCCAAAACGAATTTTGGATATTTTTTTTTCGGAAGTTTGAATACTGCTCCAAACGTTAGCTCCTCGGCACGCAACCTGCAAATAATAGGTATTGGAGAAAAAAGGATTTGTGCTAATTCCTGACTTACAAATCACAAGTTTTTATGCTGCTTTCAAACACAACCACCTCACAGCCGGAAATCGTTCGCCTAACGAAAAAAAGATATTTTTGTGTCTTAAATAAGCACTACTTACTCATATTCTTTTTACCCTTTGTCAAAAAAAAAAAAAAAGATAAATGAACAAACAAATTATTTTCCTTCCATTGATACTTTCGCTATATATTTTAGAACACTACAATTTCTGAAGCATAATCAAATTCTTACCAGAACTAATAGTGTACCACAAAATACCGATGAAATCTATGCCATGACTCTTCACGAAGACCTTTACAACATGTCCTGTAAAATGCAAAGAAAGAATAAGATTTCAAAAGAAATGATCGAAACGGACATTTAAATAGAAAGCATTACTGAGAATTTACATGTGTGTCAGTATTTGTTATAAAAAAAAATTGATTATATGAAGCCTTACACTCCTATACCTCTGACTACCAAAATTAGTCCACTAAGAAAAACAAGTTTTAGTTAATTTATGACATAAAAGAAGTATGCAAATTTTCTCTTCAGTGGTTAACCCGTAGTAGAAAATCATTAAGCTAAAAATATATTTCTGTTAGCCTACCCTTCAAACGTTAGTTCTACTGAATAAATTTTTTAACGCACGTTAGTCCTAATAAATAGTGTGATACTTTAAACTAAATAAAACTCAAGCTTAATCAAGTTTAAACCTAACAGATTTGACCTAAAAACCAATGATTTTTTTTTTGACACACGTAGCCCATAGTAGAAAATTGTTGGTTCAAAATTTTCTTAAAATCACATAAAAAAAAGCCGATCGTGGTATTGTTTTATTGTGGTATGTTCATTGTTAAGAGCCTGGGAGCTAACTTTCGAACAAGAAAACAAATATTTAAATTGTTCAACCAAACGAAAGACCAGTAAACATTTTCGTTACTTATACACCAAAAGAAGTTATGGCTGAAGCAAATAAAAATTTTCTTAATTCTTATATCTCTATTTTACTTAAATTAAAAACATCCCGTTATAGTTAAAATTTCTCACAGTATATAAATTTTGAGAAATTTTTCCTAATTCTTCTCTCCCTTCTTTACTTAAACTTTTAATATTCCATGATCATTAAAATTTCTCACATCAAAAAAGAAAATGCGGAAATTTAATAATTCTACTATCCCCTCTTGTACTTAAATTGTTAACATTTCGTGAGAGTTAAAATTTCTCATTTGAAATAAAAATTTGCGAAAATTTTCATAATTCCTCTATCCCTATTCTACTCTGAATGCTGACATTCCATGATAATTAAAATTTCTCATTTCATATAAAATTTTTCGAAACCCTATTTTACTTAAATTATTAGCATTCCTGATAGTTAAAATTTCTCATTTCATACAAAAATTTACCTTACTTTTCTATCCCTCTTTTACTTAAAATCTTAACATTCCGTGATAGTTACAATTTCTCATTTCATATAACAATTTGTGATAATTTTTAATAATTCTTCTATCCCCATTTTACTTAAAATGCCTTAAACTTATTTTACTAACATTTCTTGATAGTTAAAATTTCTAGTTTCAGACAAAAATTTGCGAAAATCTTCCTAATTCCTCTATCCCTATTTCACTTAAATAGCTAACATAGATTTTTACAATTTCTATATTCATATAAAAAATAGCGAAAATTTTCATAATTCTAATATCCCTATTTCACTTAAAATGTTAACATTACGTGATAGTTAAAATTTCTCATTTTATATAAAAAATTTCCGAGAATTTTAATAATTCTTCGATCCATATTTTATTTAAAAAAAGTTTTGACTAAATTATGACCTAGAAGAATGACCTGAAGACTAGAGGCTTATTTGTAGCTGCTTTAAACTAAATTTACACATAATTTATATACGAGATGCGTTTGAAATATTCCTAACAAAAATATGTCATGATTTATATTAGTAAATTTTATTTTAAAATAATTTCCATTTTTGTTATCGTTCAGAACCTTCCTCCCACTTTTCCTGAATAAGTGAGCAAATCCCAAAATCTCTTTTCGGCTTTAGATACTTTCGTTATATTTGAACGGCCCGAAAATTTATTAAAGTACTAGAGTATAATTCTTACCAGAGGTATCATGAATCATAAAATACTCTTCTCTATCATAAAAACTACATCCTGTCCTATAAAATACAAAGTAGTAAACAAGATATGAATAAAATATCAGACATTCACTGCTATTTATTTTTTGGAATAAATTTTTTTGTTACAAAACTGTAAGGTGCGTCCAATTCTTCCCTGTACCTCTGTCAACCAAAGTTTGCCTTCTAAATGTAGGAATGAATCATAAGTAGTCACTGGCCACAGCGAGACTAAAATGGCGATTAAACAAATACCTCGCTTTTGCCACCTGACGCTACACTCTCCGACAAAATTGCGTCATGAGCTTCTAAATATGTGATTTCGAATTCTTGTATTACACAAGAAAGATTCTATTTTCACAGGAACTTTCATTCCACGCGTTCTTCTTGTTGTTGTTTCTAATGCGACTTGTCTATACCAGCAAGCTTGATGGGTGAATCTAAGCGAATTTTATAGCAGAGGGTACGTTCCTTGTTTTTTAGTGGTGGCATCTATAGCCAAAAGTGACTTTAGATACACACGTCACAGCTCGTTTAAAGGGTGGATCCTTTTATAGATTAACAGATCATATTTTTGACTTGAATCAGAGTTCCCTCAGAAGTATGGTTCTTTATGGAAAAATGGAGGATTTAGTGAATCGACAGATTTAACGTGCACCTGCCACCATTTACTTTACCGGCCGGCTGGAATCGAACTCACGACCACTTTGACATGGGTCCAAAGCTCTGCCAAACAGGCTATCCCGGGCTCCCACACATTCTTTCATTCGTGAAAGTTACAAGATTACTAAACAAGATTTTAATGACGAATAAAACTATATTTTCTCTATTATCTCCACTTGCAGCAATATAAAAAACAGAGATTTACAGTGATAAAAGTTTGTTTTGAAAATTAAAAACAATTATTTTATTATAATGAAATTTTAAATTATAGTTTTTAATGGCAATTTTGAGTTTTTTTTTTTTGATGAACTTTTTCTATCTTTCTAACTTTCCGGCTTCTATCTTTCTAACTTTTCGCATTTTTCTAACATTTTCGGCTTTTAAGTTTTATTATAAGAATTAAAAACTTTTTTCCATTTTTCTTTTTCTATAATTTTTCAAGTTTGTTTAATATTTTTATGTTTGTTCACTGTCTGCTTTTGTTGTTAGTCTACTAGAATTTTTTTTCTCTGATGGCTAGTTTTTTCCGAAATTGTGGTAATATGAAAAACTGAGATTTTTAGAACTGTTTGTTTTTTCTGTTATTGTTTATTTGTAATTTTTTGTTTCTATTGACGTTTATATTACGACGTGGTATTGTTTTAAGAGCATTTCTGATGATTTTGTTCTTTTATCGCTACTTTTTCCTATGTAATATGGAGAAATGCAATTTTACTTCTTAATTTAAAACTATCTATTTTTCTTTTTTGCTTTTTTCATAACTGTTAGCATCATTTTTGTATCTGTTTTAAAATTGTTTTTGTTTTATTCCTGTCTATCTTTATTATTTTGCTATAAGTGGTGATTCTTATAAACATTTTTTCTATTTCTAACGTTTTTTTAATTTTGCCGTTTCGTTTTTTAATAAATGTATGATTTTTTTAAAGTTTATAATGTACGCTAACATGAAACACTGATAATTTGCTCGAAAATTTTTAATAAATATAGATGAAAATTAAGTAAGGTATTTACTTTGCTTACTTTTTTTTCTCCACTTAATGGTTTAAAGATTAAAATGTAAGCTCGTTGCAGGAAAGTGTTAACTCTACACTACCGATCAAAAGATATAGCCAAAACTAAGTTTTAGATGATTTTTACTATAGAAATTTTTAAATTTGCCTTATTTTAGTTTAGCTCATTGTTAGAAATCAGTCAGTAACAGTCTCAAAAAATGTTCGTGATCAAAACCACAAAAACAGGTTTGATCAATTTTTGACATTAAAACTACAATTTTGAATTTTGCTTATAAACTATAGACTATTATGGAAAATCATTAGCTTAAGTTTTTCTGACAAAAATTAGACAAAATAAGAAAACAATTCTTTTCAGAATGACAGTTCATTAAAGGAAATTTTATGTCCAAGTTAGCTCGACAAAATATTTCGATAGCCCAGCCGTCAAAAAACAGCTCTGTTTATAAAAGGCAACTCTAGAACTATAAACTTCAAAGAAAACCCGTTAAAGAAAATCTCAAGCTTAACCAAAGATTTTCTTTAGTTCATCCACACAAAAAAAAAATTGCCGAAATGTGTAATTAATTTGTTAAATAGAAATCAAAAGTTTGACTATCGAGTCATAACTTAAGTTCATGACAGTAAATCATCAGCCCAGCAAGTTAATTATCAAGTAGCCACAAGCTTAAATTGTAACTTCAAACGTTAACCCTTTGTAATAAAATTGCTAGCACATGCTACCCAAATTAAAAGTTTTGAGTTTTAGTAGAAAATTATTCTTAAAAAAAGGTATCGCTAAAATATGTTTCAGCTAATTTTCGACTAAGTTAAGCACTAATTAGAATTGTAGGCCAAGCGTAAAGGTATCGTCAGCCAAATAAAAAAAAAATTTCGTTATCCTATAAAAAATGTTTTTTTCCCCGCTTACTTTTGACGAAGATAATTTGAATTTCGTCCCCAAACGTAAGCTCATTCTACAAAATCACAAGGCCAAGTCAGCTCAACAGAAATTTTCGTTAGCAAACTCACCAAAAAATTTTAAGTCCAAAACAAGATTTAACTTCAAAAATATATAAACTTTTTTTTGGTCATAACCTCAAGTTTGAATTTAACAATCAAACTTAAGAAAGTTATGGAAAATTGATGGTAAATGTTATTCAGACCCTCCAAAAAGTTCATTTTACCTATCTTTTGTCTTAGAAATATGGAATATTATTGCCAAATGTTAAGCCCATTGTATTATATTATTAGATCACTATTAATATTTTTTAGCGCACCACTACTATGTGTTTGGTTAAACACAAAATAATAGTCGAAGCAAGTTCCAGCTAACCTTTGACAGAGAAATTACAATTTGAATTTTACTTCGAAGCATTAGCTGTTTGTAGACCAAATGCAAACAGCAGACATTGCTAACAAAAATGTTCGTTAGCCCATCCGCCAAAAAAAAAAATAAATAAATAAATTTATGGGAAAAAAAAAGAGAGTTAACTAATTTTGAAATAGGGAGTTTAAATTTTACCTCGAAATATCAGCTTACAGACGAACATTTAAATCATATGCTAAAACAACTAAAATTTTCGTTAATCAGTCAAATATTGCCAAACTAAATTTCAGCTAATGCATTATTTAGAAATCATAATTTTAAAAATTAGCTCATTGTAGTAAATCGAATAGATTATGTATATATATTCGATATATATATAATCCATATCTAAATCCTGATTTACAATCCCAAAATTTAATTCCGTTTTCAAACATTAGGAATGTTAACAATTTAAGTAAAACATGAAAGAGTCTGAGTGCTAACTTTCGAAAAAGAAAGAACAAATTTAAATTGTTCAACCAAACGTTAGCCTATTAAGCAGTTTCGTTAGTTGAACACCAAAAAAAGTAAAGGCTAAAACAATTTATAAATTATATAATTAAACAATAAAGCTAATTTATGATCTAAAAACCACACGTTTGATATTTCTTTTAAAAGTTCACGCATTACAGAAAGACATTGGTACTATGTTAGCCTACCAAAATTTTTTGTACGAAAATACTATTTTCTAGGCCATTGTAAGAAATCGGTAGCCCAATAAAACAATTCGTTAGATCATCCACCAAGGAAGAGTTATGACAAATTAATTTTTAGCTTACTTTTGATTTAGAAAAACTAATTTTTACTCCAAATGAGAACGTATTGTGAGAAATCGAGAATATTTTTTGGTAGCATACCCGTCGAAAAATTATGCCTGAATCAAGTTTTACTCATTTTATGACCTAGAAACTGCAAGTTTGACCTTCGCTTTTATACGTTAACCTATAATAAGAAATTGTAGGACAAATCAAAACTTTTCGTTAATAAATCCATTTATACCAAAAATATGGCTTAAAGCGCTACTTAACAATAAACAAGTTTGAATTTTATCATTAAACATTAGTTCATAGTTGAAAATCGCTACTCCAGAAAAATTTTGTTTCTCAACACAAAAAAAAAAAAAAAAAAAAAAAAAAAAAGTTTTCGGAAAAACAAGTTTTTGTTTATTTTTGACGAAGAAAATTTAAATTTCGATTTTAAATGCAAGCCAATTACACAACATCGTCAGGTGACGTTACCTCAAAAAAATTTTTGTAACTTGACTCGGCAAAACAAGTTGCCGGCAAAATGAAATCATCTATTTTTTGACCCAGAAATCATAAAATTAGAAACAAAAACGTTTTCTCAATAAAGGAAATCATTCGCTCTTAAAATGTCAGACAGCCCTTCCACCAATAAAATGTTAGGGGGCAAAAAAGCACTTTTTTTTTTCTTCATTGAAACCGCGTCTATTAATTTTTCCACCAAGATTAAGACTATTGTTCAAAACTATTATCCCTACAAACCGTTTACCCTCACCAAGAATAATTTATGGCCAAAAAAGGTTTTTGCTTTTGAGATTTATCTCAAACACGTTAGCTCATAGAAGAGAATTTTTATATTTTATAACCGTCGTTGAACAGCCGACCCAATTTTTGGATTTACGACTACTAATGTTAAATTCCGTAGCCTTATAATTTTTAACCCAATACAGAAAACAGGAGAACTCCTGGATCAAGTATGGGGAAAAATTTTGATGGAATTAACTCGCATTTGCGTTGCATGGAGAGGAAGACCTCGAGAACCTTACACGATTAGCCTGACGACAAAGGGACTCTAACCCATGATCTGTCTACAACTGAGGATATTTCAGGTCAGCACTGTGGTCGGTGCAAGCCGGATGCGGATTTGTATCGACCAGCCATTGCTGGGATTCAAACCCGGTTCACCTTATTGAAAGGCGAACTCTCTCCTGGGCTATCGTGGCTCCATAGACGAGAGTTGTATTTAATTTTATAACCGTCGTTGAACAGCCGACCAAATTTTATGTGTTTGCGACTACCAATGTTCAACTCCACTGCCTTGTAATTTTGAACCCAATCCAGAGGACAAGGGAACTCCTGGATCGAGTATTGGGAGAAATTTTGCCTTCGTGGAGGACTTTTTGATGGAGCTAACCCGCATTTGCGTTACATGGAAAGGAAGACCACGAGAACCTCCCATTTGTAACCACGCGTAATTCGGGCAAAAAAATTTCGTTAGTCAGAAGTGAAATGCCACATCAATTTAAGCATAATATGGAAACACAACGCCTTTAAACGTTGCCTGGTATAGACAAATTGTAAGCCTAACATATTAGTCTAGTAACCGCAAAGGAATGGTTAAAATTAGTTTTTCTTAAATCTTGAATAATAAACAACAAATTTTAAATTCACGTTTCAAATTTAATTCATGTTTATTTCATTTTTAGTTATGTATTTAAAACTTGGATCTATAAAACTAAATAATTTTAAATCAACAGTAACTGAAATAAAAAAAATAATACGATTCACTTCAAAATGACGAAAATTGTGATCACCGGAAGGAGATCACAGGTTACCCATTGGCAAAATGGTTGTTGTCTGTTTTTTGAAAAGTAACTGTATTGTGTTTTCATCTCGGACATATTTAACAATTAATCCTGAACTGTTCGGTATACTATTTCGCAGACATATTTACAGGGTGGCCACTCAAATCAGGTTTCAAATTTCCCTGATTTTTCCAAGTTTTCCAGTAAAAATCTTATAATTTCCAGGTCAGCGTGTTTTTTTTTCTGCTAAAATGTAGTATAGACACAAGAAAAGTGTCATTATTAGTGTATTAGTCATTATAATAGTGTAGTATTTCATTGAAAATGTTATTTTTTAAATATATCATCTTGAATAGATGTGGAGGAAACAATATGTTTAGCTTGCAGAAAACAACGTTTTTAATGAATAAAAAAAATTTTTAAGTTTAAATAGTTTTTGCACAAAATGAACCAAATAGTTAGAAACCAATAAATTTTTGTATTCATTTACATTTCAATATAGAGCCATTTAATACTGTATTTTATACAAACAGTGCTCTTTATAAAATTCATTGAAATAATTTGCTTTAATCCAATATCATAAGTAAAATGTAGAATGTTGTTTGTTTCAAATTAGCACTATTATTTTAAGACATTCAGTATTTGTAAAGGAAAAATTGTTAATTTCTTGTTGCATATTCTAAAGAAAAAAAACTAGATCAAATTCTTTAAATTTATTCCTTTTTTTCTCTTTCTTAATAAAAATTAGAATATATTAAGAATTCCAATGTAACATGGTTTCCTTGTTTAGATGAGTTAATTGGTTTTGTTTTTACATCTGGGCAATTCCATGGTGACGGAAAAAAAATGAACATTAATTTCTTAGAAAACTATCTTATAAAACAAAAGTTTATAATCATAGAATTTTTACATTAAATATCATAACAATTTGTTTTATAAATATTGATTATTATATGTTCAAATTAAATGGATTAAATTGTTGCTGTCGGATGTGAATCGCGCAAAAGCAAAAAATGATTACCAATTTAGAAATTGTCTAAACTCTGTGAATTTGTTTGTAATTTAAATGTACACTTGATTGAAATTTGAATAAAAAATTCTATGCAGTTGTTTGTGAAATATGATACATATTTAATTTGAAATTTTTTACATTAGTGTCAGACGTAAATTTCTCAAATTGGATATAAATTTAAGTTAATGATAACCATTGTCCATTATGATGACTGAAAATTACTTTAATTTTAATCTTAATGCAATAAATATTATTTTGTAATTAAATAGCTTCTTTAAATTGTCTTCTATTTCCCGTTGGAATGGTCAGATTAATATGTTTTACAGCATTTTCCATCTTAAAAGAGTTAGCTGAAAAATCACTCATTTTAACTATGCAATGTATATTAACAACAATGTAATATATTAACATCAATGTAGTATATTAACAACAATATAAATAAAACTCATATTTAACCAATATTTTCTTAAATTTAATCATTTTAAAAATCATGGAATGAAAAACTGTTGTTTTTTTTTAAAAAATTAATGTTGAAAAAATTAACTATTTTTATATGCAATAAAAATATTCTATTGATAAAAAATTAATCACTGTACATTAAAAGGAAAAAAAAAAAAAACTATATAACATTTTTTACTGTATTATTAGCCTATAACAAATTTTTCTGGGCACGGGAAAAATGATAATAATAGCTTTATTTATTGCCTGCATAAAATTAAATAATCTTTTTGTAGCAGACAATATTTACCGATATGCCTTTTACTTCTATTTAGTGGCATAGCTAGCTGTGAACAAGGAAGAGCACATGTCCGGTTGTAGCACAAAAGATGGGCCAAAGTTTTGGAAAAAAATTCATAAATAACTAATATTTTTTATCCCATTTACTTAAAAATTGAGTAGGATGTGAGTTATTGTTGTAGTTTGCTATGGAAGTAGGTTTAACATTTTTTTTCTTCCACAAAATTGTTTTTTTTTTCTTTACAAAAAAACATTAATAAATAAATAACTACAGAATGTGTTTTGAAATTATTTTTTCTCTAAATACATAAATTTTTCAAGCTCTAAGCAAAATGATTGATTTAAAATGTTTTAAATGAAATTAAATTTTTACTAAAAAAAATTAAAACTGAGATGCTTGCCTCAAATAAACAAATTAATTTAAATTTAAAAAATATACCAAAACTTCATTGATCAATCTTAAGTTATAATATAAATAACTTAAAGTACAGCATAGTTGTAAAATTTTATTATGTTACTGAGGTGAAATACATTATTGTAAATTAGCCTTAAGGAATATTTATATTGTTTCTCTTCATATTTTACTTCATTTTAAAAAGAAAATGTGAAATAAGGGATGAAAATAAATAAAAATAAATAAAAACAAAAAATAAAACATCAAAAGTGTATCTTGAGAACTTTTATGCAAATTAAAATGAGATATGTTTTTACATATTTGTGCAAGATTTGTGTTTTGTTATAGTTTACTTTAATTATTATTCTTTACATTTTCTATTAATAGTGTGAATTTTAAAAAAAATAAATAAAAAAACTGTACTTTGTTACAGATTCCCTTACCACGGTTGAAAATTTCAAATGATTTTGCCCTTTCTTTTAACAGCCTATAACTTATTGAAAACTGATATTTATAAGTTAAAAATCATTATTTCTAGATATTTAATTTTTTACCTTGGAAATGATATCTAGTTTACTTAATATTAAAATTAAAAGTTTGGACATCTGGTTGCGCAACTTGAAATCTGTCCCTGTACAGTTCAGAACAAAAAAAGAACAAAGTTTTGTTTTCCTTCTTTCTAATAAACAAATATAAATATTAAAAAAAATCATTCTGGGTTTATATATCATTTAACATGTTTTCCATACATTCCTTGGTTTTGCCAGCTTTTTAGGGTAAAAAGACAAACAATTTCAGAAATATCAAAATAAAAGTTATCATGAAATTCAGAAAATCAGCATCAGCAACAATTGTAACAATTTTGCTATTAGCGATTGGTTGGGTTTGCTGAGAAAAATAATTCATTGGACAAAAGCTTTCAGAAAAAGAGTGCAAGATAAAATCCCAAATTAAATTATAACCAATTAGTTTTTGGGAGAATTTTATAAAGTTAAAAAACTAAAACATTTTGAATAATTTTGTTAAAAGAAAAAAATACCCCCAATGCATCAGAACAAACTTGAACAATTAATGAATTCAGCCCGCAGAATAAAAGAATTTTTTATATTTTTTTATAAAAAAAACTCTACTTTTATAAACAGAAGCATATATCCTAATCCTTTCTTCCACATTTTTGCCTTTCTTAAACCGCAGAGTCCCATAATTTCCAAAGAGGTCAAAGATTTCTCCATTCATTTTCCAACATAAAAGAGCTTGAAATGGCATTCTAATTTAGCAGGGTAATGAAGAGAATTTTAATGCAAAAAAAAGTATTGCTGAGTTGATGATATTTCAATTTTTTACGATAAATTTATGTCTAAATAAAAGTGGATATAATGGATGGTAAAATAACTTAAAGGAAAAATTCCAGCTTTTCTTTGAAATTCCCTGACTTTTCCAGATTTTTCCCAGTATAAAAAAATTCCCTGATAATTCCAGGTTTTCCAGGTGGGTGGCCACTCTGATTTTAATGCAGCTCAGCCCAATTCTGTGTAAATTCTTTTGATGACTAACTGAATAGACATTGGATAGCCAATCGAGTTTGATGGAGATTGTAAGCTGCATCATACGCCCGTTTTGAATTCACAAGTTCATACATGAAATATGATTTGAAAGATAGGATTTTTTTCAACATTACACGAATTGTGATTGAATCATTTATATTGCGTGGAAGACAGTCTGCGGTCTTGTGCAAGTTATTGTGTACGTTGACAATGGATCCTTTTATCCTTAACTGGTGATCAACACCCAGTTCTCCACCAGTACTTTCGTGGGGAACGGGCTTCAAGCTTGCGTTTGCGAACGGAATCCCTTCATTTTTCCGTTTGTGTGTAACGCTTAAGGTATATTCGTCTGCGCTCTTTGGTTTTTTCAGCCTCGGTTAAGTTTAGGCTTGGCATCGTTTTTTTTTTTTGCTTCAACTCCTAGTTTTCATGGCCATGTCAATCAGTTTGGACGCTCTTTATTATTGAAATTCACCTGAAAACGATCCAGTTTGAACTGTAGGTCAGAATTTCTGATTCTTAATTAAAACAATAAAAACAAAAATATCGATCAAATGATGAAATTCTCTTTTATTCACAACTCAAGAAGTATTTATGGGATCTCTCTGGTCCCATGTATCAAAAATAAACTCACCAAATTAACGCCTAACATAATTAAATGTGAAAAAAAGAATTATAAAAAAATTATCAAACAGCAGCACACGCTAGCAACGCATGCGCATTTTTTACTATTACTCTTGATTATTGTATTTGAAAAGTAAGGACGCCATGAAATACAAACCAAGACCAATACATTACAAACCAATACAACCATTACCATTTTGCCAATGGGTAAAAATAAGCAGTGTGCCAAAACAAAAAATTAATGGAAAAATTGTACTAACTCTTTTAAGAGAAGAAGTATTCAGTATTCAAAGAAGTATTCAGTAAGGAAAAACTACCAATGGAGATACTTTTTTTCCATTAGCTAAAATGTTGGCCAAAACTGTTGATCCTTCTTTTTATTTCCTAGGTACTATCGAATATAAATCCTTATAATTTTATATCCAAAGATTTTTTCCGTTAAAGGGAAGTATTCCGTTTCGTTCGCATTGTAATTGCAATCACTTTCTAAAAGGATGCTAGGGCTACGACATCCCTCCTAAAGATTCCTCTAAAGTTCTTCAAACCAGTTTTTCGAATATTATTTTCTTTAAGGAAAGTTTTGCCTTTTGAAATCATCTTCGCATTGCACTGAGTTATGGGTGGATGTCGTCTTAAAAAAAACTTTACCCATTTTTCACTTGGATGATTGTCTTTAGAGGGATTTTTCCTACCAGTTTTCGTCATGACGTTAAAGGCCGCAATAAAATAATAATTTATCCAATTATTGGCACAAAAGCTAGCAAAGAAATGTTCTATTCAAGCTTTAATTATTATATTTAAATAGTTTTTGATAAGTAAACATAGTTAATTAAGGTGTCTAACGTGTGATGTAACTAACCACTACATTTATAAAGATAAATAATAAATAAAATATAATTAAAATTCTTTAAATAAATTTAGCAATTAAATTGGAAATTTTGAAATGGAATTGTTTTAGGAACTATTCATACAACATTGAACTGAATTTTAGGTGTCCTCTATATCGCAGAACTACTAATTATCCATGTAAAATCAGTAATTGCTTACGTTATGATGCTTAAAATAAATAAAACGTAACTTTAATAACCATATTTCAAATTCTCTTTTTCACAATTAGAAAAAAAAAAGCATTATTATATGCAATTAATTGTACTTTAAATGGATAACTACAAACACTGACCTTATAATTTTGTCAAAGAAACAAGGTGTTGAACAGATACTAACAAATTCAAAAATTTTTCCAGAGAAGATTCTATGACCAGGTAACCCAATGCTTTGTTAGATGGCTTCCTATTGTTAGGTAGTAAGCTACTGTTACCAATCAATCTAAGTAAAAACGTTTAAAATTTTATTTTTGAAAACATATCTATGAAATCTCCCTTTACTGTGGTGTGTAACTTCACTGGTTGGTTTACCCTACCAATATTCAACTCCGTAGCCTTGTAATTTTGAACCCAATCCAGAAGACAAGGGAACTCCTGGATCGAATATTGGGAGAAATTTTGCCTTCGTGGAGGACTTTTTGATGGAGCTAACCCGCATTTGCGTTACATGGAGAGGAAGGCCACGAGAACCTCCCACTTGTAACCACGGGTAGTTCGGGCAAAAAAAATTCGTTAGTCACAAGTGAAACGCCACAGCAATTTAAGCATAATATGGAAACACAACGCCTTTAAACGTTGCCAGGTATAGACAAGTCGTAAGCCTAACATATTAGTCTAGTAACCACAAAGGAATGGTTAAAATTAGTTTTTCTTAAATCTTTAATAATAAATGACAAATTTTAAATTCACGTTTCAAATTTAATTCATGTTTATTTCATTTTTAGTTATGTATTTAAAACTTGAATCTATAAAACTAAATAATTTTAAATCAACAGTAACTGAAATAAAATTAATAATACGATTCACTTCAAAATGAAGAAAATTGTGATAACCGCAAGGCGATCACAGGTTACCCATTTGAAAAATAGTTGTTGTCTAACTGTTTTTTTAAAAGCAATGTTGTGTTTTTATTTTGGACATATTTAACTGTTAATCCTGGAATGCTCGGTACACAATTTCGCAGACATATTTAAATGCAGCTCAGACACATTCTGTGTAAATTCTTTTGATGACTTAATAGGCATTGAACAGCCAATCGAGATAAATATTAAAATTTTCGGATGGGTACAATGGAGTTTAATGGAGATTGTATGCTGCATCATACGCCCGTTTTGAATTCACAAGTTCATACATGAAATATGATTTGAAAGATGAGCTTTTTTTCAACATTACATGAATTGTGATTGAATCATTTATATTGCGTGGAAGACACTTTGCGGTCTTGTGCAAGTTATTGGGTACGTTGACAATGGATCCTTTTATCCCTAACTGGTGATCAACACCCAGTTCTCGTATTTGCATGAAAGGGGTTCGGAGAGTCACCATTCGTTGTTTGGTAGGTTTCAATTCTCTCAACCACTTTGGTACTTTTGTGGGAGACAGGCTTCAAGCTTGCGTTTGCAAACGGAATCCTTTCGTTCTTTCCGTTTGTGTATAACGCTTAAGGTATACCAGTCTACGCTCTTTGGCTTCTTCAGCCTCGGTTGGCTTTTTCAGCCTTGGCAAGGTTTTTTTTTTATTTTTTTTTTTATTTTTAAAGCTTCACCTCTAACTTTTGGGACCGTGTCAATATGTTTGTACCCTTTTTATTTGTGATATTCACCTGAATTAGTATTGATAAGTATGCAGTTTAAACTGTAGGTTAGAATTTCGGATTCTTAATTTCACCCCTTACTTCTCGCTCCCGTGAAAATGACGGGGTGAAGTTTCGCCCTCTACTTCGCGCTCCCGTGATATTTCCGACTGGAGTGTTCAGTAGTAAAGCGTAAATATGAATAAAACTAATTAATTTCTTTTGCCGAGAAAACATTTTATTTCTCATGTTACACACCAGATGGCAGTATCAGGAAAATTTCAAGAAAATTGTAGATAGTTCGTTTATTTTGAACTAGATGTCAGCACTAATCAAATACGTGTATTTGTGATATGTTAAAAAATAGGCACTTTCATGACAGTTTTCTTGAAAATTAACCGATCGTTAAGGGGTTAAATAATAAAAACAAAAATATCTTTCAAATGATAAAATTCTCTTTTATTCACAACTCAAGAAGTATTTATGAGATCTCTCTGGTCCCATATCTCAAAAATAAACTCACCAAATTAATGCATAATAAAATAAAAAGTGAAAAAAAGAATTCTAAAAAAATTATCAAACAGCAGCGGACGCCATAGCAACGCATGTGCACTTTTTACTATTACTTTTGATTATTGTACTTGAAAAGTGAGGACGCCATGAAATCCAAACCAAGACCTATTTTGCCAATGGGCAAAAATAAGCAGTGTACCAAAACGAAAAATTAATGGAGAAATAGTACTCACTAGTTTAAGAGAAACGTAAAAAATCTACACCATTATTGTTATTATCGACACCATTCATGCTTAATTTTGATTCTAGACACTACTGGTATTATGATATTTGGGCAGTATTAATAGGTATTAAATGTACGAATAGTTAGGGCATCAATACTGGGAAGTTTTAATATGGATACTGTGGAAAAAAAAGTATTTTAGGGGGGGGGGGGGGTAAGGGATCGGAGAAATGGTGGTAAAATTTTGACTATCATGAGTTGACCCCGAGCAACAGCATCATGCCAAATGATTCTAAATAGAGTTTTGTTTTATTTTGATGGAATGAAATGTAAAGACTTGTTTTGCTTAATCTGATGACGTAAAGCTACTGGGAAGCTTAATATGAAATTATCGTGAGAATGGATCAGCTTAGCGGGTCTTTGAAGCTTGGCAATTAAGATTGTTTCCTCGCATACGTTTAATTGTTCTCTTAACAAGCAAAAATATAGATGAAAGCCGAAGCTCTTATAGCAAAGATATTTTTGCTTGAAACAAAATTGTATTAGGATTATTCGATGGATTTACGATTAAATTTATAAATTGACGACGTCGTCAAAAATTTCAGAAAATAACATTTAATTCTTGCACAAACTGAATAGTTATGTCCGAACAAAACGATCGACCTGAACAAAAGTAATTATATTATGCTTTTTTTTAATAATATATTTTACAAATTCTGTATATTTTACTAAAATAAAACTTGGTCAAAAATGTTTTTTTTTTTTTCGTTTTCTATAACTCGTATTAGTTTTTAATTCACATAACCAACTATGAAAAACATACGAACGTTCAAATAAATTTTTTTTTTTTTAAATCTTTTTTCAACTGTAAAAATTAGATATCGAATTCGAGCTTTGTACTATATTTAACAGAATAAATTCAAGGTTGTGAACAGCTGCAGTTTGTACTTTATTGTTGGTACTCTCTTGGTTGTATTTATTGCACTTGGTTGTAATGTTTGCATGTTTTAATATCTATGATTATTAAATCTAATTAAGTAAAAAAGTTTTGTTTAACGTTGTCTTCAAATATTTACCTAATTTGGTTATGAAATTTTTGTGTGAATGTACTGTCTATGTACGATTGCGTTATGATCTTAATTTATGATTAATAATGCAATGAATGAAGAAAAAGAAGCAGTCATTGAAAATATTACCATTCTTTTTTTGGATAGTTGAAGTAAATGAAATAATTATAAGTGTATTTTTTAAGTGAAATTGCATAGTGCTTTTTATACAAATTCTACTTCACTCTTTTTATGTTGTTTTACTTGTCAGATTGTAAATATGTTAACAATTATAAGCATTTTAGTGTTTTTATACAGTAAAATAACATTTGGAATAATTTTTTTTAATATTATAGGATATATTGAATATTTTTTAAGAATTAAAACTCCAAATCTTAAACCATATTTATCTACTTAAAGAATAATATTGCTGTCTGAAAACTTTATCTAGATGCGTACAACTGTTTTCTCTGCAAAACTAATTAAATATATTACTTAATAATTCCTTTTTTAAAATACTGACGATGTAAAGCATTTTTCATAAAAGAGTGGTAAAGTTTACATGATTGTTGTGTTGTAGTTTTCCATAGTCACCACTTTTAATATTGATTTTAAAATTTTTTGTCAAAAATGAATTAAATATTTATGCATATTAATGGACTCGCAATATTATTTTATCTAGAAAGAAAACATCCGATCAAAATATGTCGGAAAAGGAAGATAGATGGGATGAAAAACATCAAAACCAGTACCAAGGAGGAGTTTTTAAATCACATTTAAAAGCCACTCTTTCTTTCCTACGGCATTCAAACATGTTTTAATTTTTCAGTGTTATCTTCAATTTGATAGATTTTTTTTCTCTTCGCTGATTTATTAGTTATGTTAATGTGATATACTATTTTTTTCAATTTTAAGAAGACATATACATTGCAATACTATGCACTTAGAAAAATATATACACTGTAATGGAATAATCTGTGTACGTAATTGTTTGTTAGTTAATTTTTCAAGGTGTTCCGAAATTACCACTCTTAATATAAAATTTTGAAATCTTTGTCAAAATTGAAGTAAAAATTAACGAATTAGTGTTTGTCAATTGATATATTAGTCAAGAAAGAAGCAAAAAACACTATAAGAGTTCAGTGAATCACTATAAACGGAGAGGAGTTGAAACATGATTTTTATGAATATTTCCAAGCTTTATCAGACAATCAAACTGGCTTCGTTTTTATTTTTCTCTCTTCGCTAGAAATGTGACGAAGTTTAATGATGCATTACTTTATTCTCTAATTCTTAATTTATCTCCCAATAAAGATCAATCTGCATCTCCAAATTTGTTAAGTTATTTTGTTTCTACTTTTGAAAAGGTTACTAAAAAGCAATATACTAAGAGTGGTCATTTCAAGCACCCAATATATATATTTTTAAAGAATTTATTTTTAGGTTTCAAGTTTTTTGAAGCATAAGCTCATATTCTGTCTCTGGCATAGTCGGAAACTCCGTCAGATGACAGAAAAGTGTTATTTTATGATTTTGAATAGACTTGTCAAACACCTAGTGTTACGTTATTTTAAGACTATTTCCAGTATAATTGTTGCATGCTGAAACTGTTAGTATATTCCCCTTTATTGTTTAATATCTTTTATATTAATTTAAATATATCTAATCAAAAGTGACACTGAAGTTAATTGTTAATAAAATATTATAATTTTTTATATTATTATAATAAGAAGAAATTCAACAGAAATCAGTTACAAGGCCCCTAAAATTTTTATAAAAAGAAACACTGAAAAATTAGGACATATATTTATTTATGCAAAAATATCACATTTTTTACAATAATATAGGTTATGGAATAATTTATTTTCTTTAAATTATATTAATTTAGTTTTGAATAAAGTTAACCAGCAAAAAGGCAAATGGAAATTAGTTCGTTATAGTTTATTATAAGCCATGACCCATGATTGATTAAATAATAAATTCATAAGTTATAAATTAAATTTTTTTCACTGGAATGAATAAATATAGTTAAAGTAATCTATATATATAAAAGTGAATGTGTGTCTGTCTGTCACCTATAGACTCCTAAACCATCCGACAGAAAGCTGTGAAACTTGGCATACAGATAGTTCAAAGCACGAGGAAGGTTTATGTCGACATTAGAACATTTTGCGACAAACCGTTCCAGCGATATCAGCGAAAATCGAAATGGAATTTTCTGATTGGTTAAAAGTTAGCCATTGTTTTAAATTTTGCTATAAGCGATTCAGTTTTCAAATATCTTGAAAGATAACAACAGTGATATTTTCTATCTTATAGCTCTATTAATTTAGAAAAGTAAATTACATATATTTCAATATTTAATTATAATTCGCGCAAGTTTCTTTATGTCAGGTGAGCACAAGCACGTAAAATCAACGAGAATAGATTTCGTAATTATTGGTGGTATCACGGATTTAGTACTGTGAAAACTGCTTAATAAAAATAAAGGTGAAAGCAAATTTCATTCAAATTGCACGTTTTCAATAATTATTTATATCTATTATGCAATTTTAGGTTAGCACAATTAAATATAGTTTTTGAAGGTTTCATTGCTGACAGTTGTCATTTGAAAACTATTAGAATGTTTATTATTACAAAGTTTTCGAATTCCCAATCATTTTATTTCTTTCATTTAAAAAATAGATTTTTGTTTTAAATATATTTTTTATTTAAATTATTTCATTTTTATTGCTTTTTTTATTACTTAAAATAAATATGTGAATTTTAGATTTAGCAAATTTGCGGCCACTGTCAACTTTTACATTTCTTTTTGTTTGAGAGAGAATATTTGCAAATTTATGCCGCCTAAACGAATCGCTCTTAGTCAATCAACATCTCAAGCAAGCAAAAAGAGAACTACCCGTGTTTCAGAAACATTGGAGCAACGGGAAAAAAGACTTGAAACTAATCGAGAACACAATGCTTTAGCCCGTTCCTTGAAAACGTCTGAGCAACAGGAAAGAAAACTGTTAACAAATCAACTACGCACTACTCAAGCCCGTTCGTTGGAAACATCAGAGCAACGGGAAAGAAGACTGTTAACGAATCAACTACGCGCTACTCAAGCCCGTTCGTCGGAAACATCAGAACAACGGGAAAGAAGACTGTTAACAAATCAACTACGCGCTACTCAAGCCCGTTCGTCGGAAACATCAGAGCAACGGGAAAGAAGACTGTTAACGAATCAACTACGCACTACTCAAGCCCGATCGTTGGAAACATCAGAGCAACGCTAAAGAAGACTGTTAACAAATCAACTACGCGCTACCCAAGCCCGTTCGTCGGAAACATCAGAGCAACGGGATGCAGGAAGGAAAATCAATCAAGAACGCACTTTGCTGCCAATACTCTGATTTGAATCTCAGTACATTTCACTATGAACCGACAATCAACTATAGTCTTCACCTAAGCGTCATCATCGGAAAAATGGATATTTGTGGTATCCCGTGCTGAGGCCTACTCTTTCTAGGAGGTGTTGGTCAAGCAAGATAATCGAAACTTTTCTTGGCGAAAAAATGTCGGTACATTCGTGTTTCCAAATGACTTCATTCGGTGCTATAAGTATCGGTGCGCATATGGGCAGCCAGAGTTATTTATTACATTCACATGCAATCCTGCTTGAGCTAAAATTAAAGATCTTTTGTAACCTAGGCAAACATCATCAGATCTTCATGATGCATTACCACACGTGAGTTAAAACAAGTATTAAGCTCTATACTTAGTTTTATTGCAAAGCGTCATGTTTTTGGAGAGACACGGTGTTTGATGTATTTTATGTAATGGCAAAAAAAGAAAAAAAGAAAAAAAAGAAAGAGAATTGCCACATGATTTGGCTTATTGAAAAAATCACACCATGACAAATTGGCCAGCTCATATCAACAGAAATACCTGATGTCGCCATTGATTCAAACTTTTTTCAGATCATCAGCAAAAATATGTTTCATGGTCCGCGTGCAACACCATACATGTCTGTTTGAAAATTCACTAACGATATCCTAAAGAATTAACTGTTGAGACTATCACTGGTTTATTTCACCATTAAATAAAATTCTCATTTCAAATCATAATCGCAAATCTCATTTACACACTTAAATACAAAATTAAAATTCAAACTGAAAGCGTTGCAACGCACGCAGGGTACAGCTAGTAAAATATAAAAACCAACTTTCGTACTAGAAAACCTATTAATTTTTTTGAAGAATAAAAAAGTTGTGAGCTTAGAATTGGCTTCATTAGTAAGATATGCATATAGTAGTATACTAGTAGTTGTATATTATAAACCTTTATATATATATCGTTAAAAGCATTTGAGAGTTTTATTGCGAGTGAAGCAAACTTGAAATTTTGCACGTGATGCTTTTATGGAGTGCGTTTTGCAATATTTTTGGAGATCTTAAGAGAGCTGGAATCCCCAATACGTTATTAAAAAAAACGGTTACATGACTGGTGTGTAAAATTTTAAAATTGCTATGTATAAAACAGTTAAGAAAGAAAAATAAAGATGGAACTTTTTACTTACAGTGTTTATCCTTCAAAAGCAACAGTTCCAAAGAAAAGGATTCAGGCAATGATTCAAAGACCAAAAGAGGGGTAGAGTTGATGTCTTCCCAGAGAAGACCAAGACAGTCCAGGATATGATCGGCGGAAGCCCAATGTAGAAGGCAGAGGGGGTAGGTTTTAGTTCCTTCAGAAAATAGCAAACCTTTTAGATGGCCGGTAGCTAGGCGGGAGAGGGTGGTGCTGACTCTCCTTTCAAAGGGAAGAGTCAAAGAAACTCCAGGCTTATTTCCTTTGTACCAATGGTGGGTGGGAGGAATCAGTCAGTCCCTGAGTAGCTGGGATTTCTTCTGAGAGTAAGGTTCAAGATTGGTGAGATCAGAAGAGGTAGAGTGCGGTTGGCAGCAACCATCTTTAGCCAGACTGTCCGTTAAGTCGTTGCTACTGTGACCAAAGTGAGAAGGAATTCACTGCAGGTGAAGATTTTGCTGAAAGGAAAGGAGTTTTTATTTGCTTAGGATGGAAATTTTGGTTTTGTCGCCAAAATGGGTCCAGTTGTTGAGATGTTCCAGGGAGCTGCGGCTATCAGTGAGTATCGAAAGGTCTTCAAAACAAAGGTCACATGACAAGTTCCATCTACCTGTTGATAGTAAGAAGTTCACTTCTGAAAACGAGTAGCTTTAAAAGCTGAAATATAGTAAATTAGAATTAAAAATCAACCGTTTTTTTGTGATCACAGGAAACATGAAAATGAATTGAACAGAAAATGTGAATATTTGAATCGATAAAAGCAAGGACTGAAAACCAGTATGATAATGAAAATCACATTAGAGGGAAAAAATTTGAAAGAAATTGAATTGAAGTGCTGTGAAAAATATGAGATAAAAACTAGAAAACAAAATGAAAATTAATTCGGAAAAGTTTGGTAGACACATTGAAAGAAAAGCTTTGAAAAAAAAAAAAAAAAAAAAAACTGAAAAACGAAAAAAAATTTAAAACCAATGGAATGCTCCCAAAATAATGATCACGAATAACTTGAATAGGACTCTTTAAAAAAAGAGATACTCAAATATGTGTATGTAAAATATGGTGTTCCTTAAAGAAAAAAAATATAAGAAAGAACATTTCTAGACCGAACTATCTTTTAAACTTTCGAGATTTCTGAATTTTTTGTTCGATGTAAAAATCACGATTATTTCTTTCCTCTCTGATGCAAAGAAAGACGTATTTGAAAAAAAGAAACATTTTTCCAAAATTTATGCAGAGAGGAAAACCAAAATTTGTCCCTTCCCAAATGAAAAATCTTTCTGCAAAAACAAAATGAAAATTAATTCGGAAAAATTTGCTAGACACATTGAATGAAAAGCTTTGAAAAAAAGAATAAAAAACTGAAAAACGAAAAAAAATTTAAAACCAATGGAAAAAAAGAAAGAAAAAAAAAAGAAAAACGAAAAGACGAAAGACATGGAACGTAGAATTCGTCACTTGCAAAAAAAAGAAAAAGAAAAAAAGGAAATTACAAAAAACGAGGTGTCAAAGCAAGAGTTGAATGAATGGTTGCACGATTCATGCATGTCACGGATCGAAAAAACTGAATGAAGAATTGGAAAACTGAATACGCTGATAAAAAATTGCAAGACATACTGACATTGAAACATTTAATGAAATAGCTTATTGACATATTCGACAATAATTTCAAACAATAAATAAATAAACAAACTGTATGTGAGTTGGAAAGCAATGAAACTATTTAAAGAAAAAAAGTACGAAAAGGGATGACAAAACATGACCAGACACTTGAAGTATAAACAAACAAGAAAAAATGGTAAACACATTGTAAAAAAACTAGAAAAAAAGGAGGAAAAAGTTAAGTAATGAAAAAAATAACTTGAAAATTTGAAAGAAAAAAAAACTTGAAAATTAGAAACAAGAGGGAAAAACTGAAAAATACCAGTGCAAAAGTCACGGATAGAATTTATCAGATGTAATAAAAAATAGAAAGTTAAAATTTAAAGAAAAATGAGAATAAACTGTAAAACAAGGTATTGCGAAAAAAATAGATGATGAAAAACACTCAAAAAAATTAAACACACTGGAAAAAAGTGTTAAACACGGAAAGAAAACTAATGGAAAATGCCTACAAATAGAAATTGAAAACACACCGAATAGTAAGGTAAAACACAATGCAAAAAATGGAAATAAAAGTAAAACACATTTAAAAAAACCAATGGAAAACACACTGATAAAAAAAATCGGCTGAAAACACACCGAAAAACACAATAGAGGGCACACACACAAAAATAAAGCCCAATAAAAACACAACGAGAGAATACCATTGGAAATTACACTGACCAAACTACATTGAAAAAACCAGATGGACAACACTTGGACAAGATGGACAAAAAAAAAGCACCCGAAAAACCTGATGAATCTATTAAAAGAAAAACGTTTGTTGAAAAAATAGATGAGAAAATAACTATGAAAAATTAGAAAACTTTAGAAAAAGATGAAAAACAGAATCAAACAAAGCATAGAAAACTTTGGGGAAAAATTTAAAACAGTGAAAAGACGAACCACACGACACAAAATTTGTAACATTTCAAAAAAGAGGGAAGATGACGAAATAGGGATGGATCTTCAAATGCACTCGCGATAATCTAAATTGTCATCAACTGAAAAAAGACTAAAAAAGACTTTCAAAAACAAAATGGAGAAAACACACAAAAAAATGGAAAAATCGGAAATACGCAATGAAAAAAAACACACTATGGAAAATAGAAGAAAACACACTAGAAAAATCGGAGAAACACAATGGAAAAAATAGAAAAACAGAACGGAAAAATGAAGAAATGTGAAAAATGGAAAAACACAATAGAAAAAAAAAATCGAAAAAATAACAGAGCAGCAAAAACACAATGAAAAAAATAGGGAAAGCACAATTGAAAAAGCAGAATTTAGTAAACACAATAGAAAAACTAGAAACAAAAATTAACGATGCAAAAAATTAGAAAACATTGAAGAAAAATATAGAAAAAAATACGAATAAAAAAACATAAGAATCACACAATGGAAATGTCAAAAATAGGAAAATGAAACTCAATTGAAAAAACACAATGGAAAGTAGAAAAAAACACAATGGAAAAATCGGAGAAACACAATGGAAAAAATAGAAAAACAGAACGGAAAAATGAAGAAATGTGAAAAATGGAAAAACACAATAGAAAAAAAAATCGAAAAAATAACAGAGCAGCAAAAACACAATGAAAAAAATAGGTAAAGCACAATTGAAAAAGCAGAATTTAGTAAACACAATAGAAAAACTCGAAACAAAAATTAACGATGCAAAAAATTAGAAAGCATTGAAGAAAAATATAGAAAAAAATACGAATAAAAAAACATAAGAATCACACAATGGAAATGTCAAAAATAGGAAAATGAAACTCAATTGAAAAAACACAATGGAAAGTAGAAAAAACACAATGGAAAAAAAACAGAACGGAAAAAATAAAAAAAGAACGTGAAAAATGGAAAAACACAACAGAAAAAAGAAGAAAAAAAAAACTGGAAATAATCGAAAATTCACGCAGGAAAAAAAAGAAAAACACAATGGAAAAAAAACACAGGAAAAAATTTAAAAAAACACAATGAAAAAAATAGAGAAAGCACAATGGAAAAATGGAAAAAGCAGAATTTAGTAAACACAATGGAAAAAGTAGAGACAAAAATTAACAATGGAAAAAAAATACGAATAAATATAAGAATCACACAATGGAAAATATCAAAAATTGGAAAATCAATGTCGATATAAAAAATTCAATATCAAAAGTAGGAAAATGAATCTCAATGGAAAAAAATACAATGGAAAAATGAAAAAAAAAAAAAAAAACACTGGAAGAAAACAATGGAAAAATCGGAAAAACGCAATGGAAAAAAACAGAATGGAAAATACAAAAAACACTGTAAAAAATCGGAGAAACACAATGGAAAAATTTGAAAAAACAGAATGGAAAAAAAATGGAAAAATCAAATAAACGCAATGGAAAAAAAATGGAAAAAAATGAAAAACACAATGAAAAAAAACAGTGGAAAAAATTCAAAAAACAAAATGTAAAAAGTCGGAAAAAAACAGAATAGAAAAAACACAATAGAAAAAATAGAGAAATCACAATAGAAAAAGCAATATGTAACACAATAAAAAAAAAATTTTAAAAAAATGAAAAAAATAAAAATGGAAAAAATATAAATGGAAAAATGAAAAAATCAAAAATGTAAAAAAAAATTAGAAAGAATTGTAGAAAATGTAGAAAAAAATACGAAGAAAAAAAATAAAAGAATCACACAATGGAAAATATCAAAAGTTGGAAAATGAATATCAATATCAAAAATTCGAAAATGAAACTCAATGGAAAAAATGAAAGAAAAAAAATCACTCTGGAAAAAATTAAAAAAACAAAATGGAAAAAAAACACTGGAAAAAAAACAATGGAAAAATTGGAAAAAGGTAATTGAAAGAAATGGAAAAAACACAATGGAAAACAAAGAAAACACACTGGAAAAATCGGAGGAACAAAATGGAAAAATCAACAACAAATCGGAGGAACAAATGGAACAAAAAGAAAAATACGATAGAAAAAAACAATGGAAAATTTTTTTTAAAAAAACGCAATGGAAAAAACGAAAAAAAAACCATACAAAATACACAATGGAAAAAATAGAGAAAGCATAATGGAAAAAAAAAACAAGATAAAATTTAGAAAAAATAAACATAAAAAATTAGATAAAAATTAGAAAGCAATGAAAAAAAAAATTTAGAAAAAAATACGAAGGATTAAATATAAGAATCACACAATGGGAAAAAAATGAAAAAAAATATATAATGGAAAAATTGAAATAGAAAAAAATGAAAAAAATAAATAAATAAAATGCATCAATGGAAAACAAAAATTAGAAAAAAAAAAAAAAAAAAAAAAAAAAAAAAAAAAATGGAAAAGAAACAAAAGTAAATAAAACGTAGAAAAAGCAACATGGAAAAAAAAAGTTAAGAAAAGTGTTAAAATACATGGTCAAACTCAGTGGATTAAGTCTTAGAAAACAAAAAAAAGACAGAAAAAAAGAAGTAACAAAAGTATGGAAACACAAACGCAATGAGATGACGGAACGACCGAATTTCATCGCATGTAATCTAAGGCAAACGTAGGAATTTTGCGACTTTACCAGCGGGAATGTGTGACCGGATCCCTCAAACCAGCCGAAAATGTACCAACCGGAAAAAAACCAGGGCAAAATTTTGCCTTTTTTTTTTTACCCGAACAAAAAACGCATTATTAAATTAGCTATACGATTACTTTGAATATCTTACCAAACAGTTCAGGATAAATAAATAACTTACCTTATAATTAAGTATTATTACTAAGCTTACCTTTATAAAGAACACTATCATACCATTTCTTGAATAAATAGAACCTAACACTTTTTAAGCTAGTAAAACTTACCTATAGTTATCTTACCTTACCATTAATGACTGCTAGATAGATCTTTACAAGGCTTCTTGCTAATTTTTTATTGATATCCTGAGGGAAAATTTAAGACCATTAAATTGCAATCATTACATTTTAATGACATAAGAACAATATAATTATTGTATTTCAATGGAATATTTTCGACTCCCCCTTCTTAATTTTCCTAACATTTGGAAGACTAAGATGTCAGAGTCGAGAATCTCTATCAAAATAATTAGCAGATTAACAGAATTGCTCAGGTAAAGTGCAGAAGTACAAACGTTTATTTCTTGCATTCTACCAGCTAATTTGTTGGCTAATATTTATTGAATTGATTCTAAAAATCAGTAAATGACATTATGATTTTTTTCTTTAATTGTAATAATAATTTTTATGATGGTTTTTCAAGTGATTGATTCTATCAACTATTGTAGTGATTGTTGCAACTTAGAGTGTTTTAAGTTTTCAATAAGTTTTTTTAAGGAGTCCAAATAAACAGTAATCTGAAAGTGACGAATTCAGACTATATAGAGGATGTCTAACTAAAACTCAGGAAAATGTCTAACTTTTGTTGTGTTACTTCAGCTTTTGATAAACGTTTTTTCTTGCCCCCTTTTGTTTTGTGTTCGAAACTCTAGGTACCCACCTCGCTGAGACTTTTCGACATTCCAAATCGTCATGAATTATGCTTTGCATACTTCCATAACTCATCTTTGTCATAGCACTAATTTCTCGAACTTTTCTTCGTCGGTCATTATGAATAAGGTCTGTAGTCTGTCAACAATTACTAATTTAAAGTAACAGAAACGTTGTGTTTGCAGAAGAAAGTTTAGAATAAAAATGTATAAAAATTCTAGACTGTCAAAGTAATATTTTTTCAATTGTAATATTATAGACGATATTCTCGTATTTTGTAGACGGAAAAATGGGATTTCAAATTTCGTAAATCATTACACAAGTTAAAATTCGTAAATAAATTAAACGTTAATAAGTCAAAATCGCAAAATCCGTGCAAAACTCCCAAAATAAAGATCACGAATAACTTGAATAGGACTCTTTAAAAAAAGAGATACTCAAATATGTGTATGTAAAATATGGTGTTCCTTAAAGAAAAAAAATATAAGAAAGAACATTTCTAGACCGAACTATCTTTTAAACTTTCGAGATTTCTGAATTTTTTGTTCGATGTAAAAATCACGATTATTTCTTTCCTTTCTGATGCAAAGAAAGACATATTTGAAAAAAAAAAAGAAACATTTTTCCAAAATTTATGCAGAGAGAAAAACCAAAATTTGTCCCTTCCCAAATGAAAAATCTTTCTGCAAAAACTCTAACATTCTACGCTGGAATTTGTCGCCAAGTCGCCGAAATTCTGCCACGGGGATCGTCTCATGCTATTAACTATGTCCCATTTATATTTTATTCATCGACGTAAATTCAGAATCCATTCAATTTTGGTTTTAAAAAAATTGCTGTATTTTTTTGTAAAATGTCCCTTAAGCAAAACATGAAATTATTAAATCTGGATCAGTCGCAGAATTTTAGTCTTTAATGTTTGACTTACTTTCGTCCTGAGATAACTCTTTATTTTCCCTCCCAAATTTAAATTTAAATTCAACCACTTGAGCTAGAAAGACGTATTTCACCCGTCAAAGTGCTTTTGACACAAAATTGCCAGTAACGTGCTGTAGACGTCAACAGCAATCATGGCAGACTTTCGTGGTTCGTACCAAACAAATAGAAATGATTATTCCGTTTTTTAACAACATCGTATTTTTAACGCCTCGCCATCGACTATTAATCAAACATATCTTAAAAAAAAACGATTTTTAAAAATTCATTGTCTTGAGTACATTATCCATAGTTGCTAACTTGTACTGCCGTTGAGATATAATTTTCATAGTGTTAGCAACATTAGTGTTTTGGTGTATTAAATCTTGATGTTTAAGGTTTCAAAAAACTATCAAGGCCAATCAAGAATTTTAAAAAAAATATGTAGTTAAGATCTATCTGTTGGCTAATTATGCGTAGACATGTCTTAATAGTTTTGATTAAAGAAAATTCTAACGAATTTAATTGTTTTACTACATTTTTGTAAAAATCTTTTTCAATGATCGTGCAAGTTAGCAGATATGATTATCGTAAAATTAAAAATATCAAACTTACCTATTTTAAGAAAAAGACAATCTTTTTAGTGTTTTCTGAAGATTTTCTGCAGTCTTCATCTCTGTGTATTAGTAGCAGACACAAAGCTATTCATTATCGTGGATAAAATCAATTAACACGGTTTTATTAGTTGAATTGAGTATTTTAGTCATCTAAAATGAATCTAAAATATTTATTAGTTTTACCTGGAAAAAAACTGACATTAGAGCCTGCAATGAAATAAAAACTTTAATAACTATTGTATTCATTTTTAAAGAGGTAATAAGTAGACATATGACTATGTTGAAATTAACAACAATTATTTTCTATTAAATTTTGAGATTGAAAAGAAAGGAAGAAATATTTAAAAAAAATTTTGTAATCAATGTTAAAAGGAAAATTTAACCATAAAATTAAAATGGAGATAAACAATTGAGCTATAGCAAAATAATATCTTAGTAGTTCTAATAGATATAGTAAATCAATTTACCCTTTGTTATACATTATTAAAAAAGAAAAAACACAAACCTTTAATATTGAAATTTGATAACATGCGTTTGGTTTTAAATTAGCTCAATCCATTTGTAAAATTTTAAACAAAAGCAGAGAAAAGATTTTAAGGGTTTTAGATTTAGGGTACTTTTTTAGGGTACTAGGGTATCTTTTTTCTTCTTTAGAGAATAAACAAGTCTAACTCGATGAATATAACATATTTCAAAAATTATATAAAAAAAATATTCTTTCAAGTGGATTGAGTCAATTTTAAACCAAATCTTTAAACTGTTTTTGACAATCAAAAAAATTTTTTTTTCTCATTTAAGGCTGGAATTAAAACGGATATTCCACGCACACTTAAAAAAAGTAAAACTAAATTCCAAGCTACAAAACATGCATTTCATCAGAAAATATTTTTTGCCTACATATTTACTTTTTCAATTCTTTTCTTAATAGTAAAATAGTTTAACTTAATTGCGAGTGAATTTGTGAAGCACGCGTTTCGAATACAAAAAAACTTAATTTTCTTGTGTGTCAAAATAGCTTGCCTTTATCAATGTTGTGTCATAAACAGCTTGTGTGTAACACACCTCAGTTATTTTCGAGATGCCGTAAATTTCTTTCCACAATTTTTGTACTATTACGATTAATACCACTGTAATTCGAACGTTAAATTAGTAAAAAAAAATTCTGTTGATAAATCGAGAGGAAATAGAAAAATTTGTCCAGAATTCTTCAAGAAATTTCTATTCAAATATTCGGGTTCGCTAAACGTTCGTTTGAATGTTTATTTGATTGTGTATTGTTATCTTAGATAAACAGCTTATCCACAAATGATAGTGTAGAAAGAACATTTACTATTTTTAAGTTTCCATTGAACCTAGAACTCAGAAAACAGTCAAATCTCTTCATTATCCATATTTACTTAATGTATTGCCTTCTGTTTTATGACATAAAACAGACTTTCTCGAATCAATCAAGTTAGCTTAGCATTCAGAGAAGTCTTTCCATAGATTAATAAAATAGGTAGACTGTTGAACTTTGACAGCCCTTTTGGCATCTGGGAATAGACTGCCCAAAATACAAAACTGACCATAGCTTACAGGATTGAGGCTACTACGAAAAAAAAAATTTTTTTAAAAACTAAATATTACAAAAAGGAAATTTTTTTTAATATTTCTTGGAGTATTAAATTTCCTATCAAAATGTTTAGACACCTAAATTGAATGTACCAATAAATATAAAGCATTGGTAGTAGGCGCAAGCTTGGTGATGAATATTTTATTTCGGAATTAAATTTACATTTTAATCATCGGAGGTGATGAACGTTTTCTATAAAGTACAATCACATTAACAATATTCCGATATCGATTAACTTATGCGTTATGTTAATTGGAATATATATATATATATATATATATATATATATATATATAAGTTGGGTAATACTTAGATGAGGGGAGTTAGTAAAACCGGTACATCTATTTTAGGGAAATTAGTTATGTCTTTTGCGGATAAACTGTAAATTACACTTTACTAATCAATAAGAAGGTCCTACCATATTGGCTTCTTGTTGATGGCCGTCAGTGTAGATAAGTTTGTATTATTATGTTAACTCTCTAATGCTCCCTCGTTTTTAAGCAGTCCTTATTTATTGATGACTACAATAATGAAATTTATTTTTAGTCTTGCATATTATATGTTTACTAAGGACCTTAACAATACGGATTTAGCCCGATTGTTAATAATGCACTGTTCCGTTTCGTACCGTACTTCCGCTCGTACTACCGGTGCCTTCTTTCTTGATATGCTGAGCCCACAAAAGCTGCAGTGCAGCAGAAGATAAATACATTCAAAGCTGAACAAAGGCTTTACGGGTTTCAGGACAAAATATTTTGTGAGTCCTATCCTCAATGCCCAAAAAGCCTGATTTTCATACTTTGTAGAGTTTTTGAAGACCCTTTATACAAAATTTACATTTTCATATAGGTATTCTCAGATTTTTTTTTTTTCCCTTTTTTCAAAAAAAAAAAAAAAAAAAAAAAAAAAAAAAAAAAAAAAAAAAAAACATACAAAAAAACCCCTAATAAATAGTATTTTTTGTACAGAGTTCTGCTTGGGTCCTCAGCTGCTATGGGAAAATTTTTCCTCTCTTTCCCTTCCCTTCGAGTACGACCTTGACTACCATAACATGTAAATTACATGCATATTTTTTTTAACTTCTCTTACAAAATAGAAATTAGTGGGGTAAAACCGGATGGTCTAATTTTTTTTTATGTTTTTTTTTTCTTTGAAAAAAGAAAATCATTTATAAAGAAAGTAGAAAATCTATGACTTTTTGAGATTGATATGGACAATGACTATTTTCGATAAGACAATTTCAAGACTGAGCTGTTTAGCTCCAACTGGCCTTCGAATCTTAGCTTCCTAGTTTTAACCCTCCATTCCAAATATATAAATTGGATACTAATTAGATTCACATTATATTTTTTAACATTTGGTTTATTAGTAAATGTGGAGTCATTCTTTTATTGGTGCATACATGCTCATAATGATCAAACTTCATTTTCTTAATTAAAACGCATAAAAAATATTTTATGTTTAGAATTTAAAATTAAAACACGTCTCTGTAATAATTTATATATCTTTTTTATAACTCAATTGAGTAAAATACTTTACGATATTATTTGACGAATTGTAAAATAAAAGTTTTGAAAACTAAAAACTTGTGTTTTTTATTTTTTTTATTTTTAAATCTGAGAGCGAAATGCTTTCGCTAAAAATATTCAATTTTACAACTAAAAATTATTCAAAATATGACAATTTTTGCAAAGAAGTTAGCGTCAAAGTTATTAAATTTTAAAATGCTTTTCCTGTTTTATATTATCTCGAAAAGTTGATAAAAACTTACTATTTTTTCTGTCTTGGATAGAACCAAACTTATTTATTAGCTATTCATTTAACCTAGCAATAGCACGCAAGTAAAAAAACCATCTAGTTTATAATAAAATAAAATAATAAAATTGATAATTTTTGTCAAACCCACGGACAACCAATCAACGTTAACAATTATTATTATTTTTTTTTTTTTTTATGATTAAGGGGCAAAGTGGTCTTTCGGAGGATGTTTGCCTCAGGGTGGGGGGTGTTGGTTTGCGCGAACAGTCTAATCCGATTTTATCAGTCTATGGGTACTTTTAAACCCCTGAACTGATTGCTAGGCTAACAAACACATTTTTAGATGCTTTCTATTTATTAAATACAAAAAAAATATAATAAGTAAATAAAAAATACTTCCTAGTAGAAGCATAAACAAACATATACGACTTTACTATGTGTCAGGACAGTAGTTCATCTCATAATAATAGCTCCTAAGCATAACATAGCATAACACATGAAAACTCCTAACAATAAATAGAAAGTTTTAAAAGTAATAAATTCTAAATTTGCATAGCTGTGATCTCAGTTGAATACAGAAAACTTTGAAATATAAATAAAAAAATAAAATATTTTTTTAAAGCAAGTCATAGTTTGATTGAAACCATAACAAAAAATAGTACTTTTACAACTTTCTATTTAGGTGTTAAAAACTAACAAAAAAACAAGCTAAGCTAAAGAAAAATTTTCTCAATCGAAGAATAAAAAATTTTAATAGAAAAATATAAGAATAAATGGAAAGTTTCAAAATGTATAGTTGTTTTTTTTTTTTTTTTCATTAACCCTTCAGAGGATAATTTTTTCGTTTTCCAAAAGCATAATTGTTTAATTTCCTCACTCGAAGAATATTTTCACCATGTATCCATTAAGTACAAATAAAAATTTAAATAGAAGTAAAAAAGAGGATGAGCCTCTTCAGACTTATGTGTATTAATTTGCTTTAGAATTCTTATTTCTATATATTGTATTTCTGGGCCATATAACTTTGAAACTTTGATTTTAAAACAATATTTTAAGACAAATTTGGAGAAAGCTTTCTTCTTCAATCAATAACACATTTAAGATATGCATATTTATAATGCATCTTATATACATAACTCATCTACATTTATGCATTTACATTACACAATATTTTAAACACACAAGTTTTAGAACAAGATGATTCAAAATGTAAGTAATCATACTTTGCTTAGCCATGAAATAATTTAAGCAGCTGTTTCAAATCCACTAAGAAAATAACATACGTTTATTTAAATCAATTATTAAAATTTTACCTTCTAAATTTTTATATTTCGTAAAATGCACAATAAATGTATAAAATAGAATATTTTTTGCCAAATCATTAATCGCATCAATTTAAGATAAACATTTTATAATAATAAATATAGAAAAATTTTAGAGACACATTCAGTTGAATTAATTGAAAAAGTTAAATTTTTTTCTTCTTATATATATTTTTTTTCGTTTAAAGTTTAAAAATTAAAAAAAAAAATTCATCATGCATCTTTAATTGCTCCCATAAATGCAAAAGCTGTAATTAGGTATTTAAATAACGAAGGAGCTCTACCTTCTACATTTAAAATTAGATCGAAAATTTTATTTTCCTTCGCACATACAGAAGGTAAGATACTAGTTTATTTATAAATTATATGAAACAAAACTTCGTAAACAAATCAATGTATTTAAAATGGTATGATTAAATACTTAGTTGAATAAAATACATCTAAATGGTTTTGTTGAGTAATGCGTGTGATAATTGAATAATCATTCAATTATCATACTCAATCTAAAGATTTTTTCTTCAATTTTCAGAGAACCCCTTATGTTACAAAAAAAAAGAGATTGTATATTTTTTTCCAAAAAGAAAAAAATAATTATTATAAATGTAAAGCTAAGTTAAAGTTCACACCGGGCAGAGGGTGACTAAATAAAAAAAAAATTGCGATTAAGAAACTGCCAATTAATCGACTCATTTTTTTCACAGAAAATGCAATCATTTTAAACTTATTTTGAAATAAATAAGTTTTATGTTTATCATTAAATATTAATTTTATGTTGCATTATGAGATCAAATACTCAAAGAAACCTAAATTTCATAAGTTGAAAACACTTTATGCTTTAATTTAACGTAATGATTTTTGAATATGATAATTTGAATGGATTAACGATACTATTGCTTTACATAGCTTTAATTTAACGTAAATCTATTTAGAGAGGTTAGGAAAAATTTTCATCTTAAAAATAAACCCTGTAATATTTTCATATTTTAAAAAACGCTTCAAATGAAATACTCTAAATAAATATGATTCGTTTTTTTTTATTCCGAAGAATTTTCAATTTTTTAAAAGTTGAAAGGCCTCTGGCTGATAATTTTGCCATATAATTATAAACATAGAAAAAAACTATAATAATATAGAAATTGTTTGAAAACTATAATAATATGAGTAGTTAGGCTTTTTTTAGAGCATATTCACATTTAAGTTATTAAAAAGTTTTCGATTCAATTGTTTAATTTGATTTTTTTATTAATTAATTTTTAAATACAGTGGTTAATTTCATGTTTTCATTTCATTAGTTTTGAAACATTACATCAGTATATCAGTATCACAAAAATCCATATTTTTACATGTTCACAATTTATAAATACATAAATTAAAAAATTAAAAATAGAAAGTTTCTGCACTTAATAAAATAAATAAAATAAAAAAGAGCTTCTTTAAGCTCTTTTTTTATTTTCTGCTTCCAAGAGGAAAGAATTATTTTCTTAGAAGCAAAAGGAATTTCATTACCTGAATAAATAAGTATTATTATTATTATTATTTTTTTTTTTTTTGAAAAATGTGCGTTAATGAACAGTATAGAATTCATAATTTTGTCTCAACGTACATGATGTGCTTTTACTTCATTTCTAACTTAGATTTTTTTTCTCGAGCAGATTAAGTTGGACAGAAATTTGAAGCGTGTTTTAGAACACGTGAACTGATTGCCATGATTCTATTACAAAATTCTTTAAATTCACAGAAACTTTCGATTATTAAAAAAATACAAGTGTATTAAATTTTGGTTTCGTTCAACATTCCACGTTCTCTTATGATATGAAAATACTTACCATACCCAAAATACAAAATTTATGAGGCAATGACAATTTTTAGATGAATTAGTTCTATGTTGTCTAGCTGAGCAAATAAACCTTCACTCATTAAAACACATACACTTCAAATATTAATAACTAAATATTTCTGATAGAAAAAGAACACGTGTATAAGAAAAGGAAATTCCTTCCAAAGGTATTTGATTTTACATGCATAAAAAAAACAATAATGATACAGTTTCGGAAATGCAATAGAAAGCTCTAAAAATTAAATTACATTGGAAAAAAGCAGCGCATATTAATTCTTATCCTTTTAAAATGCATTAAAATTCTGACCTCAAAAAAAGTTTTAAACAAAGCAGATCTGCTGAATTGTTCTTTTTAAATAAGTGAAATTGGATAATGAAGCAACTCTTAATTTCTATTTTTTAGACACCCAAAATGAATATACCTATATTTCATACAAAAGTTAAGATATTTAAAAAATTTTTACAACAAGTCTGTATAACAATTTTTTAAAGGATTGATGCAGTTACTTTTAAGAATGCCATATTTTGTAATCCATTTTTCTCTTAGTAAAAATTAACTCAAAAATTTCTCTAAAATGAAATACTCAGTCACACTTTGCCTTAAAGAGAAAAAATACCGTCCATCTTCCTTTTCATGCAAAAAAAAAATGTTATAGAGATCTAAAAATTATGGAAATCAATTTCGAAAGTATATGAAGGAAGTTTTCAATAATTGACAGCATGTTTTAGCAACTTAGCCCTCAAAATTTTTCCACTTGCAAATTTAAGAATTATTCTTTAAAAAAAATGAAAAATAGTAAAATTTCAATGATCTGCGAAAAAAATATATAGAAAAAGTTCCAAGTGGCATCAATCAAAATGAACGCCAGACATTGCAAACATAGATGAAGATGGACGTCACTGGGGCACCCGGGTGCGTGAAGCTCCGTATTTGCTTAAATCTACAATTTTTATTTATTCACATCAAATCTTTTTTCATGAAACAATTTTTTTCTTTGAATTTAGAAATCTCTAAAGTTTCAAATTTATAAAAACTTGTAAAAATCAGAAATATCTTCATTCAGGTATTCTTGAAATCTTAAAAATTACTTTTAATTCGTAAAGAAATGTGTGATTTTTTTCTTTCAAGAATTCAAGATATTTGAAAACAATTCGAAATATAAATTAAATAAAGAAATACTTTACACAAAAAAAACCGTAGTGTAGATTTAAACAAACCCCCTGGGGAAAAGAATTTTTGAGGCAGTTTTATTTTTAAGCAGAAATATTTAATATGGCTTTGTCAATTAAATATATAACTTTTGAGTCTCGATAAAGAGCTCTCGTTTTAAATATGTAACAGGTTAGAATTCTGGTTTTGGTACTGCACCCAAAAACTAATTACTTAAAAATCAATAACCCTAATAAAATACAGATCATGAATTCCGTGTCATACACTCATCACCGTCACCTACAGATGTTTTTAATATTTCCTCTCTCCGAATTTTGTCTTCTGAGTTCGATTCAAAATTTCCAGGTTTTATAGTTACTTTATCCATAAAAATTTATCAAATCACGATGTGTGATGAAGTAAAAAAATCGTGAGCATAATTCGTCGTTAATATAATTTATCACATGCATGGTAAAAAGTTCACATTTGAACATTGCATTAACCGGATTAGAATTTCGTAAGACTTAAGCTTTAAATGAGAAAATACATTTAAATACTTGTAATCCATTAAAATATAAATTAAAATATTAGACAATCACATTATAACTTCAGTAAGAAAATAATTTCTTCGTTAAATTTTATAAAAGACAGGAAATTGATTGTGCCTTTTCAAGAAAATGTCAAGCATTGCTTAGTTACACAACTCAGGGAACAATAAGCAGTAAAATGAAATACATGTTAAAAACCAAATTAATGAAAAATAAATAAAATCTGCGAAGAAAATGTAAAAAGACAATTATGGACTAAAAATGGAAACAAACGATAAAAAAATTTATAAAATTAAATACCTGAATTAAAAATTTATAAAAAAACATGTCATAAAATAACTCGGATCATTAAAAAATAAAATATTCATGAAAAAAAATCAATATTTAAAAAAAAGGAAACATGCAAAGGAAAGTGAAAACTAAAAAAGAAAGTGAGAAATGCAAAAGTTAGTGAGTGATGTATGCAAAAGGAAGAAAACAGGAAAATTATGAATATAAGATAAAATTTGACCCTCCCCCATAATTTAATAATATGCATAAATAAGAAAGCAAATCTAAGAGAAAGAAAATTTTTGTGTTTCGCAAGGAAAAAATATAAAACTCTCTAATGTGCTCACCTGTATACAATGAATTAGAATGAAATTGGAATTACTACAGACCCCCCGCTAATCAAGTGGAACATCGCAGAACAAACGTATGAAAATACTACTTAATGAAAACACCATCGAGAAATCTCACTGTTTGCTTTAGAGTAGAATGCTCTTCGATGATATACTCATCGAGTAGTGTGTCCAAACACTTGACCTCCGATATTCCGCATTGATTGATATTCCCAATTTTATAACCATTCTCATTGCATGCGGAAAAAAATCATGGATGCGAACAAGAACCTGATTGGTGAGTTTTTTACGGGTAAATGTATTTCACCAATCAGGTTCTTATCCGCATCGCTGAAGTCGCATGCAGTGAGAACGGTCCGTTTGTGTTTACATCAGATAATCCAGGCTGCTCCTGTAAAAACACAAAAACATTTTCACTTTTAGAATTACTTTGTTTTCTTCCTTTTGAAAAACAACCATGAATTTTAAACTCAATGAATTTTAAGGAAAAGTAAAAAGGTAAATTTATATTGCATTTAAAGTCTAAATATTATTTTGAGTTCATCGAGAAGACCGTGTAACTCCATCACTTCATTCATTGTTAGAGAAATGAAATTTTTCAAGGACATTCTCAATTCCATGTTAGAAACCCTCCTTATTTTTCTCATGCATTCAACACAAGCAATAATTCTCGATTAAACATAGCTCAATTTGATTTCCCCCACATCTTTACTTTGTATTTAACTCAAAAATTATTTAGAACATTTTTGAGTTCCACTGTTGCTGCATCTCACCCTTTCTCACGTAAGCAGTAACTTTTCCATAATTTCATTTTTGAAACCATTGTTATTCGTGTTATTCTTTTTAATTAATTTGCCACCACCGCTTTCCTGTTAACCATGGCGATTCTCATACTTTGTGTGCTGATAAACAAATTGGATTGGAAAGAAAATGGCTTTTAGAGATTGAATAATGGTGTAAGCTGAAGTATCTAATTTTGTGGCGTAGAATTTTTTTTTTTTTTTATAAATATTGAAACATCATAAGCTGCGGTATTAAAATTAAATCTAGAATAAGAACTGACATTTTTCTTGCACAACAATTTTAAGCCATACTATTTTTTCGCTAAAAGTTTTTCTTAAAAAAACAATAAATAAAAAACAACTACCACTCTAAAAATAATATTTGAAAAAGTTAGAGCAATTCAACACATCTCTCTGTCGTTTGTATAGTTAGTTCATCTTCCGATCTAGAAATCTTATAACCTAAGATGTCTGAAGCGAGAACAAAGATACTTGTTCAGTTAGTAGACATTTAGGTACTTCTTGCAAGGGAAGACAAATATTCAATGCAATATTGTATGGTAGAAAAATTTCGATATTAATTTTTAACCCTTTACTCGTTTGAAGTGAGAAAAAATTAAACTACAATATCTGGCATAAAGGCAACAATAGTGCGTTCGTGAAAAAATAAGCGAGGTTGGAAATATTGTAAGAAAGGGTATTAAACTAATAAAATAAAAAAAATTTAAGCATGTTTTTATTCTTAAAATTTTTTTTTCCCTTTGTGTTAAAGTTAAATAATTTTAATTAAGTGAATGAAAATTTCTGCTAAACAACTATGAAAACGAATGAAATTTATTTTCATAATAGCAACCAATCATCTAAACTAAATTGCCAGGACAGCAATTAATATAAACTTATAAATGTTTACAGAAGCTGAAACATTATAAAGAAATTAACTGATGCTCATACATATTATTTATAAATTATGTGCGTTTTTTTTTTAATTCTCTCAATCTAATAGTAAAGTAAAACATATCGGCAATCACCCGCTGTGGGCCGGAAGAGGAAGGTCATGAAGGTTAAGGCTCAGCAATTAAATAGCCTACAGCATGACTAAGGCAATGCGATTAGCTTAGCTCTCAGGCAGCCTTTAATTTCGAGACAAGATTATATCCATCGATCTGAAGTTGGACTTGCAGCAAGCATCCGCTGGGGATCGAACCTCATTCCTTCACAATGACAGTTCAGTTTTTTAACCACTCAGCCATTGCGACTCAACCTAATGTATGCCTTAATTTTTCAATAATATATGAAATCTATTAAAACATTATTTTAAAAATATTTCCATTTCAAAACTATTTTATTAGATAAATCAAATATATATTTTATGCATAAATATTAATAACTAAGGAAATTTTTTTCTGTACATTGTCGAAAAACAAGTTGGCGGCGTAGTTAAGACGAAGGGAATCCATGGGGTCCACCCAAATCGAAAATTTACAATACAAAAAAAATAAATTTACATTTAGAGTCAGAATAGTATGACGTTCAACTTTGAGGAACATTATAAGTAACTTTTCAAAACTATACTTGCTTAAATATTTAGTAAAACAAGAGTACTATGCTTCCAAATTAAATTTAGAGTTAATTAAATTATTTAAATGATAAAACAATTTAAAAAGAGAAAGATTGTAAACAAATTACATTCCGTATTTTTGTTTATAAGGGTAAAAAATTCAGGTACAAAACTAACATTTTCCAAAAAGTAAGGATCATTCCCACCTAAGCAGCTGAATTTAAGTTTTTTTATTATTTAAGAAAATTTAGATATTAATTAAATTTAATGTTAGGTTATTTTTATTATATCCACAATGAACAGATGTTTATTCAGTCCACTCTATGTCTCAAGTAAGGGATACATAAACACTGAACACTATTAATAAATTTTGACTATCAGTAAACAATTAGACTAATTAGTCCAATAAAGAGCTTATGTTAAGTGAAAAAGATAATTATTTTAATATAAAAGAAAAGGAGATGAAGTTTAATGTTTTTAAACTACAAAGCCCTTTTTTAATTGTCTATTTTATGGATGGTTTATAGACCATCCATAAAATATTGGTTTATAGAGATGGTTTACAGACCATTCATAAACTTGGATTTTACCCTCCATAAAATGGATGGTAAAATCTATGACAAGCCAAGCCAAAGTTAAAAACTTCTATGATTAAACATTTATACTTTCAGTTGATAATGTAGTCTTTCGAATGTAAAATGACTACATTAATAATACTGAATATGCAGCTATTTATGGAAGGATTACAAATAATTTAACTCAAACTTATACTGTAAAGTACAAAACTTCTGTTTGCTACTAATTCATTTTTGGAACCGTCTCTAAAAAACACATGGAATTGGTTAAAAATGTATTAAATCTAGTTTATATAAAAATAATTTCGATTTTAAATTTTAAATGAGAAGACTAACCATAGGATGTGTTCACGATTGAATGCAAACATTTGACTAAAAAATCATGAGAAATATATGTAGTTGCATACCAAGTGACATTACATAATGTTTTAATAAAAAAAAAACTAAGATTAATGTCAAAAACAAACAAGCTTTTAAATTGTATTTCGAAAAGACCTTCTATAATAGTTTTGTTATATATTAGGTTTGAAATGATAAAGATAGATTGATTTAATTTTTAATTAACTGGTAAATTTTTTGATGACTAAAATATTTAAACTATATATTTAGATAATTTAAACTTGAAACCCATATAAATCTTTTAACAAGAAAACAGCAAATCAAAATTAATTTTACTCTAATTCGACATATTTGCACTACTTTTAGAAATAAACCCAAAATTAGTTCGATTAGAAAAAAGTAAATTCAAATAAACATCCAACACTGACTTATTTATCACATCTTTATACCTATACTAATAAAAAATACTTCCTATAAAATCAAAATGACTAAAGTGAAAATTAAAATTAAAATGCAGCTTTAAGAACGGAATCAGTTTTCCTTCAAATCTGACCTACTTTAATGATAGATAAAATATTAAAACTCGTTTCATCACTGGGCAATGTAGCAATTTATGAAAATTAAACTTAATTTAAAAGTGAGAACATTTAACTGGAAATTGTACCTGAAAAAGTTTTTTTTTTTAAAACTTAGTCATTGCTGTTTTTAAAATTTAACATTGTAAGTTTTTCTTTTATATTAAATGAAGTTTCTGAAAAGTTCTGCTAAGCTTTTTTTGAATTCGTTTAATTGATAATATAACTATTAGCTCAAATCTAAAGACATATTTTGTAAATTTTTTTTTACTAATTTGCGATTTATCCAAGCTAGTTCACTTGCAGACCACGTTATAAATGCTTCATTACAAATCCGGGTTTGTTGACTTAAATAAACCTATGCTTTTTTTTTTTTAAAAAAAATCATCAATTTAAACAGTTACAAAGAAAGCATTTTACTATAAGTGTGTTTAAACTCTAGGTTGATTTCCATTGTATAAGACATTTTGCAAATATATATCTGTTTTAACAAATTTCAATAAGCAATATTTCATTACTAGGTTACTTAGTGTGTAAAAATCAAAAGCGCATTTGAAAAAGCATTTTAGAAATCTTATTTTTTCGAAATTTTCTGAATAAAAATAAAGAATGAAATGAAAATTTAATAGTTTTGTATAGTGATACATCTGCAAGAAGTAGGCATACACTAAGAGTTTTTTTTTTCAAAAAAAGGAGATATTAAAAGAATGATTCAAAAAGGAACGACGTTAATAAAAGTCCTACCCATTCATTATCTTCATAAACAATAATTAAAACATTAATTAACTTATTATTTTAATACTGGAGATATTTTTCTGACTTATGAAGTTTATTCAATTTCAAGAGGAATTATCCTTTTTGGCATAAAAATCTTTTTCTTTCAAACTGGCGAGTTTTTTATTATAAATGAGTAAACTAAGTTATTCTAAACAGAAATGTTTGTCAACCTGCGGTTAGTTTGAGTAACACAAATCTGCAATTTCAAAAGGAAAGGAGAAGGAAAAAAAAAAAAAAAAACTAGATCAATGAAATAAATTTTTTCGGTTGTTTTAGTCTTCTTTTCGGTAGTTAATAATGATACACTTCCATTCCATTTTTAATAATATAATATCATGCATTTTTATGCCCTTACATAATTACATTAATATTTAGTTTTAAAGTAACTAATTGATGCAATCAATAAATTTCTTTAATTGCATCAATTTCTCACAGATCACAGAGCTTATATGAAGAGCTATTTAAAAAGTTTAATAATTAAAGCAATATTTAACTTTATAGTAAGAACTATACGTTTTTGCAATAAAATATTATCATGAGTGATATCTCATTTGAATAAAAATAAAAAAAACGGATAAAACATATTTTAGACTAAAATTTTGAAGGATAATCTTTTTCGATTCCGAAATTATTTTCACTTGCTAACTTCAGAAATATAGATAAGCAACCCTTAGACGATTTAAACTTTTATGCTCGTTTTTATTTTAATAATAAGCGCAAGGATCAAAACTACAGCACTCAATTCTTTTTTTATTTTTAATTATTTTTATGGCAACAGCTCTAAAATTAACTGCCGTTATTTTTGATGAGTTGAAGATTGGAAATATATGAATGTAATTCTTCAAAAAAAAAATTTTTTTTTTCAATTAAGATAATCGAAAAGTAATTTTTTTAAAAACATAAATATAATTTAAGTTACAAAATTAAACAACAATTAAAAGACACGTGAACATAACCATTCTAAAAATATTTTTTTTGACATATGGAGAGAAAAAAGAATTCGTTTTAAAAATTATTATCTTTACTAAATTTTTGAATATCAATATAATGTTTCTAAATTAAAAAAATCTATACCAATTAAAAGTACCGAATTGAAATTAGTTGTAATAAATAACTCATTTTATAATTTTTGTCAAGTGGGAGATTCAATGCAACAATTTATCAAAATAAGGTACATTTTTCAGATTAGCAGAATCTAGTCTAAGTACTATTGCAGTAGTAATTATCGTTCAAAGAACACCATCAATTCAAAAGGAGATGTCAAAAGATTGGTTATTTCAAGGGCTGTCTGTGTGTAAAAATAACTGCAGAAAGGAATCGATAGTCCATGATTTTTGATGGACTTTTTTAATTTCTCTATTAGAAAATCATGACCCCAAAAAAGTTAACATTTGTTGTTGTTGTCTTAGGCTATGAAAGCACTGGGGTGTGGGGCGATTGTTCTAGTTTTCCAGTGAGGCCATCTATGACCAAGAGTTCGACTTCGACATTCATATGTCACACCCGTTCATAGGGCGGACCCATTCCTTCATCCGCAGTTCGTAATTATGACCTGAACCAACGAACGATCAATCTCCAATCCAGCACCCACAGAGGCATAATTTGTTAAGAGAACATGGGAGACTTTGTGATCTGACAGATTTAACGTGCACAAGTCACCATTTACTACACGGGGAGTCTTCGGCCGGCTGAATTCGAACGCCCGTTCTCATGAATGTGAGTACAGCGCATTACCAATTAGGCTATCTCGGCCTACTTAACATTTATAATATAAATATGATTCGTCGCGACTGAAATTAATTCTGAATCAATAACACGTTTTTTTAAAAACTAGATTTTAGAGACTAGATGGAATAAACTAGATGGAACTAAAACTAGATGGAATAAACCGTGTTTGCAGAAATCGTAATTCACATTAGGATTTGCATTAAATTCATAAAATATAATTGTGTATATCGGCCAGTGGCCTTATGAACCTAAAAGAATTTAGAATGCGGAATGTGGGACAAGCGTGCGGGATTAATTCTCCTTCAGAAATAAAAGTAGAAATTATGAGTAAAAGTATGAATTAAAAAGAGTTATTGAATTCCGGAATTCAATCCCGATTAAATTTAACAGTTTCTAAATCTCGATACGCTTGAATTATTTATAAAAGTTATCTCGATTTTTAACCGGAAAATCACAATATATCATTGGATGCAGCAGAAATGGCTCTAAATAACATAGTTTTTTTTTTTTTTTTTTTTTTTTAAGTTAATCCGAGTAAACAAAGAATTTTGTATTTATTTCAAGCTAGATTTTAATTTAGAAAAAAAAAAAACGTAGAAATTACTGTAAAAACAGCAATGAATAGTTGCAAAAAAAAAAAAAAAAAAAAAAAAAAAAACATTGCGGGGAATTTTGTAGAATTAATATTTACGAATCAAGGCTTTATTTATGCTAAAATTCTAGCTTTTCAGATAAGAGAAGGAAATAAAAATTTGACAAAATTTGGAAAATTTCATATTTACTTAGCGCAAATTAAGCTTTACTAAAATTTTATGATTTCAAATTTCGAATAACATATTGGAAATTTCAGGAACTTCGTTTTTTAATATATTACTATATAAAGCTCAAAATAGCCATTTGTAGACACCCCAATTTTACAGAAATATTTACAACTATATATTGCGTATCCTAATTTAAAATACTTGACTATAAGCAATGCGTAACTATTAAACATATTTTTTTTCTATCACTTGTATTATTTTCAGATTGCATAGACTTGAAAATGAGGATAATTACGAGTAAAAAAAATAAAATTCTAAACCGGGTATAGCAAAGATTTTGTAAGAATCGGAAACATAATTTTGTTCAAATTAAGTGAGTTGGGATTTGTTTCAATAAATTTCAAAGTACTTGTTTAAAAACAGGATAAACCCTTTTTGAAAATATGTTTATATAAGTATAATTTGTCTTTGCAATAGGAATGACAGATTACAAATGTTTAAGTTAATTGTATAAAAATAATCAAAAAGAAAGAAAAGAAATTGTTTATGTTCTTCTTTCACCTCTTTCGGGCTATCTATGTTGTTATACTCAACCATCAATAGGTCATTCACAAGAATTCTAAATCACTTTTTTTAAAATTTGATTAATGAATGATTTATTTATTTATTTTACGTTTTAATTATAGCAGCATAAATTTTCTTTAGGGACGTTAATTTTTCAAATTTTAATAACCATCGTGAAGCAATGCGTCCTAAAGAGAACCTTTACGTTTTTCCTTTAAACAAATTCTATAATTTTATTTTATATTTCTTTGTGTTATATATAAAGTAAAAACTTCTTTTTGATTATTGGTTTCTTTTTGACTCTATGCTCCACTGATCATCGATAGAAAATGTCTACCATATTTACAACAGTTGAAAAAACAATCAACTGCTCATTGTTGCAGTTTTTATAGTAATTTAATATAACGTCTCGGTTATGTGTGAAACAATACAATTACATTTGGGTTATTTTTATTTTATTTAGCAATATGACCATTACCTTAAAACACAACCCAGAAACTTTAGCAAGACAGTCAACCGCTGTTATGATTGCACATTAAACCCATTGTGCTGAGACACATGGACATGAAGAAAAAAAAATCACTTAAATCAGAATATCGCATTTCTTTTGGCAATATGACTAACTTAGGAATGGTTTAAAATGCTTTTACATTAGTTAATATTTCAGTTTTAATCATTAGGGAAATATTGAGTTAAAAGAGTGGAAGCACATTTAAACAAAACACCAGTTACTCTTTTGAAAATATGACCAATTAATCATATAAAAGGGTTTTTTGATTGAAAAAGTTTTATAAAAAGTTTAAAAATAAACCTGAACCATTGATCAATGGCATACCTGCAAGTGACGTAGTGAGGATTTCTTGCTCCTAATTGGTTTTTGAAACGCGGCTTTTGTTTACTTTAGCAACTGTTTTATCTATTCTGTTTCGAGAAAGCCAAGCCCTTCAAGTATCAATTCTCTGAAGTGACACATTTTATATTCTTTCACAAAGATTTCAATTCTTTCGCTATTTATTTCTTAAATAACACAAAGATAGGCACGAAGCTATGTAGTAACTAATTATGCACAGAAGACTAAAACTAATTTTGCATAAACTAATTAAGCATCGAAGATATATTAACAATAAAATACATATACAATCCATTACTTCGAAATGCAGTATGCACAATCAGTCAATTCTAACCATTATTATTTCATTCTCATAATTTACGTGGAAAATATTTATTTCAAAAGTTAGATAATCCAAAAATATTTTTAAACATTTTTGCATATTATTTGTAAGTTTGAGTTTTAAAAAAGTGGTTAAAATGTTTTTCAGAGTTAAGTAACTGTCATTAAAGTGTTGTAAAAATATTTGCTTTGGAAAACCAAATTTTCCAAAGAAAGAATTTAAAATCAATAATCATGAACTATTCATGATAAGGATTTTTTGAAGTTGATTTTAGCATTTGCGTACAATTTTACATAAAAATAAATTTTAAAAAATGACAGTAAAAATGGCAATTATAACAGTACATGATTAGTCTTCAATTATTTAATTGGAAAAAAAATCTTTATTCAATAAAATTAGAGAAAGTTACTGATTCGAAAAATTTTTAAAAATAATGGTTTAACAATTTTTAAAACTAATATGCATATTTGAAGTGTTTTTTGTTAAGCATTGAGTGCACTTATATAATAAAACTGAATATTTACCAGCTCTATAAAATCATATAAATGATATGCTTCAAAATTGGCAATAATAATTTTATAATTAAATCTAAAACAAAATATTTGTTCGATTATACAAACTTTTCATCAATTTTTTAAAGTTAAACTCCTGTTCATCACAATTTCTACTTATAAACAGCTTTAAAAGTTACAAAATAAATTTATTTTTTAATATGCTTGAAATTCATCTACGAGAAATATTAACCAGCTTCATTTTATAGATAATTTGATACTTATTAAAAAAAAATATTAAAAAACATTTTTATCTGTTACAGCAATCTAATAAATTAACCGGTATAACCACTATACCTCTGTATAAACAGGTATTAAATTACTTAGATTCAATCTAAATGATTAAATACCCGTTTAAGAGTAGTTCAGGAGTGGACTTCTCTTACTGACCTCCCCACAGGAATAAAGGATGGATCCATTCCTTATTTCTCATGATTTCATTATTTCTTCATTGACCATAAAAATTTATTTAAAAATAATCACGATTCTAGGCTCTCTAGTAAATGACACAATTGCCCTCGGTTCTATCGGTAGCTCAGTCTTCTTAACTGAGCATCTGAGTTCAATATTAAAATGAAGATGGACGTCTAAATGTTGAGAATCAAAATTTGCTCTTTTACCGAAAGCAAAATGACTAAAGAAACGTCTTATAAATATAAAAGTTTCGATTTCAATCAATATAAATATAACATTAGTAAATAAGTATTAATATTAAGTTTTTAAGAATGACATTGGCTATCACGTCCAATATAATTCTATATTCTATATTATTATTTTGCATTGAAGAATGACATTGGCTATCACGTCCAATATAATTCTATATTATTATTTTGCATTGAAGAATGACATTTGCTATCACTTTCAATATAATTTTATATTCTATATTATTATTTTGTATTGAATTTAATTTCACTTGGCTATTCTTAACGACTTTTTACACTTTATTTGCCAAAATAATTTTTTTAACCAAAGTGGCTTATTAACAGAAAGAGAAAAAATATTTTCTGCCATAGACTCGTGAAAGAAATGTTTTTTTTCTAAAGTAAAAAAATAAGAATTTTGAAGCTAAAAGGGTAAAATTACAGATCAGTTCTTTAGTGCAGTCTTAAAATACGTGGACTGGAAATTTTATTGAGAAATAGAAATTTATTTTGAAAAAAAGAGCTTACTTTGTTCAAAAAAGTTTATGTTTACTGAATCAGGAACTTCAAAATTTTCTTTTAAAAAAAAGCTTTAACGTTAAACGCATACAAAGAATTACATCTTAAAAAATATACCCCTTTTATTTAAAATCAATGCACTTTGATCACATTATTCTTTTAGTTCTTTTTTATTTTCATTTTTTAAGCAGAAAGTTTTATAATTTTTTAATAATTTGAGTATTCTTGCAATCAAACTTCAGAATTTTGTTTAACGTCATGAGAATTTTGCAAACACATTTTCAAAGGAAAATCTTCAGTGAACGGGTATTTCAGTTGAGAAATTACTATGGGAATAATGAGTTAGCGAAATTAATTATTCAATTATTTATTTATTCTGGAAAAACTTGGTATTTAAGAGTGTCAGATAAATAAATAGTTTTATCGTGATAAAGATCACCGTTGTCTAGCATACACTCATTTAAGCAAAATTTTGAGTATTGATACCAAAAATAGATCTAATATTTTGCCAAATTGAAGTATAAAAATTGTGTTAAAAAGATTGACACTTGAATAGATTTTTTAGAAACATGTCAACCCAAAAATCTTCTTGATTGGTTTCCAGTAAATGGAATGACATAATTTTTTCCTTTGAAACTAAAGCTCCACTCTGCTTTTAAAGGCGCTCTATATTTTCGTAACAAAGACTTATAAATTAGAAAATAGTAGGTTCCACTTTTGAAAAATATTATCATAATATCCTAAAATTGTACTATTCATTGAAGTTAAATACAAAGATCTAATTAGACATATTTCACTAATCAATCAACCATTTGATTCAATGTTTTTTCATTACTGAATTTGAATCATTAATTGTAGTTTCAAATGAATCATTGATGATTTCATGATTTAAGTCTATAATTGTAGTTTCAAATGAAAATTTTAAAAGATATTAGTTTAAAGCATTGAAAAGGCTTCCCAATTTCATCATATTCTTCGAACAAAAAAATTTTTTTTTCAAAGATTTAGAATCGTTTTAATTCATTTTAAGCAACCCTATTATTTACATAAAATTTACTTCGTTAAAAATATAACTTTAACCGAAAATTTCGCAATTTCAATTATTATTACGAATTCTAGACATTGGAATCTCACTCACTTATTTGTAACTGTTTATAAAAGAAACCATATATTTATGGTGCAAATTATTTTTAAAAAAAAGATTACAGAATGCATAATTTCTGCTACTTTCAAATTTTACCTGACGATACAAAAAAAAGTTTATAACGTGTAAAATGCTTGAAAAAAAGCCAAACACTAGTAAAAAAATATTTAAAATTTTTTTAGTAGAAGTCTAAAATAATTTTTTAGTATTAGAAAATGTTAACAAAAAAACTAAAAGTGTTGCATAAAGTTACTATCATCGGGAAAAATTAAAATATTGTCATCGGTAAAATATAAATAATAAGATAATTAAAGTAACTATTCAATACAGTACAATACACTAAAAAAAAAGATTTTTCAGTTCCTTTTTCTGTTGAAGAGAAATACAATGCATGCAAAATAAAAGATAAATCACTAAGATAATCACTATCATACAATATTCTAAGACAATTTGCTTTCTTTTCTTCTTTTTTTATTTTTCTTTTCTTTTTTTTTAATTTTTTTTTTTATTTTTTATTTTTTTATTTTTTTCTAGTTAAATTTTTTATGTTTTTTTAATTTGTTTTTTTTTCTTCTTTTTTTTTTACTTTTTTTCTTAAATTTTTTTTATATATTTTTTTTTAGCAAACCGTTTTGTTTACAGAATAATTTGTTACACACAATTACAATCAGAAAAACACAAAAATAGCAATGGAATTACAAGAATATCGCATAATTCAATGGAGACAGGTAATAATTAAAAATTGGGCTGTTGAACTCCTAGTTCATAAAATTTTGAAAACAGAATGAAAACGTGCTTTAATTAATGACATTTTGTTTGAAAAAACTTCTGAATAACAGCATAAATGAACAAACAAAATGCAATAGGTTTCAAAAAAGTAATAAAATTAAACACATTAGTAACTATAAAATTAAAAAGAATTCTTTTAGTAAAAATGAATATAGTATATATTTAAAAAAAATCATATTATAATGGGTATATTGCAAAGCATACTTGCTTATGCAAAAATTATGAGAGATATTGAAATGAGATAACTATAAATTAATAACGTGAATAAGTATAAACGTATTCCAAAATGTGCAATATGTAAGAATATGGCAGTCAATCAAAGAAATTCTTTAAAAAATACATTTAAAGAAATAAATATTTAAAAAACATAAATATCATTAAGAATTAAAAACTTCACAACCTTTTTTTTTTTGACGAGGCGAAATAAGGTTCTTTAATGGAATGAACTAACTACAATTAAGTGATTTAAGTAGATACAAAACATTACATTCAAAACATATAAGAATATAAATTCAGGCTGTAAACAGTTTTTTTCAAAGGCAATGTTAGAGAAATAAAAAAAAGTAAAAAAGAATTTTAAATAAAAAACTCTAAGCCGAATTATTATTTCTTTTTTTCTTTTTTTGATGTGGTGAAACATTTTCTGTTATTAAAATTATTATAACTACTTTATAAATATATGATATTATTGCGTGATTGACAACATTTTTTGAGCAAAGCAAGGAAGTTAATATAAAATGTTAAAAATAACTTTTAATTTGTCCAAAAAAAAGAAATTTTTGTTTAAAAAGGAAACTAATTTGCTACTAAATGAAGAATGTCAACATTTTTCTAGTGAATAAGAAAAACAATAAATAACAAAATCAGAATATGACAGGAGAGCATAAATATATTTAAAACAGAAATGGGTGTAATTACTGAAGCAATAACATGCAAGTTTTGTAAGTCTAGATGACATAACATGGAGTTCTGTAAAACTGGATGCATTCATAAGAAAGTTCTGTATATTGGTTAGCTGTCTAATGTTTTTCAATCACCCCCATGTTATTTAGTTCATTAGCTCTATTCTATGCCATAAATGGGTTTACATTGTTATTTGAAGGAAAATGTTAGGTTCAATAGAGAAACTACTTGACGTAGGAGTTGGGTCGGGAATTGCACTATAGTGCAATTCCCAGAACAATGCGGCAATCAATTCAGGGAAGCATTAACTGTCCTGATTCTACTTGCCACTTGGATGATTCACTTTAGTTACCTCATATTCTAGTGTAACTGTTATGGCACAGTTCCTGGAACAATGTGGCATTCTATTCAGAATATCCAGATTCTACTTGCCACTTGGGTGATTTACTTTAGTTACTCCATATTCTAGTTGGTATAGACCAAGCCCTGGAACAATGCGGCATCTTTAGGGTAACATTATGTAACTGTCCAGATTCCACCTGTTACTTGGGTGATTCCTTTTAGTTACACCATATTCTAGTTGCTATGGTTCAATTCCTGGAACATTGTGGCATTCTATTCAGAAGAACATTAGGTAACTGTCCAGATTCTACTTGCCACTTAGGTGATTCATTTGCACCATATTCTAGTTGTTATGGTACGATTCCTGGAACAATGTGGCATTCTATTCAGAAAAGCTTTATGTAACTATCCAGCTTCTACTTGGCACTTAGGTGATTCACTTGCACCATATTCTAGTTGTTATGGTACAATTCCTGGAACATTGTGGCATTCTATTCAGAAGAACATTATGTAACTGTCCAGATTCTACTTGCCACTTAGGTGATTCACTTGCACCATATTCTAGTTGTTATGGTACGATTCCTGGAACAATGTGGCATTCTATTCAGAAAAGCTTTATGTAACTATCCAGATTCTACTTGCCACTTAGGTGATTCACTTGCACCATATTCTAGTTGTTATGGTACAATTCCTGGAACATAGTGGCATTCTATTCAGAAGAACATTAGGTAACTGTCCAGATTCTACTTGCCACTTAGGTGATTCACTTGCACCATATTCTAGTTGTCATGGTACGATTCCTGGAACAATGTGGCATTCTATTCAGAAAAGCTTTATGTAACTATCCAGATTCTACTTGCCACTTAGGTGATTCACTTGCACCATATTCTAGTTGTTATGGTACAATTCCTGGAACATTGTGGCATTCTATTCAGAAGAACATTATGTAACTGTCCAGATTCTACTTGCCACTTAGGGGATTCACTTGCACCATATTCTAGTTGTTATGGTACAATTCCTGGAACATTGTGGCATTCTATTCAGAAGAACATTATGTAACTGTCCAGATTCTACTTGTCACTTGGATGATTCACTATTATCAGTTTTATAATGTCTTTTACATCAAATATCTGTTTTCCGATGAAAATGATCGAGTCAACATTTATTTAGCTTCAGTAGATTTTATTTTTTAAATATCAAATAAGATATCAAGAAATTTTTCTAACAAGTATTCTGCAGAACTATTTTCCTTGAGAACAAATATCACTGGAGGCCTGCTTAGGACAGGATTTGGAAAGACAATATATCAACCCTTTGTATTGAGAAAGTTTCTGAATGGTTGGACAAGACAAAAGTTTTACTAATCATATTCTTTTCGCCTATTTATTAGGGAAACAAGAACTCCCTCTTTTCGAATGTTCTTGATTAATGTTTTAATGTTTTTTTAATCTGGATATTTTAGAGTGAAAAACCTTAAGCTGTGGCAAGAATCTTCTCGTTATCGATAAATTTCTTGGGCATCTCAGACGTGAAGGGGCAAGGTATTGTGCTACATTGTTGAACAACAGATCCAAAGACATAAATATTTTACTATCTTCGTTTTTTGTTTTGTTTCTGAGAAGTTTATTCTCTACGCACAACTTTTATTTGAGTTAGATTACGTATTCTTTCACTATTTTATTAACACAATCTTTCTAATCAAAAGATAACTTCATTTTGTTTCAATGGTAAAAGCGATGGTCAATAGTTTGTTTCAATGTCTGAGTGGTAAGACACTGCTTTAAATGGTTCATGTGCAGGTAGCTCTCTTTCTCCAAACGATAAAAATAAGCTAATTAGTATTTTCCATTTTTTTCTTTGCACAACTAAGATTAATTAGTCCTGGATGAAAAGCTGAAATTTGAGATCTACAAATGAAGGCATGGTATCGATACATTTCTCAGGCATTGCACGAGTAAGGGGACAGTACTTTGCAAAATTATTTATTATCTGTTCTTTTCAGTCCTTAAATCTTTTCCTCTTTATAAAATTTTCTACTTAACTCTTCAATTCCTCTTAAATTTTCTTCTTAATTTCAAAAGTGCGTGAAAGAAATTTAAAAATGTGTTTCCTTTTACCTCAAGCTTCTTTCTGGGTGATCTTTAATCTCAATAGTTAATGTAAATGGAAATTTTTAAGTAAAAGATCAAAACTTGGAATACAAATGAACAAATATCGCCGAAATGTTTCTTAGGTACTGCACACGTCAGGGATCAGTTCAGTTCGAAGTTTTTCAAGTGCAACTATCTCGACGATAAAAATGATTCAGTTAGTATCATCGTTTTCTTTATAATCTAAGGCACTTAATAACCGAAAATGAGTTCCAGTAGACATCATCACTTACTAAAACACGCAGATCATCAGTTTCCTTGTCTTGTTAATAAATCTACTTTCTAATTGCTTTCAATCTTTCAAAATTTTTTATAATATTTTATTTTCAAGCTATTTTGTTGATATAGTTTCAGGAGTTGATGCTGCTTTGAGTTTTTCTGTGGTGTTAGTGAATTTGTCATCATATGAAATATATATCGATGGCTCGTTGCACAAAGCAGTTTTATTTTCACAAAATCTGCAGCTTCATAACCCAACTCAAAGGTAATTTAAAGCTGCCTGATTTAAGAATGGCATATTTGGGGGTGATCGTGAAGTTCAGTCTAAGGTTTCAGATTTCACAAAATGTTAATTTATTTTCCATGAAAAAAATAACACTTTTTTTAAGAATGACAAACAATACCACAGCTTCTACTTAAAATAATCAACATATACATCAAATTTCATCCCCAAAAAATTATTTTCTGGCATTTTTTCAATTATGTAATTAAAACCACACCTAAGTATAGAACTACAAATATTCCTGGCGTTAAAACATATTTTAGAAGAAACATCTTAGTGGCCAAAAAAATAAAGATTAAAACCTGAAGAAGGAAATTTTTTTTTTTTTTGGCAATTTCCTAAAATTTAAGTATATTTAAAAACTTTAAAGTAAATTTAAATAGTCCAAAAAAAATACAAAAAACCTACAACAAGATGCCATGATTGCCTAAAACAAGATTCTCAGTTTCAATTAAATTATAATTTGTTTAGTTTGCCAGAATTTCTCGATTCAGATTCAATAGCACCAAAAGATTAATTAGATAAATGCCATTAGTTAAATAGTGACCAAATGAAGAAATGAAAAAAAAATTTTTAATCCAAAATTATATTTGGAGATTTTCTATGATAAGAAAAAGTTTTAATTTCCATCTACTTTAAATTTAAAAATTTTTTTTAACATTAAACAGAAAACTACTAAATCTAACAAAAATAAATGTGTTTTATAAAAAAAATAATTACAATTTCTCAAACTAATTAAAATATATTTTTCACTTAATATATTTTACGTGGAAAATTATTTAATAAACATAATTATGCATGAACAGGGATTCTATTAAATAGAATTTAAAGGCAATTTTTCACATAAAAACGTAACGACATACAGTTTGCATATTAAGTATGAATTTTGTTTTAATATTTTGATAAATTTTTTAAAAATTTTGTTATAAATTTTTTTGTTTATTTTTCGTTTTATTTTGTTTTCATCTTTTTTATAATTTTTATACAAACTGTTGGATCTATTAATTCGCTAAATTAAACCTGCCATTTATGTTTGTCAAATTAATATAATCAAAACGTGATAAAGATTGCCGTTGTCTAGCTTACGCTCATTAAGGCTTAATTTTGAGTGTTGGCACTAAAATTAGTTTCAATATTTTATTAAAGTGAATTAACAAATTGGGTATATTAGGAATTACTTTTAAGAAACAGGTTTGTTAGATATAAGTCAACTCCAAAACCATTTTGATTGGCTTCCAGTTTTTCCTCAAATGGAATGACATGTTCTTTCTACAACTAAAGCTCCACTCTAATTTTATTAATTTTTTTCCTTCTACTTATATCAACTTCATGACAAATACTTAAAATTAAAAAAAATAGTAGGTTCCACTTTTGAAAAACATCCTCTTAATAACATCAAATGGTACTGTCAATTAAATTTAAATACTGAAATCTAAATATGCATAATCCACTAATCAATCACCCATTCGATTCACTGTTTTTTTTTATTGATTGATTTTAGAATTTGATTCGAGTTTATAGTTTCAAATCAAACTTTTTAGAAAGAGAAGAGTAGAGCATTTAAAAATACTCGACAATTTTATGACATTCTTTGAATAAAAAATTTAATGATAGAATTATAAACAATAATTTATATAAAAACTTATTTTGTAAAAAAATACATCTTTTACCTGAAATTTTTTAGTTCAAATTTTTATCACGGGCTCTACACAATACAATTCACTCAATTAATTATAAATGTTGAGAAAAAGTATAAATACTGATGCAAAGATGAACATTTAAAAAAATATTTATTTAAAATATATTATTTCTGCTATTTTCAAAATTTTTCTTTTTACAATATAAGTTTAAAAATTGTAAAATGCTTGAAAAGTAATGAATCACAAAATAAAATAGAAAATTATAGATGCTTAAATATAAAATTATTTTAGAAGTCTTCGAAATAACTTTATTAAAAAATATTAAAAAAAAATATTTTCATCGTTTAAATAAAAAGAATAAAATAATGAAAGTAATTTTTCAACACAGTACTGTACACTAAATACAAAACTGAATAATATAAAAGCTGTAAACTCTTTTACAATGACACATACAATGGATGCAAAATATAATAACAGACAGTTTGCTTCTCCTTTAGTAAATTTTTTTCTGTTTCTATTTATTTTTATTTCCGAGTTGTTTTATTTTTTTTTTCAAGTTTTAATCATTTTTTTTATTTTTTTTCATTTTTTCAAATTTTCTTAATACTTTTTAGCAAACTGTAATGTTGTTTAGATTATGATTGGGTATTAACAAGAACAATCTGGAAAACATAAAAATTACAAAAAAATTACAAGATTTTCATGGAGGTCAAAAAGCTGATGTATATAAAAATAATGAATATTAACTAAATAGTTAAACTGATAGTTCAATAAATTTAGATAATGAAATTGTTCGTCTTTATAAAAGAGCATTTCTAATCTTAAAAAAATATAAATAATTGCATATTCAAATAAAATGGAATAAGGTTACTATTAATATTTTATAAATATTATAAAATTTTGACATTTAAAATATGCATTCAGTCCGCCAACAAAATTAAAAAAAAATAAATAAACAAATTTAAGGAAATAAAAAAAAGAAAAAGAATTTGGATTAAGAAATTATGCCCCATCTTTTTTTTTTTCTTACGATGGGGTGGAATGGATTTTCTTAACAGAATGAACCAACTAAAATCAAGTGATTTAAATATATATAAAAATATTACATTCAAAATATGTAAGAAATTTCATTCAGTCCGTTAACAAATTTAAAAAAAAAAAAACACATTTAAGGGAATAAAAAAAGAAAAAGAATTTGGAATAAGAAATTATGCCCCATCATTTTTTTTTTTTTTTACGATGGGGTGGAATGGATTTTCCTAACGGAATGAACTAACTAAAACAAGTGACTTAAATAGATATAAAAATATTACATTTAAAATATGTAAGAAATTCCATTCAGTCCGTTTAAAAATTTAAAAAAAAAACACACATTTAAGGAAATAAAAAAAATAAAAAGAATTCGGATTAAGAAATTATGCCCCATCTTTTTTTTTTCTTACGATGGGGTGGAATGGATTTTCTTAACGGAATGAACTAACTAAAAACAAGTCATTTAAATATATATAAAAACAATACATTTAAAATATGTAAGAAATTCCATTCAGTCCGTTAACAAATTTAAAAAAAAAAAACACATTTAAGGGAATAAAAAAAGAAAAAGAATTTGGAATAAGAAATTATGCCCCATCATTTTTTTTTTTTACGATGGGGTGGAATGGATTTTCCTAACGGAATGAACTAACTAAAACAAGTGATTTAAATAGATATAAAAATATTACATTTAAAATATGTAAGAAATTCCATTCAGTCCGTTTAAAAATTTAAAAAAAAACACACACATTTAAGGAAATAAAAAAAAATAAAAAGAATTTGGATTAAGAAATTATGCCCCATCTTTTTTTTTTCTTACGATGGGGTGGAATGGATTTTCTTAACGGAATGAACTAACTAAAAACAAGTAAAACATTTAAGGGAATAAAAAAAGAAAAAGAATTTGGAATAAGAAATTATGCCCCATCATTTTTTTTTTTTTTTACGATGGGGTGGAATGGATTTTCCTAACGGAATTAACTAACTAAAAACAAGTGATTTATTTAGATATAAAAACATTACATTTAAAATATGAAAGAAATTCCATTCAGTCCGTTAAAGAAATTAAAAAAAAAAAAGACATTTTAGGAAATTTAAAAAAAGTAAAATAATTTGGAATAAGAACTTATGCCCCATCTTTTTTTTCTTACGATGGGGTGGAATGGAATTTCTTAACGGAATGAACTAACAAAAAGCAAGTGATTTAAATAGATATAAAAGTAAAATATGACCCACCCTTTTTTTGACGGGGTGCAATGGGTATTCTCTTATTAAAAGTATAGGATTTAAATATAAAATGTTTATACTATCTATTAATCTGTCAAAAAAAAAATTAAAAAAATTATTTGCTGCTAAAAGAATAATATCAACAGTTTTCTCTACCAACTAAGTAAAACATAATGCATACCACATTTTAAATATGACAAAAAAATATGTATATGAAATAACTCTCACATTCCTCCATAAAAATTAAACGTTTTACTAAATATCCCTTAAAATTTACATAGAAAACACTTCAAAAGAAAGCACTTCGAGATTACAAGCATTTAAAAAAAAAGAATGTTATAAATTAACTAAAGGATATTGTTCTGTATTTTTTTAAATAGTCTAATTTTTTTTATATAATCTCCATTTTATTTAGTTCGTTGCTTCTGTTATTTGGCATCAATTGTTCGGTATGGTGAAGACACTTGACGTGTGGGGGAGTTGGGTCAAAGCTGCTTTTATCAGATAATTGAGCAAATCTTGAGAGAACTCTTTAGTATTTTGTAAAATGTCATTTGCGTCAAAAGTCTGTTTTTCAGTGAAAATGATTGATTTAACATTTGTTTGAGCTTCAGCAGTTTTAATTTCTTTAAGATCAAATAAAATGATCGGATTCAGCAAAAGTTTTACTAATCATAATCCTTTCTCCAACTTATTAAGGAAACAATAAATTCCTTATCGTTTCTCTAAATACTCTTCATCGAAAATTGTATGTTTTGACTAATTTCAATTGTTTTTAAAGCTGGATATTTTATAGAGTCAAACCTAAAGCCGTGGCAAAAATCCCCTCATTGTCCATTAAATTTTTGGACATCTCACACACAATTGGGTATACAGTATTGTGCTACATTGTTGAACTGCAGATTCAAACGACTAAAATAATTTGGAATATATATATTTTTTTCTCTCTTTGTTTCTGAAATTATATTCTGTACTCATCCAATGGATACAATCACATTAACTGTCTTTTCAATCAAAAGATAATCACTTTATTTTCTTTCAAAGGAATTCAGGCTATTTGCAACAACTTAATCTGTCACAACTTCCAAATTAATTTTTGTCTGATATGCTGTTATAATATTGGCCTAGAATTAAGGGTAGAAATCTTGTTTAATATTTTTTAAGACTTATTAAACTGGAAATTTCAGAGTGAAAATTCAAAAACTGAGGAATACTCAATAGTTGGTTAAAAAGACCGTTGGACGTTGATGACGTGAATGGTAAAATACCGTGCCCACTTTTTTGAAGCAATAAAAATAATTTGACTAGTAACTTTGGTTATATTTTCTTTGCAAAGCTAAGATTTATTATTTCTGGATGGCGGAACCAAAATTTGAGCTCTTACTTTGGACATTATCGATTTCATGTCACTGTACCATTCAGTTTTTAACAATCTCCTCGCTTCACTTAGTTTCATTCAAATTAAAACTGGAACTATTGACAATTTAACTGTCTCAACTTCTGTTTTTGATATATTAAGTGTGGTGATTCACTTAAGTGTGGCGACTGTAGCGAGTTTAGGTGATTCACTTAAGTTACACCACATTCTAGTTGCTATGGTGCAATTCTTTTAACAATATGGCATTTTATACTGAAGAACATTATGTAACTGCCCAGATTCTACTTGCCACTTAGGTGATTCACTTGCACCATATACTAGTTGCTATGGTACAATTCCAGGAATAATGAGGCTTTAAATTTAGGGTAATATTATGTAACTGTCCAGATTCCATATGCCACTTGGGTGATTCACTTCAGTCACACCATATTCTAGTTGCTATGGTTCCAGTTCTGGGACAATGTGGCATTCTATACTGAAAAACATTATGTACCTGTCCAAGTTCTACTTGCCACTTAGGTGGTTCACTTGCACCATATTCTAGTTGATATGGTACAATTCCTAAATCAATATGGCATTTTATTCAGAATAACATTATGTAACTGTAATGTGAGTATGTAACTGTCCAGATTCTACTTGCCACATAGATGATTCATTTGCACCATATTCTATTTGCTATGGTACAATTCATGTACCAATGCGGCGTTAAATTTGGGGTAATATTATGTAACTGTCCAGATTCCACCTGCGACTTGGTTGATTCACTTTAGTTCACCATATTCTAGTTGCTATGGCACAATTCTTGGAACAATGTGGCATTAAATTTGGGGTAAAATTATGTAAATGTCCAGATTCCACCTGCCACTAGGCTGATTCACTTCAGTTATATCATATTCTAGTTGCTATTTGGCCAGTTCTGGAACAATGTGGCATTCTATACTGAAGAACATTATGTAACTGTACAGATTCTAATTGCCAAATAGATGATACATTTGCACCATATTCTAGTTGCTATGGTACAATTCCTGGAACAATGTGGTATTAAATTTCGGGTAATACAATGTAACTGTCCAGATTCCATAGGCCTCTCGGGTGATTCACTTTAGTTACACCATATTCAGTTGCTCTGGTGCAATTCCTGGAACAATGTGGCATTCTATTCTGAAGAACATTATGTCATTGTCTAGATTCTACTTGCCACATAGGTGATTCATTTGCACCATATTCTAGTTGCTATGGTACAATTCATGAAACAATGTGGCATTAAATTTGGGGTAATATTATGTAACTGTCCAGATTCCACCTGCGACTTGGTTGATTCACTTTAGTTCACCATATTCTAGTTGCTGTGGTACAATTCTTGGAACAATGTGGCATTAAATTTGGGGTAAAATTATGTAACTGTCCAGATTCTAATTGCCACATAGATGATACATTTGCACCATATTCTAGTTGCTATGGTACAATTCCTGGAACAATGTGTTATTAAATTTCGAGTAATACAATGTAACTGTCCAGATTCCATAGGCCTCTCGGGTGATTCACTTTAGTTACACCATATTCAGTTGCTCTGGTGCAATTCCTGGAACAATGTGCATTCTATTCTGAAGAACATTATGTAATTGTCTAGATTCTACTTGCCACATAGGTGATTCACTTGCACCATATCCTAGTTGCTATGGTACAATTCCTGGAATAATGAGGCATAAATTTACTGTAATATTATGTAACTGTCCAAATTCCATATGCCATTTGGGTGATTCACTTCAGTCCCACCATATTCTAGTTGCTATGGTTCCAGTTCTGGGACAATGGGGCATTCTATACTGAAAAACGTTATGTAACTGTCCAAGTTCTACTTGCCACTTAGGTGGTTGACTTGCACGATATTCTAGTTCATATGGTACAATTCCTAAATCAATATGGCATTTTATTCAGAATAACATTATGTAACTGTAATGTAAGCATGTAACTGTCCAGATTCTACTTCCCACATAGGTGATTCATTTGCACCATATTCTAGTTGCTATGGTACAATTCATGTAACAATGTGGCATTAAATTTGGGGTAATATTATGTAACTGTCTGGATTCCACCTGCGACTTGGTTGATTCACTTTAGTTCACCATATTCTAGTTGCTATTTGGCCAGTTCTGGAACAATGTGGCATTCTATACTGAAGAACATTATGTAACTGTACAGATTCTACTTGACACATAGGTGATACATTTGCACCATATTTTAGTTGCTATAGTACAATTCCTGGAACAATGTGGCATTAAATTTAGGGAAATATAATGTAACTGTCCAGATTCCATAGGCCTCTCGGGTGATTCACTTTAGTTACACCATATTCAGTTGCTCTGGTGCAATTCCTGGAACAATGTGGCATTCTATTCTGAAGAACATTATGTAATTGTCTAGATTCTACTTGCCACATAGGTGATTCACTTGCACCATATCCTAGTTGCTATGGTACAATTCCGGGAATAATGAGGCATAAATTTACTGTAATATTACGTAACTGTCCAGATTCCATATGCCACTTGGGTGATTCACTTCAGTCCCACCATATTCTAGTTGCTATGGTTCCAGTTCTGGGACAATGTGGCATTCTATACTGAAAAACGTTATGTAACTGTCCAAGTTCTACTTGCCACTTAGGTGGCTCACTTGCACCATATTCTAGTTGATATGGTACAATTCCTAAATCAATATGGCATTTTATTCAGAATAACATTATGTAATTGTAATGTAAGCATGTAACTGTCCAGATTCTACTTGCCACATAGGTGATTCATTTGCACCATATTCTAGTTGCTATGGTTCAATTCCTGGAACATTGTGGCATTCTATTCTGAAGAACATTATGTAACTGTCTAGATTCTACTTGCCACATCGGTGATTCACTTGCACCATATCCTACTTGCTATAGTACAATTCCTGGAACAATGTGGCATTAAATTTAGGGTAATATAATGTAACTGTCCAGATTCCATATGCCACTCGGGTGATTCACTTTAGTTACACCATATTCTAGTTGCTATGGTACAATTCTTGGAACAATGTGGCATTAAATTTGGGGTAAAATTATGTAACTGTCCAGATTCCACCTGCCACTAGGCTGATTCACTTCAGTTGCAACATATTCTAGTTGCTATTTGGCCAGTTCTGGAACAATGTGGCATTCTATACTGAAGAACATTATGTAACTGTACAGATTCTACTTGCCACATAGGTGATACATTTGCACCATATTTTAGTTGCTATAGTACAATTCCTGGAACAATGTGGCATTAAATTTAGGGAAATATAATGTAACTGTCCAGATTCCATAGGCCTCTCGGGTGATTCACTTTAGTTACACCATATTCAGTTGCTCTGGTTCAATTCCTGGAACAATGTGGCATTCTATTCTGAAGAACATTATGTAATTGTCTAGATTCTACTTGCCACATAGGTGATTCACTTGCACCATATCCTAGTTGCTATGGTACAATTCCTGGAATAATGAGGCATAAATTTACTGTAATATTACGTAACTGTCCAGATTCCATATGCCACTTGGGTGATTCACTTCAGTCCCACCATATTCTAGTTGCTATGGTTCCAGTTCTGGGACAATGTGGCATTCTATACTGAAAAACGTTATGTAACTGTCCAAGTTCTACTTGCCACTTAGGTGGCTCACTTGCACCATATTCTAGTTGATATGGTACAATTCCTAAATCAATATGGCATTTTATTCAGAATAACATTATGTAATTGTAATGTAAGCATGTAACTGTCCAGATTCTACTTGCCACATAGGTGATTCATTTGCACCATATTCTAGTTGCTATGGTACAATTCATGTAACAATGTGGCATTAAATTTGGGATAATATTATGTAACTGTCGAGATTTCACCTGCGACTTGGTTAATTCACTTTAGTTCACCATATTCTAGTTGCTATGGTACAATTCTTGGAACAATGTGGCATTAAATTTGGGGTAAAATAATGTAACTGTCCAGATTCCACCTGCCACTAGGCTGATTCACTTCAGTTGCATCATATTCTAGTTGCTATTTGGCCAGTTCTGGAACACTGTGGCATTCTATACTGAAGAACATTATGTAACTGTCCAGATTCTACTTGCTACATAGGTGATACATTTGCACCATATTTTAGTTGCTATGGTACAATTCCTGGAACAATGTGGCATTAAATTTAGGGTAACATAATGTAACTGTCCAGATTCCATATGCCACTCGGGAGATTCACTTTAGTTACACCATATTCAGTTGCTATGGTGCAAGTCCTGGAACAATGTGGCATTCTACAGAAGAACATTATGTAACTGTCTAGATTCTACTTGCCACTTAGGTGATTCACTTGCACCATATCCTAGTTGCTATGGTACAGCTCCTGGAATATTGAGGCTTTAAATTTAGGGTAATATTCTGTAAATGCCCAGATTTTACCTGACACTTGGGTGATTCACTTAAGTTACACCACATTCTAGTTGCTATGGTGCAATTCTTTTAACAATATGGCACTCTATACTGAAGAACATTATGTAACTGTCCAGATTCTAATTGCCACATAGGTGATACATTTGCACCATATTCTAGTTGCTATGGTACAATTCCTGGAACAATGTGGCATTAAATTTCGGGTAATACAATGTAACTGTCCAAATTCCATAGGCCTCTCGGGTGATTCGCTCTAGTTACACCATATTCAGTTGGTATGGTTTAATTCCTGGAACAATGTGGCATTCTATTCTGAAGAACATTATGTCATTGTCTAGATTCTACTTGCCACATAGGTGATTCACTTGCACCATATCCTAGTTGCTATGGTGCAATTCCTGGAATAATGAGCCTTTAAATTTAGCGTAATATTATGTAACTGTCCAGATTCCTCCTGCCACTTGGGTGATTCACTTTAGTCACACAATATTCTAGTTGCTATGGTGCCAGTTCTGGGACAATGTGGCATCCTATTCTGAAGAACATTATGTAATTGTCTAGATTCTACTTTCCACTTGGGTGATTCACTTTAGTCACACCATATTCTAATTGCTATGGTGCCAGTTCTGGGACAATGTGGCATTCTATTCTGAAGAACATTATGTAATTGTCTAGATTCTACTTGCCACTTAGGTGATTCACTTGCACCATATCCTAGTTGCTATGGTACAATTCCTGGAATAAAGAGGCTTTAAATTTTGGGTAAAATTATGCAACTATCCAGATTCCTGCCACTAGGGTGATTCACTTCAGTTACATCATATTCTAGTCGCTATGGTACAATTCTTGAAACAAGGTTGCAATCTATTTAGGGGAACATTCTTTATTTTCACCTTATTCGAGTACTATGGCACAGTTACTGAACAAGTAAGCTTTCTTCATATGTAATAGTCTACTTCATTTCATATTCTACTACAACTGTCACAGTTCATTTCTACATTAGCTTTAATTGTTGATCAATTGAGGAATTGCTAAATTCTTTGTATATATTTTCTGCCTCGAATATTTTGTGAAACATTTTTTAATTTTTTCTCTGGCAGTACTAATCGTGTTGATTCTTTCCCTATTCACCCTTGTTAAAATCTCAGATTCCAAACTTTTTCCTATTAATAAAATTCTCCTTTCAATTTATTCTAATTTCTATTATTCTTAGGTACCTGGATGAAATTTAGAATATGTTTCCTTTTATTATCAAGCATCTTTCTAGGTGATGTGCAATCTCAATTTTCAATGTAACTGCAAATTTTAAGAAATAGTTCAAATTTGGAGCATAAATGAATAAATATCACCAAAATGTTTAGGTATCGCACACTTAAGGGATTGGTACAGTTCGAAGTTTTTAAAGTGCTATCTTGCCGTTTTTTAAAAGATAAAAGGGGTTTAGTGCCTTCGTTTTCTTTTTTAGCTAAGGCACTTAATAATTGAAATTAATTTCCAGTAGACATTATCACTAAATTGCTCAATTTTTTGAATCGGTAAGGCCATCAGTATTCCTTAATCTTGTTAACTAAGCTGTTTTCTTATTGTGTTATGAGACTTTCAGAACTTTTTATCAATTTCTTTTTCTTTTCGAGCTTGTTTTGTCCGAAGCGTTTGAAAAATTCTATTTGACGTTTCTTTGTGATTATACTATTCTTGTCATTTCGCACATTCAATGATGTCAAACTGCAGGGATTGTATTGAATTCCTCTTCAGGAGGGTCGCATGTTGATAAGTCCTTACATAAAACAGTTATTTTCAGAATATCTGCAGCTATGTGACCCAACTCGAAGTAAGGCATATTTGGGAGAGATCATGAAGTTCAAAACTTTCATTTTTTCACAAAATGTTCATTAGCTTGTTCATAGCATGAGGAAATTAACTTTTTTTAAGAATAATAATCAATATCACTGCTTCTACTTAAAATAGTCACAATACATCAACATTTTATTCTAAAAGAATTTATTTACTTGATTTTTTTTTTTTTTTCATTTAAGAAATTAAAACCATATTCATTAAGTAATTAAACCACACTATAAAAAATACAATCAGATCTTATTTCACAAGACTCTAAGAAAATAGAAGAACTGTAATAGGTATTTAGTGTACAGTTTGTGCGTATTATTCTGTTAGCATTAAAAAACTTAGAGCATACAAGTTAAACAGACACTACATTTTTAATTCTTTGAAAAACCCTCATTAAAAGAAGCTATTTATTTTCCCAGATAAATTTTTTCTTAGATATATACAAAAACTATAAAAAAATTATATATAAAAAAACAAAAAAAAATTTTTTTTTAAGAAAATAATATTTAAAGCAAATGGCATTATTATATGAATATTTTAAAAATTATTGAAATAACTTTTAGTTGACGAATCTGGTCTTTGCCACCAGTTTTGACACTTTCAATCTCAGGTTATTTAATTAAGTTATTATATTTATAAATTTACAGTTATCATTTCAAAAACAAATTAAATCTTTCAAATCATCAATATTTAGAAATTGCATTCATCGCTTAAATATTTTAAAACTGAGAAATTTTTCCAATTTCAAAATAAAGAGAACAGTTTTGTTGCTGTATTAAAAGGACATTATTCAAATATAGTGGAACCTAATCTGTCCTTTTCAATTTATATAATATTTTCAATGATATTCTTTTTATGAAATGTTTATTTAGAAGACTGATATTTTTTTTTTAAATAAAGTACTTTAACTGTAAATAATGTGAAAATACGTTTTTGCAGTATTGCTTTTTAATACTTACCTTTGTAATGTGCAAAATGTCATCCATCGCAGAAAGAGGAGGTCATCAAAACGATTATGGATATCCCACCTCACTTCGTTTTCTTTTAAAAATATTGAATAAATAAGGAGTTGGTTCTAAAAATAAACTATCATGCCATATTCAAATTTATGCCTATTATGACCATCGCTAGATCGGTCTTTATCACGAGCAAAGTTAACACTTAGATAAATAGCTAAAATAAATTTTTTAAGAGCTCACACGAATATATTTTGCATTCAGCAATTATAATATGCAAACTGTTCTGTCTAGTAATTGTAAGTAACAAATAAATATTATGATACACTGCAAAAAATACATTTCAATCTCATCTCATAAATCTCTCGGAAAATAAAAATAAAAATTTAGTGTGTAACATACGTGTATATATATACATTTTTTAATCTTAAGAAAGCTTAAAACATAAAAGTTACATTAACACTATTTATTCATTCTTTAAAAGAACATAAAATAAATTTGGTCTAGTAATTTGAAATAACAAATAAATTGATACACTGTGAAAATATAATTCAGTCTTATCTCATAAATCTCTTTCTCAAAAAAAGAACTGAAATTTTTATCAACAACGTGTATATTGTTTTTTAATTTTAAAAAATCTTAAAACATAAAGGTGTGTTGTGAACACTATTTTTTTAATCTTTAAAAGAATATAAAATAAATGTTTTATTTTTCAAATCATTTTTTTACATAATTTACTATAAAAATTAAATTACAATTAAAAAATTAAAAAAAAAACTAAATATATTTAAGAAAGTCTATTTAAAACAAATGGCATTATTATATTAATAGTTTAAAAATTGTTCACATAATTATTTTTAACGAACATTAAAGTTGGCATCAGTTTTTGATAGTTATCTTTTTCTTTTCGTTTTCTATCATCGAAATATTTAGTTTTATTATTGAGTGAGAAGAACAAAAAAATTTCTGTGATCCTTTAACACAGTCCCCCAAACATGTATAAAAAAATTTTAAAATAGGCAACAAACAAGAATATGAATATCAAATTTCTGCAAACCGCTCAATACTTCATTTTCTTTTGAAAATATATAAATATGGAGTTCTTGTAAAAAATTTTTTTAAAGAAGTATCATGCATGACTTAAATTTTTGCTTGCTATGAGTATCGCTAGACATATTAATCACGGACAATTAAAAAACAATTAGTTAAAAGAACAAAAAGTTAATACGTAGATGAAGCAAGCATATATCTTTTAATAGTAGTAAGAACTTTAGATTTTAAATATATATTGGCAGGAAAGGAAAACAGAAGATCCATCGTGTGCGATCGTTGAAATGTTAATAAAGTAACTATGAGCATAATTTTTATGTAAGTTTTGAAAAAGAAAGTTCAACAAAATGAAAAAAAAGACATCTAAATAAATCAAAAACAATTTTACACAGCTCAAAAAATTAGCTAATTTAAGTTGCTTATTACTGATATACTTATAAATTGTTAGTTACGTGTATACTTCTAAACTTTAAAATTTTATAGCTGAAAACGAAGAACTCTTTCTAATCAAATGAAGTACACGTATATGAGAAAATGTTTTTCGTTAAAAATTTAGATCATACTGGAATGTTTTTCCATCTGTTTTTCTAATTGTTTGGAATCAATTAGCAACTAAATAAATCTTCTAGTGGCTGAAAATACCCTTTCTCTTACGAAAGACCTTATCTAGTCGAACATTTCGAGTTATTTTACTACGGAATTTTCAATACGAAATTTCAAACATGATTTTTTACTATAAACGATTTAGAATAACGATTAAAATGGTTACTGGAATCAAAGTCATTTTTATAGTTGGACACTCGACATCGTAAGTTCATACACAAATTTGACAGCTTTTCCTGCCTAATTGAAAACGGAGAATTTCGAATCTAAAACAATTGAAAAAACATGATTTTCTTAGTCTTAAATGTTTTATGTACCATGAATATTAATTGTTCTTAAGATTTTATACTGGAAGTAAATGTTTTGGATATATCAGTCTTTTCCCAATTATTAATGGAATTCAGAATACTCTTCTTCATTGTTCGATTAGTTTAATAAAATACTTGAGGCATCAAACTCAAGACTTTTCGGAATTATAAGATATCTGCTTTTTTGATAAAAATATACATTTGAATAAAAAAAAATGATTGCTTACGTTTCTCATTTATTAAATTTATTTCTTTATAATTATATAACTATTTCGCTACAGAAATCAGAGACATTTTTCAGTTTTCAAAAAACTATAATTAGCAGAATTTTTTTCTAATTTACTATTTTATAATACTTGTTATAGTCTTTCTTAATAAATTCTGGGCATACTAGAGAGCGCTGGATCAACGAAAAGGCGAACATTTCTTTGTGTCAATTAAAAATCTTTGAACCTTATGCTAATGTATATCACGATTTCTGGGAATTAACTTCACATTATTCATAATTGAAGAATATTATTGTGATATTCTAAAGATTTAAATTTTACTATATTGTAAAAAGTTATTTAAAAGATTTGTTAATAACGTATTTGTTTCTATTATATTTTATATACATAATTATACCTGTATATAAAAGTCCAAATAAATTTAAAAACTTTTTTAAAAAAATTTAAAAAAAAACTGCTTTTAAAAATGGGTATAATACATTAAATCAACTTTATTGCGTCGAAATTGAAACGAAAAAAGACTTCTTATTTTTATTTCTTTATTATTATTCTTTACTTTTATTTTTTATTTATTATTAGAAAAAAAAATTAAACTCCTTAAAATAACTATGATATCCAAAATGATTATTATAATTTTTCTTTAAATAAAAAATAAAATTAAGACAAATTTCAAGCATACATAAAAAAAGCAAGTGCTACCAACATGTTTATTTGGGAGTGAAGAGCAGGAAAATATACGGATAATGCTAAAATATTTGCATAAAATAAAAATACTTTTATCATTTTTGATCCACGAACTCGCATCTAAAATACCAACTTTAAACATTGCGCTTTAAATTATTTATAACAACATCAAATTAAATTGCGAGAAACATATAGATCATAAATCTACTTTCTGTGCTATTTAAAATAAAATTAATACCTCTTCGGTAGGTCATAGTAGTCGAAGTTTTTAATTAATTCTTTAAGTTGTTCTTAATTTCCGTTTTTTTACGGAAACTCAATTTCTTCAAAACATAAATTTTGTTTTAAAAAATATGTAAATGATGAAGGAAAATATAACCATGATTTTTTAATTTCATCACGAGATTTAGCTTCAAAATCTCCTTTTTGTTATCTTTTTTACATTTTATTTATTATTTATTTCCTATTTCTTCAAGTTCTGAGACTAATCATATACTGATATACTGATTAAAAGAATAAATGTTGATATTAATAATACTGTTTAATATGATTTATTTAATTAAATAAATGGTGGCAAAAACTAAGTCTGACACCAAAATCAAATTGAAAGCATGTACAAATTAAATATTACGCAATTTTCTTTAAATAACCATATATTTTTTATTAAATTGATTAGCTCTTAGGTTATAACTATATTTGGCTATTTAAACAAGTTATTTCAGCTATTATATGATAAATAAACAGTAATTTTCATGATAAAACGTTACTTTTCTAGCGAAGGAATTACTTTTAATAGAATATTGTGGAAAGACAAAACTAAAGTAAGTTTGAAAAAATGTCACGGTGTTGGTTCACAGATTTCTACACGAGAAACAAAACTGCTTTTCAGAATTGATTAAATTCTTTCTTAAATTATTTTTATAGGCAAACATGTAAAATAAAAAATAAAAATAAAAATTTAGGCCTACAGTTGACTTCATTTAAAGATTATTCGAAAAAGTTTACATAGTAGTTTCCTTAAGCAGATGATTTTTTAAAATTATGTTTCAAAAGAGGTAATGAATAAAAGATATTGTTTGGCAGACTTAAAAAACCAGTATAAGTATTGATTTCAGATAAACACCAAATAAAATATTAATTTTCCTAAAAAATCAACTCACCACACATACAGAAACTTTAAAGAATAAAATATATTTACAAAAAAAAAAAAAATAATAATAATACTTTAATTCTTCATACCTAAGAGAACAGACAGTATATATGCTTCCACTCTTTATAATAAAACTGCATAACTTACTATTACCGAATTGAACTTAACACTAAAAAAACTAACTGAACTAAAAAAACTAAAGCATCTATAAAGCATCAAACGCATAAATTTTTTTTAAATATTTAAAATATATTCTCATTATAATAATGATTACACATTTATATATAAAAGTTAAATGTAAATGAAAAATCTTATTTAAACTACAGATCAAAATCCTATGAGTGAAAGAAAAAGCAAATATTAATTCTGTTTGCGTTCTAAAAAGAAACCAATAATGCACCCAAAAAAAAACAAACCTAAATTTAAAATAAAAATTGTACATTTTCTTAAATTTTTTTATGTAAATTAGTAGAAAATTTGAAACATTTCATTAAATGCAAATATTTAATGATATCTCTAAAAATCTAAACTTGTTCCCTTTCAGTTAAGAAAAGTTTTACCTTAAATTACATGTATTTGAATTTTAAATAAAGCATTTGATGAAAACAAATGCAGATTGAACGATTAAAATAACAAAAATAAATACTAAAAATGTGCGTAAACATTTAAAAGAAAAAATATTAAATATAGGTAAAGATTTATACTAAAAATTTTAGATAATAATTAAAGAAAATTTTTACTTTTGAACTAAATGTGAATAAGAAAATAATTCAATAATTGATCCAACGAAATATTTTTTAAAAATGATTAAGATAAACTACATGCAAACTTCTTTTTTTGCGAGAATTTATATTATATTTGTGTTACCAAAACATCGCCTTACAAATTGCACTTGAAATTTATAGAAGGACCTTAACTTAAAAAATATATGTATGGATTAACTTACGTTTATTAAGAACAAGCTTTGAAGTAAGGCTTATGCTACATTCTCTTGAAAGATTGTTAGTAGAAAAATAACATTTTAAAAGATACACCGGTAGAAATTTCCAATAAGTTTTATAAATTTAAACCTTTAATTTTGGCAATTATTAAAAACGTAGCGAATTTAAAATAACTGTACACATACAGGCTCCAAAACTAATATATTGCCCAACATGCTCGAGGCAAGTAAAAATTCCGCTCACACTCCTCCTATGTACGAGAGGGTATATAGAAATAAAGATATTTCGAAGCATTTGTCATGCTAACCATATATTTTCTATCCCTTCACGATATTGCGAATTTTTTTTATCCCTTCAAATTAATGTCTGCGCACGCGCTATGAAGCTTAAATAACGGTGAGGTAAAACTAGCACCGCTAAGCAAAATTCTTAAAATTTAATCAGTAAAACCGAAAAGTACCGATTAAGCACTCTATAAATTCTGACAAAAACGCTAATATGCCTTATTGGAGGCGTATAAAACTAATATAAGATTAATATGAGGAATAAAACATGCTTATTTGACAAGGCCTACATTTCGCTGAATTGTATGTAAACGAGAAACTTATAACTGACATAGGAAATGAAGAAAATTTCTAAGTCGTTCTTATTTTTATTAAAAAAAATAAGTTTACTCTTCTCTTTGTTACGTGAAAAAAAAATAATAAATATTAAAATTGCAGTACGAGAGGGAGTTTGATTTTGTAACGCTACGTTAACATGCACTTGAATGGAATTCGACAATGTGATTTTTTTTTTACGAATTGCTTGAATTTCACTTTAACTTAATATTCTTACTTCTTTTTACTGTATTTTTACAATGAAAAGATTGCGTGGAGCAATGAGTAACAAGATTCTTTAAATGAAAAGTTTAAAGCTTACACAAAAACATGCAAATTACTCAGTCTAGTTTATTATTCATATTGTTTTATTATATCTTTTTATTTTTCAATTTAAACTCATTGTCAAAAAGGAATATGCGTCAAATTTTAAGTCTTTTCAAGATTTGAATCCTGGAACGAAAGGAGGCTATCCCCAAGAATTTTATATACTAGCTTGTATATCATAAATTTTAGATTAATGTTTCATTATTCAAGATAGGAAATATGTAAAACACATACAATTTTAAAATAATTGAGTTATCAATTAAAAAATTACATGATGTCTACTTATTAGAAATTCTGGTAACGGACCTGGTAGTGATAGTGTTACGCTTGATCAGACATAGACAAAAAGTATCACAGAAAGCCAAGAAATAAATGGAACTAACTATAGATTTATATTAAGGCTCAATTTATCTTAAGTAATATCCATATTTAATGTTTATTTTATAATTCTTCAGCATTTAAGTGCTCTCAATGGTTTATTACAATCTAAAAATTTAAATCATGAACTTCTGAACGTTCCTATCTTGCAGTCAACTAAACATAAACGCTAGCAGTCAACTAAACATATCAAAAGTTTAAATTTTACTGAATATTATTACTTGAATGCAAGAAAATTCTTAGTCCATCAAGTTAATACTTAATTAAAAAAAGAAAAAAAAATTTAATTGACATTTTGATTAAAACAGCCTTCCTTTGAAAATTAAAAAAATACAAATGGTTGCTCATCATTTCAAGATCCTACATGATATTTTTATGGAATACATAGCTGGGCAAAAATCAATAAGTATTAAATTTTAAAATTCTTGATAATTTATGACTCAATTATAAATTTAATTATAATTCTTTAAAAGTTTATTTTCATTCATCATTGATCTTTGTTTGAAAGAACAACAATGTTGACCAGTTATTAATTACAGTACTTTATTAAAGGTGGTAAATTGGTTGAAAATTATTAAAATTTGACTCGAACTACCATAAAATTATTATTAATAGTTTGTGGACCACCAACTGATATAATACGATATTATATAGTTTTCATTTTTGATTATGTTTTTTTTTTCTGTGTTTACCCAAAATATAGTTCATTATTACAATTTGAACATTACACATTCCCCGCATTATAATTTCTTTAAATTTACTTGATTAACATTTATTTGAAAAAAAAATATAGAGATACGTAAATGGACCGGGTTAATAATAACTTTTAGTTACCTTTGGTAATAACTTCAACATTTAATAACTTAACCTGGTAATAATTTTATTCTTTGGCCAGTGATTAAATTTTCTCAAATTCCACTTCTATTGTAAAGACAACAGACAATACTTTATTATAAAAACTTATTAAATAATATTTGTTAAGGTGATCATTCGGAAAGAAATATTTCTGTTATTTATCAAAAAACCCTTTTACGAGATTGTATTATAAATTTCCTAAAAATCTCAGCTGTAAAATTCTCAACTATGACTTAATTCAGGCTTCATTTTAGAATCATTCTTTTAGGATAGAAAAAAAATAACTTTTCTTTTAACGCAGAAAAAAAAGTTTTACCATATAGATTAGAATTTTCACAGAATAGTTAATAATTTTTAGGATTGAATATCCGCCTCCCTTTTAAATGTTTTCAAATTTATTTTTTCCAATTAGTCTCCGATGTGATTCACATTACTTAATTTGATCCTCGTTAAATGAACTAAATATAAAAATTTAGTTTTGAACCAATGAATACAAATACTAAAAGATAAGATAGCAAGCACACAGTAATTGCTCAAAAATTATTTTTTCTTTACAAAATATTAAACACAATGTACATTTTTTTTCTTTTTTCTGCAATGCATCCACGAAAAAAAATCGTGGACTAAGTTTAAAATTTGTATTGAAACAAAAATTGGTTTAAAATTATTTTATTAAGGATAATTTTCTAAAAATTAAGCACAGTAAAAAAAAAAGAAAGAAAAAAACATGGTATAGATTAAACATTAACATTGGCCACTGAATGTCAGATCGACGACCGAAACATTGTCACTGAATATATAAATAAGTTAGAGGTAATTTTCATGCCTATGTCATATGTAATTCTTGAAAACTTAAATTTATTAAAATGATTTTGAGTAAAATTGAGAAATATATGGATTAACCCCATTTGCAATTAAAACAATGTATAATATTTTTAAAAAATGTGCGGCCCGAAAAATAATCTAATTAAATGTTTTTAAAATTTCCTAAAACTTAGTTAACATTTATTCTCGATACTGCCTACAAAAGTTATTAGCATTTGTTTAGACCAAGATGATTTTTTCTTATATTTAATAACATTTTCAGTTAATGTAGTATTTAATTGTAAAAGAACAAGAAAAGATTTAATTTGTTTTCACCAGCTGTCTTATAAATAACCAATTTCATTGCAAGTAATCTATTTCAGAAAATGCAAGTGATCGAAGTTAAAAAATGCAAGTGAACTAACCATAGTAAACTGATAAGAAAGAAACTTCTCTTCTAAAGGAAAATTTTTATATCTAAATATTCATTAAACAAAAGCAATAAGAAATACTTATTATAATTGATTTTCTGTGTACAGCTTTACATATAAACTCAATTTTCTAGTTGGTAGGAGAGAAAATTAAATGAAATAAATATTTTTGTTTTAGGATTAACTCATAAAATTATAAATGAAATCGTAAACAATTTTGAGTGTTTAGTTATATGAAGAATAAAAAAAGGCTTCTCTTCAACTTCTAAATTCTAGTCAAGTTTGTTTAGTGCTGTTTAGATAGATACTAAACAAAAATTGTTAATATTCGATACTTTAATAATAGATACTTTTAAAAAAAGCTCACATTGCCCAGTGAAATAGTGCAATCGCAATATTAATAAACATCAAACGTATATTTGGTATGCAACTAAGTAACACCTATTTTAAAAGGAAGAATTTGGATGTTTATGTCTATCTCTATATTATAACTCCAGAACCCTCTGTGCTAGTGTTCTGAAATTCATATAGTTGCAAGGGGAAGGTTTAGTTCTCTATCCTGAAAATCGCACAAAAATTTACTTAGTCCCGTCAAAACAGAAGTTTAAAAAATAAATTCTACTCGGTATTTGATTCAGTTTTTTTAAATTTAAAAGAGAATATCAGTGGGATATTTGCTAGCTTAAAACATTAATCAAAACAGGAGTTTTTTCAAATTTTTTAATATTGATATTCTACGAATTTATATGTAATGATTCTATTTAATTTTTCGACACATGGGGGCTAAATTATCAACGTGTTCAGCACGTAAGGGTTACGTCACCACTTTAGTATTTCTAAATTTACTGAAACCACCTTCTCTTGTAGTTACTCCTTTAAAACGTGTTCAATAAGGCTAAGTTAAGTAAAATCAAGGATAATTGAAAAAACAAATAAATTATGTACTAAAAAGCAAAACTAATTAAAAATTAGTACTAATTTACTTAAGGGAACCGTATAAAAACACCATACAATTCTTGACGCTAATAAAGTGTAATTTTGGTAAAAGTATAATGGTAATTCATGTTGCTTAAAGTGCCATGTATATTGATATGGGTACCGAGGTATTTATTATAGGTACCACGGTAATTTGTTTGTAACAGCCCCTTGAGAGGGATAAACACGAGGAAAATTACTTGGTTCTGTTAAATTTTGATTATCATGAGTTGACCATCAACAATATTACGCCATATGATACTCACATCCAGATAATCTTTATTTTAGAAAGATACATTTTTGAAGTGTTAATCGACCCCCAACAATTGAATATTAAACGACTTTTTTTTTTCATGCGTATTGAGGAGATGTTCCTGTTCTAAGACAAAGACAAAGCCTCAGTAGAAACTGAGTTAAAAAAAACTACCGAAGTCTTAAAGCGCGTAGAGCATTTTATACTTTCAAAATGTTCTTCAGAAGGGCCTTTCCAAAACTCGTAAGCACCCTTTTCCCTTCATATCACATGGAATCGTTTAAAAAATTTTAACTTTAAATTAACCATTATAATTAACTTGATGAAAATAAAATTAACGATAGGATTAAATTTAATGTAAGCTTACAAGCAAAAGAGGCAGAAGCGACCACTGCTAAGCTCAAACAGCATGCCCAAGCTTTTAAAAACAAAACAAAATTCTAAAGAATTTCATAAATTTAGATCTTAAAGTAAAATAAATCTTCCCGCAACAGCCCAGTGTGAGCCACAGGGGTTAAAGAATTTTGACTCCATTATTTGCCGATTAGCAGCATGATTGTGGCAATCAGGTCAGCAATGCGAACTTATTTTTTAGATAAGTTTGTACCCAATGATCTGAAATTGAGCGGGCGTTAAGTCATGACTGAGGATCTAACCTTAGTTCATAACTTATCTAATTATTATTGAGATAATAAAAGAGAAACTTTTAATCGCGAAGGGTGAGCCGTGATGGTTCAGAAAATATAGCGCTCCTTTCCACTAAGGTGAACCAGGTTCGGATCCCAGGGTTGGCTGATCGAAATGAATTTTGCTCCCTCCTTGCACCGACCGTTTTGCTGGCATAAAATATTTTAAGCGGTAGACAGATCATAGATTAGATTCCCCTTGCCGTCGAGATGACCTTCGGAAGAATTCGGGGTTTTTCTCTCCAAGTAACGCAAATGCGAGTTAGTTGCGTCAAAACGTTCTCCACAAAGGCTAGTTTCCCCCCAATCCTTAATCCAGGATATCCAAGTCTTCTAGAACCATCATTGTTGTAAACCCAGAATTGTGTTGGCTGCTTAACGCCGGTAAGAATATAAAATTGTAAAGGGTAACTTTCCTTTCTGATATTGAGCCGGCAAATAGGCATGAAGACTTATCTTATTCACAGGGAAAATGTGCCTTTCCATAGCGAAAAACAGATTTTGATTACAGAAAATTATTTCACTCTTTCAGATAGGTCTTTTTAAAAAAAAAAAAAAAAAAAAAAAAAAAAAAAAAAAAAAAAAAAACCTCTTCTTAACTGTACTTACAGTAATTATTCATAATTTTCTAAATAAGTGTACATTAAACGCCTCCTTGATTATCCTAATTCATCTCAGTTTCGTATATTAATTATTATTCCAAGAAAATTCTGGTGCAGCAGAAATTATAAATTGGATCTATTAAGTTTTGTTTTCAACTTGACGAAAGAAAATATTCTACTTTAATTAGCAATCTGCCAAGCTTTGTTTGGGATGTTTTTTGTTGGCTTGATGGTTATTTTTCACTAGGAAAAAAGTTATAACTTTAACCTTTTCATGCATGGGAATTTTCAGATTTTAGTTAAACATCACCTAAGTAACTACAATCGAATAAAGAATTATATTTCAATTTTATATTACTTTAAGAACAGTGGTTGCTTAAAAAAAGATGAAACGTTTACATTTTAATGGTTTTTAATTTTTTGTAATGAATAGTAACAGGAAAGGGTTTAGTGGTTTGTTAATGTTCCTTTATATTTAATATTTATGATTAAATTTTTTATATTTAACACTTTTTTGTAAAAATGGCAAGAGAAGCCGTTAAAAATAAGCATAGAGGATTGGGAAAGTTAATTTTCCAGATTATCATTATTTTCTTGGGAATTTTGGTAAAATTTTTCTCACCCTATTGCGTCATCTGATTGGAAATAGTCATTAGAACTATTACAAGTATCTAAAACACAAAATTTGCTAATAGTTTATTCTTGACAGAATTCTAGGTCAGAAAATGTAAAATTTTTGTTCAAACTCAGAATTTTTGCAATTAATCTCTGCTGCTCCGTCACTTTAGAGTTGAATCCAGGTTTAAAAATTAAAGGATGTGATTCAGTAAAAGTTCGATATAACGAGTACGGTTTATCAAGAGAAGTTCCCTATTACATCAAAGTTCCAAATCGTCGTCAAAATACTAATATTAAAGGTGCGAACATTAAAGGTTTATAACGAGTTAAAAATTACTCGCCGTTTGATATTGCTTTTAGGAAAATACAATTGTCTGCAAGAAACGTATCCTCTTCCTTAGATACGTTTGGTTACACCAAGCAGGCTTGCTGTATTAGCAAGTGACATTAAATGCATCAACTTTCAGCTGCTTCAGTGAGTAATATGTAGAAAAATGGTTTAAATTGGATATATTATTAATTTTTAATATCGATGCAGAAAAGCGAAAAACTAATATAGTTTCTTTCATACAAATTTCAACATTTTATTTTATAAATGTATGAACGACCATCAGCTAAATTATATTTTTCCTAATAAAAGGCAAGTTCTGCTATTTTTAGAAATTCTGTTTCAGACTTAAAAAGAATGCGCTTTTTGTTAACGAAATATCTATCACATATTTTAATTTTCTTTCTAGACTATTTACTAAACTAAACATTATCTGCTATTAATGACATCAAGAGGTATTGCCTTTATTTAATTTTTGTAAAAAAACTGTTACAATTTGGAAAATTCTTGCTCTAACATATTGCATGTAGACCTGTCCGTCTTGCATAACATACAAAGTGAATTCAGTTTACAAAATTATATGGAAACTAGTCTACTCTTTAGATTATTTTAAATCAAAATACTTGCACACAATAAAAGAAAAAAAGATGTTAGCATGTCAATTACATTATTTAGTCTTTTTTTTCCTATTTTGACATAAAAATATATTTTCTTATTAGTGACACTCCTATCTGTTATTTTGAATTGTCATTATAAAGAACTTTTATTGTATTTTCAAATTTTAGAATGGTGACCTTTTATTAGAATCGCTATTGCGGTAAAAAATTACAAAAATAATACGCTACCCTGTTTTTCTCCACTATCCACTAGAAGTCCATAAAATGGAGCTTGTATCGAAAGCATGGAAAAAATAAGGTATTGCACTCTTAAGTAACGCAACTCAAACTTGAGTTATGTACAAATTGGGCATCCAAAAATCTTTCAATGAATGCGATTTTGAGAATTAAATGTTACATTGAATAAATTTCAAATTTAATAACGTTGCCATTATTGAATAAATTTCTAATCTTATAAAATTCGTACAGTATTAGTCTAGAACATCAACAGAAGTAAGTTTTAGATTCGAATCAGAATCTTTCTCGGAGTCGTGCAATGAAAGAGGCTTATTGTGAAATTCTGTTAGAAGACACATAAATTCTTCTATTGTTCTAATTGTAATAAACAAAAAAGATTCGAAAGATTATTTTTTGCAGCTCGTTGAGTATAACGCTAAATAATTAAAGAAAGAATTTAATTATAAATAACTATGGGTTTCATCCACACCAACATGTGAAGTTTGAGAAATATTAGTTAACTAAAAACGAAATATAGCCAATAGTATACAGCCAATAGCTATATATAACCAATAGAATTTCTTCAAAAATTATTAGCATGACCATTTTGTCAATCTGACATCTTTTCAAATCATTTGTTTGTAGTGGTACACATTTTTTTTTTTAATTATAATGTATCAAATCAGAATCGTGCATTAGAGTTTTAGCTGAAGATTAGAGTTTAGCTAAAAGAAAAATATTTTGTGAAAGGAAATTCTGTAGTATTTGGAGGGGGTATGGGTTGTGAATCTTACGTAATTTTTTTTTTCTTCAGTATTTCGATCTATATTTTTTATACCTATTTTTTTCCCTAGTGGCTTGTCTTTCTTTCACAATAAGCACTTTCATTTTTAGGGTTTCTAACATATAATTAACCCCTTTCGTCCTTCCTTCATTCTTAGACCCTTTCTCCCAAAAAAATAGGTTACCATTCAAAAAGAAAAAAAAACTTATTTGCATGTTTTTAAAATCACATTCATTTATAGAAGGAAATACAACAGCCGTTTAAGATTTAGCTAAAGATATAGCCACCAGAAATTACAAAATGAATGCAGTTAAGTATAAAAAACTGAAGATGTGAATTATTTAAACACCGTTACATGGAGGCTTATTTTACTTCATTTTTATTTAATTTAATATTTCATTATTAGAATACTTTATCTCATTCGTCAGCAAATAGTATGATTATTATCGAATTTCTTATGGTTATGTAGCTTGTATAAAGCGATGCGTATCATTACTACTCATTTACAAATTTTTCATAGAACAATTTCATAATCTCACTTTTACATAGTCAAGTCGTGAATTCAATTCGAAAATTACTTTCAAAAGTCTTGATTGAAAGTTTTGACTTTTTTAAGGAACAGAAACCCTTTAAAATGTTGAGATGCTTTGAGGAATTGAAATTTTAAGTTATGTTACACACCAAGATATAAAAAAAGAGAGTATTTTACGTGTATTTACTGTAGTTTTAGATAAATGTAAATAATTAATAATTAAACAAATGAGCACTTTTGATAAAAACACATGATAAAAAACTGGTTTTAAGTGTTTAACAAGAAAAAAAAAAATACCTGAAAATAGATCCTCAAAAAATTTCATTTTCGGCAATTTATGACTTTTCGAACCTTTTTTTGAAAATTATAAGTAATAGGTTTCCCATTATATTTACGATGGAAAGTTTTCAAAATATATTTTTAAATGCATACAAATATTTGCTTATCACAAAAAAAAAAAAACACTTTAATTTCGGATTCTTTTTTTGTATTAGCCTTTCTCGTTCTAATAAAGAGCTTTTCAAAATAGTTGCCAAGCTTTAGAAAAAAAGCTTTAAATAAAAGCATGTTTGTGAGACATAGATGGAACATTTAAATGAATTCTGTAAAATAATTTTTTTATCATTTTCTGTTTATTTCTTTTAGTTTAATACGCATCACTTTATCCCACTACAACATAAGTTTTGATCTAATCTGAAGGGGTAAAACTTTTTTCCTCTTCTTTCCCCGAAAAATTCTATTTCCCCATAAATGATGAGATGGAGTTACTAGATATGAACAACTACTATCAAAAAGATATTTAGACAATATAAATACAATATAAATTTACCTAATCGCGTGTGTAATGCTATTTTAAATTTAAAGTTAATGATTTAAAAAAAACAAGATGTTAATAGGTGAAAAGATTAAGAGAGGGAATAAGGAAGAGTTGAAAGATACAAGGTTTGAAACTTAAATGTATAACAAAGTTAAGCCTTTTAATTTAAAAAAATGAAAAAGTTGATTTAGTGAAATGGTTTCACCACTGAGTCTACTTATACCTCTTACGAAATGTCATACAACTTAACATACAATACACACTACCACTCATATTATACTTTATTTCAATACTTTTTAGTAAAGAAATACACAACGAAAAATTATTGCATGATTGTAATATTTTATTAAAATAACGAAACATTTACATTCTTTAGTTCATCAACTCCGGGATTTTACTTTTAAAAATAGCTAGCGATTCAGTGATCTTTGACGCAACACACTCTAAGCTTTACATGAGTTATTCCAAAACATTCAGTTGCACTGAATCTACACAGATCAACATTCATAGATTTCTCGTGCACCTCTTTGAATTTTCTTCGAATCATCAAACAGGGCTGTGTAGTCTAGCCATACCCTATTCTGATGCCCTTTTTTCTTATTGAACAATATTTTCTACAATAAACTCGAATTTTGTTATTTTCGAATGAATCAATTTTTTGACCAATGGAGAACTTTATAAAGCCAAGCACAGGTGACGAAAGCTGTTAAAATTCGTAATAAGTCTTCTTAGTTCTGATTTACTTTTAAACCTTATCTTAAAAACCATGTATTTATATAACATTGTAGTGCTTGTACTGTTTACAATATGAGTTGTTTACCATTCAATTTATAAATCAATTTAACTTCAGCTCTAGATATAAAAGAAACTTTATACCGTGACATTTGTTTACTTAAAATGATTTATGGATCTTGACCTTAGAGTTGAAAGAATACAGAAAAAAAAATCCTTGCAAATTTAAAGACAAAACTCAATATTAAAACTCACTGCAATATCAATCCTGCTCGAACATCGAACATAACATAATCAGATGAATACACCGGGAATTTTTGAAATTCTGTTAGAATCTTGTTTACGCTTAGTTCCCTATCTATAGCATGCCACACGAAGTTGCTGTGACATCATTTAAAGTCCATTTTTAGAGAATTGTTATACCAAATATTACTTTACAAATCATTGCAGAACTTTATCAATACTTTAAAAAACATATGGCATTTTAATAATTCAATAACGTACTTTTTCCTTACAGATCATGAGGGCAATCCTTGTGAATTTAGTGTTGACCATTCATGCCGTTAAGTGTTTTTCTTGCTGACACACAGCGTTTCCAGCCGGTGACAAAGTCTGCCTAGTTCCCCTTGGTTCCATCACTTCATGAATTAGACTGGATGTTCTTAACATATTCCGTTTGGAAATCACACAAATATAATAACAAAATAGACTTTATTTTCCTGTTATGAGGTTTTCCAAAAGCGCCAAGAACGAGAATGCCTTTTTGGTATCCAACATGCCTCTCAAAGAGATTAACAATGATAAACTCAACATATCAGCTTGCCTCTCAAACTTCAAGCTATAACCAGTTTTAATCACCTTAGACATTTTTCCGAAGGGTATTTGGGCAATATAAGACATTACTTCAAAGGATGATATTTTTTAATCCATTTGTTTAGCCTTGTCCACTTATGAGTACTTTATAGTTTTTCAGAATCAAAGATTTTTTCCATGCAGAATATAAACGATAGTTTGCAGTCGAAACATAAATTTATACTTAAAAATTCCTTTTCCACAATCTCTAGAATCCAGTTTTGCTTCATTTCGAAGCTTACGCCTTACCAATATCATTCGAGTAGTTTGTAATATGTGAATTAATAAACACTTTTTGTTTCACAGCTGCTACACTCATAAACGGTAGTTCTAACCATTTTCACGGCCAACGCACAGCCCAGAAATAAATGGAAACGGTTAGACAAAAACAATAGCTAGAAAAAATAAAAAGTATATCACCATGAATAACTTTTGTTCAGATAATAGCAACTTACGAGTGTTAAAAAACAATCTTAACGGTTTAAAGGGTTGTCTTCAAGCACGCTAATAAATAATAACTATTAAATGAGTAACGAATTCAATCAAAAAATATACTTTTTCTGAAAAAAACATACCTTTTAACAAATTTAGATTTCTGATTATCAAACAGATGGGGGCGGGATGACATCTTGAAATTATAGTCTCAATGGTTCAGTGAGGAAAACAGTGGAAAGTTTGGGCTCCTTAATGTTAATATACGTTTTCTGCCGTATCGAGAACTTTTTTTAAAGGAGGGAAATAACATTTGCATTCGATTATATAATTCATTTATCCAAATATCCATATGAAAGCCTTTTTTAATAATTATTTGTTAAATTTTTTAATAACTGATGAAGCAGTAGTAGTATTTTTTTAATTAACAGTGGACTAGAACTGTAAAAAGGGCTATTGGCGGGAGTTTGAAAAACATCAGCGAACATCATTCGAAGACATACAATCACGATTTTAAGCCTGTGCAGAGAGGATGGCACCCCCCGCTGACCTCCGAGCTAAGTCGAGCACTTTAAGGTAGAACAGTTGAATGAGGACCGATGCCTCGCACTCTTGGTCCTTCCTCAGGATGATCTATGTATGTATAGTCACTCACCCGCTCACTGAACATTGCCAGTGATGTTCGACTTCAGTGATCTACTACTAAAAATTTACAAATACAATTCAGAAATTTTGTTTTCTATTCGTTCGATTAAGTTCAAATTTTGAATTTTGTTATTTTAAATAGCTTGTTTTAAGATTATGTGGTAAAGATTAATAATATGTAATTAAAAAATATATAAAAAGGCTAAGAAGCTTAAACTATCGATTCCCTTGCTGACTCGACAATGAGGACAATATTTTTTAGTTCGTGGCTTTTCTCCCCCCCCCCCCCATATTTTTATGATTAAAAAATCTTACTCCGTCGAAAAAAAAAGACATGTTTATGAAAAGAAAATCTTATTGTAGCTGATTCCGAAACTTAGAAAGTTTTAATATTTGAGATCAACCTTTACGACCATTAAGATCGGTTTTTACTACCTTAAAATTCGATAATAAAAGCAAAAGTTATCCAGTGTGATTTCATGACTTGCCATACCAAACTACGCAAAACAAGAAATAATGTAATCGGAGTTGTATTGAAATTTATGAGTGGTAGGTTTCATGAAATAGCGGCCAAAATAAATCACCAATCGATTTTCTGGGGATTAACTATATTTTAAATTCTTCTCAAATTCAGCGAAATTTTAGATGAGATAGATAATGTGATGACGAGTTTAGGTGTACCCAGATGAAAAAAAACAACAGTTATTTGTAAGGAAACTTTATTACTAATATTATTATTACAGTTCATTTAGGGCAATAAATAATCGCTCAGACCATTGGATGGTTAGTTACCAGTTTTCCACGATTTTCTGTACTTCTTTGACACAGGTGACTTTCCAAATAATATTTGTAAATGGACTCAAATGGAGAGAGGTTGTCTAAGGGATGCTTCAAGACCATTCATCGTAATTATACCGATGCTTTTCTTGACTACGTGTAGCCTGTCATTTTTCTGGAGAGGCACTACACCATTTAAAAGCTTCCGTTGTTCTTAGTGGTAAGGATACGAGATGAGTCGACAGATTTGGCTAATCAAATAAGAGTCACTCCATAGCGTGTATATTAAGCCTGAATCCACTTATGGATTCTTTGAGCTGTGTTTTAGCTCATTATTCTCTTTTCAAATAGTGATTTTTACCCAGGTCATTTGTTTTACATGGCGTAGAGGTGTTATTGATTTCAATCTGAAGAACCAAGATCAGGGTATAGGGCATTCGTCTTTCAAAGAGGTGACCCAGGTTCGAATCTCAGTGAGGGTTAGTCGATTTGAAATCTGCTTCCACCTAGCTATGACCTCAGTGCTGATGTAAAATATCCTCAGTTGTAGACGGATCAAGGTTTAGAGTCTTCTTGTCGTCGGGTTAATCGTAGGAGGCTTTCGTTATTCTCCTCATCATGCAGGTTAGTTCCACTAAAGACTTTTGAAGGCTAATTTGTTTCAATGCTCGTTTTAACCATTTCCTCTCCTTTTGGTTAGGGTTAAAAATTAAAAGGCTACGAAGCTGAAGATGCATGGTCGCAAAACTAAAAATGGGTCGACTGACCCACGCCGGTTAAAATACAAAATGAAAGCATCAAACAAATATTTTTAAAGTATTTTTAAATAAAATATTTTCTCATAGTTCACATTGCGAATTTGTATTCCACTTTAAAATATGTTATGGCGCTTCTCTTTAATCGATTGAAAGTGAGTTGCTATTGCCCATTCTATTCGAGCTTTCTTTAATTTTGCAATTCTATTTGGCTAATTTACTAGTGATTTTTCTAACATAAAACTCTTCAAACTTATCATCTTTTATGACAGTTAGCGGAGGATTTAGAATTTTGGAGCTGTTTTGTAGTCAAAAACAATAGGAATAGCAGGGATTCTGGTGACTAGCTGGCTAACAAGAGGTAAACCAAGTTTCCTTTTGTGTAAATATAATCTGCCAATAAACAGAGCTTCCAGATTTTAAAGCAGATGTTGTGAAAAATTTGAGCAGTTTAGACGAGACAGTCCTTGGTTACATCCACGAGCTTGTTGTGTTCGTTCGTAAAAACGAGCAAAATTAAATATAGCGAATCTATAAAAGTACGTTAGATTCTTGCCAGTTACTTAATGGTAAATCCAAATATTTGGTTAAATTTGATCGGAATATCAATAGTTATGTCTGAAAAATCGAAAAGTGATATATTTGTGGCCGCTAATGTAAAATATATTAAGAAAATGTTAATACAAACATGATAATACTTACCCACAATAACAAATGGTTTTACATCCCTTACAACTCAATTGAGCCCAATCGAAGTATAGGCTTACAATCCCTGACCAAATTATATTAGACGAATTATAAGATTCTATGCTGAATCTTAATTATCAGGTGATACTGCACAGCTTTATTGTTTCTACGCGACTGAAACAGGTTTGTACTACTTTATGTTCGTGTATAAATTGGATAAATTAAGTATATTATATAAATATAGAATATTTATTATATCAGGTATTATGTTAATATATTATGATAGTTAGACCAAATTATTCGACGCACATTAGTCATGCGTCTCTTCAGACATTTGTGAAAGGTCCTGTTTTTGTAAAATTGTGAAAAAACTATTCATAGTTTTTGTATAATATAAAATAAGAGTTTAGTCACATTCTTTCAACCAGGCTCCTGCTTTTGCGAATTAGTACAAATAGAGTCCTGTTATTGCAAAAATTGCTAAACACCTTTTCAATAAGTTTTTAAATTGTAAAAAGATACAAGATTCTGCTCAACAATTGCTGCTACTAAACTAGAGATGCAACTTACAAATATTTGGTATTAGCCTATACAGCTCAACACAGAATATTCCTTTCGGACGAATAATGGAAACAAAATCACTCACATTTTTATTAATTTCAATTGACATATTTTAAATAACAGAACTTAATAATGTATCACTTTTAATGTGTTACGCATTAAGTAAACTTAAACAGTTCTTAAATTTATAATATTTTATTTAAAAAATTACCAGAAATTAAATTTTATTTACATAATATTCTATTCATTATATAAATAAATATAAATTGATCAAATATTTATTTACAATTAAAAATTATGATTTAAAATCAATAAAATGCGCACACGATGTTTGTTAAAGTAGAAATATTTTTTTAGAATACAACATTTGGAATTTAAACTTACGGAAACTTAGTTTGTCTTGAACCGTCTTTCTTCCCCCCCCCCCCCCAGGGAAAGGTTTATTCGATAAATAAAACAATAATGAAGATAAGTAAATTTGTGAAGGGTCCGATTAAAAAATAAATTATTTTGTGAAGGGTCCGTTTTTATGAAAAGATATTTTGTGAAGGGTCCGTTAATGGACCAAAATTTCTTCTAAATAGACCCCTGGTAGTGTTTTAATAATTGCATGTTTTGCACGAGTTTATATGCAATACATTTATATTTAAAAACACATGTAATGGGTTTTTATTCAGGAAATTTTTTTATATACTTCCTATTTGTATTTACTTTTAATGTATTGCATTACGATGTTAATGAATTGATACAGGGGCGTAAACAAGTGGAAACCGGTTTCAGCTGCGTAAAAACATTACATCTGTATAATTAAGAATTTACATAGAATCTTAGAGTAAGTCTAATAATTAGGACTGTAAAATCCTTAGACGGAAATTAATTCACAGCAAAACTTGAGAAGCTATAAATTTTCCACTAATTTTTTTTACCGACATGGTCTTATGTTGTTGTTGAAGTTGTTGGAATTCGTTAGCGTCGCACTAGAGCTGCACAATGAGCTATACGCGACGGTCTGGGAAACATCCCTGAGGATGATCCGAAGACATGCCATCCCAATTTTGATCCTCTGCAGAGAGGATGACACCCCTGCTTCGGCAGCCCGACGACCTGCACGCGAAGTTGAGCACTTTACGGTAGAACAGTTTAACGAGGACCAATACCGCACACCCTCGGTCCCTGCGCAGGCTGATCCAAGTGGTCACTCAACCGCACAGTGACCGCAGCCAGTGATGCTTAATTTCGGTGGCCTGCTGGGAACCGTGTCTTAACAATCTGTCCACTGCGGAAGACTCGATCTTATGACCCTCAAAAGAATGCAAATATCTGTAAAAATGGCCCTAATAGTTTTGTCAAGAGAGAGGATGAAAATTAGGAGTCGAAAAGAAACAAGAGGCGGAGACAGCAAAATGACCTATTGTAGGGGATAAATTAGCTGACATTTTGGTCAGTAAGTGATGGATTTGTGACCTTATTTATCGAAACTTAACCAAAACTTTCTTTATATTATTATTATCATCCTTTCGCATGATTTAAATCATTTAATTATTTTATTTAAATAATTGATTTAAATCAGCAATGATTTCTTTTAAGAAAATCCTTGATTAAAATTTTTTATTTTTTTTAAAAATAAATTACTAATATTAAATAAATCATCAAGCGGAAAATATTTTTATTAATATTATTTAAGATGTGATTCTTTTTATGGTCTGATTTCATTGATAATGATTATATCCAAATAATGAAAAGAGAATGTAATTAAACTAAATATTTTTAAATAAACTATTAACTAAAATTAGTGGATAAAAGTGGCTTGAACTCGTTAAATCATAATTTCCATTAGCTCTGTGTAAAATAATTTGTTGACAATAAATATATTTGAAATTTACTATTTTTTTTTTGTTTATTTGATTACAAGTGCAATTAAATCTTTTTAGAAACGTAGTTATTGTAATATGAATAATTAAGTTTTTTATTTTCTTTAATACATACTGATCTAAACGAATTTATCCTTCATTGACTATTCATCTGACAAATTGCCTCCATATCTTTTAAAATTTTAAGATGTTTAGCTTAAACAAAAATAACTATGAATTTAATTTTTTCATTGATCAGTTTCCAATAATTAATAACATTTTAGATAGAAATATTTACTTTTTTTAGCTCTATTCATTGATTTCAAATTATAATAAAAAATTAAAAAAGGTAAAAATTTTAAAAAAATCAAATTTTTGCATTTATTATTCTTTTTTTAATTTATGTCAACTCTTTTTATTATAGACTTAACCAGGGAAAAACGTCTAAGCAAATATTTTGGTCAAAGGTTTTCAATGACTTTGTTGTGATTATCAAGAAACGGGATAGATATAAAAGTAAATACCTAATAGAAAGGAAAACGAAGTGAATGAAATCAACATCTATGTCAAAGTTCTCTAACTATAGTAAGTTTTTTCTTTGAGTGTTTGCATTTTTAGTAAGGAGAATGTTACCGTAAAAACGATGATCAGATCGCAGCATAAACTTTCTCCTGATTTGTCATTAATATTCATCCATAGCTTCGCTTATATAGACATTCGCTTTATGACAAGATATGATAAACCTTAAATATCACAAGTCTCTGATGATTATTCAAGAATCGTTTTCTATCAATTTAAAACAATGATTGCTAAAAAACATTTTTGTGGAAAATGAATTTTTCGTGAATATCTTAAATAATACGTATTTTCCATTACATAAAAACCAAACTTTTTACAAAGAAGAAAAATGATTAAAAATTGTACTCATCCATTTCCGGGTCAGGCCCATTTTTCAACCAGATTTGATACCAGGATTCGCAAGACACCATCCTGCCTTGCCTTCAGGATTTGCACAAAATCATTCCGGAAAAAACAATCCTGACTTCCAACCAGGGTTTTCAAAAGTCATTCCGCAAGAAAGTATCCAATCTTCTTTTAGTCTGCAAGAAACAGGGTCAAATATTACAAACCAATATAAATAAGATTAAAACCAATAAATAAAACAAGCATCACCAATAAAAAAACAACTGTGCAACTTTGAATCGCTGGAAAAAGGTAGATATAAGCTGAACAGATAAAAAAAACCGGATATTTATTTAGGAATTTTTTCTTTTATTTTAAATCGGTTTTTCATTTGCTTTATTTAAAGATAAAGGTCCCAAATTTAAAATAACTAAACCTTTAGGAAACATTTTAGAAAATCTTTTCATAACTATTAATATTTTCAATAAACAATTAAAAAAAAAACAGCTTTCGTGTCATATACCGGGTTCGAATCCCGGCAATAGATGGTTAATGCAAAATCCGCATTCGGCTCGCATCGACCACAGTGCTGACGTGAAATATCTATATAGATTTACAAATTTGTAACAATACTTTTTCAATTAAGTATTATTTCAAAAATGATGAAAATTGTTAAAAATGACAGATAAGCTGCAATAATTATACAGTCCTAAAGTAAGTATCTTAAGTACTAATTATTTAGTAATAAAATAATAGCAAGTGAGAATAAAAATAAATAAAAAGCTTTTATGCCAAGATAATGGAGCTTTGAATAAAACATGCTTTTTAACAGAGTGCAGTAAAACCTTTTTTTTTTTGTGCGGTTGATAGGGACCGCATAAAAAAAAGTCGGACTTAGAAAATACATCAATGATTTATGAAATAGATGAGAGAATGCTTTCAATTGAATGAAATAATTAAATTAGACCTAAAGAAATTGTAAAAATTTTTAATTCTTCATTGTACATAAAAAAAAAAAATCGCACAAAAATAAAATCGCACAAAACCAATCGCACAAAAACAAAATCGCATAAAAAAGGACCGCACAAAAAGAGGTTTTACTGTATAGCATTAAATAAAATATTATATATTAAAAAATATATTTAATTGTTTTTTTTTTTTAAAAAAGCACATAAGAATTTTTTTTAAACACAAAAAAGCGTTTTTTAAACCCGGTCAACGCCTTTTACAAAACTAGTTTTTTTAAACGCTCAACGTTGATTATAATCAGCCTTAATGTCTTAATTTTGGAATATAGTTAAATGACCCTAGAAGTCGGACGAGAATATGCTACAACCAAACAAAAGGTTAAATAAAAATCCAACAATGATTTCTTTAAAAAGTATGGCTCTTTCCTATAGGATTTTAAAATGCCCTTTCTTACAATTAAAAGCAGGTCTATAATAAAATCCATACTTTAAAGACATACATAAGTATTTTATAGATAGAAAAGAAATTGCTATTAGAAATCGATTTTATAATACCGAAGAATTATTTCTAAACCAAATAATAATTGCGCTCTTTTAAAAAAATATTATTAGTGACTAAAATTATAATGACATCAGTTGTCTTTATAAACTCAAAATCAGGTCATCTTTTTAATCTTTTTTAATTTTTATCCATTTATAATGCTCATTAGATAATTAAAAAAAAGTTTTGCTACAAATTGTTAAAAGCAAGTATCAATAACTGAATCGTGTGGTTACTATTTATTTTAAAAAGAATTGAATTTAAGAAAGTGAATAGCACTAAGCAGCTTCAGCATAATTTAAAATTAAGAACGATAAACAAGAAAGTCCTTATAAAAAAATCGGGTTGAATTTAAATAAATACAAAAGTTTTAAATTTATGAAAATATGTAAAAATCATAAATAAACGAAAATGTGAGCAAATTTAAATTCAAAATCTAATGAATTTACCAAATAACATTTCTAAATTTAATGACATTTTAAAATGATACTTATACTAAATAACTGAAAAATGAAAATAAATAATTATTACTGATATTAACACGTTGAATGCTATTGGGGTCACAGGTGACCGGTACTGAATTGGTTCGTAGCGCCACAGGGGTCACCGGTGACCGGTGAAGCCAAGATTATGAGAAAAACATAATTCGAGTATATTTTTAATATTTTTAATTTTTTTATATTATTATCATTACTTAAATGATTTAAAGAAATTAATGCAATACCAGGGGTCTGTTTAGAAGAAATTTGGGTCCGTTAACGGACCCTTCACAAAATATTTTAATTTATAAACGGACCCTTCACAAAATAATTTATCTTTTAATCGGACCCTTCACAAATTTTTTTATCTTCATTATTGTTTTGTTAATTGAATAAACCCTTCCCAGGGCAGAAAACAAGAAAGATGGATGTAAACGAATTAAGTTTTGTCTTCCGCAGACGATTCTTCCATTATTCGTCCGAAATGAATATTCTGCGTTCAGCAGTATAGGCTAAATACCAAATATTTGTATGTTGCATCTCTAATTTAGTACAGCAACAATTGCTGTTTATTTTTTAAAATTTAATTTTTTTAATTATAATTTTACAGTGTTGTGCATAATCTTGTATGTCTTTACAATTTAAAAGCTCCTTGAAAAAGTTTTTTTTGCAATAACGGGCCCTATTTGCACAAATTCACAAAAACGGACCCTAGTTGAAAGAATGTAATTTTTTCACAATTTCACGAAAACCGGACCTTTCACAAAATGTCTGGACAGACCCCTGAATACATACTGAGAAAATGATTTCGGCCAGACGAGCAAGCCATGTAAAATTAGCGTGGAATTCAACGCGTTGATAGCGATACAATAAAAGCTGAACTTTTTTTTCATATTTTACAGATAAATGAAAAAAGTATATTACTATGCAACAGTATATATGACAATAATTTGAAATTGAAATTTTTAATTAATTAATTAATTCAAATAAATTTAAAAAATATACTTTTTTTATCAGTTTCCTCACATTTTATATTAACGTACAGTATAAGAAATAGTATAAGGAAGTAAATAGTATAAGGAAGTATATAGTATAAGGAAGTATATAGTATAATGAAGTATATAGTATAATGAAGTATATAGTATAATGAAGTATACAGTATAAACAAGTAGCATAGTAACTATAGCAGAAAAATGAAGTCAAGGTAAAGGTAATAGTTGTCAAGGGACTTATCGATATCTATCGTAAAACACGTTGTTTTATAAATTGCATGATTGCACAATGTAAATTACTCTCAATTGTTCAATTATATATATAATATTATAAATACTAAATTATATACTCAATCGTTCAATTAAATATATTGTTCAATTATATTGTATAAAACTTCTTTCAATTGCATGATATAAATGACTATTCTATACTCAAACATGTCACGTCAATGTATACAATGCATAAAAATAATTAAAATCATTTGTTTATCATTTGCTACAAGACATTAGCAAAAGAAAAATTTTTAAAAAATTTAAACACGCAAAAATAATTATGAATTATTTCAGGAAGAGGCATTAATTTCAAATAAAATTTTCCATAGTTTTCAAATATTTATGTTCTGTTGTAAGTTATGAAAAAAAACCATTATCCCTATGGAAAAAGACTGAAAAGATCTAAGTGCAAACCAAATGAATGCCAAGCTATCAAATATCATCGCCAACGCTTGTAACGAAGTTGCTCAGTCTTCCTTTTGCTTGCTTTTTTAAATCGTGTGAAATTAGGGAAAACAATTCTTGAATAATCAATTAACAAGTAATAAGAATTAATAAAAATGGTATATAAAAATCGTAACAAATCTACGCCATTCTGTTCGCATTTAAAGAAACTCATGAAAAAATAACAAATATTGTTTATTGCAGACGAAATTCTTTAACAGCGAAACAAAAGTAAAAATTCTTTATCTCGTATTTGATTTGTTAAGGGTAATCTGATTTGTCAGCATAAGATGTGCCATTTTTAGTGGTCCAATCAAATTCAATACTCTTGAAACGACATAGAGTTGTTTCTTTTCCAAGTATGAATGTTCCCCTTATTTATCAAAATATATCACCAAGTCTAGGATTCCAGTAAGACTATCAAATTGTAACCTTTCTTAATAATTCTGGGGTATATATCGTAAAGGAGAGCAGGAATTAAATTTCTGTCGAACGTGTTTAACTTTTAAAAGCTTTTATATTGTTTTGAAAGCATAACTTGTATAATTTGATAGCTTAATAAAACGAAACTATATTCTGTCGCGGATGATTACTTAAATCCTATACAGCAATGGTCTTTCCTTAACTAGCAATGGAGTATACAAACAAAAATTGAAGTGAGGTAAATAAAAGAAAGCAGAGTTGCAACAAAAAAATGTCCGAAATAAATACAAGCTGGATTTTCTTTTTCTTTCCGATAGCGCAAAACACCAGCTTCTTATTTCCACAAGTATTTTTCAAGTTTTACGAGTTTTTCATAATTACTACCATTCTAATCAAAAGAATCTTATCTCTGCATTTGACATGTTATTATGCGAACTATAAGGAACATTACATATCGTATAGACGTAAAATAACTTCAGTGGTAGAGGGATCATGGGTATAGAATACCCACCCATGCTGTCGGGCTAACCTTAGGAGGTTTTTATTGCTCTCCATGTAACGCCCTTCATGTAACTTCTGCACGCTCTCCGTGTAACTCAAAAGCACGAGTTCAATCAAAAAGTTCTAAACGAAGGCTAGATTGTTCTAAAGCTTGATTCAAGAGTCTCTTCTGTGTTGTGATAAAAACTGCAAGTGAAAACTGATAGTCCCAAAATTAGAATTGGGTCGGGTGTTTAACACACCAGTTACAAAATAAATTCTTATTTTATTAGTTCAATCGGGGAAAAAATATTTTCACTTTTATTAATTTTATTTAGCTGACTTTACAATCTTCTATAACACTATGAACGAACCGATGTGTTATTGTTTCAAAAATGACTATCTTTTCTGCTCCTTGCCTTTTTCTTTCATTTATATATTTTTTCCATTCTAAAACAAGTACCTTTGTTTTGTTCCCCCACAAGAAAAGAAAACTCCAAAAACAAAATGAAATAGAAAGAAACTAAAATTCAACTTAAAATTTATTTAAAATTAAACTCCGGTCTAAATAATTTATGAATAGGAAAATTCTTTAAGAGTAAAAAATAAAGAAATGAAAAATGTTCTTTATCTCAATTTTCAGCTTTTTAAAATGATCATAAAAAAAAACTTTTAAAAAATCAACTACAATCTAGTCAAATTCAAACAGAGTGCTTAACCAGATTTTTCAACAAAAAATAAGCACTTTTTAAATTATTTTTTAATCACTTTCCATAAAAAAATCATACTTTCTGTGCAGAAATAATTATTTTTTTCTATTGTTCTTAATCATAAAATAAATACTTTTCAAAAACGTTACATAATCATGATTAAAATAACTCAGATAAATATTGGCAGAGAAATTTGTGAAAATCATGCATTTTATGTAATTTAGAACGACAATTGAGAAGACAAAAATCTCTTTTTAAAAGATAGAAAATTAAGCACTTTTTACAAACACCGAATAAAAAAGCACCTTTAAGGGCTTTTAAAAACCGGAAATTAAAAATAAGCACCTTTAAGCACTTTTTTAAAAACGCTTCGCACCCTGTGAAAAATGTTTGAAACACTAAAAGAATTATAAATAGAAATTATAAAATTCTATTTAAAATAAATTTCCACTCTAAACCATGCTTTGAAAATTTTATTTAAAATGTAGAAAGGAGTTCTCCAGGAAGAAAAAAATAAATAAAAATACGTAATATTGAACAGACCATTAGTTCCCTATTTCTTTCTACAATGAAAACCCGATTTAATACTTAAAAAAAGAAAAAATAATTTTGATAATCATTTAAATATTATATTAAAAAAATAAATTTGATAATAAAAAAATAATTTAAGTTGATGAGACAAATGAAATTTTTTCATCGTTTTATCATTTAATAATCTAAATATTAGTTTTATGTCCGTCGGTTAATTTCGCACTTATACAACTGTATCTAGTCTAGATATTTGCCTTTATGTGTGTATAGACATAAATTGAAAAAACTTGAATAAATATTCCCATGATCCATATTGCTTGATTATAAATTTCATTCGCTTCAAAAGTATACAAGTTGGAAATAACAGTCGATATGTTTCAAGCGCACTAACACAGGCACCCATTTTCAAGACTTGCCAGAATGTGAATGAGAAGAAACAAAAGTAATTTAAAATATAAGACGTAAAGTATGCTAACCAAAAATGGAAAAATAACGACGCGAGACAAAATTAGAAAAACCAGAGTAGCTGAAAAAGAAAAAAAGACAAGAAAAATCACAATTGCCAAGTGGGGCAAAATTCATTTCCACACGCTATGAAGAGGTCATGAGTAATTAATGTCGTTAATAATGGAATTTGCATTCATATGAATGAAACAAGATTCCAGAATATCAAGACGAGCTGATGTGACCGGGGTGGAAATAATTTTGGCACTGTAGAAGTTGGATTTATGCCCAAGATTCTATCAATGTGTAGCAATCGATTTTTTGAATTCTTTATAACGAACATATCTACAGTGTTCCTTACGTCTAAATTTTAAAGCGCGTCAAGATTGCTTATGAAATTGGTAATACCTTCTCCATTTTGGTTTTTAAGTAATTTTCACTCACTCACGTTAGGCAGATTTTAAAAATGGGTGTATGTTTTTGAGAGCTTGAAATATACCGATTGTTATATTCAATTTCTATGTTTTTGAAGAGAATGAAGTTTTTAATTAGGGAAATCATCATTTTATTATAAATGTATGCCTTTTTATAATTTAGTTCAATATATTGTAATTTAAATATTTGCCCTTTTTTCCATTGACATTTAACTTTCAATAATTTCATAATAGCAATAGCAACCAAATTACAAAACAAATAATTGATATGATCGAAATATTAAGATTTTAAAAGTTAATGGTGGTTAACAAAAACGTCACATCTCTCTAACATTCCCAAGGAACCCTCTATAAATTCTCTATTTTTAAAAACCTATTAGAATAAATCATTAGAACTATTGATAAACTTTCAAACAAGAGATAATATTTATACATAATCAAAACTAATCAAACCACGTGCATCAAGGACGATGTTACTTTCTCATTTTCATAACTCTGCTGTAATTTTATAACTAGAATTGAGCAAGTGACCCAATTCTGAGTGTGGGACTATCAGTACTTAACTCTGTAGAATTTTAATTTTAAACTCGACCCAGAAGACAAGAAAACTCCTGAAACAAGTATTGGGACAAAATAGCCTTCGTGGAGTACTTTTTTATGCAACTGAAACGCATCTGCGTTATATGGAGAGGAAACCTCCCATGGTTAGATCAACAGTAAGGCGATTCTATCCCACGATCCGCCCGTGAACCACTGATGACATTTTACGTCAGTACTATAGTCGGTGCGAGCCATGAGGAGAATTTATAACAACCAGCCACCTTAGGATTCGAACCAGGGTCACCTCCATTAGAAGAAAAACAATCCATACCATTAGCAACTCAAACTCTGCTGTAATCACTCACGTTGAACAGTTGACTCAATTTTGAGTTTCCGACTATCGATGTTCAACTGTTTGGCTTTTTAAATTCGAACTTAATCCGGAAGGTCGGGAAACTCCTGGATCAAGTATTGAGAGAGTTTTGCCTTTTTAGAGGACTTTTTTGATAGAATTAACAGCAATTGCATAACAAGGGGAGAAAAACCACGAAAACCTTTCACGGTTAGCCTGACAGCAAAGGGACTCTAAACCATGATCCGTTAACCACTGAGGAAATTTTACATCATCACTATACTCGGGGCGAGCCGGGTACGGATTCGCATCAAACAAACTCTTATTCTGTTGCACCATTGTAGTGCTAATCGTGCTCCGTTTTTTTCAGCAATAAAACACTTAGCATGCCAGAAGATGTAATTTTCTATAGCAATTTTTATTGATTTTTTATTTTTTTTTCGATCTGTCAATTGTGTGTGATTATAGAGCATAAAAATCGCTGGTTAGTTATCAAACCTAATCTTTTTTTAAAACAACCAATAAGCAGAAACGAAAAAGTTATTAAATTACACAGAGAAAAAAATAAATAAATGAAGGAAAAACCGTTTAAAAAATAGAATTTATATCAGTATATTTTTAACAAGATTAATAATGATAAATTACAAAATTTGAAATTTGTGTAAACGAATTTAATAAGTTCTAATTATTTTCTGTTTGCGGAAGTATTACTTAGAGATATGGCGAAAAATGAAAAAAATATCATTAAAGATGGTAACTTTTTAAATTCTTCCTTGAATTTTATTAAGCTTTAAATAACATAAAAGCTTGAAGTAGCGATACTGCGCGAAATCCAAACGATAACTGTGTACTTTAGATAGCAAAACCGCACTTGCTAATATTGGCATAAACTAATTCTGATGAGAAAAAAAAGTAAAAAAACAAGGAAATAAATTAATAATAATATTAACAGCGTAACAAGGAACGGTGGAAATATTTTTATCCAGAAAATAAACAGTCGTTATCTAAAAATTACAAATGTCTAACGACTATGAATCAAATGTTGATAATAGTGATCACGAAAAACGTATTTCTTTATAAAGAAAAAAAATATGCTCAATGCTTTAAAAGCTTCAAGAGTAAAATAGCTTTTTAAAGACAGGCTTAAGTTAACACAAATATAAAAACAGGACAAATGATCGTAAAAATAGCATTAAATAAATAATAGTTAAAATAATATTAGTTATAAATAGGTTAATACAGAAAATTAAGAATAAAAGATTACTTATATTGAAATGAAAGATTAAACAAGCAATCCACGCTTAAGTTATTCTTTAACAAAAGACAATAAGAAAACTGAAATGGAAAAAGCTTTTCAGAATACTGAACATCAAAAAAGAAATCAAAAAAGAGTGACGCAACAGAGCAATCGCCTAAATAAATTAAATCGCAATTCTAAACCTAGTTATTAAATAAACGAAAATAAAAACAAATAGAAATGCAAATATATAATATAACGAAAATTTAAACTTGCTAGATAAATCCAAACATTACCTTTAATCTTCTCTAATTTTTAAAAATCTAATATATGACGCTCTTTCAGATTATACAAGAACAAATAATAAAATTTCAAAACTAGAATGCATTCAATTCGAATTAACCTTACTCCACTAGAAGAGAGAGAATACCACTTTGGTTTTCTAGGGTTGTTATAATCTTGAACTGTTTCCCCTAATTTGCTATTTGGAATGCTCCGAACTTAAGTCGCCAATTTAAAATTCGGTGATTAAAAAAAGATTGAAGTAAATGTTACATCGAATTTTGATATCCAGATTTTCTTTAAGTATCTTTAAATAAGTTGAGAAGTTCTTTGCAGTTTAAAATTCTGACATAAATCAGAACTAGATACGAGAACGAAATAATTTATTACGCATTTAAATCGTTTAGTCAAAAACATAATGATGTATTTTATTAAAACAGATGATTTTACATTGGTTATGATATTTTCAAAATAATTTTATTTATTTCAATTTTTAGACCCTTGTCTTTGAAGAAAACAAAAACTATCCAAATTTCTTTCGAAGTTTTTTTTTTTACCCCATGATTTTGTCACTACGTTTTAGTTAACTTGCTTTCATGCCTATGAGGACGTACCTTACAATCAAAATTCGTCTCATTTCCGTCTGACTAGATTGCTCAAATCTCATTCGTATCGCCAAACCTCATGCTAGTTTGAATCGTTATGCTATTTCAACGCATAAAATGTATCGTCATTTTGAGACCAAACTGAATTTATTGTCAGTAGAAATTTAAACCTGTTTCCAACTAACTAATGAGCTCAAATGTTATCTTGAGCTTTATAACTAATGACATTGCAGGTTCCAATTATTTCAAAATATAGTTTGATCTTAAGAGCAGGAGCAGGGTCGAAAGTTACATTCTTTCTTGTTAATTTTACGTATTTCTCGGCAACTCGAGATTTTTTAAGTTAATTGAAAAGCGTTTGAACTCAAATATTAAATTTTTTTAATCTGGGAAATTTATGCCAAAAATTAAGCTTTTTTTATTATTTTATATTATAATAGTCAAAAAATGACACAAATTTTTACGAAGTTAATTTTTGATGTCAAAACACAAAAAGTGAATAAAATCAGTTTCACAATTTTTGAGTTATGAAATAATTCGATTAGCTTGATATGTAATCAGAATATGGCAAAATAACTAAAATTAACGTAAAGACATTCAAACTTTTGACCGCATTCTGGTTCAAACTATTGAGACATATTTTTGTTTTTCAGATTGCGGCTATCCCCATACCTAAAGGATCAAAAATCTCAGAATCCATAAAAAAAAATTAAAAAAAATTTTAAAAAGGTACGTTATTCAGAAAAAGAACGCTCTTGAGTATGATTTCCTAACTCAAAATATCGTCTGCATTCATTTATTTGCATATTTATGATTAAATTTTTGTATAATTCTACGTTGTCTGTAGTGTAGGACACATACATTGGATCGAAGATTGCATAGAACCACATTTTATACTGCCTGCAGAGTGGGGAAGAATGTTATTAATTATAAAGGGCCACATATTATATAGGCTATAATATAAAGCTACATATTATATAATTGCTCTATATAATTATGAGCTATATGTAATTGTGAGTTATAGCGCTCCATACTATAATAGCTAATCCATACTATAATAGCAACAACTACGGTGCTGAGGTATAATAACTTCAAAGGTATACCGTTAAAAATTAAAATCACTTTGGCATCAGGTTAAACGTAAGAGGTTTCCGTAATTTTCGCTTCAATGTAATACAACAGCAGTGTCTAATCGATCACGATGTTGACGTAAAATATCATCAGTGGTAAATGGATTTTATTTTAAAACTCCCTGCCACTTTTCGTAGTTTTCCACCCGTTGTAAAGCAAATCCTGGTTTGTTTCATAAATAGGGCCTTCTAGAAGGTTAATTTGTTCCAATGTTTCAAAAGTTCCCTTATATTTAGGGTTGGGTTTTTATTTCACCGCTGCGGAGTTGAACATTGATAGATGTAAACCCGTAAATGGCTCTAGATTTTAATTTATTATGTTTTTATCTATTTTAAAATATTTTGACTAATATTGAAATGAGCTATTTTAAAAGCTATGAAATTTTGAGAAAATAACTTAAAATTGGAAAGTTAAAAAGATTTAAAACTATTAAAATCACAATAAATATTACATTTTGAATTCACATAATAATAGTGCCAGCTGCATAAAAAAAACTATTTGCACTTCTGTAATTAATTGATGATAATTATGTATTTGTCACAAATTCATACAATGTTTAACTGAATTAATATAAACAGAACATAATACTTTGTTCTATAACTACCTTATTCTGAAGTTTTTTAAGTTATACAAATTTTAACATTTTAATAAATTAATCTTCCTGAAATAACCTATATAAGATTTAATAACTTTGCATCATTTAATACGTGATAATTATTCAATAATAACAATTTGATAACCAATAATATAAGATAACCATTCAACTTCATAAAAAAAAACATTGTTAAAGTAAAAACTAATAAGAAGAAAAAAAAACAATTAAATCACAAATCTAGGCAAAGTTATAAAATAAATGAAAAGGAAAAAAAAAAAAATAGGAAACAAAAAAATGCTATATTATATATAGCTAAGAAAATTGAAACTTACTTGTTAAATCTATTACTATTACTTTCAATTTTCAAAAAATACAAGCTCTTGCATTTAGCTTAAAAAAAAAATTAAAGTAACAAATGCAGATTTAACATTTTTCTACTAGCATTTATCGAAGTGAATAAAATTTACCGACTCCACTGGGAGAGAGAATACTACTCATCTAATTTTCTAAAAAAATATTTCAATTCCGCTTTAGTTTTACAGGGTTGCTATAATCTTAATGTTGTAATTTCACATTTGCAATGTTCCAATCTAAAGTCGCCAATTTAAAATCCCCGATTAATATAAAACTTGAATTTAAAGATACTTACAATTTTTGCATTTTGATTTTCTTAAAGAGTATTAAAATGTGTTGAAAACGCTTTGTTATTCTAAAAAATGCTGACAAAGATCAGACCTAGAAACAGCACATTTTATTTACAATTTTAATTATATAGTCGAAAGCATAATAATTTATTTTATTAAAACAAATGATTTTGTATTGGTTTACGATTTTCGAAATAGTTTTTTTTTCTCTAATTTTTAAACCGTTGTTTCGAGCAAAACAATATCTATCTAAACTTCTTTTCAAATCTAGTCTCTGTCCAAATTATAAGAAGCACTCTAAGATTAGAATCTTAGAGTGCTGTAAAATCTTAATCATAAGGTGATATTATAGAGCATTATTATTTTAATGCGACTGAAATCGGTTTGCACTTGTTAACGTTCGTGTATCAATGGGTTAAATTAGACGATATATAATTTAAATTCGACGATTGGATAAATTAGACAATATATTATATAAATATAGAATAATTATTTTATCAGTTATTATATTAGTATATTATAATAATCAGACAAAATTATTAGACGCACTGTGTTTTAATAATTGCATGTTTTGCACTTTTATATTTAAACGTACTTGTAATGGGTTTTTATTCAGAAGATTTTTTATATACTCCCTATTTGTATTTATTTTTAACGTATTGCATTACAATGTTAACCAATTGATATACGAGCGTAAACAAGTGCAAACCAGTTTCAGTCGCATAAAAACAATAAAGCTGTATAGTATCATTTGATAATTAAGATTTTACTTGGAATCTTGTAGTGCGTCTAATAATTTGGCCTGGGACTGTATGAAAATTTCATTTTGATCTAAAATTCTAAATTTCTTTGAAGATATTTTTTTACGGAATCATTTTGTTACTACCTTTTAATTAACTTGTTTCCGTGCCTGTAAGGATAGAAAGTTAAGATCAAAAATTCGTAAACTTTCCGATTGACTAGAGCGCTTAAATTTAATTCAGAGCACCTAACTTTATCCTGGTTTGATTTGTTTCCTGTCTATATTTTATGACTAAAATGAGTTTATTGTCAATAAAATTTCCTCCATTTCCCGACTAATTAAAATGCTCAGATGTTATCGTAAACTTTATGCAGAATAAGTATACAAGTTCCAATCGTTTCACTAAATAATTTAATTCTCAAAATATAGTTTGGAGTAGAGAACGGGCGAGAAAGTTAACACTCTTTAATGATGTTGTTGCTGACATATGCCATTAAGGCAGAGGGGGTGTTCTTGTTTTCCAGTGGCACCATCTATGGCCAAGACTCTTTAATGTTAATTGAACTTTTTGCGTATTTCGTCATATCTGAAGAACTTTTTAACGAACCGAAATTTTTTTAACACAAAACTAAAGTTTGTTTAATCAATTATAGTTAAAAAAAATACAAATATTTTTTAACAAGTATTTCTTATTTATTATTATTTTATTTAATAATAGTAAAAAAAAATATAAATTGTAAAAGTTTACATCATATCTAAAATATATAACTTTAAATGGCAAAATACAAGAAATGAACAAAATCGGTCGAAGAGTGTTTGAGCTGCGGTATTCAAATGGTGTTCCGCAGACTTTTAGGGGTTCCGTGGAAAGATTCCAGGAGTTCCATGAGTTGGGACATTTTTTTGCAACCAGTAAGGGTTTTTGAAAACTGATATAGGTTTGTATCCAACCAATAATGCCATATTTGTTTAATATTAGTGTTTTTTTTTATGAAATTTGTATAAAATTTTAATAAAAAAAGAATTTAAAAAAATATATTTTTCTAATAACAATACAATGAACAAATTTCTGAAAAAAATATAAAATTACAAATTGCATCAGTATTTCTCATCGAACTTTCAAAATAAATAAACAAAATCAAGAAGAATTTTCTCTAAAAACCCAGGCCTGAAGAATAAATAGAAGGGCTGCTCGCTCACCAGGAGTTCGCTCAACTTGGCTCCGCAATCATCACGTGGTATTCGACGATACTATTTCGCTATTTTTGGGAGAAGGTTGCTATTTGGCGATCGTATAGCAAAAAAATTTATTTCACAAACTTTATGTGCATTTTTACCATTAAATATTTCATAAATTTGATGATATTTCCCGCCATCTTTTGTGATATTTCTCTCTTTTGAGTGAATAGTTTGTCGTTTTTTGAGACATTTTGCTGGGGGAAACAGCAGTTTTTTAATTTAAAATATATTTAATTAGCTAGAGAAACGAAAGGCATAATAGCAGATGGTAAAGCGAAGTAAGTGACTGAAAAAGAATTTGCTGTTTCCGTTTGGCGCGCATTAAAGGTTGTCTCAATTTCAAGCGCGGAGATGTCTCTCTTCTTACTCCCTCGCTGAAATGAACTCTGCGTCCGAGGCGGTGGAGCTAAGTGCCAACTCCTAGTTGGTGAACGAACTATAGGTCACTACTTGAAGAAACTCGTGCAGCTCCAGATTTCTTCTTTAAAAATAAAATAATTTGCATTGCATTCTTTTTTTAAAATTATACCAATGCATTCATTGTTTTCCTCTATTTTGAGGCAATTTTCTTCTCTTATTGCAAAAATTTAACTGTAGTTGTAGCAGCTCCAGTGTACATAATTATTGTCTTTGTTTTTACAAAGTTTAGTTTTGTAGATTGGCAACACGGGTTTTGAAAAAAAGAAGAATAAAAGTTTGTTTTGTGATTCTATTTTGTGTTCTCTAATTATAAACCGGTGACCTGGAAGTGATTAATTATATTCTCTAATTATATAGTAGTCAAATATCACCGGCAAGAATCCCTGTGGCAGAATTTTTTCGGACGTTTTGCGACATACCTCTCTAATACTTATAAAGCAATAGATGCCTGAATATAAATTATATAAATGAACAAAAACAATTGGATCAAATATAATAATTTTTTTTAATCTAATATTATGGGCGATATTCTCGCTTTTGTCGAAAGATAACACACTAATTATTTCCTTTTTCGCATTTTGTAATTCATCATCACATTAAAAAAATAAAAATAAAAGAATTGTGAAACCTGTAGCAGTAACTATCGATAAAAAAAAGATCGACAGCGAAATCACGCGAATCGGAATCTTATAAAAGGGATTACTAAATTCGTGTTTTCATTTCGAGATTCAGTTGTTGTAAAAAATAATATCGGATATTAAAAGCTATGTGCAAATCAATAGCAATAACTGCAATAATAAATAATAACTACATAATGCAGTAATAACTGCATAATAGAACAAAAGTTTCTACAGAAAACTAAAACCAAATTTTTTACTTCATTATTCTTTTTTTTTTTTTTCACTATTCTCAAATGAGAAAAAAAAGCATTTTTTCCCCATCCGATGCGCGAGAAAGGCATCTTTTGAATCTGGAGGAAAGATAAAATCTTTCGAAAATTTCTGTAGAAAAGAAAAACAATTTTTTTATATTTATTAAAGGTAAAATATAAGAACTCTGTAACGTTCTGCGACAATGTCGCAGTGTCGCTACGGGGGCAAGAATTATTATAAAACACAAAATGAGAACGTAATTTTCCATGTTTTAACTCAAAAGCTGACATCAAATGTATTAAAAAAATTTCGGCGAATAAAAAATATATGTATATATTTTTTTGTTCAGACTGTTTAAGAATTTTTATAAGTTATTGAAATAGATACCATCTTGTAATTTAAAACAGAAAAAAGGGCGAAAAAATGCACAAAGAAAATAAAATACTGAACTTATTAATACCTAAAAAATTTTCCAATTTCATAATGAATGTATTTTTTTACACATTATTAACAATATTTTTGTTTTAATCATAACGCCTTCATTTTCAATATTTAATTTCATTTATATATGCTTAAAGATTATTTTTTTAGTAATTAGCATTTAAAAGTTTTGTTTCTTAGTGATAATGAAGTATAAAAAAATGTAATTAAATTTAATGTAATTTAAATGACATCTCAAATTATAAACTATTGCTAAACTATTGCATGTATAACAATGAAAGTGCCTTTATTATGCTTTCTTTTATTTGACAGCAAAAGTTCAAATTAGAAAACGATAATGAAACGATGACCACTATTGAGAAATTTTTTCTAACTTTAAAATGTTATTCTTTAATACTTTAAGAAAATGTGTGAATACTATATTTTTGAACAGGAATAATTTGTTAGCAGAGTAAAGTTTGATAACTATTGTCAGAAAAGTGTCGAACATTCGACTAATTTCTTACAGAAAATATAAACAAAAAAGTTTTAATATTCTTTAGTTGTGATTTTTGAGATCTGTGTGCGGCATGACGTCATGAGGTCATGAATCTTAGCTTCAGTTTTGAGTAAGGAATGAACCACCCCTTATATTCTCTCATTATAGCCCTTATTCCTCCATTTATTTTAGCCGTGCTAAAAACCAGTCTCACAGTCTATTACAGTTCTTTTTTAAAAACCATACTTGAGCTTATTTTATTCATTCCCATCTTATACGGCAAAAACTACTAAACTTAACTTATACGGCAAAAACGCAATCGCTGCAAATGCCTATATAAATCTTAATTTTGAAGACTTATTGATGAAACAACGAAAAAAATTTTATTCACGTGAAATATTTCTGAATCAGTTCATAATTATTATTATTATTATTTTTTTTTTTTGTTGCATATTTACACATGTTTATGAATGTTTTTCAAAAGTCGTGGTTCCGCGCCAAAAGAAATTAGAAACCACACTGTATATTTCATATTTTCTTTGAGGCGTGTTTTAATAGTTTTTGTTACTTTTCAATTGTACAAGGTCCTTTTAAGTCGCCGTGTTGTTGTATTAGTGCCCTACGTATTGTTGTACTATAATACAGAGTATTATTGTCCTTACGCTAAACGCTCGGAACCTTTTTGGTATAAGAAGTTCGATTCCCCCCTTGAAGCTGGCTTGTAATACAATTCTATAATTTATGATGTTTTTTTTTATTTGGTTGTTAATGTCAAACTAAAGCTACACTAATTACTTTGTATTACCGTTGTTGAACAGCCGACCCAATTTTAGGTTTACGACTACTAATGTTCAACTCCGCAGCCTTGTAATTTTGAACCAATCCAGAAGACAAGGAAACTCTTGGATCAGTACTCCCAGAGATATGATTTGTTACGGGAACATGGAGAACTTTGAGACTCGACAGATTTAACGTGCACCAGTCACGATTTACTACACGGAGAGTCTTCGATCTGCGGGGCAACCATGCTATCCCAGCCCTACACTAATGACTAAATGATCTGGTGAAAATGCTTGAACACACTATACTATCACTATTTATATGAGGACGGCAGATGGTGATGGAAATTATCAGGTCACCTTCCAGACCGTACGTGAATTTTTTCTGACTTTGAAATTGATGCGATTTTTATAAACATTACATTTGACTCGATTCCGAACAATTAAATCAGCTGCTCTATACGATGCATCGAAGCCCGCTTCTGGCTGTTGTGAAGTCTCTACTCTCCACACCAACAGGGAAGTATCTATTCTTTAATTTGACTAAGAATTATCGATTAATAAGTCAAAGAATTAGGAAAATTATGTAAAAGATTATTAAAGTAAGGGTGTACTGAGTCCTAAAATGTTGATATGTAAGAGTACTGTATAACATTTGATAGTACTTTCATTCATGTCACGCTAGAATACACGATGAGCTATAAGCGATGGACTGGGAAACATCCCTGAAGGTGATCCGGAGAAAATATGCATACGTCACATCCCGTTTTACAGGAAGAACACATTCACACAATATCCATCTATCCGTCGATCGTAATTTTGACCGGAACCAGAGCAAGATCGAACTCTGTCCTAGTTACCATAGAGGTATTTATTTATTATGGCAACTTGGAGGACTTTGTGACCCTAACAGATTTAGCTTGCACCAGTCAATATTTTGTACGCGGAGAGTCTTCAGCTGGTGGAGATCGGACTCACGACTTCTCGAACATGGGCCTAACGCCTAACCAACCAGGCTATCCTGGCCATATACCCGTTGAAAATTACATTTCTTGTTAAAACTCGGATTTATGACCCGATAGATTATAAAAACCGAAACCGATAGGATATAAACCGATAGGATATAAAACCCGAAAACTATATAAAATCTTATAATTTTCTATAGAAAAAATATTTTGCAAGGTATAGTTCGAAAGGAATTTACAACGCACCTACATAAATATGAACGTCTATGTTAGTTTCATTTTTTTAAACTAAATTTTAAAAAATTAATCTAAAAAAATTTGTGATGAATGTTGGGATTTATAATGATCGACGTTAAACTTAGTTGAAGTTGAGACATCTGCTAATTGGGAACTTTATAATTAACTTATTTTTCATTTCACTTAACTTTTCAATAGCATTTAATAACGTAGCGTCTGTTAAATGAAGGATATTTTCAAAATATTTTCAATAAAAAAAAGACAGTATATTGAATGAAAAATATTCTAAATATCAGGATTTAACTTTTAATCATCCGATAACTATAAACGTAATTAAAGTGTCATGAGATATACTTTACAAGGGTCTGTTTAGAAGAAATTTGGTTCCATTAACGGACCCTTCACAAAATATCTTATAAAAACGGACGAAATAATTTATCTTTTAATCTTCACAAATTTGTTTATCTTCATTATTGGTTTGTTAATGGAATAAACCCTTCCCGTAGGGGGAAAGAAAGACTGTTCCAGACGAATTCCCTAAGTTTAAATTCCAAATGTAGTATTCTAGAAGAGTATTTCTACTTTTACTAACATCGTGCGCGCATTCTTATTAATATTAAATAATATTTTTTTTGTAAAAAAATAATAGATCAATTTATTTATTCATAATATTAATTAATAGAATATTATGTAAATAAATATTAAATCTGGCAATTTTTTAAACAAAATATTATAAATTTAAGAATTGTTTAAGTTTACTTAATGCGTACCACATTAAAAGTGATACATTACTAAGTTGTGTTATTTAAAATATGTCAATTGAAATTATTAAAAATGTGAGTGATTTTGTTACCATTATTCGTCCGAAATTCTGTGTGGAGCAGTATAGGCTAAATTCCAAATATTTGTATGTTGTATCTTTAATTTAGTAGCAGCAGTTGTTGAGCAAAATCTTGAATCTATTTTCAATTTAAAAACTTCTTGAAAAGTTTTTTGCAATTTTTGCAATAACAGGACGCTATTTGCACAAATTCAAAATAGCAGGACCCAAGTTGAAAGAATGTGACTTAACGCTTATTTTATATTCACAAATTATAAATCGTTTTTTCATTACTTTACAAAAACAGGACCTTTCACAAAATGTCTGAACAGACTCTTGCTGTATTACTATCCCACAAATTTTTATGCAGTTGGTGAGTTTATCATATTACCGATGTTGAACAGAAGATTCATATACCGGATTTGCTGTCCTTAATGTTGTGATTCTACCTCAGAATCCAATTAATTTAGAAAGTTCAAAAGATATTTTATGTGTTAGGTCATGCAACAATATGCAAATTTTCTTTCTTGAAAAACTTGTTGAGCGAAATTAACGTGTATTTGTGATACACGGATAAGAAAACTATGAAACATTCGCAAGATGAGCCCGGTAGTTGGAGAACTTTAACCAGATTTGATGGAAATTGAATTTATTGAGCTAATGGTCAAAAGAGCTGGTTTTATTAAAAATACAGTTTTAACTTACTGATGACAAATTATAAAATACAACATGCTTATTTTCAATAAAAGTAAATCATATTAAAGTAAATCAATTCATGCGGCAAATGTAATAAAATGTTTCCAAATTTTTCTAGATGTTCCCAATAGATAATTTATGTAAAAAGAGTGTTTTTTTTTTTTTTTTGTTTTTTTTTTTTGTTTTAAAATGAAATCTACCTTCTAAAAATTTATTTTTCCATTTCTATTTTTATCAAAAACGATATATCATCTCTGTTTTAACATGTATTTTCATTTTCTATTAAATTAATCTTTAATGATTTTTTTAAAATTATTAATAGCATTAGAATAATTAATGTGTTTCTTGCAAGAAAATATTTTTATTCTGTTTGAAACTGTCAGTTATGTAGTCAGAAATGGTGGCAACTAACTTATAACCAGCCCCGGACAAACATCTATATGACTTTTTTTTTTTTTAATTTGCAAGTTTAAAATCTATTTGGCATTTTGGCTATTATAGTTGGCGCGAAAGATCACGATACGGAAATACTCCCCTTCTAACTTGTGCTAAATATCCTTTCAGAATACTTAGTGCAAAGTAGTAGTCACCATTTTTGTTATTAAGTAACATTAAAACTTTTAACTACTGTAAGATAAGATACAATACAATATAAAGTAAAAATCATTTATTTAAAACGCATTAATACACTAATTCTTAAAAAATTCAAATGTGAATCGAACATCCGCGTAGCATATAGCACGGAGAGAATCTTTAGACGAATACAAACTAGGCTTAACAGAAAGAAATTATACATTATAAAATCAATAAATACAGAACTCAGAGATTTAAAAATTAGATATAATTATCCTTATTATACAATTAAAAGCATACATACATATTTAGCGGTGACTTTTTGCTTCAATTGATCCACGTTGTAAATTAAATTGATATCTTGCCATGGCATTCCAAATTATAAACAAACTACAAGCAATATTCTACTTGGCGTTACTTGATATCTAAAGTTCGCCAAGTGCCGACCGTTTTCGAAAGAGAAATTCTTTCTCGCATGAAGTGAAAGTTTACTCCAAGATTTTTAAATTTAAATTACATCTTTTATATTGTACACACATGAACGCTTGATTCGGTGTTAACCCGGAATAAAGTGTGACCTTTGCACAATTTTTTATGGGTTGTTCAACATCTTATTTGGAGAGATATTACACCACAGTTTTTACAAAGTCAAAAATTTGTTGAATAGTTGTCCCCATTTTTAGTGTTGAGGTATTATAAAAATTGTAACATTTAGTCACATTTTTTATTCACTTTTTCATTGATATATTTTTATTTATACATTATTCTTTTCATGTGCATTAGAATGAATTGATTGCATCATTGAAAAAACATTATGTTTAAAAACAGGAACATTTTTAGTAATATATTCGCGCAAATTTTTTCGTTATTTAGTCAAATTTATATAATTGTTTGCACGATAACTGAAGTTTTTTACTTAAAATAAAATTCAATTTACTCCAGCACGAAAAATAGTGGCAACTATATATCACACTATTTTACGATGTACAAATACAAATAATAAAAACATATTGTATTCGTTTATAGGATGAAAGCAAATTACTATGAGACTGACACAAATGTATCGTATTTTTTTCAGTTAGCTTTAAATTTTATTCATAATAATTATATTCATTTCAAACAAATATTTATAATTTTGTATTTATTTAATTATCCTATTCATTAAGTTCAAATAGTTTTCAGTCTTAAATTCCTTCTATTGAACGGATTCCTTTCTGTCCCAAAGAACCTCTCTGTGACCCATCACTCACTTAACACTTGGTACCTCGGTTGCAGTAGCAGGTTCTCCCCGCAACACAGACTGTATCTTCTTGTTGATCTTACTTGAATTGTACTATTTGTTTTTGTACTTGAAAAAGGCTTATTTATGCAGTTAAGCAATCAAGTTTGTATATAGCCAAACTTTTCAACAAAAAATAAGCACTCTTTAAGTAAGAATATTTTATAGCACTATAAAATATTTTTAAGCACTATATACATTAACAAAATAATTTTAAAAGACTTTACATGATCATGATAAAATAACTAGTTTCTGACAAAAAACTCTTTTTTTTTTATTATATTAGCCACCATAAAAAGATAGAGAGATTTTTCAGTTCGAAAAATGAGGGTGAAAAATGAAACCTGAAATTGAGAATATCTTCCAAAATACAGCAGATTTGCACATGAGAGTGCAAGAATCTCATAAAACCCAGCTCAGTAGACGCACATGCGGACTCTCAAGTGTTTCATCGAAGATTTAAAACTATTGGCGCTAACGATTGGAAATAGATTGAATTGTGAAAACGTTGAATAGAACAATGTGAAAAGCACTCTTTTGCATAATACATAACGAAAATCAACAGATTTTCGAAAAGGGAAAACATTTTTAAAAACACTCAATGAAAAAAGCACCTTTAAGGGCTTTTAAAAAACGAAAATTGAAATGAAGCACTATATTTGAAAACGCTACGCACCATGTGTATATATTTTTTAGGACATTTTCTAAAGCGAATGTCAACATTCACCGGTGGAAGTCAACAATCACCAATTCCGGTCATTCACAGTATCATATATATATTTTTTAGAAAAAGCTATAAAACCTTGTTCCTTTATTTATGCTTTTTACCTTACAATTATGAGACACTGTATTATCTCATAATGAATATTCAAATTCAGGAGCAATATATTAAACTTAATTTCAATACCACATATTGAAGGTAACTTTGCAATCAACTTATTCACTTAAGAGTTTGATTCTTTTTACTGCTGACTCGCAGGAAGAGTTACTGCTAAAAAATAAAACACTTTCAGGTAGCTCGTAGGTCACCCTCATCATATATTTATTAAAAGCCACAACTCTGACGAAAGAAATTTAAACTCTCTCGACGACATCACCTTTCAGAAATTCTTTTAAGACATTCAAATCATCTTTTTTTCTGCAGTAGTAGCAATAAACAATTGGCCTATGTTTACAAGACTTAACCGATTCTCTAGAGAGTAGGTTGTTGAAGAATGGCAAAAAAGTCAATGCAATTGCAGGCAAGTTCATCAAATTGTGAAAATTTCCAACATTTTAGTCTTCACTGTTAAAATAATTTATGATAAACTATTAATAATACAGAAAATCTTGAACATATCTAAAAATAAAAATAAATATATAATTGTGTGCTAGCAGAGCAGCACTTCATCAGGGGACACACTGTCTGCAAACACACAGGAGCCTTTCTGTTGTTAGTGGCTGAAGCCAAAACTAACAATGCCCGAAGGCCCCTTAATGATATACAAGCAAAAAATAAAATAATTACCACATTTAAAATCACTATAAATTTGCAAAAGATTCACACACAAAATGTACAACAATAAAATGGAATGAAACGCCTCCAAATCACATTATAAATAATCAAAGCAAGAAACAGTTACAGTTAATATGAGTAAAAAATAAACCAAATAAGTAGCACAAAAAATTAAGTGCTGACACCTGGAATTTGCAGACAGTGTGTCCCCTGATGAAGTGCTGTTCTGCAAACACACAATTATATTTTTATTTTTATTTTTAGATATGTTCAAGATTTACTGTATTATTAATAGTTTATTAAATTACAAATTTGGTTTTAGCTGCCTTGTGCGCTGTTCCAATTTGATTTGGTAAAGTAATGGTTAAGTGTTTGTCTTATCTACCTTTTATCGATTTTGAGTTTGATATTTAATTTTTGAAATAATTTATGATACTATGTTTTACTATTGTTTTAATAAAATCCTTACCATCCATGTTGTAAGTTTGAATGCTTTTGTCCAATTTGTTAAATTTTTCATTATGGCAAAACCAATTACAGAAATCAGGATTCAAGTCATTAGCAAAAACTTTACAGCCTTTTTTCGCGACAGGGATTGCAAAAGGTCCGACACCAGCGAAAACATCGCATACTGTATCTTTGGAATCAATACTTTTTGCAACACGGTCGTGTTCGCTACTTAATCTAGGATTCCAAAAAACTTTTTCGTAATCAAAAGCATATTTACAGTCGTTTTCCTTGACTATAACTTGATAGTTATGCTCTCCAGCCAAGTGTTCCATTTTAAAATTTCTAAACCTGTTTTCTATTACATCAGATTAATTAACGACAGTTTTAATATTTGGCTGATATTTATCAAGTAGAACTTGTCCTATAAGGAACTTGTAATCTAACAATTCAGCTTTTAAGCTCAGATGAATAATGTGCCCCGACAGGCTAAAACTGGAGATGTTGCCCACACTGTCCTCTCGCAAAACAGCTCTGAATATATCATCAAAAGTCCAGTTCTCATATTTCAGCAGGACATCAGTCCACTTGATATTATCAATGGTCAAACCAATGTCAACTTTGGGGCATAAAGTTGCTTCATATTTTTCCGGATGAAGAAGAATTTTTCTCTTGTTGAACTCCTCTTTACAAACAGGTTTCAGTTTTGGCATTTTCAGGAGGCAAAGTTTCAAAATTTTTAGAACATCAGAACTTTAGTCCTCTGAAACCACAAAACAGGGCATTTGGGCAACAGTCTGAAATTTATCACGATCTAGTGCGGCCATACCACGAACTTCGGCAGGAAATATGAGGAAATTGCTTTTTATCATGTTTGTAAAGAATCTGATCACTATTAGGGAGGAATGAAATTTCTTCTGAATAAATATGCTATAAATCACCTGAAAAAAGTAGAAGAAAAAAAAAGATAATAATAAAAATAGGAATAATTTAATAAAAAAAGGTACCCGCAGTGTGATTTTTTGATATCTGAAGCACGGATGAATTAAATATTGGCTGAATAAAAACTAGACTAGAGATCCCAAACCTGAAGACAATGCCAAAACATTTTTAAAAGTCAACTTGGAAAGTCACTTTCAGGGTTGCCACAAGAAAAAAATGAAAAAAATAAATAAAAATAGTTGCTTTTTTAGTAGCCTAAAACATTAAAATAGTTACCGAAACCTATGAAAGTAGTTACCTAAAAAAGAACCAAAATTCATCAAAAATATGACTAAAATGTCGTGAAATGACTTAATTGTCCTACATCAAATTCAGTATCTTAAAAAGTGATGACTGAAATGTGCAATTCAAAATTTTTAACTTTTTAAGAAGAAAAAAATCAATGTGTCCAAGAGCTCCCGCGGGCTGCAGATTTCCAACCCAATTTATGCTAAAGAAACATCGCTAGGAGTTCAAAAAAGTCTCCCAATAATCCCCATTTCCTGAAAATAGATGCCCTTTAGTCCCCTGTGGCAACCCTGAACTTTTCTCTCGGCACATTAACCTTTCTTCAAGACTTCTCCAAAATAGATCGTCATAAAAAAGATTTTAAATAATAATAAAACTATTATATTAAAGAATAACAATTTAAATAAGAATTAATAATCAACATCTATCAAGCCAGAATAGACTCTATTTTGGTAAACTTTTACCAAACTTGGGGAGACAGGGAAAATTTTTAATTACAAAAAGGGCGTCAAATTGCTCTTCTAGACCAGCTGTCAATCATTTTATCCTCAAGAACCTTTGTTTTTCTTTCCTTGAGAAAGTTCCCCAACAAATTATACATATTTAGTTTTCAAATGTCACCCTCCTAATCAGAACTATGCATTTCAGTATTTTTAAAAAATTTACTAATTAAAAAGCTATTCAGATCGACAAGCTTTTAAATGAACACACTTTATTTTCAATGAATTTTTTATTCAACATGAGGATCAAGAATGACCTCAATTCTAGAGCTCCCTTGTGGGTTGGGTTTAAAATTTCGGAGTTGAACATTAATAGTCGTAAACCCAAAAAGCTGTTCAGCGACGGTTACAAAATTACATTAATTAGAGAGGTAACTTGGATAGAGCGCTCGCCACTCAATGAGGTGACCGGGTTCGAATCTCGGTTGATACACAATAAGCACCAGGCTCACAGTGGTGTTGTTAAATATCCTCCGTGGTAGGTGGATCATGGATTAGAGTCCCCTTGCCTTCAAACTAACTATGGAAGGTTTTCGTAGTTTTCCTTTCCATGCAACACAAATGCGAGTTAGTTCCATCAAAAAGTTCTCCACGATGGCTAGTTTGTCCAAATACTTGATGCAGGAGTTCCCTTGTCATCACGATTGAGAATCCTAATTTGGGACCGAGTTTGATAATTAGAACTTAATATTAAAGGAAGTTACGCTGTCTTAAAATTCTAGCCGCTACACGTCATTTTATTCCATTGTGCGTGCTTCAACGAGGAAAGATGATTGCTTTTATATATAAAAATACATTACGCAGGCTAATCTAATAAGAAGTAATATATAAGTTCATTTTCCGGGAGTTTTTTCCTGTTTTTACGCCCTATTCCCACTTTCCCGAATAAAAAATATTATTTTTTATATATAGTTCCCCCTAAAATATCGAAAAACACATTAAATAAATAATATAATGCAAAATTACCAAAAGAAAAAAAAAAAGAAAAAAAGAAAAAATTTAAAAAATTGTCCACAGCCGGGATTCTAACCCGCGCCACCTCGTTCCAGGCGTCAGCTACTAGCTCGTGGTCTTAATCGCTGGACCACGCTTACACAGAGAGCGTGCGACTGCATGGCTTCAAAAGCACTCTCCCGGTCAGTTGAACAATGGACTTTGAAGGCCCATTGCGCCCCCCCCCCTCCTAATTCACTTATAAATATTTTCTTTGGCAGAGGGTTTCAGAACATGGAACCCTAACTTTGGACCGAGTTTGCTAATTATAACTTAATATTAAAGGGAGTTACGGGGTCTTGAAATCTGACCAAATTACGCGCCATTTTATTTTATTCTTTATTCAATTATGCGTTCTCCAGCGAAGAAAGATCATTGTTTTTCTATATAGAAATACATTACGCAGGCTAAACAAATAGTTAATTTTTCGGGAGATTTTTCCTGTTTTTTGCGCCCTATTATTCCCACTTTAACAAAGAAAAAAAAATTATGTTTTATGTATAGTTCCCTCCCTCTAAAATATCGAAAAACACATTAAATAAATAATATAATGCAAAACTAACAAAAGAAATAAAAAAATTAAAAAACTGAAAAAAAATCCACAGCCGGCATTCGAACTCGCGACCCCTCGCTCCAAGCGTTAGCTAATAGCACGTGGTCTTGACCGTTCGACCACGCTTACACAGGAAGTGTGCTCTTGTATGGCTTCAAAATCACTCTCCCAGGCAAATAAACAATGGAGATTGGGAGAGAATTGCCCCCCCCTAATTCACTTATAAATATGTCCTTTGGCAGAGGGGTTAGGCACATGGAACACTAATTTGACACCGAGTTTGATAATTATAACTTAATAATAAAGTGAGATGGTTCTTGAAATTTGAGCAAATTACGCGACATTTTATTTTATTCTTTAACCCATTATGCTTCAACGAAGAAAGATGATTGTTTTTATATATAGAAATACATTACGCAGGCTAAGCACATTAAATATATAATATAATGCAAAATTAACAAAAGAAATATGAAAAAAAAATTACAAATTGTCCGCAGCCGGGAATCGAACTCGCGCCCCCTCGCTCCAGGCGTCAGCTTCTAGCACGTGCACTTGAACGTTCGAACACGCTTACACGGGGAGTGTGCTCCTGCATGGCATCAAAGCACTCTCCCGGTCAGTAGAACATTGGAGTTTGGGGGCCCACTTTTTATTTTGCATTATATATTTTTTTTTAATGTGTTTTTCGGTATTCTGCAAGCTCCTGCATGTCGGAAAAGTTTTTTTTTGTAAGAATGGGAAAAAACTGGAAAAATCAAGGAAAATCAGTTTTTTTGTCATTCTTCGAATCCTTTTGCAACATTTTAGGGTGCCTATCATGTATAGGATGTTCTGTGTATAAAATGGAGCATATTTCTCTACTAAAGAACACGTAATGGAACAATGAGCGGGGGAAAAAAAGACGAAATGTGAGAATAAGGTTCAGGCGTCAAGACCCCCTAGCTCCCCTTGGTATAAAGTTATAATTTTCAAACTCGCACCAAAGTAGGTACCCTAGGTCCAACCATGGCTACCAAAGGAAATTTTTATAAGTGAATTAGGAGGTCCCAGTGGGCACCTAAAGGTCTATTTCATATTTTTTACCGAAAAAGGCTTTTGAAAGGAAGCTGCTACAGGCCTGGCGCGAAACAAAGGTCTGTTTGGTAGAGTGTTGGACTGTCAGCTGGTGGTTGGAGCCAGGGTTCGCGGGTTCGATCCCCAGGACCGTGCTGTTTTTCACTTTTTTATAAAATTCCTTTATTTTGCATTATATAATTTTTAAATGTGTTTTTCGATATTCTGCAGGCTCCTGCATGGCAGAAATTTTTTTTTGTTGGAAAAATGGGAAAAACTGGAAAAATGAAGGAAAATCAGTTTTTTTGTCATTTTTCGACTCCTTTTGCAACATTTTAGGGAGTCTATCATGCATAGTAATAAATAACACGTTGCATAGTAATAAATTGCTAAATAACACGTAATGGATCATGCACAGTAATAAATTGCTAAATAACACGTAATGGAACAATGAGAAAAAAAAGGAAGAAAAACGACGAAATGTCGACAATAAGGTTCAGCCTTCGAGACCCCCTAGCTCCCATTGGTATTAAGTTATAATTTTCAAACTCGCACCCAAGGTAGATCCCCATGGTCCATCCATGGCTACCAAAGGAAATATTTATAAGGGAATTAGAGAGGTCCCAGTGGGCCCCTAAAGTCTATTGCAAATTTCACCGAGAAAAGGCTTTTGAAGGGAAGCTGCTGCAGGCCTGACATGAAACAGTGGCCTGTTTGGTAGAGTGTTGGACTGTCAACTGATGGCTGGAGCCTGGGGTCCCGTGTTCCACCCCAGGAAGGGGTAGTTTTTCATTTTTTTTCCTTTTTTTAAAATTCCTTTATTTTGCATTATATAATTTTTTAAATGTGTTTTTCGGTATTCTGCAGGCTCCTGCATTGCAGAAATTTTTTTTTATTTGGAAAAATGGGAAAAAACTGGAAAAATCAAAGAAAATCAGTTTTTTTGTAATTTTTCAACTCTTTTTGCAACATTTTAGGGAGTCTATCATGCATAGGGTGTTCTGAGTATAAAATAGACTATATTTCTTTGCTAAAGAACACGTATTGGAAAAATGAGAAAAAAAAAAGACGAAATGTCGAGAATAAGGTTCAGGCTTCGAGGCCACCTAGCTCCCCTTGGTATTAAGTTATAATTTTCAAACTCGAACCCAGGGTAAGTCCCCGTGGTCCAACCATGGCTACTGAGGAAATTTTTATAAGTGAATTAGTTGGGTCCGAGTGGGCCCCTAAAAGTATATTGCATATTTCACCGAAGAAAGATTCTTTTGAAGGGAAGCTGCTGCACACCTGACTTGAAACAGTGGCCTGTTTGGTAAAGTGTTGAACTGTCAACTGGTGGCTGGAGCCTGGGGTCCCAGGTTCAAACCCCAGGACCGGGCAGTTTTTCACTTTTTTTTAAAATTCCTTTATTTTGCATTATATAATATTTTAAATGTGTTTTTCGGTATTCTGCAGGCTCCTGCATGGCAGAAAGTTTCTTTTTTTTCGGAAAAATGGGAAAAACTGAAAAAAACAAGGAAAATGAGATTTTTTGTCATTTTTCGACTCCTTTTGCAACATTTTAGGGAGTCTATCATGCATAGGGTGTTCTGTGTTTAAAATAAAGTATATTTCTTTGCTAAATAACACGTAATGGAACAATGAGAAAAAAAGGAAGAAAAACGACGAAATGTCGAGAATAAGGTTCAGGCTTCGAGACCCCCTAGCTTCCCTTGGTATTAAGTTATAATTTTCAAATTCGCATCCAGGGTAGGTCCCCATGGTCCAACCATGGCTCCCGAAGGAGGTTTTTATAAGTGAATGAGGGGGTCCCAGTGGGCCCCTAAAGGTCTATTGCATATTTCACCGAGAAAAGGCTTTTGAAGGGAAACTGCTGCACACCTGACTTGAAACAGTGGCCTGTTTGGTAAAGTGTTGGACTAACAACTGGTGGCAGGGGCCTGGGTTCGAACCCCAGGACAGGGCAGTTTTTCACTTTTTTTTTAAATACCTTTATTTTGCATTATATAATTTTTTAAATGTGTTTTTCGGTATTCTGCAGGCTCCTGCATGGCAGAAAGTTTCTTTTTTTTGGAAAAATGGGAAAAACTGAAAAAAACAAGGAAAATCAGATTTTTTGTCATTTTTCGACTCCTTTTGCAACATTTTAGGGAGTCTATCATGCATAGGGTGTTCTGTGTTTAAAATAAAGTATATTTCTTTGCTAAAGAACACGTAATAGAACAATGAGAAAAAAAAGGAAGAAAAACGACGAAATGTCGAGAATTAGGTTCAGGCTTCGAGACCCCCTAGCTTCCCTTAGTATTAAGTTATAATTTTCAAACTCGCACCCAGGGTAGGTCCCCATGGTCCAACAATGGCTACCGAAAAACATTTTTATATGTGAATGAGGGGGGTCCCAGTGGGCCCCTAAAGGTCTATTGCATATTTCACCGAGAAAAGGCTTTTGAAGGGAAGCTGCTGCACACCTGACGTGAAACAGTGGCCTGCTTGGAAGAGTGTTGGACTGGCAACTGGTGGCTGGTGCCTGGGGTCACAGGTTCAAACCCCAGGACCGGCAAATTTTTCACTTTTTTTTTAATTCCTTTATTTTGCATTATATTATTTTTTTAATGTGTTTTTCGGTATTCTGCAGGCTCCTGCATGGCTGAATTTTTTTTTTGTGGAAAAATGGGAAAATCTGAAAAAATCAAGGAAAATCAGTTTTTTTTGTAATTTTTCGACTCCTTTTGCGACATTTTAGGGAGTCTATCAGGGTGTTCTGTGTATAAAATGGAGCATATTTCTTTGCTAAAGAACACATAATGGAACAATGAGAAAAAAGAAGAAAAAAAAGACGAAATGTCGAGAATATGGATCAGGCTTCGAGACCCTCTAGCTCCCCTTGGTATTAGGTTATAATTTTCAAACTCGCACCCAGGTTAGGTACCCATGGTCCAACCATGGTTACTGAAGGGAATTTTTATAAATGAATTAGGGGGGCCCCTAAAGATCTATTGCATATTTCACCAAGAAAAGGCTTTTGAAGGGAAGCTGCTGCAGGCTTGACGTTAAACAGTGGCCTGTTTGGTAGAGTGTAGCACTGTCAACTGGTGGTTGGAGCCAGGTGTCCCGGGTTCGAACCCCTGGACCGGGCGGTTTTACACTTTTTTTTAAAATTTCCTTTATTTTGCATTATATTATTTTTTTAATGTGATTTTCGGTATTCTGCAGGCTCCTGCATGGCAGAAAATTTTGGTTTTTCTAGGAAAAATGGGAAAAAACTGGAAAATCAAGGAAAATCAGTTTTTTTGTCATTTTTTGACTCCTCTTGCAACATTTTAGGGAGTCTATCATGCATAGGGTGTTCTGTGCATAAAATGGAGCATATTTCTTTGCTAAAGAACACGTAATGAAACAATGAGAAAAAAAAAAAGAAAAAAAAGACGAAATGTCGAGAATAAGGTTCAGGCTTCGAAACCCCCTAGCTCCCCTTGGTATTAAGTTATAATTTTCAAACTCGCACCCAAGGTAGGTCACCATGGTCCAACCATGGCTACCAAAGGAAATTTTTATAAGTATATTAGGGGTGTCCCAATAGGCCCCTAAAGGTCTATTGCATATTTCACGGAGAAAAGCCTTTTGAAGGGAAGCTGCTGCACACGTGGCATGAAACAGTGGCCAGTTTGTTAGAGTGTTGAACTGTCAACCGGTGGCTGGAGCTTGGGGTCCCGGGTTCGAACCCCGGACCGGGCAGTTTTTCACATTTTTTCTCTTTTTTTTAAATTCTTTTATTTTGCATTATATTATATTTTAATGTGTTTTTTGGTATTCTGCAGGCTCCTCCATGGCAGAATTTTTTTTTGTTGGAAAAATGGAAAAAAACTGGAGAAATCAAGGAAAATCGGTTCCCGTCGGAGCCTTCCCGTTGAAAGCCTCATCTGCGCGGCGGGCCCAATTTCTTCACATTGAGAAAAGACTTTCTGCGTATAAAAGATTTTCAGAAGGCAAATTTCTTCAAAATAAAGCTTCTCGCAACACTTTTTGAGATATACATACATAGGAAATTTATTTCTCTTGAAAAAAGACTTAGAATTTCTCCGTATAAAAGCTATTCAGAAGGCGAATTTCTGCGAAATAAAGCTTCTCGCAACACTATTTTAGATATACAAAAACAGTAAAATTCGGGGTCACACTGTGTACCCCCTATTGGGTCTATAATTATTTCCTTTAGTAGGGTACACTAGTACAAGGTAATATAACACCTGGTCCAATTACAACATTAAAGGTTAATATTAAGGTCTGATAGGAGGAATTTTTCTTAACATTGAAAAATGAACTGTTTTAGATATACAAAAAGAGTAAAATTCGGGGTCACGCTGTGTACCCCCTATGGGGTCTATAATTATTTCCTTTGGTAGGGTACACTATTACAAGGTAATATAACACCTGGTCAATTTACAACATTAAAGGTTAATATTAAGGTCTGCTATGAAGCCTTTTGTTAACAATAAGAAAAGACTTAAAATTTCTCATTATTAACGCTTTTCGGAAGGCGAATTTCCTCAAAATAAAGCTTCTCGCAACACTTTTTGAGATATACATACATAGAAAATTTATTTCTCCTCTTGAAAAAAGAATTTCTCCGTATTAACGCTTTTCGGAAGGCGAATTTCTGCGAAATAAGACTTTTCGCATCACTATTTCAGATAGACATACATTGCGGGGTCACACCGTGTACCCCCTATGGGGTCTATAATTGATTCCTTTGGTAGGGTACACTATTACAAGGTAATATAACACCTCGTCCAATTAAAACATTAAAGGTTAATATTAAGGTCTGATAGGAGGAATTTTTCTTAACATTGAAAAATGAACTGTTTTAGATATACAGAAAGAGTAAAATTCGAGGTCACGCTGTGTACCCCCTATGAGGTCTATAATTATTTCCTTTGGTAGGGTACACTAGTACCCCGTAATATAATACCTAGTCCAATAACAACATTAAAGGTTAATATTAAGGTCAAAAAAAGGTCAAAAAAGCTTCTCGCAACACTTTTTGAGATATACAAAAACAGTAAAATGCGGGGTCCCATTGTGGGACCCCTAAGGGGTCCATAAATATTTCCTTTGGTAGGGTAAACTAGTACCCGGTAATATAGTACCTGGTCCAATTACAACATTAAAGGTTAATATTATAGTATAATATGAAGCCTTTTGTTAACAATGAGAAAAGACTTAAAATTTTTTCGTATTAACCCTTTTCGGAAGGCGAAATTCCTCAAAAAAAAGCTTCTCCCAACACTTTTTGAGGTATACATACATACATACATACATACATAGAAAATTTTTAAAATTTGTTTATTTTTTTTTCTATTGTTAGTTTTACATTATATTATTCATTTAATGTCTTTTTCTATATTATAGAAGGAACTTTATATGAAAAATAATTTTTTTAAGTTCGGGAAAATGAGATCAGAGCTTAAAAACAGAAAAAATCAATTAAAATTAATTTATTCATATTATTTACAATACTTTCGATAGTTTGGCCTGCCTAGTATGATCTCTGTATAAAAACAATCCTCTTTCTTTGTTAAAGATCGTATAATGGAACAAAAAATAACATAAAATAGGGATGTACGGATCAAATTTCAAGACCACGTAACTCGCTTTAATATTAAGTTATAAATCTCAAACTCGGTACCACAATAGGAAACCATGCCCCCCACCTCAGTGCCGAAGGAAATATTTATAGGTTAATTAGGAGGATCGCCAGGGGCCCCCAAAGTACATCGATCAACTAACCGGGAAAGTGCTTTTGAAGGCATGGAATACGACGCTTACCATGTATACGTAGTGGAGCGGATAGCGTGATAGCAGCTGAGCGGGACGACGCGGGTTCGAATCCCGGTGTGGACCATTTTTAAATTTTTTTTCTTCTGTTAATTTTACATTATATTATTTATTTAATGTGTTTTTCTATATTATATAAGTAACTATATAGGAAAAATAATTTTTTTAAGTTCGGGAAAATGTGAACAGAGCTTAAAAACAGGAAAATTCAATTAAAATTAATTTATTCATATTATTTACAATACTTTCGATAGTTTGGCCTCCCTAGTACATTCTCTGTATAAAAACAATACTCTTTCTTCCTTAAAGAACGCATAATGGAATAAAAAATAACATAAAATAGGTATGTACGGATCAATTTTCAAGACCACGTAACTCGCTTTAATATTAAGTTATAAATCTCAAACTCGGTACCAAAATAGGGTACCATGCCCCCCACCTCTGTGCCAAAGGAAATATTTATAGGTTAATTAGGAGGATCGCAATGGGCCCCCAAAATACATCGATCAACTGACCGGGAGAGTGCTTTTGAAGGCATGGAATACCACCATCACCGTGTATGCGTGGAGTAGCGGATAGCGTGATAGCAGCTGAGCGAAATGGCGAGGGTTCGAATCCCGGTGCTGTCCATTTTTTGAAATTTGTCTTTTTTTCTTTTGTTAATTTTACATTATTTTATTTATTTAATGTGTTTTTCTATATTATAGAAGGAATTATATATGAAAAATAATTTTTTTAAGTTCGGGAAAATGAGATCAGAGCTTAAAAACAGAAAAAATCAATTAAAATTAATTTATTCATATTATTTACAATACTTTCGATAGTTTGGCCTGCCTAATATGTTCTCTGTATAAAAACAATCCTCTTTCTTCGTTAAAGAACGCGTAATGGAATAAAAAATAACATAAAATAGGCATGTACGGGTAAGTTTTCAAGACCACATAACTCGCTTTAATATTAAGCTATAAATCTCAAACTCGGTACCAAAATAGGGTACCATGCCCCCAACCCCTGTGCCTAAGGAAATATTTATAGCTTAATTAGGAGGGTCTCAATGGGCCCCCAAAGTACATCGTTAAACTGACCGCGAGATTGCTTTTGAAGCCATCAAGTACCTCGCTCACCGTGTAATCGTGGTGGAGCGGATAGCGTGATAGCAGCTGAGCGAGACGGTGCGGGTTCGAATCCCAGTGTGAACAATTTTTAAAATTTGTTTATTTTTTTTTCTATTGTTAATTTTACATTATATTATTCATTTAATGTCTTTTTCTATATTTTAGAAGGAACTATATATGAAAAATAATTTTTTTAAGTTCGGGAAAGTGAGAACAGAGCTTAAAAACAGGAAAATTCAATTAAAATTAATTTATTCATATTATTTACAATACTTTCGATAGTTTGGCCTGCCGAGTATGTTCTCTGTATAAAAACAATCCTCTTTCTTCGTTAAAGAACGCATAATGGAATAAAAAATAACATGAAATAGGTATGTTCGGATAAATTTTCAAGACCACGTAACTCGCTTTAATATAGAAAAACGCATTAAATAAATAAAATAATGTAAAATTAACAAAAGAAAAAAAAACAAATTTCAAAAAATGGACAGAACCGGGATTCGAACCCTCGCCATCTCGCTCAGCTGCTATCACGCTATCCGCTCCACCACGTATACATGGTAAGCGTCGTATTCCATGCCTTCAAAAGCACTTTCCCGGTTAGTTGATCGATGTACTTTGGGGGCCCCTTGCGATCCTCCTAATTAACCTATAAATATTTCCTACGGCACTGAGGTGGGGGGCATGGTATCCTATTTTGGTACCGAGTTTGAGATTTATAACTTAATATTAAAGCGAGTTACGTGGTCTTGAAATTTGATCCGTACATACCTATTTTATGTTATTTTTTGTTCCATTATACGTTCTTTAACAAAGAAAGAGGATTGTTTTTATACAGAGAACATACTAGGCAGGCCAAACTATCGAAAGTATTGTAAATAATATGAATAAATTAATTTTAATTGATTTTTGATGTTTTTAAGCTCTGATCTCACTTTCCCGAACTTAGAAAAATTATTTTTCATATATAGTTCCTTCTAAAATATAGAAAAAGACATTAAATGAATAATATGATGTAAAATTAACAATAGAAAAAAAAATAAACAAATTTTAAAAATTGTCCACACTGAACCCGCACCGTCTCGCTCAGCTGCTATCACGCTATCCGCTCCACCACGATTACACGGTCAGCGAGCTACTTGATGGCTTCAAAAGCAATCTCGCGGTCAGTTTAACGATGTACTTTGGGGGCCCATTGCGACCCTCCTAATTAAGCTATAAATATTTCCTTAGGCACAGGGGTTGGGGGCATGGTACCCTATTTTGGTACCGAGTTTGAGATTTATAGCTTAATATTAAAGCGAGTTATGTGGTCTTGAAAACTTACCCGTACATGCCTATTTTATGTTATTTTTTATTCCATTACGCGTTCTTTAACGAAGAAAGAGGATTGTTTTTATACAGAGAACATATTAGGCAGGCCAAACTATCGAAAGTATTGTAAATAATATGAATAAATTAATTTTAATTGATTTTTCTGTTTTTAAGCTCTGTTCTCACTTTCCCGAACTTAAAAAAATTATTTTTCATATATAGTTCCTTCTAAAATATAGAAAAAGACATTAAATGAATAATATAATGTAAAATTAACAATAGAAAAAAAAATAAACAAATTTTAAAAATTTTCTATGTATGTATGTATGTATGTATGTATGTATGTATGTATGTATGTATACCTCAAAAAGTGTTGGGAGAAGCTTTATTTTGAGGAATTTCGCCTTCCGAAAAGCGTTAATACGAAAAAATTCTAAGTCTTTTCTCATTGTTAACAAAAGGCTTCATATTATACTATAATATTAACCTTTAATGTTGTAATTGGACCAGGTACTATATTACCGGGTACTAGTTTACCCTACCAAAGGAAATATTAATGGACCCCGCATTTTACTGTTTTTGTATATCTCAAAAAGTGTTGCGTGAAGCTTTTTTGACCTTTTTTGACCTTAATATTAACCTTTAATGTTGTTATTGGACTAGGTATTATATTACGGGGTACTAGTGTACCCTACCAAAGGAAATAATTATAGACCTCATAGGGGGTACACAGTGTAACCCCTCATTTTAGTATGTATTTATGTATGTATGTATGTATATCTAAAACAGGGCATTTTTCAATGTTAAGAAAAATGCCTCTTATCAGACCTTAATATTAACCTTTAATGTTTTAATTGGACGAGGTGTTATATTACCTTGTAATAGTGTACCCTACCAAAGGAATCAATTATAGACCCCATAGGGGGTACACGGTGTGACCCCGCAACGTATGTCTATCTGAAATAGTGATGCGAAAAGTCTTATTTTGCAGAAATTCGCCTTCCGAAAAGCGTTAATACGGAGAAATTCTTTTTTCAAGAGAAATAAAATTTCTATGTATGTATATCTCAAAAAGTGTTGCGAGAAGCTTTATTTGTAAGAAATTCGCCTTCCGAAAAGCGTTAATACGGAAAAATTCTAAGTCTTTTCTCAATAATAACAAAGCCTCCTATCAGACCTTAATATTGACCTTTAAATTTGTAATTGGACCAGGTATTATATTACGGGGTACTAGTGTACCCTACCAAAGGAAAAAATTATAGACCTCATAAGGCGTACACAGCGTGACCCCGAATTTTACTGTTTTTGTATATCTAAAATAGTGTTGCGAGAAGCTTTATTTCGAAGAAATTCGCCTTTTGAAGAGCTTTTATACGCAGAAATTCTAAGTCTTTTCTCAATGTTAACAAAGCCTCCTATCAGACCTTAATATTGACCATTAATATTTTAATTGGACCAGGTGTTATATTACCTGGTACTAGTGTACCCTACCAAAGGAAATAATTATAGAGCCCAAAGGGGGTACACGGTGTAACGCCGCATTTTACTATGTATGTATATCTAAAACAGTGCATTTTTCAAAGGTTAAGAAAAATGCCTCCTATCAGACCTTAATATTAACCTTTAATGTTTTAATTGGACCAGGTGTTATATTACCTTGTACTAGTGTACCTTACCAAAGGAAATAATTATAGACCCCATAGGGGGTACGCAGCGTGACCCCGAATTTTACTCTTTTTGTATAGCTAAAATAGTGTTGCGAGAAGCTCTATTTCCAAGAATTTCGCCTTCCGAAGAGCTTTTATACGCAGAAATGCTAAGTCTTTTTTCAAGAGGAGAAATAAATTTTCTATGTATGTATATCTCAAAAAGTGTTGCGAGAAGCTTTATTTTGAGGAAATTCGCCTTCCGAAAAGCGTTAATAATGAGAAATTTTAAGTCTTTTCTCATTGTTAACAAAAGGCTTCATAGCAGACCTTAATATTAACCTTTAATGTTGTAAATTGACCAGGTGTTATATTACCTTGTAATAGTGTACCCTACCAAAGGAAATAATTATAGACCCCATAGGGGGTACACAGCGTGACCCCGAATTTTACTCTTTCTGTATATCTAAAACAGTTCATTTTTCAATGTTAAGAAAAATTCCTCCTATCAGACCTTAATATTAACCTTTAATGTTGTAATTGGACCAGGTGTTATATTACCTTGTACTAGTGTACCCTACTAAAGGAAATAATTATAGACCCTATAGGGGGTACACAGTGTGACCCCGAATTTTACTGTTTTTGTATATCTAAAATAGTGTTGCGAGAAGCTTTATTTCGCAGAAATTCGCCTTCTGAATAGCTTTTATACGGAGAAATTCTAAGTCTTTTTTCAAGAGAAATGAATTTTCTATGTATGTATATCTTAAAAAGTGTTGCGAGAAGCTTTATTTTGAAGAAATTCGCCTTCTGAAAATCTTTTATACGCATAATCTTTCAACGGGAAGACTCCGACGCTGGTCCCCGTACCGGACCGGAGTGTATTGCCGGCAGAGGCGCTCCGGATACCGCAGCAGCCGGGTTGCTTTTACGAGAGAAATAAATTTTCTATGTATGTATGTATACCTCAAAAAGTGTTGGGAGAAGCTTTATTTTGAGGAAATTCGCCTTCCGAAAAGCGCTAATACGAAAAAATTCTAAGTCTTTTCTCATTGTTAACAAAAGGCTTCATATTATACTATAATATTAACCTTTAATGTTGTAATTGGACCAGGTGTTATATTACCTTGTACTAGTGTACCCTACCAAAGGAAATAATTATAGAGCCCATAGGGGGTACACAGCGTGACCCCGAATTTTACTCTTTTTGTATATCTCCAAAAGTGTTTCGAGAAGCTTTATTTCGCAGAAATTCGCCTCCTCAATAGCTCTTATACGCAAAAATTTTAAGTCCATTCTCAATATTAACAAAGCCTCCTATCAGACCTTAATATTAACCTTTAATGTTTTAGTTGGACCAGGTGTTGTATTACCTTGTACTAGTGTACCCTACCAAAGGAAATAATTATAGAGCCCATAGGGGGTACACAGCGTGATCCCGCACTTCACTATGTATGTATACCTAAAACAGTGCATTTTTCAATGTTAAGAAAAATGCCTCCTATCAGACCTCAATATTAATCTTTAATGTTGTAATTGGAACAGGTGTTATATTACCTTGTACTAGTGTACCCTACCAAAGGAAAAAATTATAGACCCCATAGGGGGTACACAGCGTGACCCCGAATTTTACTCTTTTTGTATAGCTACAATAGTGTTGCGAGAAGCTCTATTTCCAAGAAACTCGCCTTCCGAAGAGCTTTTATAGGCAGAAATTGTAAGTCTTTTTTCAAGAGGAGAAATAGATTTTCTATGTATGTATATCTCAAAAAGTGTTGGGAGAAGCTTTATTTTGAGGAAATTCGCCTTCCGAAAAGCGTTCATACGGAGCAATTTTATGTCTTTTCTCATTGTTAACAAATGGCTTCATATCAGACCTTAATATTAACCTTTAATTGTTTTTATACAGAGAACATACTAGGCAGGCCAAATTATCGAAAGTATTGTAAATAATATGAATAATGTTATTTTAATTGATTTTTTCTGTTTTTAAGCTCTGATCTCATTTTCCCGAACTTAAAAAAATTATTTTTCATATATAGTTCCTTCTAAAATATAGAAAAAGACATTAAATGAATAATATGATGTAAAATTAACAATAGAAAAAAAAATAAACAAATTTTAAAAATTGTCCACACTGGGATTCGAACCCGCACCGTCTCACTCAGCTGCTATCACGCTATCCGCTCCACCACGATTACACGGTCAGCGAGCTACTTGATGGCTTCAAAAGCAATCTCGCGGTCAGTTTAACGATGTACTTTGGGGGCCCATTGCGACCCTCCTAATTAAGCTATAAATATTTCCTTAGGCACAGGGGTTGGGGGCATGGTACCCTATTTTGGTACCGAGTTTGAGATTTATAGCTTAATATTAAAGCGAGTTATGTGGTCTTGAAAACTTACCCGTACATGCCTATTTTATGTTATTTTTTATTCCATTACGCGTTCTTTAACGAAGAAAGAGGATTGTTTTTATACAGAGAACATATTAGGCAGGCCAAACTATCGAAAGTATTGTAAATAATATGAATAAATTAATTTTAATTGATTTTTTCTGTTTTTAAGCTCTGATCTCATTTTCCCGAACTTAAAAAAATTATTTTTCATATATAATTCCTTCTAAAATATAGAAAAAGACATTAAATGAATAATATAATGTAAAATTAACAATAGAAAAAAAAAACAAATTTCAAAAAATGGACAGCACCGGGATTCGAACCCTCGCCATCTCGCTCAGCTGCTATCACGCTATCCGCTCCACCACGTATACATGTTAAGCGTCGTATTCCATGCCTTCAAAAGCACTTTCCCGGTTAGTTGATCGATGTACTTTGGGGGCCCCTTGCGATCCTCCTAATTAACCTATAAATATTTCCTTCGGCACTGAGGTGGGGGGCATGGTATCCTATTTTGGTACCGAGTTTGAGATTTATAACTTAATATTAAAGCGAGTTACGTGGTCTTGAAATTTGATCCGTACATACCTATTTTATGTTATTTTTTGTTCCATTATACGTTCTTTAACAAAGAAAGAGGATTGTTTTTATACAGAGAACATACTAGGCAGGCCAAACAATCGAAAGTATTGTAAATAATATGAATAAATTAATTTTAATTGATTTTTTCTGTTTTTAAGCTCTGATCTCACTTTCCCGAACTTAAAAAAACTATTTTTCATATATAGTTCCTTCTAAAATATAGAAAAAGACATTAAATGAATAATATGATGTAAAATTAACAATAGAAAAAAAAAAATAAACAAATTTGAAAAATTGTCCACACTGGGATTCGAACCCGCACCGTCTCGCTCAGCTGCTATCACGCTATCCGCTCCACCACGATTACACGGTCAGCGAGCTACTTGATGGCTTCAAAAGCAATCTCGCGGTCAGTTTAACGATGTACTTTGGGGGCCCATTGCGACCCTCCTAATTAAGCTATAAATATTTCCTTAGGCACAGCGGTTGGGGGCATGGTACCCTATTTTGGTACCGAGTTTGAGATTTATAGCTTAATATTAAAGTGAGTTATGTGGTCTTGAAAACTTACCCGTACATGCCTATTTTATGTTATTTTTTATTCCATTACGCGTTCTTTAACGAAGAAAGAGGATTGTTTTTATACAGAGAACATATTAGGCAGGTCAAACTATCGAAAGTATTGTAAATAATATGAATAAATTAATTTTAATTGATTTTTCCTGTTTTTAAGCTCTGATCTCACTTTCCCGAACTTAAAAAAATTATTTTTCATATATAGTTCCTTCTAAAATATAGAAAAAGACATTAAATGAATAATATAATGTAAAATTAACAATAGAAAAAAAAATAAACAAATTTTAAAAATTGTCCACACTGGGATTCGAACCCGCACAGTCTCGCTCAGCTGCTATCACGCTATCCGCTCCACCACGATTACACGGTCAGCGAGCTACTTGATGGCTTCAAAAGCAATCTCGCGGTCAGTTTAACGATGTACTTTGGGGGCCCATTGCGACCCTCCTAATTAAGCTATAAATATTTCCTTAGGCACAGGGGTTGGGGGCATGGTACCCTATTTTGGTACCGAGTTTGAGATTTATAGCTTAATATTAAAGCGAGTTATGTGGTCTTGAAAACTTACCCGTACATGCCTATTTTATGTTATTTTTTATTCCATTACGCGTTCTTTAACGAAGAAAGAGGATTGTTTTTATACAGAGAACATATTAGGCAGGCCAAACTATCGAAAGTATTGTAAATAATATGAATAAATTAATTTTAATTGATTTTTCCTGTTTTTAAGCTCTGTTCTCACTTTCCCGAACTTATTATTCCCACTTTCCCGAACTTATTATAAAAAATTATTTTTCATATATAGTTCCTTCTAAAATATATGTATGTATGTATGTATATGTATGTATGTATGTATATCTAAAACAGGGCATTTTTCAATGTTAAGAAAAATGCCTCCTATCAGACCTTAATATTAACCTTTAATGTATTAATTGGATGAGGTGTTATATTACCTTGTAATAGTGTACCCTACCAAAGGAATCAATTATAGACCCCATAGGGGGTACACGGTGTGACCCCGCAATGTATGTCTATCTGAAATAGTGATGCGAAAAGTCTTATTTCGCAGAAATTCGCCTTCCGAAAAGCGTTAATACGGAGAAATTCTTTTTTCTATGTATGTTTCTATGTATGTATATCTCAAAAAGTGTTGCGAGAAGCTTTATTTGTAAGAAATTCGCCTTCCGAAAAGCGTTAATACGGAAAAATTCTAAGTCTTTTCTCAATAATAACAAAGCCTCCTATCAGACCTTAATATTGACCTTTAAATTTGTAATTGGACCAGGTATTATATTACGGGGTACTAGTGTACCCTACCAAAGGAAAAAATTATAGACCTCATAGGGCGTACACAGCGTGACCCCGAATTTTACTGTTTTTGTATATCTAAAATAGTGTTGCGAGAAGCTTTATTTCGAAGAAATTCGCCTTTTGAAGAGCTTTTATACGCAGAAATTCTAAGTCTTTTCTTAATGTTAACAAAGCCTCCTATCAGACCTTAATATTGACCCTTAATATTTTAATTGGACCAGGTGTTATATTACCTGGTACTAGTGTACCCTACCAAAGGAAATAATTATAGAGCCCATAGGGGGTACACGGTGTAACGCCGCATTTTACTATGTATGTATATCTAAAACAGTGCATTTTTCAATGTTAAGAAAAATGCCTCCTATCAGACCTTAATATTAACCTTTAATGTTTTAATTGGACCACGTGTTATATTACCTTGTACTAGTGTACCTTACCAAAGGAAATAATTATAGACCCCATAGGGGGTACGCAGCGTGACCCCGAATTTTACTCTTTTTGTATAGCTAAAATAGTGTTGCGAGAAGCTCTATTTCCAAGAAATTCGCCTTCCGAAGAGCTTTTATACGCAGAAATGCTAAGTCTTTTTTCAAGAGGAGAAATAAATTTTCTATGTATGTATATCTCAAAAAGTGTTGCGAGAAGCTTTATTTTGAGGAAATTCGCCTTCCGAAAAGCGTTAATAATGAGAAATTTTAAGTCTTTTCTCATTGTTAACAAAAGGCTTCATAGCAGACCTTAATATTAACCTTTAATGTTGTAAATTGACCAGGTGTTATATTACCTTGTAATAGTTTACCCTACCAAAGGAAAAAATTATAGACCCCATAGGGGGTACACAGCGTGACCCCGAATTTTACTCTTTTTGTATAGCTAAAATAGTGTTGCGAGAAGCTCTATTTCCAAGAAACTCGCCTTCCGAAGAGCTTTTATAGGCAGAAATTGTAAGTCTTTTTTCAAGAGGAGAAATAGATTTTCTATGTATGTATATCTCAAAAAGTGTTGGGAGAAGCTTTATTTTGAGGAAATTCGCCTTCCGAAAAGCGTTCATACGGAGCAATTTTATGTCTTTTCTCATTGTTAACAAATGGCTTCATATCAGACCTTAATATTAACCTTTAATGTTGTAATTGGACCAGGTATTATATTACGGAGTACTAGTGTACCCTACCAAAGGAAATAATTTTAGAGCCCATAGGGGGTACACAGTGTGACACCGCATTTTACTATGTATGTATATTTAAAACAATGCATTTTTCAATGTTAAGAAAAATGCCTCCTATCAGACCTTAATATTAACCTTTAATGTTGTAAATGGACCAGGTATTATATTATGGGGTACTAGTGTACCCTACCAAAGGAAATAATTATAGACCCCATAGGGGGTACACACCGTGACCCCGAATTTTACTGTTTTTGTATATCTAAAACAATGCATTTTTCAATGTTAAGAAAAATGACGCCTGTCAGACCTTAATATTAACCTTTAATGTTGTAATTGGACCAGGTATTATATTACGGGGTACTAGTGTACCCTACCAAAGGATATAATTATAGACCCCATAGGGGGTACACAGCGCGACCCCGAATTTTACTGTTTTTGTATATCTCCAAAAGTGTTGCGAGAAGCTTTATTTCGCAGAAATTCGCCTTCTGAAGAGCTTTTATACGCAGAAATTCTACGTCTTTTCTCAATGTTAACAAAGCCTCCTATCAGACCTTAATATTGACCCTTAATGTTTTAAGTGGACCAGGTGTTATATTACCTTGTAATAATGTACCCTACCAAAGGAATCAATTATAGACCCCATAGGGGGTACACAGCGTGACCCCGAACTTTACTATGTATGTATATGTAAAACAGTGCATTTTTTCAATGTTAAGAGAAATGCCTCCTATCAGACCTCAATATTAATCTTTAATGTTGTAATTGGACCAGGTGTTATATTACCTTGTACTAGTGTACCCTACCAAAGGAAAAAATTATAGACCCCATAGGGGGTACACAGCTTGACCCCGAACTTTACTGTTTTTGTTGAGATTTATAGCTTAATATTAAAGCGAGTTATGTGGTCTTGAAAACTTACCCGTACATGCCTATTTTATGTTATTTTTTATTCCATTACACGTTCTTTAACGAAGAAAGAGGATTGTTTTTATACAGAGAACATACTAGGCAGGCCAAACTATCGAAAGTATTGTAAATAATATGAATAAATTAATTTTAATTGATTTTTTCTGTTTTTAAGCTCTGATCTCATTTTCCCGAACTTAAAAAAATTATTTTTCATATATAATTCCTTCTATAATATAGAAAAACACATTAAATAAATAAAATAATGTAAAATTAACAAAAGAAAAAAAAACAAATTTCAAAAAATGGACAGCACCGGGATCCAAACCCTCGCCATCTCGCTCAGCTGCTATCACGCTATCCGCTCCACCACGTATACATGGTAAGCGGCGTATTCCATGCCTTCAAAAGCACTTTCCCGGTTAGTTGATCGATGTACTTTGGGGACCCCTTGCGATCCTCCTAATTAACCTATAAATATTTCCTTCGGCACTAAGGTGGGGGGCATGGTATCCTATTTTGGTACCGAGTTTGAGATTTATAACTTAATATTAAAGCGAGTTACGTGGTCTTGAAATTTAATCCGTACATACCTATTTTATGTTATTTTTTGTTCCATTATACGTTCTTTAACAAAGAAAGAGGATTGTTTTTATACAGAGAACATACTAGGCAGGCCAAACTATCGAAAGTATTGTAAATAATATGAATAAATTAATTTTAATTGATTTTTTCTGTTTTTAAGCTCTGATCTCACTTTTCCGAACTTAAAAAAATTATTTTTCATATATATTTCCTTCTAAAATATAGAAAAAGACATTAAATGAATAATATGATGTAAAATTAACAATAGAAAAAAAAATAAACAAATTTTAAAAATTGTCCACACTGGGATTCGAACCCGCACCGTCTCGCTCAGCTGCTATCACGCTATCCGCTCCACCACGATTACACGGTCAGCGAGCTACTTGATGGCTTCAAAAGCAATCTGGCGGTCAGTTTAACGATGTACTTTGGGGGCCCATTGCGACCCTCCTAATTAATCTATAAATATTTCCTTAGGCACAGGGGTTGGGGGCATGGTACCCTATTTTGGTACCGAGTTTGAGATTTATAGCTTAATATTAAAGCGAGTTATGTGGTCTTGAAAACTTACCCGTACATGCCTATTTTATGTTATTTTTTATTCCATTACGCGTTCTTTAACGAAGAAAGAGGATTGTTTTTATACAGAGAACATATTAGGCAGGCCAAACTATCGAAAGTATTGTAAATAATATGAATAAATTAATTTTAATTGATTTTTTCTGTTTTTAAGCTCTGATCTCATTTTCCCGAACTTAAAAAAATTATTTTTCATATATAATTCCTTCTATAATATAGAAAAACACATTAAATAAATAAAATAATGTAAAATTAACAAAAGAAAAAAAAACAAATTTCAAAAAATGGACAGCACCGGCATTCGAACCCTCGCTATCTCGCTCAGCTGCTATCACGCTATCCGCTCCACCATGTATACATGGTAAGCGTCGTATTCCATGCCTTCAAAAGCACTTTCCCGGTTAGTTGATCGATGTACTTTGGGGACCCCTTGCGATCCTCCTAATTAACCTATAAATATTTCCTTCGGCACTGAGGTGGGGGGCATGGTATCCTATTTTGGTACCGAGTTTGAGATTTATAACTTAATATTAAAGCGAGTTACGTGGTCTTGAAATTTAATCCGTACATACCTATTTTATGTTATTTTTTGTTCCATTATACGTTCTTTAACAAAGAAAGAGGATTGTTTTTATACAGAGAACATACTAGGCAGGCCAAACTATCGAAAGTATTGTAAATAATATGAATAAATTAATTTTAATTGATTTTTTCTGTTTTTAAGCTCTGATCTCACTTTCCCGAACTTAAAAAAATTATTTTTCATATATATTTCCTTCTAAAATATAGAAAAAGACATTAAATGAATAATATGATGTAAAATTAACAATAGAAAAAAAAATAAACAAATTTTAAAAATTGTCCACACTGGGATTCGAACCCGCACCGTCTCGCTCAGCTGCTATCACGCTATCCGCTCCACCACGATTACACGGTCAGCGAGCTACTTGATGGTTTCAAAAGCAATCTCGCGGTCAGTTTAACGATGTACTTTGGGGGCCCATTGCGACCCTCCTAATTAAGCTATAAATATTTCCTTAGGCACAGGGGTTGGGGGCATGTCACCCTATTTTGGTACCGAGTTTGAGATTTATAGCTTAATATTAAAGCGAGTTATGTGGTCTTGAAAACTTACCCGTACATGCCTATTTTATGTTATTTTTTATTCCATTACGCGTTCTTTAACGAAGAAAGAGGATTGTTTTTATTCAGAGAACATATTAGGCAGGCCAAACTATCGAAAGTATTGTAAATAATATGAATAAATTAATTTTAATTGATTTTTTCTGTTTTTAAGCTCTGATCTCATTTTCCCGAACTTAAAAAAATTATTTTTCATATATAATTCCTTCTATAATATAGAAAAACACATTAAATAAATAAAATAATGTAAAATTAACAAAAGAAAAAAAAACCAATTTCAAAAAATGGACAGCACCGGGATTTGAACCCTCGCCATCTCGCTCAGCTGCTATCACGCTATCCGCTCCACCACGTATACATGGTAAGCGTCGTATTCCATGCCTTCAAAAGCACTTTCCCGGTTAGTTGATCGATGTACTTTGGGGGCCCCTTACGATCCTCCTAATTAACCTATAAATATTTACTTCGGCACTGAGGTGGGGGGCATGGTATCCTATTTTGGTACCGAGTTTGAGATTTATAACTTAATATTAAAGCGAGTTACGTGGTCTTGAAATTTGATCCGTACATACCTATTTTATGTTATTTTTTGTTCCATTATACGTTCTTTAACAAAGAAAGAGGATTGTTTTTATACAGAGAACATACTAGGCAGGCCAAACTATCGAAAGTATTGTAAATAATATGAATAAATTAATTTTAATTGATTTTTTCTGTTTTTAAGCTCTGATCTCACTTTCCCGAACTTAAAAAAATTATTTTTCATATATAGTTCCTTCTAAAATATAGAAAAAGACATTAAATGAATAATATGATGTAAAATTAACAAAAGAAAAAAAAACAAATTTCAAAAAATGGACAGCACCGGGATCCGAACCCTCGCCATCTCGCTCAGCTGCTATCACGCTATCCGCTCCACCACGTATACATGGTAAGCGGCGTATTCCATGCCTTCAAAAGCACTTTCCCGGTTAGTTGATCGATGTACTTTGGGGACCCCTTGCGATCCTCCTAATTAACCTATAAATATTTCCTTCGGCACTAAGGTGGGGGGCATGGTATCCTATTTTGGTACCGAGTTTGAGATTTATAACTTAATATTAAAGCGAGTTACGTGGTCTTGAAATTTAATCCGTACATACCTATTTTATGTTATTTTTTGTTCCATTATACGTTCTTTAACAAAGAAAGAGGATTGTTTTTATACAGAGAACATACTAGGCAGGCCAAACTATCGAAAGTATTGTAAATAATATGAATAAATTAATTTTAATTGATTTTTTCTGTTTTTAAGCTCTGATCTCATTTTTCCGAACTTAAAAAAATTATTTTTCATATATATTTCCTTCTAAAATATAGAAAAAGACATTAAATGAATAATATGATGTAAAATTAACAATAGAAAAAAAAATAAACCAATTTCAAAAAATGGACAGCACCGGGATTCGAACCCTCGCCATCTCGCTCAGCTGCTATCACGCTATCCGCTCCACCACGTATACATGGTAAGCGTCGTATTCCATGCCTTCAAAAGCACTTTCCCGGTTAGTTGATCGATGTACTTTGGGGGCCCCTTACGATCCTCCTAATTAACCTATAAATATTTACTTCGGCACTGAGGTGGGGGGCATGGTATCCTATTTTGGTACCGAGTTTGAGATTTATAACTTAATATTAAAGCGAGTTACGTGGTCTTGAAATTTGATCCGTACATACCTATTTTATGTTATTTTTTGTTCCATTATACGTTCTTTAACAAAGAAAGAGGATTGTTTTTATACAGAGAACATACTAGGCAGGCCAAACTATCGAAAGTATTGTAAATAATATGAATAAATTAATTTTAATTGATTTTTTCTGTTTTTAAGCTCTGATCTCACTTTCCCGAACTTAAAAAAATTATTTTTCATATATAGTTCCTTCTAAAATATAGAAAAAGACATTAAATGAATAATATGATGTAAAATTAACAAAAGAAAAAAAAACAAATTTCAAAAAATGGACAGCACCGGGATCCGAACCCTCGCCATCTCGCTCAGCTGCTATCACGCTATCCGCTCCACCACGTATACATGGTAAGCGGCGTATTCCATGCCTTCAAAAGCACTTTCCCGGTTAGTTGATCGATGTACTTTGGGGACCCCTTGCGATCCTCCTAATTAACCTATAAATATTTCCTTCGGCACTAAGGTGGGGGGCATGGTATCCTATTTTGGTACCGAGTTTGAGATTTATAACTTAATATTAAAGCGAGTTACGTGGTCTTGAAATTTAATCCGTACATACCTATTTTATGTTATTTTTTGTTCCATTATACGTTCTTTAACAAAGAAAGAGGATTGTTTTTATACAGAGAACATACTAGGCAGGCCAAACTATCGAAAGTATTGTAAATAATATGAATAAATTAATTTTAATTGATTTTTTCTGTTTTTAAGCTCTGATCTCATTTTTCCGAACTTAAAAAAATTATTTTTCATATATATTTCCTTCTAAAATATAGAAAAAGACATTAAATGAATAATATGATGTAAAATTAACAATAGAAAAAAAAATAAACAAATTTTAAAAATTGTCCACACTGGGATTCGAACCCTCACCGTCTCGCTCAGCTGCTATCACGCTATCCGCTCCACCACGATTACACGGTCAGCGAGCTACTTGATGGCTTCAAAAGCAATCTGGCGGTCAGTTTAACGATGTACTTTGGGGGCCCATTGCGACCCTCCTAATTAAGCTATAAATATTTCCTTAGGCACAGGGGTTGGGGGCATGGTACCCTATTTTGGTACCGAGTTTGAGATTTATAGCTTAATATTAAAGCGAGTTATGTGGTCTTGAAAACTTACCCGTACATGCCTATTTTATGTTATTTTTTATTCCATTACGCGTTCTTTAACGAAGAAAGAGGATTGTTTTTATACAGAGAACATATTAGGCAGGCCAAACTATCGAAAGTATTGTAAATAATATGAATAAATTAATTTTAATTGATTTTTTCTGTTTTTAAGCTCTGATCTCATTTTCCCGAACTTAAAAAAATTATTTTTCATATATAATTCCTTCTATAATATAGAAAAACACATTAAATAAATAAAATAATGTAAAATTAACAAAAGAAAAAAAAACAAATTTCAAAAAATGGACAGCACCGGCATTCGAACCCTCGCCATCTCGCTCAGCTGCTATCACGCTATCCGCTCCACCATGTATACATGGTAAGCGTCGTATTCCATGCCTTCAAAAGCACTTTCCCGGTTAGTTGATCGATGTACTTTGGGGACCCCTTGCGATCCTCCTAATTAACCTATAAATATTTCCTTCGGCACTGAGGTGGGGGGCATGGTATCCTATTTTGGTACCGAGTTTGAGATTTATAACTTAATATTAAAGCGAGTTACGTGGTCTTGAAATTTAATCCGTACATACCTATTTTATGTTATTTTTTGTTCCATTATACGTTCTTTAACAAAGAAAGAGGATTGTTTTTATACAGAGAACATACTAGGCAGGCCAAACTATCGAAAGTATTGTAAATAATATGAATAAATTAATTTTAATTGATTTTTTCTGTTTTTAAGCTCTGATCTCACTTTCCCGAACTTAAAAAAATTATTTTTCATATATATTTCCTTCTAAAATATAGAAAAAGACATTAAATGAATAATATGATGTAAAATTAACAATAGAAAAAAAAATAAACAAATTTTAAAAATTGTCCACACTGGGATTCGAACCCGCACCGTCTCGCTCAGCTGCTATCACGCTATCCGCTCCACCACGATTACACGGTCAGCGAGCTACTTGATGGCTTCAAAAGCAATCTCGCGGTCAGTTTAACGATGTACTTTGGGGGCCCATTGCGACCCTCCTAATTAAGCTATAAATATTTCCTTAGGCACAGGGGTTGGGGGCATGGAACCCTATTTTGGTACCGAGTTTGAGATTTATAGCTTAATATTAAAGCGAGTTATGTGGTCTTGAAAACTTACCCGTACATGCCTATTTTATGTTATTTTTTATTCCATTACGCGTTCTTTAACGAAGAAAGAGGATTGTTTTTATACAGAGAACATATTAGGCAGGCCAAACTATCGAAAGTATTGTAAATAATATGAATAAATTAATTTTAATTGATTTTTTCTGTTTTTAAGCTCTGATCTCATTTTCCCGAACTTAAAAAAATTATTTTTCATATATAATTCCTTCTATAATATAGAAAAACACATTAAATAAATAAAATAATGTAAAATTAACAAAAGAAAAAAAAACAAATTTCAAAAAATGGACAGCACCGGCATTCGAACCCTCGCCATCTCGCTCAGCTGCTATCACGCTATCCGCTCCACCATGTATACATGGTAAGCGTCGTATTCCATGCCTTCAAAAGCACTTTCCCGGTTAGTTGATCGATGTACTTTGGGGACCCCTTGCGATCCTCCTAATTAACCTATAAATATTTCCTTCGGCACTGAGGTGGGGGGCATGGTATCCTATTTTGGTACCGAGTTTGAGATTTATAACTTAATATTAAAGCGAGTTACGTGGTCTTGAAATTTAATCCGTACATACCTATTTTATGTTATTTTTTGTTCCATTATACGTTCTTTAACAAAGAAAGAGGATTGTTTTTATACAGAGAACATACTAGGCAGGCCAAACTATCGAAAGTATTGTAAATAATATGAATAAATTAATTTTAATTGATTTTTTCTGTTTTTAAGCTCTGATCTCACTTTCCCGAACTTAAAAAAATTATTTTTCATATATATTTCCTTCTAAAATATAGAAAAAGACATTAAATGAATAATATGATGTAAAATTAACAATAGAAAAAAAAATAAACAAATTTTAAAAATTGTCCACACTGGGATTCGAACCCGCACCGTCTCGCTCAGCTGCTATCACGCTATCCGCTCCACCACGATTACACGGTCAGCGAGCTACTTGATGGTTTCAAAAGCAATCTCGCGGTCAGTTTAACGATGTACTTTGGGGGCCCATTGCGACCCTCCTAATTAAGCTATAAATATTTCCTTAGGCACAGGGGTTGGGGGCATGGAACCCTATTTTGGTACCGAGTTTGAGATTTATAGCTTAATATTAAAGCGAGTTATGTGGTCTTGAAAACTTACCCGTACATGCCTATTTTATGTTATTTTTTATTCCATTACGCGTTCTTTAACGAAGAAAGAGGATTGTTTTTATTCAGAGAACATATTAGGCAGGCCAAACTATCGAAAGTATTGTAAATAATATGAATAAATTAATTTTAATTGATTTTTTCTGTTTTTAAGCTCTGATCTCATTTTCCCGAACTTAAAAAAATTATTTTTCATATATAATTCCTTCTATAATATAGAAAAACACATTAAATAAATAAAATAATGTAAAATTAACAAAAGAAAAAAAAACCAATTTCAAAAAATGGACAGCACCGGGATTCGAACCCTCGCCATCTCGCTCAGCTGCTATCACGCTATCCGCTCCACCACGTATACATGGTAAGCGTCGTATTCCATGCCTTCAAAAGCACTTTCCCGGTTAGTTGATCGATGTACTTTGGGGGCCCCTTACGATCCTCCTAATTAACCTATAAATATTTACTTCGGCACTGAGGTGGGGGGCATGGTATCCTATTTTGGTACCGAGTTTGAGATTTATAACTTAATATTAAAGCGAGTTACGTGGTCTTGAAATTTGATCCGTACATACCTATTTTATGTTATTTTTTGTTCCATTATACGTTCTTTAACAAAGAAAGAGGATTGTTTTTATACAGAGAACATACTAGGCAGGCCAAACTATCGAAAGTATTGTAAATAATATGAATAAATTAATTTTAATTGATTTTTTCTGTTTTTAAGCTCTGATCTCACTTTCCCGAACTTAAAAAAATTATTTTTCATATACAGATTTCATATACAGGGTCTTCTAAAATATAGAAAAAGACATTAAATGAATAATATGATGTAAAATTAACAATAGAAAAAAAAAATAAACAAATTTTAAAAATTGTCCACACTGGGATTCGAACCCGCACCGTCTCGCTCAGCTGCTATCACGCTATCCGCTCCACCACGATTACACGGTCAGCGAGCTACTTGATGGCTTCAAAAGCAATCTCGCGGTCAGTTTAACGATGTACTTTGGGGGCCCATTGCGACCCTCTTAATTAAGCTATAAATATTTCCTTAGGCACAGGGGTTGGGGGCATGGCACCCTATTTTGGTACCGAGTTTGAGATTTATAGCTTAATATTAAAGCGAGTTATGTGGTCTTGAAAACTTACCCGTACATGCCTATTTTATGTTATTTTTTATTCCATTACGCGTTCTTTAACGAAGAAAGAGGATTGTTTTTATACAGAGAACATATTAGGCAGGCCAAACTATCGAAAGTATTGTAAATAATATGAATAAATTAATTTTAATTGATTTTTCCTGTTTTTAAGCTCTGATCTCACTTTCTCGAACTTAAAAAAAATATTTTTCATATATAGTTCCTTCTAAAATATAGAAAAAGACATTAAATGAATAATATAATGTAAAATTAACAATAGAAAAAAAAATAAACAAATTTTAAAAATTTTCTATGTATGTATGTATGTATGTATGTATTTATGTATGTATACCTCAAAAAGTGTTGGGAGAAGCTTTATTTTGAGGAATTTCGCCTTCCGAAAAGCGTTAATACGAAAAAATTCTAAGTCTTTTCTCATTGTTAACAAAAGGCTTCATATTATACTATAATATTAACCTTTAATGTTGTAATTGGACCAGGTACTATATTACCGGGTACTAGTTTACCCTACCAAAGGAAATATTAATGGACCCCGCATTTTACTGTTTTTGTATATCTCAAAAAGTGTTGCGAGAAGCTTTTTTGACCTTTTTTGACCTTAATATTAACCTTTAATGTTGTTATTGGACTAGGTATTATATTACGGGGTACTAGTGTACCCTACCAAAGGAAATAATTATAGACCTCATAGGGGGTACACAGTGTAACCCCTCATTTTACTATGTATGTATGTATGTATGTATGTATATCTAAAACAGGGCATTTTTCAATGTTAAGAAAAATGCCTCCTATCAGACCTTAATATTAACCTTTAATGTTTTAATTAGACGAGGTGTTATATTACCTTGTAATAGTGTACCCTACCAAAGGAATCAATTATAGACCCCATAGGGGGTACACGGTGTGATCCCGCAATGTATGTCTATCTGAAATAGTGATGCGAAAAGTCTTATTTCGCAGAAATTCGCCTTCCGAAAAGCGTTAATACGGAGAAATTCTTTTTTCAAGAGAAATAAATTTTCTATGTATGTATATCTCAAAAAGTGTTGCGAGAAGCTTTATTTGTAAGAAATTCGCCTTCCGATAAGCGTTAATACGGAAAAATTCTAAGTCTTTTCTCAATAATAACAAAGCCTCCTATCAGACCTTAATATTGACCTTTAAATTTGTAATTGTACCAGGTATTATATTACGGGGTACTAGTGTACCCTACCAAAGGAAAAAATTATAGACCTCATAGGGCGTACACAGCGTGACCCCGAATTTTACTGTTTTTGTATATCTAAAATAGTGTTGCGAGAAGCTTTATTTCGAAGAAATTCGCCTTTTGAAGAGCTTTTATAGGCAGAAATTGTAAGTCTTTTTTCAAGAGGAGAAATAGATTTTCTATGTATGTATATCTCAAAAAGTGTTGGGAGAAGCTTTATTTTGAGGAAATTCGCCTTCCGAAAAGCGTTCATACGGAGCAATTTTATGTCTTTTCTCATTGTTAACAAATGGCTTCATATCAGACCTTAATATTAACCTTTAATGTTGTAATTGGACCAGGTATTATATTACGCGGTACTAGTGTACCCTACCAAAGGATATAATTATAGACCCCATAGGGGGTACACAGCGCGACCCCGAATTTTACTGTTTTTGTATATCTCCAAAAGTGTTGCGAGAAGCTTTATTTCGCAGAAATTCGCCTTCTGAAGAGCTTTTATACGCAGAAATTCTACGTCTTTTCTCAATGTTAACAAAGCCTCCTTTCAGACCTTAATATTGACCCTTAATGTTTTAAGTGGACCAGGTGTTATATTACCTTGTAATAATGTACCCTACCAAAGGAATCAATTATAGACCCCATAGGGGGTACACAGCGTGACCCCGAACTTTACTATGTATGTATATGTAAAACAGTGCATTTTTTCAATGTTAAGAGAAATGCCTCCTATCAGACCTCAATATTAATCTTTAATGTTGTAATTGGACCAGGTGTTATATTACCTTGTACTAGTGTACCCTATCAAAGGAAAAAATTATAGACCCCATAGGGGGTACACAGCGTGACCCCGAACTTTACTGTTTTTGTTGAGATTTATAGCTTAATATTAAAGCGAGTTATGTGGTCTTGAAAACTTACCCGTACATGCCTATTTTATGTTATTTTTTATTCCATTACACGTTCTTTAACGAAGAAAGAGGATTGTTTTTATACAGAGAACATACTAGGCAGGCCAAACTATCGAAAGTATTGTAAAAAATATGAATAAATTAATTTTAATTGATTTTTTCTGTTTTTAAGATCTGATCTCATTTTCCCGAACTTAAAAAAATTATTTTTCATATATAATTCCTTCTATAATATAGAAAAACACATTAAATAAATAAAATAATGTAAAATTAACAAAAGAAAAAAAAACAAATTTCAAATTCAATGCTTCGTAGAAATATAGAAAAAGACATTAAATGAATAATATGATGTAAAATTAACAATAGAAAAAAAAATAAACAAATTTTAAAAATTGTCCACACTGGGATTCGAACCCGCACCGTCTCGCTCAGCTGCTATCACGCTATCCGCTCCACCACGATTACACGGTCAGCGAGCTTCTTGATGGCTTCAAAAGCAATCTCGCGGTCAGTTTAACGATGTACTTTGGGGGCCCATTGCGACCCTCCTAATTAAGCTATAAATATTTCCTTAGGCACAGGGGTTGGGGGCATGGTACCCTATTTTGGTACCGAGTTTGAGATTTATAGCTTAATATTAAAGCGAGTTATGTGGTCTTGAAAACTTACCCGTACATTCCTATTTTATGTTATTTTTTATTCCATTACACGTTCTTTAACGAAGAAAGAGGATTGTTTTTATACAGAGAACATACTAGGCAGGCCAAACTATCGAAAGTATTGTAAAAAATATGAATAAATTAATTTTAATTGATTTTTTCTGTTTTTAAGATCTGATCTCATTTTCCCGAACTTAAAAAAATTATTTTTCATATATAATTCCTTCTATAATATAGAAAAACACATTAAATAAATAAAATAATGTAAAATTAACAAAAGAAAAAAAAACAAATTTCAAATTCAATGCTTCGTAGAAATATAGAAAAAGACATTAAATGAATAATATGATGTAAAATTAACAATAGAAAAAAAAATAAACAAATTTTTAAAATTGTCCACACTGGGATTCGAACCCGCACCGTCTCGCTCAGCTGCTATCACGCTATCCGCTCCACCACGATTACACGGTCAGCGAGCTTCTTGATGGCTTCAAAAGCAATCTCGCGGTCAGTTTAACGATGTACTTTGGGGGCCCATTGCGACCCTCCTAATTAAGCTATAAATATTTCCTTAGGCACAGGGGTTGGGGGCATGGTACCCTATTTTGGTACCGAGTTTGAGATTTATAGCTTAATATTAAAGCGAGTTATGTGGTCTTGAAAACTTATATGCCTATTTTATGTACATGCCTATTTTATGTTATTTTTTATTCCATTACGCGTTCTTTAACGAAGAAACAGGATTGTTTTTATACAGAGAACATATTAGGCAGGCCAAACTATCGAAAGTATTGTAAATAATATGAATAAATTAATTTTAATTGATTTTTTCTGTTTTTAAGCTCTGATCTCATTTTCCCGAACTTAAAAAAATTATTTTTCATATATAATTCCTTCTATAATATAGAAAAACACATTAAATAAATAAAATAATGTAAAATTAACAAAAGAAAAAAAAACAAATTTCAAAAAATGGACAGCACCGGGATTCGAACCCTCGCCATCTCGCTCAGCTGCTATCACGCTATCCGCTCCACCACGTATACATGGAATGCTTCGTATTCCATGCCTTCAAAAGCACTTTCCCGGTTAGTTGATCGATGTACTTTGGGGGCCCCTTGCGATCCTCCTAATTAACCTATAAATATTTCCTTCGGCACTGAGGTGGGGGGCATGGTATCCTATTTTGGTACCGAGTTTGAGATTTATAACTTAATATTAAAGCGAGTTACGTGGTCTTGAAATTTGATCCGTACATACCTATTTTATGTTATTTTTTGTTCCATTATACGTTCTTTAACAAAGAAAGAGGATTGTTTTTATACAGAGAACATACTAGGCAGGCCAAACTATCGAAAGTATTGTAAATAATATGAATAAATTAATTTTAATTGATTTTTTCTGTTTTTAAGCTCTGATCTCATTTTCCCGAACTTAAAAAAATTATTTTTCATATACAGATTTCATATACAGGGTCTTCTAAAATATAGAAAAAGACATTAAATGAATAATATGATGTAAAATTAACAATAGAAAAAAAAAATAAACAAATTTTAAAAATTGTCCACACTGGGATTCGAACCCGCACCGTCTCGCTCAGCTGCTATCACGCTATCCGCTCCACCACGATTACACGGTCAGCGAGCTACTTGATGGCTTCAAAAGCAATCTCGCGGTCAGTTTAACGATGTACTTTGGGGGCCCATTGCGACCCTCTTAATTAAGCTATAAATATTTCCTTAGGCACAGGGGTTTGGGGCATGGTACCCTATTTTGGTACCGAGTTTGAGATTTATAGCTTAATATTAATAGAGTTATGTGGTCTGGAAAACTTACCCGTACATGCCTATTTTATGTTATTTTTTATTCCATTACGCGTTCTTTAACGAAGAAAGAGGATTGTTTTTATACAGAGAACATATTAGGCAGGCCAAACTATCGAAAGTATTGTAAATAATATGAATAAATTAATTTTAATTGATTTTTCCTGTTTTTAAGCTCTGATCTCACTTTCCCGAACTTAAAAAAAATATTTTTCATATATAGTTCCTTCTAAAATATAGAAAAAGACATTAAATGAATAATATAATGTAAAATTAACAAAAGAAAAAAAAACAAATTTCAAAAAATGGACAGCACCGGGATTCGAACCCTCGCCATCTCGCTCAGCTGCTATCACGCTATCCGCTCCACCACGTATACATGGAATGCTTCGTATTCCATGCCTTCAAAAGCACTTTCCCGGTTAGTTGATCGATGTACTTTGGGGGCCCCTTGCGATCCTCCTAATTAACCTATAAATATTTCCTTCGGCACTGAGGTGGGGGGCATGGTATCCTATTTTGGTACCGAGTTTGAGATTTATAACTTAATATTAAAGCGAGTTACGTGGTCTTGAAATTTGATCCGTACATACCTATTTTATGTTATTTTTTGTTCCATTATACGTTCTTTAACAAAGAAAGAGGATTGTTTTTATACAGAGAACATACTAGGCAGGCCAAACTATCGAAAGTATTGTAAATAATATGAATAAATTAATTTTAATTGATTTTTTCTGTTTTTAAGCTCTGATCTCACTTTCCCGAACTTAAAAAAATTATTTTTCATATACAGATTTCATATACAGGGTCTTCTAAAATATAGAAAAAGACATTAAATGAATAATATGATGTAAAATTAACAATAGAAAAAAAAAATAAACAAATTTTAAAAATTGTCCACACTGGGATTCGAACCCGCACCGTCTCGCTCAGCTGCTATCACGCTATCCGCTCCACCACGATTACACGGTCAGCGAGCTACTTGATGGCTTCAAAAGCAATCTCGCGGTCAGTTTAACGATGTACTTTGGGGGCCCATTGCGACCCTCTTAATTAAGCTATAAATATTTCCTTAGGCACAGGGGTTTGGGGCATGGTACCCTATTTTGGTACCGAGTTTGAGATTTATAGCTTAATATTAAAGCGAGTTATGTGGTCTGGAAAACTTACCCGTACATGCCTATTTTATGTTATTTTTTATTCCATTACGCGTTCTTTAACGAAGAAAGAGGATTGTTTTTATACAGAGAACATATTAGGCAGGCCAAACTATCGAAAGTATTGTAAATAATATGAATAAATTAATTTTAATTGATTTTTCCTGTTTTTAAGCTCTGATCTCACTTTCCCGAACTTAAAAAAAATATTTTTCATATATAGTTCCTTCTAAAATATAGAAAAAGACATTAAATGAATAATATAATGTAAAATTAACAATAGAAAAAAAAATAAACAAATTTTAAAAATTTTCTATGTATGTATGTATGTATGTATTTATGTATGTATACCTCAAAAAGTGTTGGGAGAAGCTTTATTTTGAGGAATTTCGCCTTCCGAAAAGCGTTAATACGAAAAAATTCTAAGTCTTTTCTCATTGTTAACAAAAGGCTACATATTATACTATAATATTAACCTTTAATGTTGTAATTGGACCAGGTACTATATTACCGGGTACTAGTTTACCCTACCAAAGGAAATATTAATGGACCCCGCATTTTACTGTTTTTGTATATCTCAAAAAGTGTTGCGAGAAGCTTTTTTGACCTTTTTTGACCTTAATATTAACCTTTAATGTTGTTATTGGACTAGGTATTATATTACGGGGTACTAGTGTACCCTACAAAAGGAAATAATTATAGACCTTATAGGGGGTACACAGTGTAACCCCTCATTTTACTATGTATGTATGTATGTATGTATATCTAAAACAGGGCATTTTTCAATGTTAAGAAAAATGCCTCCTATCAGACCTTAATATTAACCTTTAATGTTTTAATTAGACGAGGTGTTATATTACCTTGTAATAGTGTACCCTACCAAAGGAATCAATTATAGACCCCATAGGGGGTACACGGTGTGATCCCGCAATGTATGTCTATCTGAAATAGTGATGCGAAAAGTCTTATTTCGCAGAAATTCGCCTTCCGAAAAGCGTTAATACGGAGAAATTCTTTTTTCAAGAGAAATAAATTTTCTATGTATGTATATCTCAAAAAGTGTTGCGAGAAGCTTTATTTGTAAGAAATTCGCCTTCCGATAAGCGTTAATACGGAAAAATTCTAAGTCTTTTCTCAATAATAACAAAGCCTCCTATCAGACCTTAATATTGACCTTTAAATTTGTAATTGTACCAGGTATTATATTACGGAGTACTAGTGTACCCTACCAAAGGAAAAAATTATAGACCTCATAGGGCGTACACAGCGTGACCCCGAATTTTACTGTTTTTGTATATCTAAAATAGTGTTGCGAGAAGCTTTATTTCGAAGAAATTCGCCTTTTGAAGAGCTTTTATAGGCAGAAATTGTAAGTCTTTTTTCAAGAGGAGAAATAGATTTTCTATGTATGTATATCTCAAAAAGTGTTGGGAGAAGCTTTATTTTGAGGAAATTCGCCTTCCGAAAAGCGTTCATACGGAGCAATTTTATGTCTTTTCTCATTGTTAACAAATGGCTTCATATCAGACCTTAATATTAACCTTTAATGTTGTAATTGGACCAGGTATTATATTACGCGGTACTAGTGTACCCTACCAAAGGATATAATTATAGACCCCATAGGGGGTACACAGCGCGACCCCGAATTTTACTGTTTTTGTATATCTCCAAAAGTGTTGCGAGAAGCTTTATTTCGCAGAAATTCGCCTTCTGAAGAGCTTTTATACGCAGAAATTCTACGTCTTTTCTCAATGTTAACAAAGCCTCCTTTCAGACCTTAATATTGACCCTTAATGTTTTAAGTGGACCAGGTGTTATATTACCTTGTAATAATGTACCCTACCAAAGGAATCAATTATAGACCCCATAGGGGGTACACAGCGTGACCCCGAACTTTACTATGTATGTATATGTAAAACAGTGCATTTTTTCAATGTTAAGAGAAATGCCTCCTATCAGACCTCAATATTAATCTTTAATGTTGTAATTGGACCAGGTGTTATATTACCTTGTACTAGTGTACCCTACCAAAGGAAAAAATTATAGACTTCATAGGGGGTACACAGCGTGACCCCGAACTTTACTGTTTTTGTTGAGATTTATAGCTTAATATTAGGAGAAATAGATTTTCCTAATATTAAGCTAGGGGCTAATATTAGGAAAGCTAATATAATAGAGGGGGCCCCTTGCGATCCTCCTAATTAACCTATAAATATTTCCTTCGGCACTGAGGTGGGGGGCATGGTATCCTATTTTGGTACCGAGTTTGAGATTTATAACTTAATATTAAAGCGAGTTACGTGGTCTTGAAATTTATCCGTACATACCTATTTTATGTTATTTTTTGTTCCATTATACGTTCTTTAACAAAGAAAGAGGATTGTTTTTATACAGAGAACATACTAGGCAGGCCAAACTATCGAAAGTATTGTAAATAATATGAATAAATTAATTTTAATTGATTTTTCCTGTTTTTAAGCTCTGATCTCACTTTCCCGAACTTAAAAAAATATTTTTCATATATAGTTCCTTCTAAAATATAGAAAAAGACATTAAATGAATAATATAATGTAAAATTAACAATAGAAAAAAAAATAAACAAATTTTAAAAATTTTCTACGTATGTATATATGTATGTATGTATTTATGTATGTATACCTCAAAAAGTGTTGGGAGAAGCTTTATTTTGAGGAATTTCGCCTTCCGAAAAGCGTTAATACGAAAAAATTCTAAGTCTTTTCTCATTGTTAACAAAAGGCTTCATATTATACTATAATATTAACCTTTAATGTTGTAATTGGACCAGGTACTATATTACCGGGTACTAGTTTACCCTACCAAAGGAAATATTAATGGACCCCGCATTTTACTGTTTTTGTATATCTCAAAAAGTGTTGCGAGAAGCTTTTTTGACCTTTTTTGACCTTAATATTAACCTTTAATGTTGTTATTGGACTAGGTATTATATTACGGGGTACTAGTGTACCCTACCAAAGGAAATAATTATAGACCTCATAGGGGGTACACAGTGTAACCCCTCATTTTACTATGTATGTATGTATGTATGTATATCTAAAACAGGGCATTTTTCAATGTTAAGAAAAATGCCTCCTATCAGACCTTAATATTAACCTTTAATGTTTTAATTGGACGAGGTGTTATATTACCTTGTAATAGTGTACCCTACCAAAGGAATCAATTATAGACCCCATAGGGGGTACACGGTGTGACCCCGCAATGTATGTCTATCTGAAATAGTGATGCGAAAAGTCTTATTTCGCAGAAATTCGCCTTCCGAAAAGCGTTAATACGGAGAAATTCTTTTTTTCAAGAGAAATAAATTTTCTATGTATGTATATCTCAAAAAGTGTTGCGAGAAGCTTTATTTGTAAGAAATTCGCCTTCCGAAAAGCGTTAATACGGAAAAATTCTAAGTCTTTTCTCAATAATAACAAAGCCTCCTATCAGACCTTAATATTGACCTTTAAATTTGTAATTGGACCAGGTATTATATTACGGGGTACTAGTGTACCCTACCAAAGGAAAAAATTATAGACCTCATAGGGCGTACACAGCGTGACCCCGAATTTTACTCTTTCTGTATATCTAAAACAGTTCATTTTTCAATGTTAAGAAAAATTCCTCCTATCAGACCTTAATATTAACCTTTAATGTTGTAATTGGACCAGGTGTTCTATTACCTTGTACTAGTGTACCCTACTAAAGGAAATAATTATAGACCCTATAGGGGTACACAGTGTGACCCCGAATTTTACTGTTTTTGTATATCTAAAATAGTGTTGCGAGAAGCTTTATTTCGCAGAAATTCGCCTTCTGAATAGCTTTTATACGGAGAAATTCTAAGTCTTTTTTCAAGAGAAATGAATTTTCTATGTATGTATATCTCAAAAAGTGTTGCGAGAAGCTTTATTTTGAAGAAATTCGCCTTCTGAAAATCTTTTATACGCATAATCTTTCAACGGGAAGGCTCCGACGCTGGTCCCCGTACCGGACCGGAGTGTATTGCCGGCAGAGGCGCTCCGGATACCGCAGCAGCCGGGTTGCTTTTACGAGAGAAATAAATTTTCTATGTATGTATGTATACCTCAAAAAGTGTTGGGAGAAGCTTTACTTTGAGGAAATTCGCCTTCCGAAAAGCGTTAATACGAAAAAATTCTAAGTCTTTTCTCATTGTTAACAAAAGGCTTCATATTATACTATAATATTAACCTTTAATGTTGTAATTGGACCAGGGTTATATTACCTTGTACTAGTGTACCCTACCAAAGGAAATAATTATAGAGCCCATAGGGGGTACACAGCGTGACCCCGAATTTTACTCTTTTTGTATATCTCCAAAAGTGTTTCGAGAAGCTTTATTTCGCAGAAATTCGCCTCCTCAATAGCTCTTATATCTCAAAAAGTGTTGGGAGAAGTAGCTCGCTGACCGTGTAATCGTGGTGGAGCGGATAGCGTGATAGCAGCTGAGCGAGACGGTGCGGGTTCGAATCCCAGTGTGGACAATTTTTAAAATTTGTTTATTTTTTTTTCTATTGTTTATTTTACATTATATTATTCATTTAATGTCTTTTTCTATATTTTAGAAGGAACTATATATGAAAAATAATTTTTTTAAGTTCGGGAAAGTGAGAACAGAGCTTAAAAACAGGAAAATTCAATTAAAATTAATTTATTCATATTATTTACAATACTTTCGATAGTTTGGCCTGCCTAGTATGTTCTCTGTATAAAAACAATACTCTTTCTTCGTTAAAGAACGCATAAAGGAATAAAAAATAACATGAAATAGGTATGTTCGGATAAATTTTCAAGACCACGTAACTCGCTTTAATATTACGTTATAAATCTCAAACTCGGTACCAAATTAGGGTAGCATGCCCCCCATCTCTGTGCCGAAGGAAATATTTATAGGTTAATTAGGAGGATCGCAATGGGCCCCCAAAGTACATCGATCAACTAACCGGGAAAGTGCTTTTGAAGGCATGGAATACCACGCTTACCATCTATGCGTGGTTGAGCGGATAGCGTGGTAGCACTTGAGCGAGACGGCGTGGGTTCGAATCCCGGTGTGGACCATTTTTAAATTTTTTTTTTCTTTTGTTAATTTTACATTATTTTATTTATTTAATGAGTTTTTCTATATTATAGAAGGAATTATATATGAAAAATAATTTTTTTAAGTTCGGGAAAATAAGATCAGAGCTTAAAAACAGAAAAAATCAATTAAAATTAATTTATTCATATTATTTACAATACTTTCGATAGCTTGGCCTGCCTAGTATGTTCTCTGTATAAAAACAATCCTCTTTCTTCGTTAAAGAACGCGTAATGGAATAAAAAATAACATAAAATAGGCATGTACGGGTAAGTTTTCAAGACCACATAACTCGCTTTAATATTAAGCTATAAATCTCAAACTCGGTACCAAAATAGGGTACCATGCCCCCAACCCCTGTGCCTAAGGAAATATTTATAGCTTAATTAGGAGGGTCTCAATGGGCCCCCAAAGTACATCGTTAAACTGACCGCGAGATTGCTTTTGAAGCCATCAAGTACCTCGCTAACCGTGTAATCGTGGTGGAGCGGATAGCGTGATAGCAGCTGAGCGAGACGGTGCGGGTTCGAATCCCAGTGTGGACAATTTTTAAAATTTGTTTATTTTTTTTTTCTATTGTTAATTTTACATTATATTATTCATTTAATGTCTTTTTCTATATCAACACCTGGTCCAACTAAAACATTAAAGGTTAATATTAAGGTCTGATAGGAGGCGTTGTTAACATTGAGAAAGACGTAGAATTTCTGCGTATAAAAGCTCTTCAGAAGACGAATTTCTTCGAAATAAAGCTTCTCCAACACTTTTGGAGATATACAAAAACAGTAAAATTCGGGGTCGCGCTGTGTACCCCCTATGGGGTCTATAATTATGTCCTTTGGTAGGGTACACGAGTACAAGGTAATATAATACCTGGTCCAATTACAACATTAAAGGTTAATATTAAGGTCTGATAGGCGGCATTTTTCTTAACATTGAAAAATGCATTGTTTTATATATACAAAAACAGTAAAATTCGGGGTCACGCTGTGTACCCCCTATGGTGTCTATAATTATTTCCTTTGGTAGGGTACACTAGTAACCCGTAATATAATACCTGGCCCAATTACAACATTAAAGGTTAATATTAAGGTCTGATATGAAGCCTTTTGTTAACAATGAGAAAAGACTTAGAATTTCTCCGTATTAACGCTTTTCGGAAGGCGAATTTCCTCAAAATAAAGCTTCTCCCAACACTTTTTGAGATATACATACATACATAGAAAATTTATTTCTCTTGAAAAAAGACTTAGAGTTTCTCCGTATAAAGCTATTCAGAAGGCGAATTTCTGCGAAATAAGACTTTTAGCAACACTTTTGGAGATATACAAAAACAGTAAAATTCGGGGTCACGCTGTGTACCCCCTATGGGGTCTATAAATAAATCCTTTGGTAGGGTACACTAGTACAAGGTAATATAACACCTGATCCATTTACAACATTAAAGGTTAATATAAAGGTCTTATAGGAGGCATTTTTCTTAACATTGAAAAATGCATTGTTTTAGATATACAAAAACAGTAAAATTCGGGGTCACGGTGTGTACCCCCAATGGGGTCTATAATTATTTCCTTTGGTAGGGTACACAAGTACCAAATAATATAATACCTGGTCCATTTACAACATTAAAGGTTAATATTAAGGTCTGATAGGAGGCATTTTTCTTAACATTGAAAAATGCATTGTTTTAAATATACATACATAGTAAAATGCGGGGTCACACTGTGTACCCCCTATGGGCTCTAAAATTATTTCCTTTGGTAGGGTACACTAGTACTCCGTAATATAATACCTGGTCCAATTACAACATTAAAGGTTAATATTAAGGTCTGATATGAAGCCATTTGTTAACAATGAGAAAAGACTTTATATTGATCCGTATTAACGCTTTTCGGAAGGCGAATTTCCTCAAAATAAAGCTTCTCGCAACACTTTTGGAGATATACATACATAAAAAATTTATTTCTCCTCTTGAAAACAGACTTAGAATTTCTGCCTATAAAAGCTCTTCTGAAGGCGAATTTCTTGGAAATAAAGCTTTTCGCAACACTATTTTAGCTATACAAAAAGAGTAAAATTCGGGGTCACGCTGTGTACCCCCTATGGGCTCTATAATTATTTCCTTTGGTAGGGTACACTAGTACCAGGTAATATAACACCTGGTCAACTTAAAATATTAAGGGTCAATATTAAGGTCTGATAGGAGGCTTTGTTAACATTAAGAAAAGACTTTGAATTTCTGCGTATAAAAGCTCTTCGGAAGGCGAATTTCTTCGAAATAAAGCTTCTCGCAACACTTTTTGAGATATACATACATACATAGTAAAATTCGGGGTCACGCTGCGTACCCCCTATGGGGTCTATAATTATTTCCTTTGGTAAGGTACACTAGTAAAAGGTAATATAACACCTGGTCTAATTAAAAACTTAAAGGTTAATATTAAGGTCTGATAGGAGGCATTTTTCTTAACATTGAAAAATGCACTGTTTTAGATATACATACATAGTAAAATGCGGCGTTACACCGTGTACCCCCAATGGGCTCTATAATTATTTCCTTTGGTAGGGTACACTAGTACCAGGTAATATAACACCTGGTCCAATTAAAATATTAAGGGTCAATATTAAGGTCTGATAGGAGGCTTTGTTATTATTGAGAAAAGACTTAGAATTTTTTCGTATTAACGCTTTTCGGAAGGCGAATTTCTTACAAATAAAGCTTCTCGCAACACTTTTTGAGATATACATACATAGAAAATTTATTTCTCTTGAAAAAAGAATTTCTCCGTATTAACGCTTTTCGGAAGGCGAATTTCTGCGAAATAAGACTTTTCGCATCACTATTTCAGATAGACATACATTGCGGGGTCACACCGTGTACCCCCTATGGGGTCTATAAGTGATTCCTTTGGTAGGGTACACTATTACAAGGTAATATAACACTTCGTCCAATAACAACATTAAAGGTTAATATTAAGGTCTGATAGGAGGCATTTTTCTTAACATTGAAAAATGCCCTGTTTTAGATATACATACATACATAGTAAAATGAGGGGTTACACTGTGTACCCCCTATGAGGTCTATAATTATTTCCTTTGGTAGGGTACACTAGTACCCCGTAATATAATACCTAGTCCAATAACAACATTAAAGGTTAATATTAAGGTCAAAAAAAGGTCAAAAAAGGTCCAAAAAGCTTCTCGCAACACTTTTTGAGATATACAAAAACAGTAAAATGCGGGGTCCCATTGTGGGACCCCTAAGGGGTCCATAAATATTTCCTTTGGTAGGGTAAACTAGTACCCGGTAATATAGTACCTGGTCCAATTACAACATTAAAGGTTAATATTATAGTATAATATGAAGCCTTTTGTTAACAATGAGAAAAGACTTAAAATTTTTTCGTATTAACGCTTTTCGGAAGGCGAAATTCCTCAAAAAAAAGCTTCTCCCAACACTTTTTGAGGTATGCATACATACATGCATAGAAAATTTTTAAAATTTGTTTATTTTTTTTTTCTATTGTGAATTTTACATTATATTATTTATTTAATGTGTTTTTCTATATTATATAAGTAACTATATAGGAAAAATAATTTTTTTAAGTTCAGGAAAGTGAGAACAGAGCTTAAAAACAGGAAAATTCAATTAAAATTAATTTATTCATATTATTTACAATACTTTCGATAGTTTGGTCTCCCTAGTATGTTCTCTGTATAAAAACAATACTCTTTCTTCCTTAAAGAACGCATAATGGAATAAAAAATAACATAAAATAGGTATGTACGGATCAATTTTCAAGACCACGTAACTCGCTTTAATATTAAGTTATAAATCTCAAACTCGGTACCAAAATAGGGTACCATGCCCCCCACCTCTGTGCCAAAGGAATATTTATAGGTTAATTAGGAAGATCGCAATGGGCCCCCAAAATACATCGATCAACTGACCGGGAGAGTGCTTTTGAAGGCATGGAATACAACCATCACCGTGTATGCGTGGAGTAGCGGATAGCGTGATAGCAGCTGAGCGAGATGGCGAGGGTTCGAATCCCGGTGCTGTCCATTTTTTGAAATTTGTTTTTTTTTTCTTTTGTTAATTTTAAATTATTTTATTTATTTAATGTGTTTTTCTATATTTTAGAAGGAACTATATATGAAAAATAATTTTTTTAAGTTCGGGAAAGTGAGAACAGAGCTTAAAAACAGAAAAATTCAATTAAAATTAATTTATTCATATTATTTACAATACTTTCGATAGTTTGGCCTGCCTAGTATGTTCTCTGTATAAAAACAATCCTCTTTCTTCGTTAAAGAACGCATAATGGAATAAAAAATAACATGAAATAGGTATGTTCGGATAAATTTTCAAGACCACGTAACTCGCTTTAATATTAAGTTATAAATCTCAAACTCGGTACCAAATTAGAGTACCATGCCCCCCATCTCTGTGCCAAAGGAAATATTTATAGGTTAATTAGGAGGATCGCAATGGGCCCCCAAAGTACATCGATCAACTAACAGGGAAAGTGCTTTTGAAGGCATGGAATACCACGCTTACCATCTATGCGTGGTTGAGCGGATAGCGTGATAGCAGCTGAGCGAGACGGCGCGGGTTCGAATCCCGGTGTGGTCTATTTTTAAATTTTTTTTTCTTTTGTTAATTTTACATCATATTATTTATTTAATGTGTTTCTCTATATCATAGAAGGAACTATATATGAAAAATAATTTTTTTAAGTTCGGGAAAATGAGATCAGACCTTAAAAACAGAAAAAATCAATTAAAATTAATTTATTCATATTATTTACAATACTTTCGATAGTTTGGCCTGCCTAGTATGTTCTCTGTATAAAAACATTCCTTTTTCTTCGTTAAAGAACGCATAATGGAATAAAAAATAACATAAAAAAGTTCGGATCAATTTTCAAGACCACGTAACTCTCTTTAATATTAAGTTATATATCTCAAACTCGGTACCAAAATAAGGAACCATGCCCCCAACCTCTGTGCCAAAGGAAATATTTATAGGTTAATTAGGAGGATCGCAATGGGCCCTCAAAGTACATCGTTAAACTGACCGGGAGAGTGCTTTTGAAGGCATGGAATACCACGCTTACCATCTAAGCGTGGTTGAGCGGATAGCCTGATAGCAGCTGAGCGAGACGGCGCGGGTTCGAATCCCGGTGTGGTCTAATTTTAAATTTTTTTTTCTTTTGTTAATTTTACATTATATTATTTATTTAATGTGTTTCTCTATATCATAGAAGGAACTATATATGAAAAATAATTTTTTTAAGTTCGGGAAAATGAGATCAGACCTTAAAAACAGAAAAAATCAATTAAAATTAATTTATTCATATTATTTACAATACTTTCGATAGTTTGGCCTGCCTAGTATGTTCTCTGTATAAAAACATTCCTCTTTCTTCGTTAAAGAACGCGTAATGGAATAAAAAATAACATAAAATAGGCATGTACGGGTAAGTTTTCAAGACCACATAACTCGCTTTAATATTAAGCTATAAATCTAAAACTCGGTACCAAAATAGGGTACCATGCCCCCAACCCCTGTGCCTAAGGAAATATTTATAGCTTAATTAGGAGGGTCGCAATGGGCCCCCAAAGTACATCGTTAAACTGACCGCGAGATTGCTTTTGAAGCCATGAAGTAGCTCGCTGACCGTGTAATCGTGGTGGAGCGGATAGCGTGATAGCAGCTGAGCGAGACGGTGCGTGTTCGAATCCCAGTGTGGACAATTTTTAAAATTTGTTTATTTTTTTTTCTATTGTTAATTTTACATTATATTATTCATTTAATGTCTTTTTCTATATCAACACCTGGTCCAACTAAAACATTAAAGGTTAATATTAAGGTCTGATAGGTGGCTTTGTTAACATTGAGAAAAGACGTAGAATTTCTGCGTATAAAAGCTCTTCAGAAGGCGAATTTCTTCGAAATAAAGCTTCTCGCAACACTTTTGGAGATATACAAAAACAGTAAAATTCGGGGTCGCGCTGTGTACCCCCTATGGGGTCTATAATTATGTCCTTTGGTAGGGTACACGAGTACAAGGTAATATAATACCTGGTCCAATTACAACATTAAAGGTTAATATTAAGGTCTGATAGGAGGCATTTTTCTTAACATTGAAAAATGCATTGTTTTAAATATACATACATAGTAAAATGCGGGGTCACACTGTGTACCCCCTATGGGCTCTAAAATTATTTCCTTTGGTAGGGTACACTAGTACTCCGTAATATAATACCTGGTCCAATTACAACATTAAAGGTTAATATTAAGGTCTGATATGAAGCCATTTGTTAACAATGAGAAAAGACTTTATATTGATCCGTATTAACGCTTTTCGGAAGGCGAATTTCCTCAAAATAAAGCTTCTCGCAACACTTTTGGAGATATACATACATAAAAAATTTATTTCTCCTCTTGAAAACAGACTTAGAATTTCTGCCTATAAAAGCTCTTCAGAAGGCGAATTTCTTGGAAATAGAGCTTCTCACAACATTATTTTAGCTATACAAAAAGAGTAAAATTCGGGGTCACGCTGTGTACCCCCTATGGGCTCTATAATTATTTCCTTTGGTAGGGTACACTAGTACTAGGTAATATAACACCTGGTCCACTTAAAATATTAAGGGTCAATATTAAGGTCTGATAGGAGGCTTTGTTAACATTAAGAAAAGACTTTGAATTTCTGCGTATAAAAGCTCTTCGGAAGGCGAATTTCTTCGAAGTAAAGCTTCTCGCAACACTTTTGGAGATATACAAAAACAGTAAAATTCGGGGTCACGCTGTGTACTCCCTATGGGGTCTATATTTGATTTCTTTGGTAGGGTACACTATTACAAGGTAATATAACAACTCGTCCAATTAAAACATTAAAGGTTAATATTAAGGTCTGATAGGAGGCACTTTTCTTAACATTGAAAAATGCACTGTTTTAGATATACATACATAGTAAAGTGCGGGGTCACGCTGTGTACCCCCTATAGGCTCTATAATTATTTCCTTTGGTAGGGTACACTAGTACAAGGTAATACAACACCTGGTCCAACTAAAACATTAAAGGTTAATATTAAGGTCTGATAGGAGGCTTTCTTAATATTGAGAATGGACTTAGAATTTCTGCGTATAAGAGCTATTGAGGAGGCGAATTTCTGCGAAATAAAGCTTCTCGAAACACTTTTGGAAATATACAAAAAGAGTAAAATTCGGGGTCACACTGTGTACCCCCTATGGGCTCTATAATTATTTCCTTTGGTAGGGTACACTAGTACAAGGTAATATAACACCTGGTCCAATTACAACATTAAAGGTTAATATTATAGTATAATATGAAGCCTTTTGTTAACAATGAGAAAAGACTTAGAATTTTTTCGTATTAACGCTTTTCGGAAGGCGAATTTCCTCAAAATAAAGCTTCTCCGAACACTTTTTGAGGTATACATACATACATAGAAAATTTATTTCTCTCGTAAAAGCAACCCGGCTGCTGCGGTATCCGGAGCGCCTCTGCCGGCAATACACTCCGGTCCGGTACGGGGACCAGCTGGGTCCTTCCCGTTGAAAACCTCATCTGCGCGGCGGGCCCAATTTCTTCACATTGAGAAAAGAATTTCTGCGTATAAAAGATTTTCAGAAGGCGAATTTCTTCAAAATAAAGCTTCTCGCAACACTTTTTGAGATATACATACATAGAAAATTCCTTTCTCTTGAAAAAAGACTTAGAATTTCTCCGTATAAAAGCTATTCAGAAGGCGAATTTCTGCGAAATAAAGCTTCTCGCAACACTATTTTAGATATACAAAAACAGTAAAATTCGGGGTCACACTGTGTACCCCCTATTGGGTCTATAATTATTTCCTTTACTGGGTACACTAGTACAAGGTAATATAACACCTGGTCCAATTACAACATTAAAGGTTAATATTAAGGTCTGATAGGAGGAATTTTTCTTCACATTGAAAAATGAACTGTTTTAGATATACAAAAAGAGTAAAATTCGGGGTCACGCTGTGTACCCCCTATGGGGTCTATAATTATTTCCTTTGGTAGGGTACACTACTACAAGGTAATATAACACCTGGTCAATTTACAACATTAAAGGTTAATATTAAGGTCTGCTATGAAGCCTTTTGTTAACAATGAGAAAAGACTTAAAATTTCTCATTATTAACGCTTTTCGGAAGGCGAATTTCCTCAAAATAAAGCTTCTCGCAACACTTTTTGAGATATACATACATAGAAAATTTATTTCTCCTCTTGAAAAAAGACTTAGCATTTCTGCGTATAAAAGCTCTTCGGAAGGCGAATTTCTTCGAAATAAAGCTTCTCGCAACACTTTTTGAGATATACATACATACATAGTAAAATTCGGGGTCACGCTGCGTACCCCCTATGGGGTCTATAATTATTTCCTTTGATAAGGTACACTAGTACAAGGTAATATAACACCTGGTCTAATTAAAACATTAAAGGTTAATATTAAGGTCTGATAGGAGGCATTTTTCTTAACATTGAAAAATGCACTGTTTTAGATATACATACATAGTAAAATGCGGCGTTACACCGTGTACCCCCTATGGGCTCTATAATTATTTCCTTTGGTAGGGTACACTAGTACCAGGTAATATAACACCTGGTCCAATTAAAATATTAAGGGTCAATATTAAGGTCTGATAGGAGGTTTTGTTAACATTGAGAAAAGACTTAGAATTTCTGCGTATAAAAGCTCTTCAAAAGGCGAATTTCTTCGAAATAAAGCTTCTCGCAACCCTATTTTAGATATACAAAAACATCAAAATTCGGGGTCACGCTGTGTACGTCCTATGAGGTCTATAATTTTTTCCTTTGGTAGGGTACACTATTACAAGGTAATATAACACCTCGTCCAATTAAAACATTAAAGGTTAATATTAAGGTCTGATAGGAGGCATTTTTCTTAACATTGAAAAATGCCCTGTTTTAGATATACATACATTCATACATAGTAAAATGAGGGGTTACACTGTGTACCCCCTATGAGGTCTTTAAATATTTCCTTTGGTAGGGTACACTAGTACCCCGTAATATAATACCTAGTCAAATAACAACATTAAAGGTTAATATTAAGGTCAAAAAAAGGTCAAAAAAGGTCAAAAAGGTCAAAAAAGCTTCTCGCAACACTTTTTGAGATATACAAAAACAGTAAAATGCGGGGTCCCATTGTGGGACCCCTAAGGGGTCCATAAATATTTCCTTTGGTAGGGTAAACTAGTACCCGGTAATATAGTACCTGGTCCAATTACAACATTAAAGGTTAATATTATAGTATAATATGAAGCCTTTTGTTAACAATGAGAAAAGACTTAAAATTTTTTCGTATTAACGCTTTTCGGAAGGCGAAATTCCTCAAAAAAAAGCTTCTCCCAACACTTCTTGAGGTATACATACATACATACATACATACATACATACATAGAAAATTTTTAAAATTTGTTTATTTTTTTTTCTACTGTTAATTTTAAATTATATTATTCATTTAAAGTCTTTTTCTATATTATAGAAGGAACTATATATGAAAAATAATTTTTTTAAGTTCGGGAAAATGAGATCAGAGCTTAAAAACAGAAAAAATCAATTAAAATTAATTTATACATATTATTTACAATACTTTCGATAGTTTGGCCTGCCTAGTATGTTCTCTGTATAAAAACAATCCTCTTTCTTTGTTAAAGAACGTATAATGGAACAAAAAATAACATAAAATAGGTATGTACGGATCAAATTTCAAGACCACGTAACTCGCTTTAATATTAAGTTATAAATCTCAAACTCGGTACCACAATAGGATACCATGCCCCCCTACTCAGTGCCGAAGGAAATATTTATAGGTTAATTAGGAGGATCGCAAGGGGCCCCCAAAGTACATCGATCAACTAACCGGGAAAGTGCTTTTGAAGGCATGGAATACGACGCTTACCATGTATACGTGGTGGAGCGGATAGCGTGATAGCAGCTGAGCGGGACGACGCGGGTTCGAATCCCGGTGTGGACCATTTTTAATTTTTTTTTCTTCTGTTAATTTTACATTATTTTATTTATTTAATGAGTTTTTCTATATTATAGAAGGAATTATATATGAAAAATAATTTTTTTAAGTTCGGGAAAATAAGATCAGAGCTTAAAAACAGAAAAAATAAATTAAAATTAATTTATTCATATTATTTACAATACTTTCGATAGCTTGGCCAGCCTAGTATGTTCTCTGTATAAAAACAATCCTCTTTCTTCGTTAAAGAACGCATAATGGAATAAAAAATAACATAAAAAAGGTATGTTCGGATCAATTTTCAAGACCACGTAACTCTCTTTAATATTAAGTTATAAATCTCAAACTCGGTACCAAAATAAGGTACCATGCCCCCAACCTCTGTGCCAAAGGAAATATTTATAGGTTAATTAGGAGGATCGCAATAGGCCCTCAAAATACATCGATCAACTGACCGGGAGAGTGCTTTTGAAGGCATGGAATACCACGCTTACCATCTATGCGTGGTTGAGCGGATAGCGTGATAGCAGCTGAGCGAGACGGCGCGGGTTCGAATCCCGGTGTGGTCTATGTTTAAATTTTTTTTTCTTTTGTTAATTTTACATTATATTATTTATTTAATGTGTTTCTCTATATCATAGAAGGAACTATATATGAAAAATAATTTTTTTAAGTTCGGGAAAATGAGATCAGACCTTAAAAACAGAAAAAATCAATTAAAATTAATTTATTCATATTATTTACAATACTTTCGATAGTTTGGCCTGCCTAGTATGTTCTCTGTATAAAACCATTCCTCTTTCTTCGTTAAAGAACGCGTAATGGAATAAAAAATAACATAAAATAGGCATGTACGGGTAAGTTTTCAAGACCACCTGGGGTCCCGGGTTCGAAACCCAGGAACGAGCACTTTTTCACTTTTTTTTCCTTTTTTTAAAAATTCCTTTATTTTGCATTATATTGCTTTTTTAATGTGTTTTTCGGTATTCTGCAGGCTTCTGCAGGGCAGAAAAATTTGGGGTTTTTTTAGGAAAAATGGGAAAAAACTGGGAAAATCAAGGAAAATCAGTTTTTTTGTCATTTTTCGACTCCTTTTGCAACATTTTAGGGAGTCTATCATGCATAGGGTGTTCTGTTTATAAAATGTAGTATATTTCTTTGCTAAAGAACACGTAATGGAACAATGAGCAAAAAAAAAGAAGAAGAAAGACGAAATGTCGAGAATAAGGTTCGGGGTTCGAGACCCCCTAGCTCCCCTTGGTATTAAGTTAAAATTTTCAAACTCGCACCCAAGCTAGGTCCCCATGGTCTAACCACGGCTACAGAAGGAAATTTTTATTAGTCAATTAGAGGGGCCCCAGTGGGCCCCTAAAGGTCTATTGCATATTTCACCGAGAAAAGGCATTTGAAGTGAAGCTGCTGCAGGCCTAACGTGAAACAGTGGCATGTTTGGTAGAGTATTGGACTGCCGCCTGGAGCCAGGGATCCCTGGTTCGAACCCCAGGACCGGGCGCTTTTTCACTTTTTTTTCCTTTTTTTTAATTCCTTTAATTTCCATTATATTATTTTTTTAATGTGTTTTTTGGCATTTTGCAGACTCCTGCATGTGGGGGGGATGGGAAAAAACTGGAAAAATCAAGGAAAATCAGTTTTTTTGTCATTTTTCGACTCCTTTTGCAACATTTTAGGGAGTCTATCATACATAGGGTGTTCTGTGTATAAAATGGAGCATCTTTCTTTGCTAAAGAACACGTAATGGAACAATGAGAAGAAGAAAAAATACGAAATGTCGAGAATAAGGTTCAGGTTTCGAGACCCCCTAGCTCCCCTTGGTATTAAGTTATAATTTTCAAACTTGCACCCAAGGTAGGTCCTCATAGTCCAACCACGACTACCGAAAGAAATATTTATAAGTGAATTAGGGGGGTCCCAGTGGGCCCTTAAAGGTCAATTGCATATTTCTCCAAGAAAAGGCTTTTGAAGGGAAGCTGTTGCAGGGCTGACGTGAAACAGTGTTCTGTTTGGTAGAGCCTTGGACTGTCAACTGGTGGCTGGAGCCAGGGGTCCAGGGTTTGAGCCCCAGGAACAGGCAGTTTTTCGCTTTTTTTTTTTTCTCTTTTTTTTAATTCCTTTATTTTGCATTATATTATTTTTTTAATGTGTTTTTCGGCATTTTGCAGGCGCTTGCATGTCAGAAAATTTTTTTCGGGGGGGGGATGGGAAAAAATTGGAAAAATCAAGGAAAATCAGTTTTTGTGTCATTTTTCGACTCCTTTTGCAACATTTTAGGGAGTCTATCATGCATAGGGTGTTCTGTGTATAAAATTGAGCATCTTTCTTTGCTAAAGAACGCCATTTTATTTTATTCTTTATTCCATTATGCGTTCTTCAACGAAGAAAGATGACTGTTTTTAAATATAGAACTAATAAAAAGTAATATATGGTATTAGTTCATTTTTCGGGAGATTTTTCCTGTTTTTTGCGCCCTATTATTCCCACTTTCCCAAATAAAAAAAATTATTTTTTATGTATATGCTCCCTCCCTCTAAAATATCGAAAAACTCATTAAATAAATAATATAATGCAAAATTAGAAATAAAAAAAAATAATAAAAAAATTTAAAACTTGTCCACAGCCAGGATTCGAACTCGCACTCTCCAATCGTCAGCTACTATCACGTGGTCTTGACCGTTTGACCACGCTTACAGGGGGAGCGTGCTCCTGCGTGGCTTCAAAAGCACTCTCCTGGTCAGTTGAGTAGTGGAGTTTGGGGGCACATTGCGCCCCCTCCACCAATTTACTTATAAATATGTCCTTTGGCAGAGGGGTTCGGCACTTGGAACCCTAATTTGGGACCTGGAAATCAAGACAGAAACTAACGTACTTCTCTGTCCTATGACTCTCCACACGCTAATGGGGAAAGCATGCAGAGTGCTGTCCAGAAAAGTTCTACTCTACGCCATTTGTAGCCCATTTAGATCGCCAATATTTTCGCATGAGAAAAAAAATCGCTTTGTTGGGAACAGGAATCTGATTTGTGATAATTTATTAGCTCAGGTAAATATTTTTCACCAATCCGGTTCCCATCGTAACCTCCGAGAAAGAGAAAAGGTCATGACAGCTACAGGAAAGATAAGGATCGCTTCGTTAAGCGATAATTCTGATACTTATATTAAATTAAACATAACTTATTTTTAAAAAAATAAACTCATTTTTTAAAAATATTCGGAAAATCGAAAAAAAAAAATTTATAAATTCTTTTCAAAGATTATGAATTGAACTGTTTATCATACATTGAAAAAAAAAAAAAAATAAATAAAAAAAATAAAAAAAAACACTATGGCTTTTTAACAGATAATTAAATACGCAGGAAAATTTTTTCAATGAGAGAAAGAATTTATTACTTGAATCAAATTAATATTTTTTTCCAAATGCTTCATCATTGGTTATTAAATTTTAAAAATAATTACAAATTACTGCAATTCGCGATCGCAACGAACTATAGGGGGCGTTGTTGTATGTGCCGAATCCCTGCGATTTCCATATGAACAGTCATTCAGTTACACTGGAGACGTCTTTAATGTAGCATATAGCATTGTAACGTTCCATCTTTATTGTGGCTGATTAAATTTAAAAAAGAAAAATGTTTATTTTCTTTCTTATGCAAACGAAAACAAAATGGTATCTCTATTTTTTTAGAGAAGGAACATCCAGAACACATCGGAAAAATATTTGTAAATAAAGAGAAAAAAATAGGTATATTCTTATAAGAGTTCAAACCTAATGCCTGAGAAATAGTTTTAATAAATTTAATGGTATAACATGAAAGGCCCATTAAAATTTTAACGTAAAATAAAGAATGCTTGTGAAACAAAACAAACAAAAAAAAAGAACCGTTCTTTTTTTGTCGCCATTTTTTAGTGTTACGAAAATGTGTCTTTGGGACTTGCCAAAAACAAAACAAGATGCAATTTTATTTTTTTAGGAGCGAAATATTTTATGGAGTGAAATATAACGAAAATGTACCAATGTCCATAACATGAAACTTTATCTTAGTAAACGTCCGTTTTGGAAATGTTATTTCTTTTTTAATCTTATTTATTAGAGTTCATAATGGCTAAAGAATCAGGTGAGAGAAAAGTTTGTTTTGAATCTATGCCAAACTCTATATCGGCCCATTTTCCACCGAAATCCGATTGACTACTTTGATTTTAAACAAAGTGTTTCATTTTAAGATTTTTTCCAAAAATTTTAAGTGTAGATTGGCGGCACTTAAAAATCTGCCAAATCTGTAGCTGTGGTTAATACGTAAGTACCGAATTTTTCTTCCATACTTTTCTGAATCATATTACTTCAAATATTAGAATATGTAAGAAGTATACATAAACACATAATTTAATACCATTTTATTTTTCAAAAAAAGTATTTTGATAACATTTTTATCAAAAAATTATAAACTAAAAAACGTAAAATAAAGAATTCTTAGGATAAAAACGATTTTAAAAATTCCTCATTTTGCAATAAAAACTTTTGTATTGTTTCTTTTTTTTTAATTCTTATAGTATTTAATCAGACGTAAAAAAACCATTTTGCAGAGAACGATCATCAAGTAAGAAAATAAATTATTTACAAGCAAATTTTTTATTATAAATATCATAACACTTACCTGATTTATAAGTCCGGAGAATTCCAAAATGATATGTTCTTTGTTTGAAAACTTTATTCTCAAATAATATATACATAGTTTATTCCTTCATTACTTTTAGGTAACATACCACACATCAAAATTTTATAATTGTAAGATCTCGATATGAATTTTAATATGTAGCTTAAAAACAGAATAGCTGAATTCTAGTTGAAATTCTTTCAAAACTAAAAAACACTTACCAAGAAAACGATAAAAAATTTATTTATAATCAGCACAAAAGATACTTTTTCAAGTAATTCGGATTATTCTTTATTGTTGTTTTCTGAATTATGTAGATACAGAAATATATACTATTCTATGAAGAAGAAGAATATTCTATAACTATTACAGTTCTGTATGGAATTCATTGGAACACATTTACCCATTGAAATGACGAAAGCAATGTTGACTTCATTTTAACTTGTAATGAATTGAAGACAGAAAAATTATTTTACCGCAATACACAGATCTGTAACAGCGAGTGATCATGAAATCATGTTATGTTGTTGGTAATAGAAAGGTAAAAATTATTGAGAAGTTGTTCTTCAAATGCTTGGCGTGTTCTGCTTCAATGTTTGGCATGTTCTGATTAGTTTTTTCAAGAAGTTTTACCTTTTCTTTAGGGAAATTTTGGTTCTTTTTTGATGCTAAGAAAATGGCATCCGTCATTGCCAATGGTTATGTGGGAACTAATGCCCGATATTTACAGTCTCCCGCTAGATGGCGTATCGAGTGTTGCGATCGCGAATAGAAAGTTAAATATCAATTTGAAAAAAATATATACATCATATAGATATATTAATTATTGTATTTAATAAAATAAAAATACTATCAACCAAAAAGAAAATAATCCAAAAAAACTCTAAATTCAAATTGACTACAATACTTACTAATTAAAATAATTCATAAATGTTTTTCAATGTTTATTTATATATTATTTTTTTTTTTTTGAATTTAGAATTTGTTATAGCATTAGATATTAAATTAATTTTAGATTGTAAGATATTTTTTAATTTAAAAAATAGGGAGTTTTGAAAAAAAAAAGCATTATAATACTTAAAAAAAGATAAGCTTAAAGCAATGAAGCAAATTACATCATTTAGAAGTAACTTGCTTACATACTCAAGCAAGTAAAAAACTATTTTCTCGGGGGTTACGTTCTAAATCGCCAGAGCTGCTGATTGGGTCAGTGAAGACGCGTTGCAATTCAAGCGATGCAATTGGCATTGATTTGAAAAGGTTTATAAGCATACAATCCTGGAAATAATAAATAAATATTTTGACACTATTTTAGTTTAGAAATTTGGCAACATTGAACTTTAAAAATTTTGCTTTAAATTATTCGGCTGGTGATGGCGGTATTCATTTGAATTTCCTGATTTCTTTACTATTTTAATATTCCGTGATGGAGTATCTATATAAGAAGAAAAATTTAAAATTTGGTAGTTATAAAGAAATTAAGAAAGAAGACATTTTATCATTAAGGGAAGCTTCAAGGCAAAAACGTTTGAGTTGTTTACGTGACATTAATTACAAAGACTCCAAAGAAAACTTAAATGTATCAAACAAATTGGGTAATTGTATTATTTTTAGAAATAGGTGAAATATTGATTTAAGATTTATTTATATTTTATTTAAGTTTATGAAATCACGAATGATTTTTAATTAATAAAAATTTTTAAATAGCAATTTAACTTATCGATCCTATAATAATATCTACTTTTGAAAAGATTTCCGTATCAAAATCTGTGGAAGAATAATCGTCAAGCTTTGAAAACTTCCGGATTGGTAACTAAAAAATCAAAGAAGAGGACCAAATCAAAGATTTATATTTCATAGACACTTTAAGGCAAACTTCTAGATATTTTTTGGAGGAGACATTACCGTATCTTGATCCACTGCGCCATCCACAATCGCCAAAGAGATCTTAAATTTTTTTAAAAAATGTTAATATTTTCCCTGGGGGAGGGGGGTGGCTATGAGGTTTACCTTTCGAATTGTTCTCTTTTCTGTGATGTTTGTTTTTCAGTTTCTCCCTCCTCAATCCTGAAGTTGCAAGACTTGGTAATTATTTTGCCATAGATTAGAAGCTCGCTTGTCGTAATAATATTCAGGGTATCCGCGCATCTGGAAAGTCATGAAAAATCATAGTAGTCATGTCATGAATTTCTGTAGGTATTGAACAAAATTTCATGATTTTAAAAAAAAAAAAAAAAAACATGGAAAGTAATGGATTTAGGCCGCCGAAATTTTTTTTTAAAAATAAAATCCCCTTCCCACCCCCAATTTCATGGTGCTCCGAATGTCTGAATTTGTAACAAAATCCTCACTCAGAGTCATATTTTATTAAAAATATAAATTTTTTTTATCATGTTCTTTAAAAATGATGTTCTTTCAAAATATGAATGAAAAAACATCATTTGTGAAGCGAATTAATTTTTAGACTTCTGTGATTTCAGAATTATTCTTATTAATTTATTTTATCAATTTAAAAGTTTAGCTGAAGCAAGCCAGTCATTGGCAATTTTTTTTTATATTCTGAAATGAGAACAGAAAAATTAGGAGTATTTCTTTACTTCCTGATGAACAAGAAAAATATCTTTAGAATATAATTCTGCAGAAAAAGAAGGAAAAAAATTATTAGCTCGGCTATTTTTTTCCAGCTATTTTATTGCTTCAACTCTTTCTTAACTCTGTTTTTTAAATTTAAAATCAATAAATATGAAGATGCTGAGTATAACAGTTTTGGTTATACCTATTATTTCAATTGATGTTGTTATAATGCTTTTTAAATTTATTATTCTGTTTTTTCAGAGAAAATAGTCATGAAAAGTTCTTGGAATTAGTCAGGGAAAGTCATGAATTTGAAAATCTAAAATGTAGCAGATACCCTGAACATTGTAAAAAGAACTTGGGTTTACAATGAAAGTGTATAAAACAAAGTGCCAAAAAGTGTTGTAATAATATCCTTGTAATAATACTTGATTTTCAAAATCACTCAAAAAAGCAGAGCAGTAACTGTCATTAAAAAACATATAGACTTACAATGAATAAATTGGATTTTAACGATCAAGTTTTATACGACTTTCTTAAAATTTGATTCCTCAAAACCTTTTCAGCTGATCTCGCTAAAATTTTGTATTTTGCCATTTCAAATTACATACTTTAAAATAATGTAAAATTTTTTAAACCTTACAGTTCAAAATTGTTTCAAAGAAAATAATAAATAACTAAAATTTGTTTTTTGCATGGAATTATATTTAGATAAACGAATTTTTTAGTTTTATAAAAAAAAAATTTCAAATCGCTTAAAAATTTATTGAGATATGCCGAAATATGCAAAAAATTTAATTGATATTATGACGTCCAATCTTTGGAATGCTCTTCTGATCAAACTATGGGGACTATTTCCCAGATTGCAGCAACCCCCTTTATTTCCGGGGGCAGAAATCTGATTCTGTTAAAAAAAAAAAACACTTTCTTTAAAGAAAGTTTTTTTTTGTCTGATTTTGTAACTTAAAATATAGTCTGCACTGATTAATTAGCATATTTGAGATCATCTCCTGGAAACAGTCTTAGAATGTATAAAGATCCGATCATTAAATCAAAAATTATTCAGGGTAGTCTGTTTTTTCCCCCCTTCCCCCATAGTTTTGCTGGAAAGAAAGAGAACTCTATTTTTTAATAAATATTTTATACTTTTCCATTAGCTAAGCAGAAGTAAATACAACTATTTTTTTTTTATATAGAAATGTCCATATTGTTTTATTTTTAAAAAGATATTTAATCAAAATAAATTATTGAATTTTTTTTGTGCTTGGCTAACAGTAAAATACCAAATACTTTTCCTTCTTATACTTGCTAAAATGTATGTTTAATACATTTTATTTGAAACTGTCATGTACTACCATTTTGTGTTGTTAAATTTTTAAAAACTGTAAGAAATTATGCAAATTTTTTAGTTTTCAAAATTTTTTAAGAGAAATTAATGTTTCAGAGGAACAAAAAAGGGGCATTTCTTCTAGAAATGAAATGCTAAAAAGATGGAAGGAAGAAAAAGCAATGAAGCAGAAACACCCCGTGAAGTTTGCTGCAAAAACTGGATTTGGTTTCAAGAAGCCAACTGCAACATATCAGAATAGGGCTGACGATTCTAAATCCAAAGTAAAGTATATTTTTATTTACCCTATGTGTTTTCCTTTAAAAAATTTAAATGTTAGTGTTATGGTACTTGCAGGGTTTGTAATTGTCCTGATTTTCTCATTAAAAAAAAATGTTTTTATTTGTCCTGATTTTCTGATTAAAGAAAAGTGTTTTTATTTGTCCAGATTTTCTGATTAAAAAAAGTGTTTTTATTTGTCCCAATTTTCTGATTTAAAAAAAGTTCTTATTTGTCCTGAATTTTAATATTTTGTCTTAATATTATTGGTTTTATTACCCATTGGCAAAATGGGTCTTCGTTTGGATTCTGTAATATTCCTCTAGGAATAATGTGGTTGGTTCGCATGAGTGAATCTCACTTGTGTAGACAACACTTTTTATTTAAATATATAATATAAAAATAACATGAAATAAATTTAAGTTAGTGACATAATATGTACTGACTTCGCAAGCCAGTTCCGAGAACGCTTCTCTCCATTTTTATTTAATTACTTTTATGGAGGTGAGTGAGCAAAGCGCCCTCTGGCGAAGATGTCAGCACACTACACCCCCACACAAGACTGAAGTATCTATCTGATACTTAATCTGACAAAACATATAAATTGATAATAAACAATCATATCATAAATATATAAAATAAACTGACAATTAACATTCATCACTAATATTAATGAATATTTCAAATAATGCAAATAATATAGCTAATTCAAATAATAAAACATTTTCAATAATTAAATAATGCACTCAATTATTTAACATAACGTAGCATTAAACTATTAAAATGTATAACTTGCTTATAAAATCAAAATAATATATATATCAAAAAAACTTTAAATTATCATAAAGTAAACAGTCAATATTTAAGTCATATTATTTGGAAACAGTCGAGATAATGCATCCGCATGCAGCATTTTGGAGCCCGGGCAATGTTTCAAAGTTATATTATACTTTTGAAGAGTGAACACCCATCGCTTTAACCGAGATGACTGAGGAGCACACTTCGTTAAATACGGTAAAGGATTGTGGTCGGTGTAAAATTCTATTTCAGAGCCAAATATCAATTACCTACTCAAATTTCTTTAATGACCACACAATATCGTACTGTTATAATTTCACCAAATTCGTGTTCATTTTCAAAAATAACTCCAATTGAATTGACTCTAGCATGAAATCTCCTTATCTTGTTTACATTTACTTGTTTTACTCTCCCATCTGGTAATTGGACCATATAAGAATGTGGGGAACAGTGCTTAACGATTTTGCCTGGACCAGTCCATCGGGCATATATTTTATCGATAGAATCAGGGATTAAAAGCACTACCTGTTCACCGACACTGAAATTTTGTTCTGAAGATCTTTTATTAAAATAGTCACTGTATGCTTTCTGTTTGTTAGCAGCCATCAACGAAGCACTTTCAGCAGCCTTTCCCAGTCTGACTTTCAGTTCTTGAAGATAGTCAACAGCTGACTGAGACAAAGTGGTAGGGATTCTAATTTCACCAGACCAAGATGATTTCAGGATAGACAATAGACCTCGAGCCTCTCTACCATAGAGTAGCTTGAAAGGAGATACCCCAGTAGTGGTGTTTGGAACCTCTCGGTATGAGAATAGTAGAAATGGTAATTGAAGGTCCCAACCTCTTGGATCTTCACATATCACGTGATGTAACATATCCTTAAGTACTCGGTTCCACCATTCGCGGCAGCATAACCCGGACAGGAAAATCTCCTCTGCTAGATGGTGGGTCTATAGGACCGATTACATCCACATTCACAATTTCGAAAGGAAGTTCGGGACAAACCACAGGAGTTATGGGCAGTCTATCGCCAATTTTCTCAGTTTTTCTAAGTTGGCACCCTTCACAAGTTTGGACAAATTCCGTTATATATTTCCTCATATTCGGCCAGTAAAAACTATATTTTATTCGCTCTTTAGTTTTCCTAACCCCCATATGACCCCCAAAAACGGATTCGTGTGCCAATTTTAAAACTTTATTTAGCCTACATTTTGGTAAAACTAACTGCATAACTGATTTATTAAGAATTTTATCCTTATGGTAAATTAATCCATCCATTAAAATAAAATTGCCTTTATTTTGTTTTAATTCCGCGCGAATTTTTTCTAATGAAATACAATTAGTTTGCTCTTCTTTTAATTTATAATAATCTGAAAACAATTTAGAATCTTCATTTAAAATATTTGTCTCACTCCCACTCAATGAGTAACCACTCTCTTCCCCCTCTGACAAAATATCCTTTACATTAATTTGTTGCAATAACACGTGTGCTGATTCTTTTTCCAACACGCACCGACTTTCACTGCTTTCCCCCTTGCAAGAACTCTCAAAGTCTGACGAAATCAGAGACTCTTAAAGAAACGGTGGTATTAACCCATCTACATTTAATTTATCCGTCAATGCAATTATACATTCTACGGGATAATTTATATATCACAAATAAAGAGGGTCTTAAACTGATTGACACGGTCCCAAAAGTTATAGTTGAAGCAAGACAAAAAAACATGCCAAGGTCTTAACTTACCGAGGCTGGAAAAGCCAAAGAAAGTAGACAGGAATACCTTAAGCGTTACGCACAAATGGAAAAACGAAAGGATTCCGTTCGCAAACGCAATCATGCCCTCACAGAAGTACCAAAGAGGTTGGAAGAATTTAAACCTATCGAAGAGCGAAAGTTGACTCTCCGAACCTCTTTCATGCAAATAACTCTGCCAAGGCCTAAACTTACTGAGGGCGGAAAAGCCAAAGAATGTAGACGGGGATATCTTAAGCGTTACACACAAAAGAAAAAATGAAAGGAGGATTTTTTTTTCTTTATAAAAGCATCTTACCATGCACTTGCGGAACTTCTAAACTTGGCTGATAAACTTTAAGACTCTTGCAACTCTTATTATAGAAAATATTTTAAGTTCATTTTATCTGTTATGAATTAACCATTATTTTGGCACGATAGGATTTTATAATAATTTTAGCAAGTGTGTCTAGTCAAGAAATTCATGTTCTGCCTACAGTATTTAAGTTATTTAGAAATTTTTTTTAAAATGTCCTCCTGGTTCGGTAATCCCAGATGTAAATGGTATTTTTTAGTTCTTTGATGTTTTAAAGGGTAATAAGAAATTTATTTTAATTTTAGTAATTGAATAAAAAAATTATTATATTTTCTAATTTTTTTTAAAAAAATTAAACGTCTTAACTTCTAAATTAATTAAATGTTTCCAGACAATTTTCTATAATTTCTTTTAACTTTATTAGTTTATTTTATATTATGGCATTTTCTGTAAAGCATGGATACCTCATCAGGTGTATTAAGTATTAAAAGTATTAGTAGTACATTATTAAAAGTACATAGTCACCACTTACATTATTAAAAAGTATTAAATTACGTATTAAAAAGTATTTAGTATTAAAAGTACATAGTCACCACTTAAATATTATTAAAAAGTATTTTACATAGCTTAGATTAAAAAGCAAAATTGGGGATAAATATTTAAGCAAGTAATTATATAAATAGGAATTTAAATATTTGCTACTGAAGGTATAAATTTAAATTTGTTTCTAAAGCAAGTTTTGAATCAGAAATTCTGGTTGTGTAGAAAAAATACTAGATGGGCAAAATCAAAGTAACGGCTGTATCTTTGATTTTCATGCTTTTGTATTGTACTCTCGATTGATGGTATGAATTCATTAAGTTTTACAACTTACAGGGTATCTGCCCTCCTGGAAAGTCATGAATTTGGGTATTGAACAAAATTTGTCATGCTTTGAAAGATTTTTTAAAAAAAATTTATGGAGAGTCATGATTTAGGTCACTGAAAAATCTAATTTTTGAAATGGAATTCCGCCCCCTCCCAATTTTATGGTGTTCCGAATATCTGAATTTGTAACAAAATCCCCACTCACAGTCATATTTTATTAAAATATATATATTTTTTTATCATATTCTTTAAAAATTATGGTGTTCTTTCAAAAAATGAAAGGAAAAACATCATTTCTAGAGTAAATTATATTTTAAACTTCTGTGATTTCAGAATCTTTGTTACTATTTATTTTTTTCATTTTATCAATTTAAAATTCTAGCTGAAGAAAGCCAGTCATTGGCGAAATTTATTTTGTTCCGAAATGAGAACAGAAAAATCGGGAGTATTTCTTTTCTTTTTGATGAACAAGAAAAATGTCTTTAGACTATAATTTTGCAGAAAAACGGAAAGGAAAAAAATACAAAAGCATTTATTTGCTTTTGTATTTTTTTCAGCTATTTTATTGCTTTAACTCTTTCTTTACTCTGTTTTTTTAAATTTAAAATCTATAAATATGGAGATGCATAGTATAACGGTTTTGGTTATACCTATCATTTCAATTAATGCTATAACAATGCTTTTTTTAATTTATTGTTGTGTTTTTGTCAGAGAAAATCGTCATGAAAAACTCTTCGTTAAGTCATGAAAAACTCTTGAAATTAGTCATGAAAAGTCGTGAATTTGGAAATCTGAAATGTAATGTAGTAGATACCCTGTGTGTATTTATTTTTGAGTTCAGTAATGGATGTGCTTATTTTGGACAAAAGTTACAGCATGTTATTTCACGCCCAAATCCTCCATTTGATCATGATATATTAAAAAAATAGTTTTTAGAGACAAGTGTATCCATAATATGCTTCCACTTATTATTAATTCATTTTTCTGTAAAAGTTAACCTTACTTTCATTCCAATATACTTGATATTCAATTACTGTTCTTACATTATTTTTCTGCAGAATGATCTTAAAAATTGTAGTAATATGTAGGGAAAATCATGTCTTAAGTGCAGTCATTTAAAAATTTGAGAAAATTTGGTCACAAACAACAGATTTCTAATTTTTCACTATTGTGCTCTATTTATGATACAGGAAGGGGAGCAATTGATTGAGCACCAATAAAATGTTAGGAAACTGTAAGAAGAAGAAAAAAAACCAAAAGGTGCATCCCTTCTCAAATAATAAGAGAACTTACAGAAGAAACTTTTTATTTATTTATGCAGTAAAACCTCCAGGAAAGATTATCATTATTTACAGACACTTTTGGAGGCACAAAATTATTTTCGTAAACTTAATGTTGAAGATAACCTTTAGGAGAGACTATTAAAATCTCCCCCAGCGACCGGGCAAACATCTGCACGAAATGGGGAAAAGATTAAGTAAGAAAACAGGCAAAAATATCAAAACAAAGAAATTAATGAAATAAACAAGTACATTAAAATGTATTCAAAATATTACTGTAAGGCTTTTATATGGATAGCTTTTTTTGACATTACAACCTCATGTTGCAGTCAGAGTGCACTAAAGACGATGCTATCAATTATTTACTTTTAGAATCGAAAATTAAATTGGAAAAAAAGAAGTTATTTTAGATAAAATAAGCATCTCAAAAAACCTCTTTTAATCTTTTAAAGCTAACTACTTTTTATGATATAAAATTGAATGCAAACTTAAATGAAAAAAATAATTATTTATTTAAAATAGCTTTATCATTACTATTGGTCATTTTTATACTTGGTCAGTTTGTTTTTGCACATAATTATATCAGTTGGGATCATTGTTATCAATTCTGAATTTTATCTATCGATCCATTTTTTTTTTATGACGCCAGCAGAAGTGGCATTTCCGCACCAAGAAAATTACATGGATTAAAAATAAAATCATTTGCAAAAAATCATGTATCTTCGATAACAATTTTGAAATCAATGGAGTTAACCTCTAAGAACAACCAACCTCTATTTACGACTATTTTATTATCGAACGGAGAGTGGTCGCTCTCGATTGGTTTCATTGTATTTATATCTGATCTACTATCAGCTACTTTAAATATTTAGGCTTTGAATTGTGCACTTAATAACGTAATGTATGAGGTTTTCAACACAGTCACAATTTTTTTTTTTTTTGCTTTACTGCAAAAAATATTTCAAAAATTTTTTAGCAATATAACTGTTTGTTTATATACTTGGCATATTTAGATAACCTTAATCTAATTTGTTTCATAATAGCTGAGTTATTACTATACTTCATTACGTATTTATATTTCTGTTATTAGGCACAAAACGTATCAAATATTACTGTTGGAACTGGCACCCAGAACACTAAGCTGATTTCAAAATCGTCTTCCCAGACTACATTCATGCCACAAAAATCAACTGTGCCTGTTACTAAATTGAATATGCCTGTTACTAAGTCTGTTTTAACAAATATAAAACCTAAAATAACCCAAAGATCTGTTGCATCCAAATCTGTTTTGACTTCAAAGCCGTCTAATCAAAAATCAAGACTTACTGCTTTGTCTTCAACAACAAGTGCTCTACAAGGGAAAACAATACGCAAGGAAACCAAGCCAAATGTTCAAAAGGTTCCTAATCCTACGAGAATCTACTCCCAGCCTTCAAAAGGCGTACCTACTCCGACAAATCTTAGAAATGCTTCAAAAAATGCTTCCTCACTTCCAAAAGTGTCTCAGAAGGTAATGTAATAGTATGACAAAAATATCTTTAAATAACTATTTATATTTGAATTCAAATGTCATACAAATTAACTGATTTTGTTTTTAGCTGCCATTGGCCAAGTCAAAACTGGAGAAAGACATTAAAAGTACAAATGCATTAACCAACACTAAGCCAAGTAGTAAGTTAATTATGTCATCAAAGTTTTTAGACTAAAACAGCATTTCAGAATATTTACTAACAAGGCTCAAAACTAATTCTTGTCCAAGGCCACTAAAATTTCATTTAGACTGCTATAAAGTAATGATTGGTCCTCATAACTATCAAAGATGTAAAAGAAAATAGCATGCTGTTTTGCTTTTCAGTTTCATGTATTAGTATTTTTGTCACAAAATTGCATATTATATCTCAATTATTACATTACACGTCATACACTGTGTTATAACTTCTTATTTAAATTGAGTTAGTGTTTTTTATTCAATAAAAAATTCTAATAGAGATAAATTAACAGAATAGTGAAAATGTGTAAGTTACTCATTCTTTGGAATATTGATTACATTGTCTTAATTTCTGTTATCTCTTCTTACCAAAGCCGCTACGTTTTGAATGGTTTTAACAGTGGATAAAGAAGTAATGCTAATCTAATGAATATTCATTAATTTATTGTTACAAATATAGTTATTAATATTTTAAATAGCACATTCAGGGGTCTGTCCAGGTAGAATTTACTACCATTTAGCTGTACCGTCACAAATTCAACTTTAGGAAAAATGGTAGTTTCACAAATTCAATTTTAGGAAAAACGGTAGTTTCTCAAAGCACTTTTTCTTAAAATTTTCTTTATGTATCCCAATAAACGATAAATCCATATTTTTACAATATTTTTAAGTTGATTTTTAAATATAATTTTTAATTTTTCACAAATTATGTCTAAGTTTTCACAAAATAGGTACCTCTCAGAAAAAACTAGACAGACCCCTGACATTGCAGGTAATGCTTAAGATCATAATTTAAATGCTACTTTTTTATTTTAAAAAAAATACTGCGGAGTTTTACTTCCTACAAGCCAAATTGTTTTGAATTTTACAAAAAATGCTTTTATTGCTTTACTAGACTTTACATACAAAATCACTACTAAAAACATGCTAATAAAAGATCTGTAACCCTTTAAAGAATATTGCTATAAGGAAGACATTCTATTAATACATGGTGCACAGCATTTTTAAAAAGTGCTTATAGATGCTTATTTTTAATTTCAGTATTTTAAAAGCCCTTAAAGGTGGTTTTCTCATTTGGTGTTTTTGAAAAAGTGCTTAATTTTTCCTTTTCGAAAGTGAGATTTTTTTCCTTTACTGTGTCGACTTTCGCTGTGTATTCTGCAAAAGCGTGGTTTTTACTTTGTTCACATCCAACGTTCTCACAAATCATTCAACCACAATCCATTTTGACGTACCTTCGGCCTGCAACGTATGATAGCACCCGAATCGTGTTTGATGAAATACTTGGGAGTCTGTATGTGCGTCTACTGAACTGGGGTTTGGTGATACTTTTTATCGAGACTAATATAATCGAGAAAAGAATTCTTTGTCAAACACTAGTTATTTTATCATGATCATGTAAAGTCTTTGGAAACTATTTTGTTTATGTATATAGTGCTTAAAAATATTTTTTGAGTGCTTAAAAAGTACTTTAAAGATGCTTATTTTTTGTTGAGAGATTTGGCTACGCACCCTGTAATGGAACACAAAAAATTTTTTACTCTAATAATTGTTTATGCCAATTGTCCCGTATACTGAGTATTTGCACACATGAAAAGTCATGAATGTCAGGAACTTGATCAAAATTTGTCACGGAAAATTATGATTTTCAGTGATAAATGGTAAAAAATCAAGGACTCATTATGAATTTTAGGTACTGTAATCTAATCCTGTTAAATGATTTGAAAATACCCCATTGGGATTTGTATTAGCATGATATAATAATCACACAGTGCTACCCATTTGCATGCGAAATAAAATCTAACATCATGAATTGTTTGTACTTAATATAAAAATCACACATTGTGGTTTATATCATAGATAATTTATTTTATCCAGCATGTGAACGTGAAACATTAAAAAAAATATAAATTTTGCCAAAACTAATTTTTAACAAAGCTACTTTTGGTTTAAAAGCTTTTTTAGTTAATAATTTTCTCTGTTTAAGATTTGAAATGTATTTCTTTCAAATTTAATTCTTATTTCATTTGTTTTCATTTTATGTAATTAAATTATTTAAAATATTTTTATTTATCATTTATTTTCATATTTGTTTTCTATTTGATATAAGCAACTCTTTTTTTTCTTTTTTTTTCTTTTCAAGAAATTTTTTTTTCTTCAGAATTTTATATTCATATCAAATATTAAATTAGCAATTTTTTATAACATTAATATAATGTTTAAAATGAAAGCACACAAAATAAAGAGTAGATAGTTTGAAGTTTTTATGTTTAATTCCTAATACAATATGATACATAATACAATATAAATTAATGAAAATAATCATATAATTAATATATTTTTATTTGTTTTATGGAAACAAAAAAATTTTCCACCTAAATCAGTTTTAGCCTAATGAATATTAAAAATTTTAGTAAAACCTAATTTTAAAAATTATTTCAGTTTGAAAAAATTTTGACGATAATATTTTTATTTAATGTTTAATTTGCTTTTATTTATATATATTTAAATTTTTTTGATATATTTAAAGTAATTTGATTGTACATGGAATGATGTTGAAACTTTTTCATTAAAATTAAATTAACACATTTTCTAAGATTTACCTTTCGAAAATAGCATACTTAAATTTGGTCGGATAAAATATTTTAGCTTTATAAATGTTCATAAAAGTTATTATTAATTAAATATTTTTAAATCCATATGTTCTAATTTGTATGATTGTCAACATTAATTGCTGTGTTATTTGTTTTTCAGTATCCTTAATAGTTCAGTTCTTTTTTATTGCTTATGTTTGAATTGGCTTTATATATTATAGCAATAAACAATATTTTATTTATGTAATACGAAAAAATAATAATTACACTATATTTTGATGCCATAGACCTTCTTAAGGGGTCACAGTACCTTTACAAAAAATTTTGTAAATAAAGGTATAATTATTCATTTTGTTGATGCATTACATGCTCATTTAACTTATAATCAATATTTTTAGATCCCTAAGGCTTTTTTATTTTAACAAATTTTGAAGGAAAAAAATTTCCATAGTTTCCAATATTCATCTACAATTTTGTGCATTTATTTGTTGATTTATCAATTTGAACGTTTTTTTATAGATTATTTAGTACAAAAGTAGGGAAAAAAAAGGTTAAAAATTCCTATTGGGTATATATAACATGCTGTAAAAATTTTAATACCTCATAAAATGCTTAATCCCCACACACAGTTTAAATAAGTGTATTATACTTAAAATAAAAAAGTTTACTTCAAAGATCTTAAATAGAAAAAAATCCATAGGGATGTAATTAAGATGTAAACACAAAATTATCATCTATGAGAAAAAGCACTTTAAAGTTTTGTTTTTATTTAAAAAGTAATTATAAGAATCCAAAATATATTTTATACATTATACAAAACAAATTTATACAGTTATGTATGTAAAAAGCATAAAAAAGATTTAAAAAAATAATATAGTTAAATTATTATTTTTTAAGATTTCAGAACACTTCAATTATTCACGAGAAATTTCAATTATTTGCGTATGTGACATGTTCAGAATTTCTTTGTCATTATCAAAGTTATAATGAACCATATAAGTACCAGAAAAGAGTAGACATATTTTTATCTTTTTGAAATCTCTCGGATAGGTAAGTTATGCCTTTTTTTTATTTTGATGGCATTACGGCGTTTTATTGCAAGTCTTAAATTTAATCTCGCAAGTCTTTAATTAAAGTCAAGCACTTTAATTCAACGAAGAAAGATGAGAAATTGATAATCAATTGTTACAGAATTTCAAATAAAATGAGGCTTGGCTTCTAGATTATATTAAAAATTTATTTGGTTGGATAGAATCAGCAGATGTGAAACCAAACGAGCAGAAGAGCTGTCTGCTGATAAATTTGTTGTTTTAGGGCAATCTAAAATCATTCGTAACTTTTTTAAAAATGTAGATAGAGCAGGGTTGCCACAGGCGACTAAAATGCAACTGTTTTTGGCGTGAGGTGACTATGGCAACTTTCTTTTGCCTAAAAAGCAACTATTTACAGGAAAAGGAGACTATTGGGAGACTTTTCTGTACTCCTAGCTATGTTTTTTTAGCATAAATTGAGTTCAAAATCTTCAACCATCGATAACTTTTGAACACAATGCACTTTTTTTTCTTTAAAAAAATTTAAGATGCTGAAAATTTTGAATTGTAAATTTGAGTCTCCACTTTTTAATTTGTTCAATCTGCAGATTCCATTGTAAGTCTATTTTATTTTTCGGTCGCCTTTTCAATGGCTATTGCTTCGAAATTCCGCATGATTTAAAAAATATTTAATACGATATTACGATGAATGAATTTCGAATTTGAGTAATCACTTTTCAAAATGTGTGTGTGTGTGTGTGTATATATATATATATATAATTTCCTAGATCAATTATTGATTAAAGGGAAAATAGTGCTAGAACATTAACGTTTATATAAAAATTATCATATTTGCCACTGAGGATTATAAATGATAATTAAGTCATTAACAAAATTTGACTCATATTTTTGTTCTTATTTTGGCAGCTATTTTGTTCATTTTTTTCTGTGGCATCCCTGATAAAGGGATGATTTTTTTTTTCAATGTATCTGAAATAGTTATAGGTTTTATTATAAGCAATAACAAATTTTTTTTGAATATTGGGTAATTTTTTGGGTACTGTGACCCCTTAAAACTACTTAAGTGTTAAGATGAGAAAATTCTCAAATGAAATCAAACAATAAAAAAATATATATTTACATATATATTTTACCTTTATATATATTTACATATATATAAAGGGGATTTTTTTTTCTTTTTTCTAAGCTATAATTTCTACTTTTGTCAGGGCTGTTTATGTAATCTATTGACTACAAAGACTTAAATAGTTATAATTTATATACTACACTGTTTACTAGAATGTAAAATAACTCTTAATAATCATGGACTTGACTTCATGGAAATATTAAAATTTTTATAAGTGTCTTCTGGTTTAATAAATAAATTTCTATATGTAAATCAACTTTGATTTTTTTAAAAAAATAAACTGTTTACTTTTTAAATGTTTATTTTTTAGAACTTGCTTTTCCCAAGAACATCAATGATCCAAACAACAAGCTCTTAAACAAAAGAAACCAAATTACTAAGAATAGACTTACTGATGCTGAAATGAAAGATTCAAAGGTGAAAAAAGTGGAAAGTGAGGAAATATTTACTTGCGACATAAGCAGAATAGAACCAAGCCTGAGTAGAAAATCATTTGCTCCTGAGAACTTCATGTTTTGTCCCCGTTCTGAATGGAGTTTTGCTTTTCAAGTTGACATCTCATCGCCTGCTTCTTTTTTAAAACTCAAATCAAATGGAGTTCAAAGAACGTATGTTGATTTAAATTTTTCGTTAAGATGTGTTTTTGATAAATGTTTTCATTTGTAAGCATATTATTTTATTTTATAACCGGCCTTTTGTGGACCTTGTGCCATTAAACCCGGCGTTGAACAGCCGACTAAATTTTTTGGGTTTACGACTACTAATGTTCAACTCCGTAGCCTCGTATTTTCGAACCCAATCCAGAAGATGAGGGAACTCCTGGATCGAGTATTGGAAGAAATTTGTCTTCGCGGAGAATTTTTTGATGGAACTAACCGTCATTTGCGTTACATGGAGAGGAAGACTACGAGAACGGTCAGCCTGACGACTAGGGGACTCTAACCCATGATCTGTCCGCCGCTGAGTATATTTCATGTCGGTACTGTGGTGGGTGCAAGCCGAATGCGGAATTCGTATCGACGGCTCAGGCATATTATTAAGTGATACAAGGTTCCCACAAAGTCTGGATCAGTAGTTCTCAACTGTTTGTTGCCCCCCTCCCCTAGAAGTTTACTGACGTTTATCGCCCTCTTTTTCTTTTCGATTGAAAGGAACCGTACATTATTGTAAGTGAGCATCAAAGGTCTCTTTTAAAGCAAATGTCCATCGTACTTTTGTTGGTTTTTGTTTTGTAAGGAGCTAAACGACCGAACTAAATCTTCTTTCTACTAAATACATTGTCAGGACCCAGATTATATTATTAAAATTTTTTTTTTATAACCGTTGTTGAATGATCAACCCAATTTTTGGGTTTGCGACTGCTAATGTTCAATTTCGTAATCTTGTGATTTCGAACCCTGTCCTGAAGACAAGGGAACTCCTGGATCAAGTATTGGGTGAAATTTGCCTTCATGGAGGACTTTTTGATGGATCAAATCTGCATTTGTATTGCATGGAGAGGAAGACCACAAGAACCTCCCACGGTTAGCCTGGCTGCAAGGGGACTCTAACCCATGATCTGTCTACCACTTAAGATATTTTACAACAGCACTATGGTCTGTTATTATTAATAATAATAAAAAAAAAATTATACTCATCGCCCCACTAAAGAGCCATATTACCCCCTTTAGTGAGATCGAAACCAGGTTGGGAACCACTGGTCTAGATAACCAGGCATTGTCTGGGAATTTAATTCTGGTAAGCAAGTAAGAGAATAATGAAATTTTTGGACGAAACCTTGAAAATTATTTCAATAAACCCCGAAAATAAGAAATTTTAAAATTCACATTAACAATCAATAACCAATAAGGGCTATTTTTAAATGTTTAAATTTTTTCTAAATACTTATCCATTTTATACAGATATCCATAATATACACGAACAGAAATTTAGGTCCGTTAACGGACCCTTCACAAAATACCTTTTCATAAAAACGGACCCTTCTCAAAATATTTTAACTTGAAAACGGGCCCTTCACAAAATAATTTATCTTTTAATCGGACCCTTCACAAATTTGTTTATCTTCATTATTGTTTTGTTAATCGAATAAACCCTTCCCAGGAAGGGGGGGAGGGGAAGAAAGACAAATGGAAATGAACAAAGCTGAGTCTTCGGCAGAAGCTTCTTCCTTTATTCGTCTGAATTGAATATTCTGCGTTCAGCAGTATAGACTAAATACCAAATATTTGTATATTGCATCTCAAATTTAGTAGCAGCAATTGCTGTTTATTTTTTACAATTTAATTTTTTAATTATAATTTTACAGTGTTGAGCATAATCTTGTATGTCTCTACAATTTAAAAACTCCTTGATTGTTTTTTTGCAATAACAGACCCTATTTGCACAAATTCACAAAAGCGGACCCTGGTTGAAAGAATGAAACTTAACGTTTATTTTATATTCACAAATTACGAGTAATTTTTTCACAATTTTACAAAAACGGACCTTTCACAAAATGTCTGGACAGACCTCTGACGAATGCATTTGCAGAAAGTTGTCTCCCTCACGGTAAATTGTTTAATATATAATTAAAATAAATTAACTATTTTCAAAACATTTTTGTCTTTTTCTAATTCTTCGGAGAAAAAAAAAGATAACTTTTTTCGTATTTCCCAGGAGATTTTCCTTCACGAACGAGATTAAAACTACATTCACATGATTTATAGCTGCCAACTGTTCAGAATTTTTCGGATTTGTTCCTAATTTTTAAATCAAATCTGAAAATCTGATATTTTTATAAAAAATCTGAATTATCGTAAAATTGCAGTATTTTTATTTTTAAATCAATCCCTTGTTCTCATCTCCGCAAACGCACTTCCTGTGTTTTTGTGCAGAAGTAATTTTTAGTAGCTTTTTATTGGGAAATACTATTGCGATAGCTGTAGCTGATCATTTCACTAAATTTAATCTTAAACAACTATTATTATTTTTTAAAAAATATATTGTAGTATATAAACACTTGCATCAGAAATATTTATTTATGATGTAGATTATTATTTAACTCTGTTTTATAATTCGGAGAAGGATAATTATATATTAATGGGTTATGGTTGTTTTTAAACTATTATACCGGTATTCTTAATTATAAAACATTAATATTACAAATTTAGCACAAAAGATAGTGTTTATAGCATTGTTTTACTAATTTACCTAAGTTATTTAAATATATGTCTATTAATGTTATTATTTAATAGTTATATTTTGGTCTTACACACGTGATTGGTGCATATGATTTTGTCGCATATAGTGTTCCTAATTTTTTATTCCTAAGGTTGGTAGCTATAATTGATTTAAAATCGCACATCACAATTTAAGAATCCACACGATTTAAAATTATGCATCACAATTTGTATTTATGTGATTTAAGATAGCACCCCGTGTTTGAAATTTTATCGGATTGGGTTTCTGAGAAAAATGCTGAATGGCTAATTCTAGTTATGTGTTTCAGAATAAAAGAGCAAGTGTCTGCCTACACTTATTATTTAATGAATGAAAGTGTGATGGAGAATACAAAAGAATTTGCCCATTTTATGGTTCAGCTAGCTGCATGTCCAGGCTGCAAAACAGTTTGGGTCCCAAAAAAAGCTTGTAGAAATATAATTAAGTGAAGCAGAACCCATTACAGAACGTTTAACAAAATGTGGCATTCATTTTATTTTTACTTTTCAAATATATCATTAATTAATTTTAAATGACAGAATTTCTTATAAAATTAATGTGTGATATCATTGAGATTAAAATATTTTTGTAAAATACAAAGAGCGTTCCATTTCTGCAATGTTGAAATATATTTTTATGTTTCTATAAAATGGACGTTTCAAAAATATATTAAAAAATTTTTGCTCAGCTTTTTAGTGTGTAATCAAGATTATTTGCTTAAAAATTATGAAGCAATTTGAAAAAATATTTTAGAATGTGTGGAATTATAATAATGACTGTAGTAATAACTGGAAAAATAAAGGTTGGCAAGCCAACTTCTTTTTTCAATATGGATTTTATTTTATTTTTCGATTTTTTTTTAGGGGGGCAGGTGGGGGTAGACAGCCCTGAACTTTAGTGATAGATGGTGCTATCCTGTGTTCCTGCTGCTCACCAATGTTATAATTTAGATTTTGTGTAGTTGTGAAATTTCAATGTAAACCATATAAATTAGGGGAAAACATTTGCAAAATAAAATGCTTGCAATAAATGCACTATATATAAAGATTTCATCGATTTATAGGTGTTATGAAATGCAGAAAGTTGTTATATGATAGACAAAACTCTTTAGTGGAGAGCTTGAAGAATTTTTTCTTCTACTAAACATAACCTTAAGTTAGAATTTAAATTGAAGCAGCTGTGTAAATGAAAAATAGATAGATAATAACTTCAAATGAGGATTAACAATTTTAGTTTTAAAAACAAAGGCTTGTAGAAAAAAAAAAAATGTGTTTTACTTCTGATTAAAGTATCTTTCAAGAAATCCACCTGTTTATCGAACTTTTGACTTATATCATAGATATTTTTTTTAGATTTAGATTTTTTAACTTCAGAGTTTGCATTTGTTTATCATATTTAGTATCATAATACCTAATTTTATGTTTTTCATAATTGTGATAATCAGTATCAGGACCATCAAAAATGGCCTTAAAATGAAAAATATAAAGTAAACATTTTTAAAATCGTGCTTCTGCTAGCCTTGTATATATTTTTAAAAAAATTATAAAATGGAACTTGTATTTATAAATTTAGTAAAAAAAGGTAAGATAATAATTTAAATGTATAATTTATAAATGAAATGTAAATAAATAACTGAAGAGAATGATTTGTAATTTATTAATTTTAAGTAACAATTTTCAAGAACATCTAAAATTGCATTGTATTATCAAATACTTTTTGATATACCTCAAATTGAGATATTGCCTTTTGTCCAAAACCAAATTCGTCTCTTGAAAAACTGTTCAACATCAACACTACTTATGAGAAATTATTTATAAAGATTAATGTAACAGAAATACATTTTAAAGATTTAATGCAATCTTTACATCAATTTGTGAAAAAAAATATTTATCCACAAACAAAATATTCTAAAATGAAAATATCATTCAAAATTCATACAAAAAAAAAATAATTAAAAAAAAGGAAAAAATCTGAAAAATTAAGAAAAAATGGCTTAAAAAATTATGACTAATGAAAATGCTGTAAACAAAATATGCAAAAATAATGTATTTATCTTCAAAATCTTTATCCTTGTGTAGAGAGTAAATATCGACAATGTCAACTTTCATCTATGAGAAGGTACACCACAATCGAGTTAACATGTTTTATATACAGTCAGTATCGGTTATATGGTCAGCTCATGGGTCCTGAATATTATGACTAGAGCCCGGATTTTGATGACCTAAAAAATCTCAATTAATGCCCTTAAAAAGTGCAAAAAATGCCCTCTAAAAGTGCAAAAAATGCCCTTAAAAAGTGCAAAAAATGCCCTTAAAAAGTGCAAAAATGCCCTTAAAATGCGAAAATTGCACTAAAAATGCCTTATGACATAACTTAAATAAAGTAAAAATATTGAACTAAAACAATTTTTTACTCTTTAAAATTATTATGAGTCATTTCAAAAAATATAAAGCAATGCAATACTTGTTCTACGTTCATTAAAGATTGAAAAATATGTTTTATATCCTAAAGTAACAATAGAAAAAAAAAAAAAAAGGATAATATATTGACTCCAAAACATTTTCATTTTGTATAGAAACTTTAATGAATATAACAACGTCCATCTCATAATATTACTAAATATCAGAATTACATTGGATTATTAATTTTTTTTTAATATTTTGAAATGTAAACGAGTGTCTCTTGTCTGAAAGTTAATTTTTATACATGAAGAAGCTTCTTTCAACGTCTTCTGATGTTATTGGTGCGTACTTGAAAAAGACTGTCTCACTTACTGACAATTCTTCAATTTGAAAAGATGTTGCTTCCCCTGTTAATATCCTAAAGATTTTCCTCATTGTTTGGAAGCCAGTGTAATAATGAAAAATGATAAAAAATAATAACAATTGGAAAAAATTAACAAAAAATTTAAAAAATGCTTTAAAATGCAAAATATGCCCCAAAATTTAAAGAAAAATGCCCTATAAATCTAAAAAAATGCTCTAAAAGACAAAAAATGCAAATGTCATCAAAATCCGGGCCTTAATTATGACCATATAAGCGGTGTGATCATATATGCGATAACCAAATATATAGTATAGTTAATATGGCGTGAATGTATTCTGGAATCAGAATATATTTTTTAAACAAATAATTCAACTTTCAAAAACGTTTAAAAATTTATTATTAAGGTGCATAATAAGAAAGAATGCAAAAATAATTTTTATACTTTTAGAAAAATTTAATTCTTTATCTTAGCAAATGTACATGTTCAAAAACATTATTCCAATAAGCTTGTCTGTTTCTTCTTGGTTGTTTTTTTCTAAGTCTCTGATAGTTTTTAAATGTTCATCTGCGGCATCTGAATTTTCAAAAAAACACCTTAAGTCATCTATAGCCTTAAGAGCATCAGCTGTTGATACAGACTTTTTATTGTATTCCTCATCGTCACTTCCTTCAGCATTCAGATTTAAGACATTAGATACAATGCCTTCCACAGTTGCTTCACAATTAGTGAGGACATCAACGTCTATTTGGGAATACAAATTTACGTCCGGCATTGCATAGCCTCGGTTTCTAAGATTTTCTGCCAATTTAGCTAATTCAACCTCAGGGTCCTCTAATGATACCGAAGAGTCTGGAGAACTGTGGAACCCCGCGTGACGGAAACAGTTTTTAATAGTTTTCGACGACATCATGTTCCAGCTTTGGTCAATATAGAACAGTGCGTTCAAAACTGAAACGTGAAATTCTTCTTTTCTGTCTATGGCAGTGATCATATGCCGTAGAAAAAGCTTTCTATACATAGACTTGAAGCTTTGAATTATGCCTTAATCTAGAAGCTGCAACACACATGTGCTGTTTGGAGGCAAAAATACGAGCTCATCGAGCTAAAAATCGATTTCAAGCCCTCAACAGGACAGTGAGCAGTGCAGTTATCAGCAATCAATGCAACTTTTCTGTTTTTCTTTGAAAAATGTAGGTCCCACCTTCTGAGAGTTTTTTCCCAGATCGTTTGGGTCATCCATGCTTTGGAATTGGCATCGTACTAAAGGGGCAAAGATTTACAATTTTTCATGCTACTCGGTTTCAGAAATTTTTCAATCACCAAAGGAATCATTTTCTCCGAACCATCCCTGTTTGCAGATAACAAAACTGTTAAGCGTTCCTTATTTTTCTTTCCGCTTATACATTTTTCTCCTTTGAAGCAAAGGGTTCTGTCGGGTAAGATCCTATAGAAAAGTCCACATTCATCGACGTTGAACACGTTAGCAGGTTCATATCTTTCATGAATATCTCGCAACACTACGTCTTTCCATTCTTTTAAAGAACTGTTGTCAAAATCAGCAGCTTCTCTGCACAATTTCTTAAAGAATAGGTTATTTCTTGAATTGAATCGCTGTATCCAGCCATTGCTTGCAACAAAATTTGATTCTCCAAGTTCTTTAGCTATTTCTAAAGCTTTTTCTTTTAGAATATTCCAGGATATAGGAGCATTTTGTGATCGTGCATATTTGATACATGACAGAAGAGCCTTCTCCACATTCTCATAAGGTGACACACGCTGACGTTTTCTTTCTCGGTCGCTAATTGAAACATCTGGAGAGCTACGCTTGGCTGCTAAAATGTTGTTTAAAGTTGTTCACGGTATAGAATTTTCTTTGGCAAAAGTAGCTTTTGAAAGGTTAGACTTTTTTAAACTTTTCAACCAATTCATTGTTTTCCGATATTGTTAAATTCTTTCTTTTCGAAGCCATAATGAAAGCATGGATACGTTATTCGTTCAGTAATCCAATAAAAAATTTCTTTTTTCTCAACTTCAACTCCTTTTCAAGCTCTGAGAGCAAGTTTGAGCAACTTCAAACGATCAAAAGACCTTTTGCCCTTGGGCGGGGAAAAGAATGCGAGTGGTCAAATGAGGAGGGTAAGGTCATCAATGAATGCAAAAGAGAAAAGAGGGTAGGGTGACAAAATAGAGGGGGAAATTCCAGTTCTCTCCGGGGGTCGAAGGAATGTGTTTACCTTCTGGTCATTTTTCTTGGCTTCCTGTCTAAAGAAATGTCTTAAAATGTATCTTTTTTCAAAAGAAAAGAAAAAGGAAACTGACCATATAACCGGTAACTCGAAAAATAGGATGACCATATAAGCGGTGAGCTTTAACACGTGTTTCCTATTAAGTTAGACGGGACTTTAGGAAATTGACCATATAAGCGGGGTGACCTTATAAGAGGGTGACCATATAGGCGGTACTAGTGAATTTGAATTATATTTTTGTAGTGGTATATATATATACACACACACACACATATATACACACTACAGTACTCCCTCACCAGATAGAAATACCACCACATATCTGTGGTAGAATTTCATGAACGGATACCACTGGTTGATTCATTGCTGTTTTGTGAGAAGCCGGGAGAGCTGTATTAAGTTCACGGTTGTGTTCACCCTGTGTTGCCTTTAGCAGTCAAGTGTATGCGTTGTACATTATGTGTTATCCAGACTGAGTAGCAACAGTGCAGGGAGGTGGATAATGTTGCAGTTACAAGTCAACTGTTCAATATGGACCATCCATAGAAGTAGGCATGTTCCAAAATGGGCGTTTCTTTCAGGGTAGGCGTGCTTACATGACGCCCGGGTCTCCAATGTGGGGAGAGTAAATATCGACAATGTCAGCCCTCATCTATGAAAAGGTACCCCACCATAGAATCGAATTAACATGTTTTATATACTAGTGAATTGGAATTATATTTTTGTAGTGGTAGATACACTGCATCCTTATGGTTATATAAATATTTTTCTATTTCCTAGTTTGTTTGTTTTTCTAAATAAATTAGATAAATCTAATTATTTTTGTCATTTATCTTTATTTTAGATCAAGTCCATTGAAATTAGATGTGAAATCTCCCGTTGATGAATTACTCACAACCAAAAACGAAGACCACTCTCTTGACTCCAATCTTCATGACGGAACAAGTTTCAATGAAAAGGCAAAAATCTCCCCTGATGACAATGAATGTCAGAAAAGCTTAACAGATGGCTTTAATATGAAAGTTGATATTCCGGGAAAAAGAATAAAAAGTGACATATCTGTCTCTGATTTAACTGCAGATTTAATACCAAAAATGCTGTTTAAAACAACGACCGATATTAACACTAATCACAAAGGAGATTTAATAGAAAAAGTTACTGCCGCTAATAGTGTACTAAATAATACGCCTACTCAACTGGTGGCCCTTGATAATGCCGTGGGAGAGTTACAGCAAAAAGTAACAGGAGAAAAGGGTGGACTAAATGTTGAGCCAACCATGCTTACTGCATTTGATTACAGCCCATCTGAAATTACTTCTGAGGACTGTTCTGAAACTTGTGCTGCTAGCTTAAAAGAAACCCTTAAACAAGATGAATCCTTGGAAACAGTAAATTGTGTAACTTCTGCAGTGTTAGATGATAGTAAATTGATTACTTTTGAACCAATTGATGTGATCTCTTCACATAATCCTATTAGTAATTGTGCGTCACAAAGTGTGTCGCAAACACTTGTACAAATTGAAAGTCGATCACCAAAGACTACAGAAATTTGTCCTGGTTCGTATGTTTCCGGTTCAAGTAAAGCTTCCGAACGAGATAAATTTTACGAGAAAAGTGACGCTTCTGAAATAGATGTCAAGTTGGTGGATATTGACTCGGTTGGTGTAAAATTTTCATGTGAATCTATTGATTATATTGCATCAGAACATAATGGAGCTCCGGATTTGTATGTTTCCAGCTCAAGTGAAACTCCACAACAAGAAAAATTCTGCAGAACATCAAAAGGTGCCACTTCTGAAATAGTAGAAGGTATACAATTGGTAAATTTGGACTCGGCTGATGCAAAATGCTCTTCTGAATCTATCGATAATAGTGCATCGGAAAATAATGGAGAAGAATCTGTTATGCCAAATAGTAATAATACAGATCATCCTTACTTATGTGTTGCCAGCCCGTGCCAAGATAAGCCCTTGGATAAAATAGATTGTATTATTCCAAGTATGCCCGAAAACATCAACAAGGTTAAAACTTCTGAAGACATATCTTCCTATTATACATCAGAAAATGGTTTAAATGAACTGATTGAAATTCAAAACCTTGAAGAGCAATGTCCTAACACTCTGAGTGAGTCACTCAAAAGTTTTAGTCTTGCACCATCTGTAGCTGAGAGAGTATCAAAAAAAAGTTCTAAGGGTAAATACTTCCTTTATTGTTTTATATAATAGCAAACTTTATTTAAATATCTAGTTATTTTTTTATGTAATTGCATATTTGCCAAGTCTCCTGTTTTTTAATGAGGACTCCTGTATTTTATGACTGTCTCCTGTTTACCCTTATATTCTCAAATTTCTTTGTGTTTGTTGAAGAAATCCTTTTTTTTAAAAAATTAAGCGACAAAATATCCACTAACGGCAAAAGTATTTCTCTTATTCCTCAATAGATAGTGCAATTGTAGTAAAGCAGTATGTTGAGTGTAAATAGTTAAATAATTATAAATGACTTTTTTTTATATATTTTCTTTAAATTAAGATTTATATACTTATTTTTTACTTCGCTAAATTTAAATGCTTGAATTTCTCTTTTTGGTTTACATGGTTATGCATGATGTATCAAAACTAGTTGTAGCCTAAATATCTCCCTTATTTTATTTCTCCAATGTTGGCAGCTATATAATTGTACAATTTTCACTAGTTTCTGAAGAAAGAAAAAATAGTAATTCAGTAATTAATTGGCTAAAACACATGAAATTCTTGTAGGTATTATTAAATTTCTTTTAAATTCTTTGAAAAGTTTCAATTATGTGTTGAGTAAAAAAAAAAGGTGCTTGCTTTTTAATAAACAAAAACAAATAGGTTTAGTATATTCTAAATTGATTATTCATTATGTTTCTCTGCTTATGTTGCAGGGATAAAAAATTATATTTACTTATATTGCAGGTATTATTTCTTATAATTCATGCATTTATTTTTGATAAATAAAATAGAGAAATTTTTAGAGCAATAGGACAAATTTTAACTAAATTCATAAAAAATAAAGATTCATTTAAATCAAATGGGGATAGTATTATAGTTTTTTTAAATAATCACATTCTGTTGATACAATAAGGATTTTAAAATTCTAATCATATGTGTTTATTATTTTAAAAAAATTCCTAGCACTCTTTTTAGTGTTCTGCATATTTAATTCAATTACATTTTGCACATTAAATCATTTAGATGCATTTTTTACTAATTAAAATGAAATTCGAAGTTGCCCCCTTTTCAATCGTAACAAGCTTAAGCAATAGAACCTTAAATTTCTTCATACCCACTGTCCGACAGCTGTAAACTTCACATTTTACACTCTTAAACTGTCGACAAGCATGGTTGAATGCTAACTACTTACCTTAATTTTAGATTCTTTTACGAATTGCATCATACATAAAGTTTTAGCATACCTGCTCCTGTTTTTTAACGAAGACTCCTGTATTTTGCATCTATCTCCTGTTTACCTGTATATTCTCAAATTTCTCCGTATTTGTTGAAGAAAATTTAACCAAAATAATAATAATTTTGATAAAACATTTCGCTAATGGCAAAAAATACTTATCTTATTTCTCAACAGATGGTGCTATTGCCAGTAATGCAGTATGTTGAGTATTTATTGTTTAATTCATTATAAATAATGTTTTAAACAATCTTCGTTACATTAAGTTTTATATACATAATTGCTACTTAGGTAAATATAAGTGCTTATACTAATTCCAATTTTGAATTTCTCTTTTTGACTTAAATGTTTATGCATGATGTATCAAAACTTTACTCGTAGCCTGAAAAATGTGATGCTAGTAAAATCTCTGTTATTTTATTTCTCCAATGTTGGCTAGTATGTTTTAGTTAACCCTTTCGCGACAAGTTTTTTTTTTTTTTTTTTTTTTTTTACAACAGAACAGTTTTGGTAACATAAACTATGAGTAGGGCTGTATTATGTACGGTAGTGCCATCTATGTTCTGTGAATGAAAATACCTTAAAAATTATTAGCAGGACTGGTGGGAAAGTCTCCCATTAGACAGAAAAGCGTTTCTGTCTCAAAAGATTTTTTTTTGAAATTTGCTTGGGACGTATGTGTCCTGTTATTCGCGAAAGGGTTAATGATCCCTATTTCAAATTAAAGGAGTATCTTACAGCAGGGACGATTGTATTCCTGTGGTACCCTGGAATTCTGGGTTTTTCCTCAGGGTGGCCACCCACCTTGAAAACCTGGAATTATCAGGGAATTTTTTTATACTGGAGAAAACCTGGAAAAGTCAGAGAAATTTTGATAAAAACCCGAAAAAAAAACAGGGAATTTTAAAGAAAAGCTGGAATTTTTAATAGATTTTTTAATTTAAATTATTTTATGATCTGTTCTACCCGGTTTTTTTTTAAACGGAAATGTATAGCCAAACAGTTTAAAAATCAACTTAGCAATATTTTGCCAGCGTCAAAATTTACTCCATTAATCCCTGTTAAACAAGAATGCCACTTAAAACCCATGATTGCTAAATGAATGGAGAAACCTTTTTGGAGATAGTTTAGGAATGGCAAAGATTGTGGTGGAGGTTGAAAAAGGAGTTAAGATGTTTGCTTCTGTTTATAAATGTAGCATTTGTTTCACTTCTAAAATGTGGGTTGAATCCATTTATCGTTTGTTCCGATGCTTAAGTTTTTTTTTCTTCTGACTAAATAATTAAGAATGTTTTAGTATTTTTAATTTCATAAAATTCACCACAAATTAGTTGGTCATAATTTAATAGATTTTATGTTACTCTTTTTCTAAAAGCTTTTGTACTCCCATCCAAATTGGTGAATTATTTTTCTCAGCAAAGCCAATCAATCACATATTTTCTTACAATTGCTAACAGCAATGTTTGTTAACTAGTCGTTGCAATTTTTTCATTGATGCTAATATTCTCGATTTCATTTTAATCTTTTATAACATATTTTAATTTTTAAAAAAAAGGTTCTTTTAAGGACCAACCATATGTTATCATTGTTATGTTAACATTTTGTTGGTAAATATTTGATTTTTGATTCAAAATTAAGACTTTTGATTTGAAATTTGATTCACAATTTCCAATTCAAAATTCGACATTGTGTAGTAATAACAATGTCGAAAGTTCGTTAATATCACTCTTTTTCCAGAGATGATATTTCCAAAACTGTTTCTGCTTTTACCTTAAGCAGGTAAAAATTAGGGAATGTATGGGAAGCATGTTAAATGTATAAACATAAGATATAAAATTTCCTATTCATATGTGTTTATAAGGAAGAAGGAGAATGAAACTGTTTTTTTGTTCTGCACTCTGCAGGTTTCTAGTTGTAAAAACAAAAAACAATTAACTAATCTAAGCTAAAAAAATCATTTAGTTAGATAGGAATTCTTTAAATATTTTATTTTCAAATTAGAAAAGAATAAAATATAAAGAATTTATCTGGGTTTTTTTCTACAGGATATGCAATAAGAAATTTGACAATTTTGCCTTTGTGACATTAATTTTTTAATGCTGCATATCGCTTAAAATAACAATGCTGCTTGAAAACAACATTATTTAAACATAAATTTCTGTTTTAAGAATCTAGATTGTTTTTTTGTTTTTTTTTTTAATCTGTTTTGATTATAGGACAGCATTTTATGATGATAGATTTTATTCTTTTTTTTTTTTTACTTTTTTCTAGTATGGTGAGACAGATAGCTGGTAACAAAAAAATTCTGTGATTTTCAACCTTAAAGTTATATTTTAAGAAATGAGAATGTTTTTTTTTTCTTTTTGTCTCTTTTTTGCTTTTTTTTATAAACTTTTTATCAAAGTTTTTATTATGATGCAGCATTTTTTAAAAGAATGTTTCTGAAGAACGCTATTTTTGATCGCCACTTCTTGAAAAAGCGTTAAGTTTTCTTCTAAAAATTGAGAACAATTTTGGTTTTTGTTTCTATTTAGCTTTTTCTTTTTTTAAAAACGTTGGTTTTTATCAAGAGTTTCATTATGGCGGAGCAATTAAAAGAGTTTCTATGAGACTTATTTCTTTTTTCTACCCATTTTTTTAAAATATAATACAGTATAATTGAAAACAGATGTTCAGTTTTAAATATGATAGTCTATCTGTTCAGTTTAATTATGTTAAATTTTTATTTTTTATGTTTCGCTTTTGTGTATAATTTTTTGTGAGCATTTTTAAAAGCTTTTCTGGTAGACTTTTTTTCTTTTAAAGTTGTATGTTAAATTTATTTATTTATTTATTTTTTTTTTTTTTATTTATTTTTTTTTTTTTGAAAAATACTATTTTTAGCATTAAAGTTTTGTCTTAAAAATTAAGAGAATATTTTTTGCTATTTCTCTCTTTCTTTTTTATTCAACTTTACAACTTCTTTTTTTTTTTTTTTTTTTTTTTTGTAGCTTTTAGTTAGTTTTTATTTATCTTAAATATTTCTAATGGTTAACTTTTATAATTTTTCTCTTTACCCCACAACAATAATATAGCTAAGTTCGATTAATTTTCAAAAATGACTAAACTTATTTATATATAAAATATATATATATATATATTAATGATTTTTTTAAAAAGAAAAATGCTACTATTCGGCCACCAAATATTTGGTATTCAGACGATTTGTTTAGCCGACTATTTAGTATTCAGCAATTCTGACAAATCACTATTCATTACATCCCTAATGAAAATATATTAAACAATACTTGTCAAGGTTTTTTTTTTTTTTTTTAGTCTGTCTGTATTTGCCATTTGGTGCACTTTGTGCAAAAATTACTGAACACATTAAACTTTTTTTATTCAATAAAATCAATATATTTTACATGCTAAACATATTATTTTCTCCACATCCATCTTAATTTTTTTTTAAATTAATGTTGTACCAAAACGTTAAAAATTCAATAATAAATAAATAAAAAATAAAATCTTGCTAAGTTGTTAAAATAAATGTATTTTAATTATTTTTTTCAATATATTAAAAAAAAATTCATTTTAAATAAAATACTTTTCAATATTGGTACTTTTGTTGTATCCATCCTGTAATGATATGAGATATGATAATGATATGAGAATTTTTTAATATGAGAAAAAAAACGCATTAACCTGGAAATTTTGAGAGTTTTACCTGGAAAAATCTGGGAAATTTGAAACCTGATTTGAGTGGCCACCCTGTTTCCTAACCTTCTGGCTCTAAAAACTAAAAGCGCAGCATACGATTTTTGCTCAAATATTGCAGAATTCTGTGAAAAATCAAGATTACATTAGTTGTGGACTTCAGCGAAACTTCTTGATTCTTTTGGTTTGGTGGATTTTTAAATGTTTGGAACCTTGCCGGAATCTGCTAATATTTGGATTTTTATTCACGCGATTTTAATATCAAACATCGATTTTCGTACTTACCTGATTTAAAAGCTACGCTTTTTCGTTTTGTATTCACGAGATTTAAAAAGCCAATATAACGATTTACATTTACGCGTTTTTAAAACCATATATCTCGATTCGTATTCAGGTGATTTAAAAATTATTCACGCAATCTATCTCGATTCATTTAATCAATCTCGATTCTTATTTGGATTCTTATTTACCTGATTTATAAGCTACGCTTTTTCGTTTTGTATTCATGAGATTTACAAATTCGGTATCATTGATTGATATTCACGAAATTTTAAAATCCAACATCGCGATTCATATTCGTGCAATTTTAAAACCCAATATCGCGATTCCTGTAAGAAGTAAGTTTTTTCTTGAATTAGATACTCTAAAGTTGTGATATTCTGCATTAGTAGGTAATTTGATTATAAATGTTAGTTCAAAAATTTAAGTTAAATATGAAACATATATGGTATATAAATTGATTGAAATTTTTTACACATAGAATTTTCGGAGTTTTCACTTTGTGCTGCAATCACCACTCCTGTTACAGGTTATTATTATCTTACAGGTCATCGGAAGTCAAAAATGGCTCTCAGGTATGCCCTTGAAAGTATAAATGAGAGCATTGAAAGTAAAGATACCCCTTGTGTTACTCCAATGTCTGTAAAGAAGCTCATAGTTGAAGAGTCTTTCACGCCAAGGAGATCTCCTAGACTTGTGGAAAAGCTGAATAGGAGTGGATCTTTCGAAAGTATCTTGAATGTTGAGAAACCAGAAATGATTAATGCTTTTGATTTGGGTATGTATAAACAGTGCTTGTGGTCAATCATTACTTTTAACTTTATACTGAAGTGACTTTCTAAGTGAATGGATAAAATTTTGCATACAGTTTTAATATTCATTCCCAGTAGCAGAATCGCAGCGACACTCTGTCGCAGAATTTGACAGAGTTCTTGTAGAAAGATTTTTCTTTTTAAAAAAGATTACTTTTCTTTTCTACAGAAATTTGTACATAATATTTGAATCATGCATTTAGATAATCACTTTTTGCTCAATTTACGACAATAGTATCGTAAATCAATGTAATGTTTCAATTGTATTTTCGGCAGTTATTGATATTGATTTTCATGTGGTTTTTAAACATCCCGATGTATTTCAAACACTATGGAAAATTCGAATCGTGCATTTAAGTTTTAATTTTTCAAGGCAATAATTCTATTGAATTTTTAGAAGTTATTGCTGTTGATTTCCCCATAGTTTTTAAATACGATATTTTTTATTACAACAACCTAATATCGAAACAAAACACGCGTTTGAGGATTGTGGTGATTATTTAGAAAATGCGAAGAAGTAAATAATATGTGTATTTTCCCTCCAACAAAATGTGAAAAAACACCCATAATATTAGAATAATGAATTATTACTTGCTCTATTAAGAAAATTATAGTTTTTTGTAAACATAGCGTATTTGTTGTTTTAAATTAATAACATATATGTTTGTTAGTATTAAATGTATCTTGCAGAAAGATGTTAGTGCTAGAGAGTGTAGTCGCAGATAGCTCAAAAAAATTCTGCCAAAGGCCATTCATTTATCTAAAGATAATTGCATTCAAAAAAAAATTTTAATAATTCACTTTATTTAAAAATAGTCGAAAAAAATTTTTATTGGGTAAATGTAAGTGCTAATATTATTTTCAATTTTGAATTTCTCTTTTTGACTTACACAATTATGCACGATGTGTCAAAACTTTACTCATAGCCTAAAACATGTCGCTAGTAAAATCTCTGTTATTTTATTTCTCCAATGTTTGCAAGTATGCATTGTTTTATATTAACAATTTTTTATGACTGTTGGGTTTTTGATACAATAAAAGTTAAAACAATGTTTTTACTGCTAAAAACCACCTAAAACCTTAATTTTCCTTATGCTTTGATTCAGCAAACAACAATTTTTTAACAAAGTTGTATCCATTTTTTCCCCTTGTGTAAATAAGACTGAATTCAAATTTTTAGTGTATAATGCATGAAATAAAACCTGTAAATGTGGACAATTTTTACAAATATTATATTTATTTCTCTTAGGACATGAAATTCTGATATAACTGGAAAATGCATTATTTATTTTCATTAATAATCTCAAGTAATTTTTTGTTAAATATCTTTTATGGCTTTTTTTTAAAAAAAAAATTTAATCAAGCATGTGCTCTTCCACTACTTTGCGCTGGTTTCCACGATTCAATAATTTATTTTCTGACAAAATTTTTTCAGAGTTCCGCTAATCTAATATTTAAATTTTGTTACTTATGCAAAATCTTATTAATGAGACATTTATTCCATTCTTACTAGCACCCTCTTTCTTTCTTTTTTAAGTTAGGACTTTTTTTTATGCAGATTTGTTAACAAGGTTTTTGATGAGGAAAAAAAGTTTTTTTTTTTCTTTTTAAACTTTACAAATATCATTTTAGTACATGAAATTTTTTTTATCTTCTGTGTAAAAAGAGAAAAAAAAATTAGGATAATTTCATTTACTTACAATCGCACGTCTAATTTAATGCTTTAAGATATTGAGTTTTAAGTTTAGCTAAGTTTCAAGTTCATTTTTTAACTTTTTTTTTCTGTAATAATGATACATTTTGATTCCATATTCAATAATTTCACTCATGCACTTGCTTTGTTTAAACAATTTTAGATGCAGTAATGTTGTTTTAAATGTTTTGCCAAGATTTTTAGTAATATTTAAATTATAATTATAAAACTCAACTAACTCTCTGAAGTTGTTGGTGTATCTTTAAAATAATCCAATTTAAATAAAAAGAATCTGAATCATATTAATTAGTTTTTCATCATTATTATTATTATTTTAAATAAAATTCTGTTGAATAACATTTGGATGCATTTATAGCAATTAATTTGAAGCTCTATTTTTTTAAGCATTCTAACATATTCTGTTTTTACTCAGAATTCTCTATTCTTAGATTTATTAAAAAATATGTAATGATAGCTAAAATAATTTTAACATCTATTACTTTTCAAGATTATGAATTCAAAAGTGTAAGGTATGTAATAACAAAAACTTATATTCAATTAGCATCCATGTCAAAGGCCAATTATAAATGTAAAATATTGCAGCCAATATAAATTTGAGGTTTTAAGCGTAAAATGGTTTTTGTATTTTATAGATTATAAAAATTCCATGTGTCAAAAATATTTTAGATATTGTGCAATGGTTAGCTTAAAATTTATTTCTTGTAAAATCATGTTTGCCCCTTTTAAACATTACCACCTGTGATACTCTAGATTACACTGATTGTTAATTGCAACAATTGTTAAATCACTTCACAGATGACATAAAGACAAAAGTTCCAGACAGTGTTGCTGAAGAGGTTAACGAAACACCTTTGAGTGTCAAGAAAGAGTCAAAAAAGGATAACGATTTCACTCCTCGGAGGTCGCAAAGACTTTCAGAAATGTTAAGAAGAAGCAACTCTTTTGAAAATCTGTTCGATGTAAGGCGGCCCTCGATAATGGGATCACCCTGTAAAGGTAAATTTAAAAATAAAAAAAATTATGTCATATATTATATATTTCTTATTTGTTGTCTTGTGCGCCTCCAATTAATTTTTTTCCTTAATTCTAGCTGACATTCCTTTAGGAGATGCCACTGGGATATTGTATGACTTTGATAATTTGATTTTGGAAGATTCTCCAAAAGTTGTTAAAGTAAGTTACTCTTGTACATAGTTTTTTTTTTTTTTTTTTTTTTTTTTTTAAATTTTGGAGAACATAAGAAGCTAGGTGCCACTCTTCTGTTCTGAGGACTGAAATCAGTCTTGCAAAACGATCTGTGGACTGAATTACATCCTCGAATTAATATTTACTTCCAGTTTGTTTTTTAAATTAGGTTTTTGGGAAAAAAATTATTTTATTTTTCTTTAACCCCTTAACGACCGGTTAATTCCATGAAAACGGCCATAAAAGTGCCTATTTTTTTCATCCCCGATTACTGCTGACATCTAGCTTAAAGTAAACTATCTACAATTACATTAAAAATATCCTGGTACTGCCATCTGGTGTATAAAATGAGAAATAAAATGTTTTCCGGGCAAAAGAAATGAATTAGGTTTATTCTTATTGGCACGTTACTACTGAACACTCCAGTCCGGAAATATCACGGGAGCGAGAAGGAAGGGGTTAAAGAAGAATGTAAAAAAAAAATTTCTGTTAAAAAATTTTACAAATATTTTTTTATATAAAAACATAGTTATTTTTCATAATAATTGCAAAATGATCAAATTATGATGTCTCACCACAGTGAAAAGAATAAACTTCCCACTCGAGTGAACAAAATTTGTATTATTGATTCTGAGTGTTTTTTAATTTGTTTTACCCCGCCCACATTTTGAGATTAAGTTAAATTAAGATATTTTTTTAAAAATTGAAATTTATAGATCAAGGATAAAATATTATTGATGATTAAATTATTAAAAAGTAGAGGTATGAATGGCTCCAAGATAAAATTAGTGGTGTAATTCACATGGTGTGTAGCGTTTTTAAAAAGTGCTTAAAAGTACTTATTTTCGATTTTCATTTTTTAAAAGCCCTTAAAGTTGCTTTTTTCATGGGGTGTTTTTAAAAAGTGCAATTTTTCCTTTTTGAAAATGAGTTTTATGGTCCATAGCGTATGAAAGCACCAATCATTTTACAGGTTTACTGAGCTGGTATCGGTGAGATTATTGCACCGTCATGTGCAAATCTGCTGCATTTTGCAAGATATTTTAAATTTCAAGCTTCATTTTCCAACCTCAGAAATAGAGCCGAAAACTCTCTTGATCATTTTTTATTGGCTAATATAATCAAGGAAAGAGTTCTTTGTAAGAAATTAGTTATTTTATCATGATCGTGTAAAGTGTTTGAAACTTATTTTGCCTTTCTTACCATAATTATAGTCTACTTATGTAGTATGGTGATTTTTTTTTTTTTTTTTTTTTTTTTGTCTTTTTTTATTCTGTACATGTAACTTGTAAAAGAAAAAGTAAACCTAGGTTTAATCGCTGATAGTTTAGATTACCAAGGCTTTGTGGCCAATGCTCCAACAATTTCTAATACTTCCATCCTTAACTGGGTAAAACTAGATCTAAATAATCTTTGTTGGTTAAAGCCCAAAGTTATGAAAGATGTACAGTCGGACTTCTATTTAACGAACTTCCATTTTAGGAATTTCTCTATTTTGCAAATTTTTTTGAGGAACCAAGAACATTTTGGAAATTTCTTCATAAAATAACTTCCAAATAACGAAGTGAATTTTCTATTTAACGAACTTTTCATTCAGATCCACTTTCCCTATTTTCCAAAATATTTCTGAACATTTCAAACTTGTTAACACATTTTATGGGGGAAATAGCCTTGAATTAATTTTCGAAGACACTACTCTTATTTGAAAAGTTATTTTGATTAATATTCTGGTTTTTGGTTTTTTCCAAAAAATTTTAAAGCGTCTTAGGGGTTTTGTTGGATGTCTGGGTTTATATGTCTAATTATGTATTTTCCTTTTAGGTTTAATTTATTTCAATGCAAAGTACAATTAATGAATATTTCATGGCGCATGGCTCGTCGCGCGCCCAAACAAGGAGCACTGAAGTTAATCTTGATTTAGGGATTACTTCGGACAAAAAGTTACTAAGTCATGTATTATGTTTAAATAAATTAAAATATATAAAAAAGTTTAAAAAATGCAAAAGTAAAAAATGTAAAACTTGTCCGTAGGCAGATAATTCTCAGATTGACAGTTTTTCGAATGTATTTTTTTGTAAAAGTTTTAATATTATTTATTTAATTCAATGCAATTGTTGTAATTTGTGTTATGTTGGTCAGACAGGACTTGAGTTTCACAAACGGATTAATTCCCACAGGTCTGCTATTAAAAATTTTAATGATAATAATTGTTCTACTGATTATGAAATTTTGCATTTTCAATTTCATGATTTTGATAACGTTACTCTTTTCATTTTGGATTTTATGGATAATTTAGATAATAGACTTGATTTAGAAAATATTTACATTAGTAGTCTTAAAACTCTTTTTCCATATGGATTAAATAGTAAGTTTAATGGGGAAGGTATTGTTAATGCTGGTGATTATTGTATTTATGACAGATTTAAAGTTTTTGATTTTCCTGGGGTTTTTAATTCAAAATATAGGAATAAAAGAGGTAGTGGGAAAGGTAAAGGTAAAGTTGTTGCTTTTGATGAATTTTTGCAATTTACCTGTTAATTTGAATAATATTTTCAATATTAGGAAATATATTTTTGGTTTTAAAAATAAAGTTCTTAAAAATTTTCTTATTAATTTTGGTTCTAAAATTAAATATGATACTGAACAAGTTAAATTTATTGTTTTGGATTTAATTAAATCAAAACTTGGTGTTAGTAAGACAGATTTGCTTTTTAATAAGGTTTATAATTTTGAAAAGGTTTTTTGTACGATTAATTTTCATGATAAAAAATTTGAAAATGCTAAATTGCCACAGATTATACATGAACTTTCGGATTTTTTTCCTTTAAAGCATATTAATGTTTCTGTTGCTTTTAAGTATTCTTCTACACTTAGGAAAAGGGTCTGCAATTATAATTTTTTAAGTCAAAATTTAAAATTTATTTCTAAATGTGATTGTTATTGTAATGAAAAGGAATATTCACAATATATTGATAATGATTATGGGCATATTATTACGGGAAATTTGGAGATTGTTGGTAATGAGGATTTAATTAATATTTTAGGCAAAGGTTCAAAATTTAGGACAAGGTTTAGAATGAATAAAAAAGATTTTATTTTGTCCATTAAAAAAGATCTTGATTTTTTTATCGCAAAAATTTCCAGAAAATATCATTGGCCCGTTGAGGGTTTTTCAGAGTGGAAGGCTAAAATTATTGAAAAGGTTAATTTTAATTTAATTAATACCAGTTTTGGTTCTTTTCCTAGTGGTACCATTATTGATTATGATCTGTCTAGTAAAATTAAAAATCTTAAAGATAAATTTATTGTTACGGTTGTGGATAAAGCTTCAAATAATTTTTGCATTATGTGTAAATATTTTTTTAAAAATTTGATTATTGGAGAATATAACGCAAATAATACTTATTTAAAATTAAAAGTAGATAGGAAGGTTGTTGAAAAAAGAATTATTGCGTTTAGTAAAAAATTAAAATTTAGGTTAAATAGGATTAAATTTCCATATTTATTTCCTATTGTTAAATTTCATAAAAATCCTGTTAAATTTAGGTTTATAGCGTGTGGTACTAATTGTTACAATTCTGATGTTAGTAAAAAGTTTTTTAGTTTTCTAAAAATTATTTTGCTTAAAATTAAAAAAGAAAAAAATATTGTTATTGATAGTAATGTTGATGTTTTGGATTATATTAATAATAATGAAATATCCAACATTAATACTTTTGATTTTGAAAATTTGTATACAAGTATACCACACGAAAAGATTATTGATATCTGTAATGGCATTTTTGATAAATATTTATTTAATGAGAAAATTGATAAGTCTAATTGGTTGGATTTGTGTAGGTTTAATCTTTTTGAGAATGTTCTTTTTAATGGTTTAGATTTTTATAAACAAATTATTGGAATTCCACAAGGTAATTCCTTTTCTGGTGCTTTTGCTAATATTTTTTTGCATGTTTTTGAAGCTAAATTTCTTGAAAATAATGATTTTAAAGCTTTTAGATATATTGATGACCTGATTTTGTTTAATAGTGATAATTATAATTTTATTTATAATATTTATCCTAAAGATTTGGTTTTGAAGAAAACTAATGAGGATTGTTTTAATGTTGAGCATTTAGATTTTAAAATTGTTATTGTGGACAAAATTATTAAAATTGGTGTTTTTGATAAAAGAAAGGCTTTTAAATTTAAAGTTATTTTTTTCTGCAACTTTTATACTAATTTGTGTAATAAAATTTTTAAAAATTTAGTTTTTTCACAATTGGTTAGGATTAAAAATATTTGCAATAATGTTGAAAGTTTTCAAGAGGCTGTGAATAATTTTTTGAATAATTTGAGTAATAATGATTTTCCTTATAATTTTTGTAATGTTAATTTGTTAATTAAGAAAATGATTGAAGAATATTAGTTTTTTTATTTCTTTTAACAGGGCGCAATTCAAGACTTAACTGAGCAGCCCCAGTTAAGCATTCTATTAATATGTGGCGTAAATTTTCTTTGACAACTTATACCTATCTTTTTCTAATCTGCGCATTTTAAAAGAGGGCGTTGTTTTTCTTTTGGTTTAAGTGATTCCTTTTCATTTGGTTTGCTTTAGAGTTCGCTGTCTGACCTTGTTTATGTGAGTTTTTATTTTCTGTTGATTTTTATTTTCTGAAGAATTTGAGTTTTTGATGAGTTGTATGAGTTTCTTTTCTGTATTAGTTTTATGTCTTGCTTGTTTTTTTCTCCTGGACTTTTAAACAAAACCTTCGGGGTACTGAGGAAGGTTTTTAGGCTTTTGCCTTCTTCCTCAATAGAAAAGGTTTTGTTTTTTGGCCACTGGGGCCGGTACCCCCTGAAGATGTCAGCTTCAGTGGTCATATTTTTAATATTTTTAATTTTGTTTTTTCCTTTTCTACATTTATTTCTATTTTTATTCTCTCTTTTTTTGAAAATTCTGCTGCTTTTTAGCGCATTTTTTTAAAAGAAGTTTTGTTCATTTTGTTTAGATATTAATTGTACTCTTTTAGTACTGCTCTATGAAATGTATTTTTGTTTTCTCTAAAAATTATCTTAGAGAAAGCAGTAAATTCCCTTTCCCTTTTTGTTTGCATTTCAAACGAAAAACTCAGTTCAAATTAACGAATTTTAACCTTATAGCAATTAAACTTAAGAACCCATGTGGTAATGTATGTTTAAAATTACTTTTATAATAAATGCAACTATAATTTTACACATTAATTTAGCCTTTTCTTAGTTGAAAATGAATATAGCATAATAGTGTAACACTGGATAATGTTTTGCTCTATTCTTGCTTTCCATGCAGATTTCTTTTATGGTTAAAATTTATAAAATAAATAGATACTAGTTTACAAGATAAAAGTGCATCAATTGGTATTTTAATAATTATGTCTAGTGTTTATGAATTTAAAACCTGTTTTGTGTTGCTAAAGTATTTTAAAAGGTGATTTTCTATTCAACGAATTTTCCATATAACGAACTTATTATCGGGATTTAGCGACTTCGTTAAACAGAGGTTCGACTGTATTTATAAATTAGTATTTTATTAGGTTATAACATGGATAAAAGTAAATAAGAACATATATTAATAAAATACAAATTAAATTAATCAATGGTATTTTTAATTTCTGTTTATTGCATAATACATTTGCATGGCATATAGAGTTGCTTAAAATATTTGCTGCATTGCAAAGACACTTTTTGGTTCCATATTTTTCAATCTCATTTTTAATACCCTCGACAACCAGAGGTTGATTGATTCTTAGAAATATTTTGAAAATACATATATTTTTGATACAAATCGTATGAAATCCAAACTGTTGAACTGGTTTTAACTGGATAAAAGTGAAAGCATTGGAGATTCTTCACGCTTTAATCCTTTAGTTTTGATTCTACCATTCTTGGTTTTCTTTCGTATGCCTGTTTTATGCAGAGGGGTGCGATGGTTCTTGTTTTCTAGTGGCGTCATCTATGGCCAAGAATTTGACTTCTGCCACACCATACAACACACCCGTTTATAGGGTGGACCCATTCATTCATCCACACATCGTAATTTTGACCTGAATTGGAGAACTATCGATCTCCATTCCAGTACCCCTATAGATATTGATTTGTTATGGGAATTTGGAGGAATTTGCAACTTGACAAATTTAACATGCATCAGTCACCATTTATTACACGAGAAATCTTGAGCCGGCAGAGTTCAAACTCTCGAACATGTGCCCGGCTCCCTGCCGACCAGGCTATCCCGGCCCACTATTCTTGCTATATCTGTAAAAGTTTTATCAATTTTGTTGCCAATCTTGTGCCAGCATATGATAATGGAGGTAATAAAAATAATAAAAAGGTAATAAAATTACATTTATATTTTAACTTGATTTCTTACTTGCATGAATCTTTCATTTCAATTTGTAAGAAAAATATATATTCTTCCTTATTAAATGAAACTGTTACTGTCCATAATAGTGCAGGTAAAGATAAGAAGATAGAAGAAAAAAATCATATAAGAAATCTAGAAACAATTGATAGATTATCTGTTGCCTTGATATAAAATTTTATCCATTATTACCTAGCATCCAGTTTGAGAAATAGTTCTAAAAATTGCAGCAATTATTTTTTTCTTCATAATATTAATCACATATTAGGGACACAATAGCTTAGGCCATTTACTGTCATTTTAAAATTATTTAGCAGGGTATTTCCATTTAAAAACACTATGATTTTTATTTTGGCTATAGTATATTTCTAATGTATTGTGCTGTTAAATGTGATTAAAATTTATAAAATACCTCTTTGTTGACAATAAATAGTAAATAGTTTAACTTAAAAATGTCACTGTTGAAAAAAGTGTGGCTTTTCAGTATCACAATATTGTCTAAAAACCCTTCATTTCACAGATATAAAAAATATCGAAGGTAAAAGTTTTTGGAGAAAAAAGGAACTTGTGTAGTGGAAACAAACAAAAATATTTCCACTAGATACAGTCAGGTGTATATACTGTCATTATTATATATTTTTAATTAAGTTGCAGCCTTGCATATTGGCCACTATTATTATTATTACTTAAATAAAGCATATTTCAAAAATAAATATTCTGCAATAAATGTTTTTTTTTTCTTTAAAATATTTATTTTGTACATAAATTGTGATATTATGATAACTGTTTTAACAGTTTCTGCAGCATTAATTCAATAATAATATTGGATAACCGAGTTAGTAGTATTAACCTTTTCCACTGAAAGTTTATTTTATGCCATGAACTATAAACATTATTTAAATTTGAATTTTTTTTTTTTTTTTTAAATTCTACATGTTTTAAACTGACAGATGTTGATTTGCCTCAGTGTAAAAGCAACTGTTCCTCGCTAGTAATGATTCAGTTTTAAAAAACTTGTTTAATCAAAGCTTTTTTATAGCTTTTTTTAAAGTTTTTTTTTGTAAGTTTTAAGTTGTTTTTTTTTAAGTAGAGAGTAGAAAAAGTTTAAGAATTAAAAATATGAACATAACATGGGCTGGGCCTGCACTGAGAATTTCAAATTAGCCAAAGAATAAAAGTATTCGCCAATTTTCAAAAGTCTTTGACAAATGCAAATCTTTAAAAAAAATTTATTATTAATTCTTTTCCCATAAAAAACTATTTAACAATAGTTTGATTCAGGCTTATATTATTTGGACCCAATTCTAATTTGTTATTCAGTGCATCTAACAAAAACTACTGTAATCAAATAAAAAATACTGATTTGTTTCGAAAATATCATTTAGACGAAAATTTTAAGATCAAGTTTACATATTTTTCTTTCCAGTGGAAAAAATAATTCCCCCAAACACATCTTTAGATGCCAAATTCGCGATTTTGTCGCATTTGGCGAGGTGACGAATGTTTAGCATAGGCCCAGCATATGTATAAAAGCAGCTTAACCACTCTTTTATTATTTTAATTTTGAAACAAACAAAAAAACTTTTATTTTAAAAAAAATTAAGATTTTTCAGAATAAAAATAAATAATTTAAAATATGATATAAAATATTGAGGCAATTTTTACAGATTAGTACAAGTTTAATTTTTGAGGGTCAAATAATTAAAAAAAAATCAATCTTCAAAATTAAAATATTATTTTTTATATAAGCCCCATCGCCTAAATTATGAATATTAATAGACATAAGTATTGAAATATTTATTATTTTTCAGTCTGTTAAGGGACGTGCCGCTCAAATATCTAAGAAAGTGAGCCTTCTCTACACGCCACCAACACGAAAGTCTACTCTTAGGCAGTCAATAAGAGGAGATTTAATATCCTTTAGTCCATCCTAATGTGTATCTGCTGCGTTATAGAATTCTGGTAATGCGTTGTATATTATTTTAGAATAAGTTTATGTATATATTTGAATTTCATATACATTTGTGTTCTCTTTTTCAACATTTATTTACATCTAAACATACTATCGTTCAAAAAGTAGTGTAAAGACTTATACTTTTTGTGCAAAGTTTAATGTGTAGTATATATTTTATAGAAACATAGCTGCCAACATCGATGGGGAAAAATCCAATATATTTATTTTATGAAACAATATAAATTTCATGATAATTGTTACATAATGTACTTAATATTTTACCTACAGGGATTTTTATAGCCATCAAAATAGAAAAATTGCAATATTTTCCAGTTATGATTGACATTAAATAAATTTAGACATTTAATTCATCAAAGATAATTAAAAGAGTTTTTAATTAATTTAAAAAAGGAGTTCTGAATAAAAATAAACTGAACATTTTAGTAAGCTTATTTCTATAAACGAGGCACTTACTTAAATATTAAAGCAAGCAATAATCTGTGCAACAATGCTATTTCAATGGAGATTTTTATTTTTATTTATTTTTTTTTTTTTTTCTTTCTTTTAGGAAACTGACACAGTTGTAGGAAATTTTCTGAAATGTACAAAATCCAGGAGAATTTTTATTTAACCAGAAGACCAGGAGAAACAAACAAAATCCAGTAGACTGGATTTTGCCAGTTTCTCCTAGTCTACCGATTTAATAAAAATTGTCCTGGATTTTGTATAATTTATAAAATTCTCTAAAACTGAGTAAGTTACCTTAAAAGAAAATCTATTGAAATAAAATAAGTATTGCTATTGCATAATGAAGCAAGCCTCATCTATAGAAATCAGCTTAAAACTTTTTTTGTTGTTCTAAAATGTTCAGTTTATTTTTATTCAGAACCCCCTTTTTTAAATTAATTAAAAAAATATGTTCATTATCTTTGAATTAAATGCCTATCAATATTCAAAATTATGAGTAAACATGATAAATAACATTCCAAATTCATTTAATGTCAATTATAACTGGAAAATATTGCAGACCTTTTACAGTTATAAGTTTAATGAAGTTTTTGTATATTGATGACTAAAAAAATACCTAAAATTCCCTGTATGTCAGATATTTAGTATATTATGCAATTATTATTATGAAATTTATATTATTCCTTAAAATTTACTAGATTTTTTTCCTATCCATATTGGTAGCTTGAATTTGTAAATATGAGTTCTCTTACTCTTACTTTCACTCTTAAATATATTGTCCTTTAAAAGATAAATCTTACTTTAAAAGGTTGTCAAAACAATGATCGTCTTGGCAATGTAAAAAAAATAATTTTCTGCATCCTTTTTTGAATGTTTAAAAATGTTTTCGTTCTGTTATGAATGTTTTTTTGAATGAGTAGAGTAAAAAAATTAAACAATAATAAAATTTAGTTGAACTGAACCACTGTATTTGCATTCATTAAACTATTATATGTATATATATATAAACCTTTTTTTAAAACAAAATAGAAATTAGGTTCAAATTTCTTCTGTTCTTACTTACAAGTTTTTGATATTTACTATTACGTTGAATGGTTTTTCAATGCATATATAGTTATGACATTGAAAATGTTCTGGCTTAGTTCAAAATGTTATATCCATTTCCTTATACTTTAACATAATGGTTTTTCTATAAGGAAAAACAGAGTTTTTAACAAAAATAATTTTTAAAATTAATTTTAATGTTTTTACAGTTGTGAAATTTTAAAACAATTTATTTTTAATACGATTTCTGAGGATAAACTTGTTTGCTAAAATTTTCACTTTCTAGATTGTTAACTAAAGTCACGAATTGTAATAAAAATTTTATTAAAAACATTTTGCATTATTTACTTTTTCTTTTATCAAAATCTGATTTTGTTTTCCGACAATCCAGACCAGATAAAGCTGGTAATAGACTAATGAGTTTATAATATAATTTTTACAATAAAAATTTTTATATTGGTGCTGTGACTGATTTTTGGCTTTATAATTTTTACCCACTTCCCATGCCTTCATACACCTGATGCTGGTATACTTCATATACCTGCTTGGAATCTCAAACAACTGTTGGTCGGCTCCTTTCATCTTCCATGTAGGGTAGGCAAATGTTTCATGACGAGCTGTAACAAACTGAATTTCTTCCCATCAGCATATTTCTTTCCTGCACAAAAAGCGCTTTTACATCTTTGACCATAGAGCGTAGGTGAAACCAGGTTTGAATCCTGATGTGGGCTGGTCGATAAGAATTCCGCATCCGGCTTACACTGACCACGGTGTGGATGTAAAATGCTCAATGGTAAATGGATCATGAGTTAGTCCCCTTGCTGCCAGGCTAACCGTCGGAGGTTTTTCTCTCCAGGTAAGGCAAATTTCTCCCACTACTTGATCCAGGAGTTCGCTTGTCTTCTGGATTGGGTTTAGAATTGCGAGGCAATGTCGTTGAACATTAGTTGTCGTAAACGCAAAAGTTGGTCAACTGTTCAACGACGGTTATAAAATAAAATAAAAATCTAATGTGACTATGGAAACTAGACCTTTCCAACTATTATCCTCATGATGTAAATGTTTAACATAATCTTCTCATTTTTCTCTACCCATTCTTGGCTTTGTGCTAGTGGGATTACCTAGATGCTGTAAAAATAAAAATTTAAAAGTTTTTTATTCTTTTTAACTCTTTTAACGTCTCAAACGAAATTCACCAAGAATAGCTACTAGCGATATATGGCAATTACATTTTCCCTCCATGGCTGTTGATACTTCCAAACAGTGTTTTGAAATGAACTTGTAACAATTCCCTTAAGAAACCATCTGGAAAATTTATTTTTTGCTCAAACCCCCAAATTGTGCCTCTTCAGCCTACCCTGAGAGGCCGGAATTTTTATTCATTCCAGATAGTATCCCGTCGGCGATCAGTTGCACAAAGTTGTTGTTAAGTTTTAATAAAATTATATTAAGTTTTTACAATCGTCATCCTTGTTCTTTCCACATATTGGAGTCGTAAGCTATGTGATTAGAGGAAAACTATTGACCCTTTAAAAACTCTTCTTGAGAGTGTATAGAAGAATACTCCAGCAGAGGTAGGTTTTATGATCCAATTCTATTCACAAAGAAATGTACAAAAAAAATTTCACTGCAATCAAGGCTTTTTTTTACAATAGTTTTTTTATTAAGTTGTCGTGAAATTTATAATTGCAGTTCTTATAAATAATGTCGATTTTTAATACATGTATTTATTTAAACTGCAAAATTTTTCTAATCATTTTATTCCTCTAGTACAGGGTTGCCACAGCAAAAAAGGAACAAAAATAGTTGCTTTTAGTAGCTTCAAGCAGGAAAACAGTTGCCTAAAACTATGAAAATAGTTGCCTGAACAGGAACAAAAATTAAGCAAAATTAGCCAAATAACTAAAATTATAGCTTAATTGTCAAATACTATGATCAGGACTGGGTGATGTCAGAAATTTTAATTCGTGATACATCGTCCGTTAGACATAACGATATATCACAATTTAGCATATGTTCAAAAATTACCTATGGCAAATATTTAAATCAATCAAAAATAAATAAAAAGGAATAAATCTATTACAAAAGAAAATATTAATTCTAAACATATATCATTGCTTAATTTTTTCAATTAAAATAATAAAGTAAAAGCAAACCCAAACTTTATTTAATTTTTCTTAAATTAAAAATGATTTAAGATTTATTGGCTTAAAAATAATAATACTGTAACAAAATATTTTACATACATGCATTAAAAATGAAAAGAAAAAAAAACGAAAGTAGAAAACAAACCAAAGAAATGTTCGCTTTAGAAAAAAAAAAATTTTTTTTTAATTATTTGTTGAAAAAAAAAAAAAAAAAAACAAGCTTTTGAAACATCATTAGATCCTCTTTTATTTAAAATAATAAAAAGATCAACAAATGATCAAATTCTGTACTTAATAAATGTAAAAATATTTTTACTTATTTATCATTATTTTCTTTTTTGAAAATAAAATCGACTGAAGATTTATTTGTTTAAAAAGGATACTGATTATAAAACAAACAAGTATTGAAAGAATTTTAATAAAAATTGAAAAAAATACTTTAAATACTAATGTTAAATTATTAAAAAGCGTCAAAACATTACTGAACTTTTTATTTAATTTAAAAAACATTATTTTATTTTTTTAACTATTAGCCAATTTTTTTTTTTTAAAACTTTGTTTTCAGTTTCTCAAAAGTAAAAGCAAATTAAATAAAGGTAAGCTTTGTTTTGATTTTTTTTATAATTAAAAACAACTGAACATTTATTGGTTTAAAAATAATCAAATTATACTTACCTACATTAAACAAATCTTTTAAAAAACTAACTTTTTATAACAAAATTAAATACAAAATACCCCTATTAAATTGTATGGCTTAAAATAAAAAACAATAATTGAAAAAAATCAATGAAGAATCTTTTCTTATTTTATTTATATATTCTTTTAATTTATCAATTGAGTTCAGAAAGAAAATTTAAGATAACCGCGATTATACAGCAATCGCAAAGTAACAGTAGGTCTACTAAAAATAATTGACAAGAATCGTTAAATCCAGACAGAAAAAAAAAAAAAAAATGGTATGAAATAACGAAACGATAGCTAAATAGCAAAAGTCTCACTGAAAATAATTTACAAGAAACCCAACAATTATTCCCGACGAAATAAAATGCACAACGATCGCAAAATGACTCGAGTCCCATTGAAAATAATCTTCAAAAAACGCAAAATCCTTAAGACATAAAGAAACCATGCATTTACAACGCTGATCCTCGCACGAAACTGGGAGTTCTGATTCGTCATTCAACATCGTCTTTATAGCTAAGTACATCTCTGTAGCTAGACGAACTGAAAATCGTCAGCGTAGTCAAGGATCCTTGCATATTAAATCGAGATCGTAGCCTTATACCGGCGGCTTAAATCAGATTTCTGATGCATCGCCTAAAACGAAAGTCGGCCTGCCTACCGATATATGCGTTAAATCGATTTATCGCCCAGTCCTAACTATGCTCCAATTTAAAAAAAGTTTTGTACAAATATAAAAGGTATACATATTAGAAAATAGGTACTGAAATAAAAGTCGAATTACATTAAAATATTAATAGAAGGAAAAAACAATTAAAAAGAGCAAAACGGCCCCTCAGAGAGAAAAAACAACAAGTACTTTATTAAATCTAATGGAAATTTAAATTTTTGGACATAATTGATCGTATAAGAGTTTGCTTTCTTTTATTAACAATTTAGTTTATTGTTTGCTCATTTGTTTGATGCTCTTTTTCTTTTTGTCGTAATTGCAGACTGCCTTCAATCATGCCTTGTACAAGTCTAATTCCTTGCATATCTTTAGCCTAAGGGCTTCTTTAAGTCTCTCATTCGCTTCTTCTGACAACTAGTCCCATGTTTCTTTCAGTGGGGTGAAATAACAAGGGAGGGATTAGTGTGATGACGTTAATGAGCACTACGCACATGGTAGGCGGCACTACGTGTTAGCGAGGGGACTGAAAAGTAACTTTCATTTTTGCGGGAAAAGAAAAAAAAACTTCGCTAAGAATAAAAAGTCTCCCAATAGTCGCCTATTCCTGAAAATAGTTGCTTTTTTAGCCCTTTCAGGCAGAAAAAATCGCCTAAGGCCAAAAATAGTCGCATTTTAGTAGTCTGTGGCAACCCTGCTAGTACCATGTTTTCTGCTCTTCTTATATTTGCTGATAACTTCTTATCATTTAACAAGCGTAGTACAAATTCTTTTGTTCCCCTCTACCGAAAACGAAGTGTTTAAATTTTTTTTAAAATATATTTGTAAAAAATACTACAAGATAGTTCCTATGCTAATAAGGTCTATAACTAGTAATCTTTGCTTAAAAATAAGGCTTTGGATAAAAAATTGCACAAATTCCAAATATGGTGACTTACTAATGTGAAATTAGTTTTTTGTTACAGAAATTGGAAGCAAATGAGTAATTCTTAAATTTACAAATATGAATTTGTTGCTTCATGACAAGCTAAAACAGCTGACATGTAAGGAGCACCCGATGCATAGGTCATCATTAAGACCAAAGCACAAGAGACAAAATTTGTGAAAAAACAGGTCATGATCATGATACAGTAAAGGCATTGTTGCCGTCACAAAAGCGTTTGTCAACTAAGATTGTAAAGAGAAAACGAGGATAATAAGCTAAAAAGTTATAAATTGCCATATGAAAAGGAAAAAAGAATTTTTTGTATACAATTTATGGCTTTTCAATAAAAGAACAAATCACAAATTAAAACTGATTGTGGGAAAATCCTTTCTATGTCTGATTTCAGTTTGTTTTATTTTGACATCTTCATCTTTAATGTACTATCTCAGTTTTGCTCCTCCCTTAGATAACTTTGTCTTTCGACTTCAATTAATTCTAACGGGTTGATAATTACACTGAAGATAGGCTATTACTATTAGTGAATTTATCTCGTTTTCTTGAAGTAAAGAAAACTACTCCAATAACTAGTCAAGGGGGTAAGTAACAAAAAGGATATATTATCTTAACATGATGTATACAGGACAATGGATACTACTACAACTACATTAAAAAGTGTAGATGCATTTTTACAAGAATCTTTTGAGAGTTACGGTTACAATTGACAATTATTGATGCAATCTAGTGGTGGTTCAACAAGTATATTTCCACAATAACATTAGGAAAAAATTTACCCTGATTTGCTGTTTTTGTCCAACAACCATATCTCGGCAAAAACTGCTTAGTTTTTTTACTCATTTTATTCATTAACTTACAAACAAAAAATATTGGAGAGTACACAAATAAAGCAACAACAGATGTATTACATTTCATAATAAATTTATTAAAATACATATTTACAAAAATTATAAAAACATTAAAAAGAACTAGGGCAGTATCCGTATTTCTTTGGTGAGAGGAACTGGGGTACACAAGAGATCTTTCATAATGAAACTGATTTCTTCCAACGCAAGTTGCGAATGTATACACAGAACTTCATCACTTTCTGTATCTTTGACAAGTTTCAACTGGGAATATATGGTGTGGATTTCATTTTCAAGAATCTAAATGAAAGAGTGAAGAGCAAAATTCTTAGCAATACATGGTTGTCAAATGTAACATTCATATTTAACAGCACAAATAGAAAATAACGTATTACAAGTATCTAGGATAATAAGATAGTAAAATGTGACAAATCAAACACTTTTATTTTGCCAAGAATCATTTGTAAAAATTAAAGACAAAATCTAAATTCATTGGTTAATAAAATAACCATATGGTTAAAAGTAAATCATATTAAAAATGTTGAATATAAATTTTTAATTGAATTGCTCAATAAACTTATGTTCACAAACTGGTACCAATCTGCTTGTGGACCATTAAATTATTTCTAATTTATTTACTGTTGTAATGGGAAGTCATGCAAAACAGAGAGAAATACAAGAGATGTAACTGGAAGCTGAGAGATATCACCCAAAGCCACTCTAACATCGCACATGAAATTGTATCTATATATTAATAGGCTAGCAATATTTTGTCTCGCTAAAAACTCCCAAACTACGCAACAGAATTCAACAAATAAGGTGTCGTTTTAAAGGTATTGTTATGTAGATGTGCAATAAGGTCTTACATTATGAAAATTTCCTTTAATTAATTAATAAAATTAATAATTTAGTTTCAACCAATGAGAATTCAGCAAATCATTTTTCGGGTGGTTCGCATAAGCATTGTTTCCGTAAGCATCGTTTGATTTAAAGCATTTCTGAATTAATAGATTGATAAACAAAAATAAGAGTGGATAAAAAAAAACGGAACTGAATTTCTTAAAAAAAGAATTCAATATCTTTAGTTCCTTTGATAAATTTTTAGTTTCATGATAAATTTTTTGTTTCGTTACAATAGAATGGCAATGGCATCGTGCGAATATTCAAACCAAAACAAACTTTCTACAAACAATTATTTTGATTTGAGATTTAAAACGATATCTTAGTTATTTAGTTCTATTTTTATTTATTTAGTGCCTGCTGCCTAAATAAAATGCCTGCTATCAGGCGTCAAAATATCTCTGGCAGACGTCAGAGAAATGAATGGCGGAATTCTAAACGGGAAAGCATTTCTCGCCGAAGGGAATCGCCACCTCTACAAAAATCGAGATTTTTACAAATCTGCATTGACTGTTCATGACGATTGTGACCCCTTTACTACTGGATCTATGACTTTTATTTGTAACTTTTGTCATGCTAAGCATTTTATGTTAGAGAAGACAGGAAGTAGCAATGAATATGGTATTTGCTGTCAGAAAGGCAAGGTTGATCTTCCTTTATTGTCGCATTCACAATATTTTGAGAATTTGATTACTGGTGTAACATCTTTAGACCATACTGCAAAGAAACGATCCCAAAATTATTTGGACAATATTCGCTCCTATAATTCTGCATTTGCCATGATAAGTTCTGAGACACACTTAGATGAAAGTGTAACCGGTGGAATGTATCATTTTAAAATCCATGACACATTTTACCATCGTGTTGGTTCACTTATACCAAGTGAAGGTTGTCAGCCAAAGTACGCTCAGAATTACTTTTATGATGTAGATACAGCAGTTGAACACAGAATGCGTGAACAAACTAATGTCAAATGTGATGCGAACATTATGCATGAAATAGCTGTATATCTGAACAGAGTGAATTCATATGTCCAATCTTTTCAAACAATGGGTGATCTCTGTAGGAATTCCAGTGATGGAAATGAAAAGGAAATATACATGCACATCACTGTCAACGCGTCGTCTGATCAACGACGGTACAATGATGCCACAAGTACAGATGTTGCAGCAATCTTTAGATGCGTAGATGAAGTACCTCCTGGGGAACGAAACCTGTTGGTGATGTCAAAGTCAGGTGGCATTCGCACAGTTTCTGTTTTAGACTCATCGTTAGACCCATTGGCTTATCCGCTACTGTTTCCCCATGGTGATCCTGGATGGCATATTAATATTTCGCACACTGTTACAAATAATCAACGAAACAAAACAACAATGAGACAGTATGCTGCCTATCGTCTTTCCATCAGAGAAACTTTCAGTTTATTGCATCGTTCACAAAAACTGTATCTTCAGTGGGTTGTGGATATGTATGTTCGAATTGAAGGCACACGCTTAAATTTTATAAGGCACAATCAAAGTAATTTGCGTGCAGATATGTATTTAAATGTAGCTGATTACATACACCAGCGTGCAGCTGAAAACAATTTAAGAGTTGGGCGTCAAGTCATTCTTCCCTCTTCTTTCATTGGTTCTCCCCGTAATATGCATCAAAACTATTTAGATACAATGTCCATTGTTCAAAGGTTTGGCAAACCTTCTCTATTCTTAACAATGACATGCAATCCACGTTGGCCAGAGATCAGTGAAAACTTAGCGCCACAGGAATCCTCTCATTATCGACCAGATATTGTTGTGCGTGTATTTCATTGTAAGTTGAAAGAACTTCTGACCTGCATGGTAAAATTGCTGCTTTGATATACACAATCGAATTTCAAAAACGTGGTCTGCCACATGCCCACATGTTATTAACTCTTGATGACCATGATAAAATCAGAAGTGTGGCTGATATTGACAAATTTGTTTCTGCTGAAATTCCAGACAAAAATACTCATCCTAAACTTAATGAAAAAGTTGGGAATTACATGACTCATGGTCCATGTGGTGTACTTAATCCTCATTCTGTATGCATGGAGAAGGGAAAGTGCAAAAAAAACTTTCCAAAAGACTTAAATGAAGCAACAAATGATAATGTCAATGGGTATGCACTTTACAAGCGGCGAGATGATAGTCGAACTGTTGAGGTACGAGGCCACACTGTAGACAACAGATTTATTGTTCCTTACAATCCATACTTACTGGCCAAATTTGACTGCCACATTAATCTCGAAGTTTGTTCAACTGTTCAAAGTATAAAGTATATTTATAAATATGTTTATAAAGGTTATGATTGTGCCACATTGCAATTTTCCAAGAAAAGTGAAGGAGTGGCAGTCTATGATGAAATTGACTCCTTTCTCAATGGAAGGTATGTGGGATCAACTGAAGCTGCATGGCGTATTTTTGAATATGAAATGCATTATCAATCACATAGTATTATACGACTTGAATGCCATTTACCTTTCCAGCAGACAGTGTACTTTCGAGAAGGCAATGAAGAACATGTAGCTTCATCACCAAAAGTTACAAAGCTAGAGGCATTCTTTACTCTGAACCAACAAGATCCTGCTGCTAATAATTTGTTGTATGTTGAGATTTCACAACATTATACCTGGCAAGATCAACAAAAAAAGTGGAAAACAAGACTGCGTGGAGCTGATAAAACCATCACACGTTTATACACAGTTAACCCAAAGAATGTTGAGCTATTTCATTTGCGTCTCCTTTTACTGCATGTACGAGGACCTAAATCCTTTGAAGATTTAAGGCTGCATGATGGAGTTGTTTTTCCAACTTTTTTTGAAGCAGCTTATTCCCGTGGAATTGCATCAAATGACGAGGAATGGCGTGAATGCTTAACCGAGGCTAAGGATTTTCAACATCCAAAACAATTGAGGCAACTGTTTGGCTTTATTTGTGGCATCAATGTTCCACCTAATGCTCTTGCACTTTGGAATGACTTTAAAACTTTTCTGTGTGAAGATTTCCTTAAATCTAATAATGAGGTGAATTCATTCAACATGTGTCTGTTAGAAATAGAAGAAATTCTAATTACTCACAATACATCATGTGAGTCACTTGGATTGCCCATTCCACTCAATTTACAATACGACAATGATGATAATCTATTTGATCTACTTAAACAAGATAGTTTATTTGAAGAAATGTACAAAGCAGCAAATGAAGAGCAACGTTTCGTCATTGATACAGTATTAAAAACTGTGCTATGTGATGAAGATAAAGAATCAAATGAGAAAGTGTTTTGCTTAACTGCACACGCTGGATGTGGGAAAACATTTGTTCAAAAAGCCATTTTAAGTAAATTGCGATCAATGCAGCATGATTGCATTTCATGTGCCTTTAGTGGTATAGCTGCCAGTTTGCTTGAAGGAGGAAGAACTCTCCATAATGTTTTTAAATTGCCCATCCCACTTTTAGAAAATTCTGTATCTGGCATCACAGCGAACAGCAGACATGCTATAAGGCTCCTCCAATCATCTTTAATAACTATTGATGAAGTTTCCATGTATCCGGTCTATGCCATACAAGTAATTGACAGATTACTTCGAGATATCGCCTTCAATGGTGACAAAGAAAAGTTATTTGGTGGAAAAACTGTCTTGCTTTGTGGAGATTTTCAGCAAACTTTGCCAGTTGTACCCCACTCTGGTCGCGCAGGAATAGTTGAGAGCTGTGTGAAATCCTGGCTATTTTGGTCTCAAATCATAAAAATGACGCTAACTCAAAACATGCGAGCCTTGCCAAGTGAACCTGAATTTATTAAATTTCTTAAGGAAATTGGCAATGGTACCCCTGATGATCTTATTGAGATACCAAACTTTCTGATCAGCTCTGCTTCTATCATTGATGAAATTCACGGTAATATTCCGGAAATTGTTCAAACTCCTGAGATAACAAATCGAGCAATATTTGGCTCCGAAGAATGAAGATTGCGAGGAGATTAATCACCAAGTTTTAAGAATGATGCCAGGTGAAGAAAGAACTTACATCAGTTGTGACTCAGTGGTTACTGACAACAAACATGAACAGACTCTCTATCCCACTGAATTTTTAAATAGCCTTTCAGTGAGTGGCTTACCTCCTCACAAACTCACATTGAAAGAAAATGCCATTGTTTTACTGATACGTAACCTTAACACTTCAAAGGCACTTATTAATGGTACGAGAATGCGCGTCAAAAAGTTGCACTGGAACTGTTTAGATTGCGAAGTTTTAACAGGTGCTTCATCTGGACAGCGAATTTTGATTCCAAGAATAAATTTGAGAAGCTCTGGAACACTACTACCATTTATTTTAAACAGAATTCAATTTCCGGTGATTCTTGCTTTTGCTATGACAATAAACAAATCACAAGAACAATCAATTAATAAGGTTGGTATTTACTTACCGCAACCAGTTTTTGCACATGGACAGTTGTATGTGGCTGCCAGTCGAGCCCGATCATTTGATGGCTTAAAGTTTTTTATTGCTGATACAGATGAGCAAGGACATTTAAAAAATGATCAGAGAGTCTTTACAAAAAAGATAGTTTATAAAGAACTTTTGTGAACAAAACTATTTTGTTTTATGTTTAATACCCATCGGAAGTAGGCAAGGGGGCCTTCCAGAATCAAAACTCCCCATGAGAAATGAGATATGGCGACCTCCTCGCGGTATTTCTCGGGTAATGCTAACAGCCATACATTTAAATTTAACAATTAGGTATAACACATTTTATTCAAAATGGACTCAAATCATTAAAATGATACTCACCCAAAACACTTGAGCCTTGCCAAGTGAACATAAATTTACTGAATTTCTTCACAAAATTGACAATGATACCTCTGGTGATCTTAAAGCCATCATTGATGAAATTTACCGTTATATTCCAGAAATTGCTCAAACTTCTGATAACAAATCGAGCAATATTGCCTCCGATGAATGAAGATTGCGAAGAAATCAAATCCAAACTTTTAAAAGATTGATGCCCGATGAAGAGAGACTATACATCAGTTATGATTTGGTGGTTACAGACAATGATCACGAGCAAACGCTTTATCCCTCTGAATTTTTAAATAGTCTTTCTGTGAGTGACTTACCTCCTCACAAACTCGTATTGAAAGAAAACGCCATTGTGTCGAAAATTTTCATCGGAACAGTTTAGTTTGCGTAGTTTTAACTGGTGTTACGTGTGGACAACAAATTTTGATACAAAGAATACATTTCAAAAGTTCAGGGACACTACTGCCATTTATTTTTGACATAATTCAATTTCCGGTGATTCTATTTTTCGCAATGACAATAAACAAATCCTCATAAAAATGATGCTTACCCAAAACATGCGAACCTTGCAAAGTTAATGGGATTGTATTAAATTTCTAAATAAAATTGGCAATGGTACATTTGGTGATCTTATTGAGATATATTCTCTGCTACAGCTCCAAATTTCTCAGCTACATGAAGAAAAGATAATCAAATTGTGAAGGGGGCAGAGAAGTGTATAAATTTCATTAAGTAATTGATTTCAATATCTGGCATTTTTATTTTAAAATTTAAATTTGTTAAAATGTTTTTATAAGATTGCGAAGCAATATGCAATGGAACTGCGAAGCAGTTCTGGGGGTTGGCGAGCGTAGCAAGCAATGAGCGGAGCTCCCTAGTTTTATTTTGATGGCATGTTTCAAAACAATCTAAAATATAAACAATAATCATCTTTCCCCCTTTAGCAGACTATGGTAATATTGCCAAACGGACATGACTTGACCTGTAAAATACCCTTTATTATTTTCTGTTTCTTTGTAAATAACACCTTTTAAAAAATAAACTATCAAACCTGGAAATAAAATCAGATACACTAAGAGGCATTTTTAACAATTTACTTCCATTTTAATTTTTGTACCTGTAACATATCTTTTCCAATTCCTCTAACAAGCAAAGTAATGACCATCACAGCACAGCGGCGTACTTCCAAATCTTTATCCGTTTTTAGGAAAGACAGCACACAGACTAGTATCTACCCAAAATGAAAGAAAATGAGACATTCAAATAGCATAAATACAAAATAAAATTTTAAGAAACTGAACAGTGATTAACTATTATAACTTGTCTTATTAGAGCTATTTTATACTTGCTGTTATTTGTTATATACTATTGTCAAACTTTGAACCAAACAAAAAAGATTGAGCCCATTTAAATAAAATAATACATCTTCAAAAATTAAACTAGTTTAACCTAATCATATTTAAATGAATAATAAAAAACAGGGACACATAAGGGTCAAAGTGCACATGTAAATATTAAGACTTATGAAACTCCGAGATAATATAAAATTAACAAATAATATTTTTAGTCCCAAATTGAAAATAACTAAACCATACAAAGGTTTAATTCATAGAAACCTTTTTATCAATTAATGTTTACTATAAATTATTCAAAAATATCCACTTTAGTTCCATAAATAAGCTAATATGATAAAATATAAAAGGAATTGTAACTGAGTTTAAACTCCACTTAACAAGCAAATAAACATTCCAACTTTTTAGAAATAAATTCAAAAGAGTAATTTACCTCCTTGATGGTATGCATATATTGTAACACTGCTCACTAATTATATTGGCATTAATATTATTAGTTAGCAGCATTACAATTTATAAAATTAGCAATATATAAAATAAATGTTTTTTTATTATTAAATCATTACAAATTTTAAAAAGAAACATTGAAAGCAAAATATTTGGGGGAAAAAATGATGAAAAGGAATAAAAATGATGTGCATATAAAACAGTAAAATCATGTTTTACGATTAATGCTTTAATAATAATTAAAGTGTAAAAAACCTTTTGTTATTTACTTTATGATAATTAATTTATAAGTTTAACAAAATATGCTTTCAAACATAATTAACGCAGCATTAAAGGTAATAACAAACTATAAAATATAGCAAATTAATTTTAAATATTTTTCGTTAAAATTTTTTTTTTTAGCCTTCATTTTTTAATATATTGCATGCATTTCGAAAATAATCCTTAAACCTTGGAAATATTTCAATAATGAATAATGCCAAATGTGTGTGATCAAAGAAGTTGCAAGATCACAAATGGATAATGAATTAAATAGCAATAAGCACTAGTAGATCAATCATGAATTGAGTAAATTACATGATTTGTAGCAAATTGGTTCAACCAATGCTAATGTAAAATCTCCAATAGATATGAGAAGAACTGGCAATGACAGATCATGCATAAAGAACTGGGTAAAATAGATCTATTGTAAATGTGTGACTGATGCTATCACAAGATTATAAGAGGAATTAGAAATGCAGTGACAGGTCATTTACAAAGAATTGGTTGAGACACTTGTTACATGTTACACTCATTAAAAATAAGTGACATCTGTGTATTGGATTGATTCCAAAAACAAAACAAAAAAAGTATCATAGACTCATTACAGCAGGAAATCAAACAGCCTCTAAATATAAGCAACATCAGCTAAGGAAAACTAGAAAATTATTTTAAAAAATTAGAAATTTATATTATTTGAATTTCGAGTAATCGAAGTTTCATTGTTTTCTATTATGCTCCCATTTACCAATTTAAGATAGATTTATGTGCAGATATTTTAACTTTCTAACAGCCTCTGAATCTGTGCAACATCAGCTAAAAGAAACTAGAATATTATACAAAAAACAGACATAAAAAAGACTCCTAAGTTGCAGAAGGCAATTATTAAATAAGTAGTACATGTGATTGCTGAAAGAAAAAATTCTCTTACAATATGTTTTTTCCCCCTGTAAGATAGATAAGAAACTCGTTTTTATGCACAAAAGCAACATTTATAAAATTTAGAGAAAGAAAAAATTTTAATCTTAAAATTTTTTTCTTCTTAAATGCATAAAAAGAATATAAATATTAAAAAAAAAAAAAAAAGCATTCCTCCGTTTTTGCAATTTGCATCACATCAAGAAAAATTAAAATTTGTGAAATTTAAGGCAATAACTGTAAAACGGTAGATAAAACCACAGACATTTACAGCAAAATCTGACAAAATTATTAAAATTAAAAGTATGTTTTGAGATTCACAAGTTGTTATGAATAATATATTAAAAATATCGAGAGCAATAATTGAGGGAAAAAACTGCAATCCAAACACCATGTGGATTTAGAAAAAAATCGAGCACATCAAAAAGTAATAACACAAATGTGTTACTCGATTATCATGTTTTTAAAAATATTAAAATTTTAAAAAATGTGATTTAAAAAACCGCATGTCGAAATGTCATATTAAAACTTCAATCTAATAGTAAAAATAAAAGGAGGCAAATATATCACATTGATTAAATAATTCTTCTGTTACAAATCAAAATTCACTTTTCATTGAAATTAGGGTTACTTTTTAGTTTATTAATTTAATACTCTGGCGTTTGCCTCAGTAGTTCATTATTCTAGCAGAAGTAATTATGGATTCATTTTTTAAAGTCTCATTTACTCAAAATTGAGTTTAATTGCATTTATTTATTTAAAAAAAGAAAAAAAACAGTTATTGCACGTGAAAGAGAACTTAGAAAAAAAAATAGGATGTTTTAAAGGCGGTACGGTATGAATGTCTTCTTAACCAGATTTTGAATAAGTAATGAAATTTAAATTTTAGATTAGCGGGTCTTCAAGAAAATTTTGCTGGAATATAAATTATTGATTTGCAGAGCTTCGCAAATCAATAGTCTTGAGCAGCGATGGCTCAAGGGATAGAGCGTTCGCCTTCCAATTACGTCAATCGGGTTTGAATTCCAGGTATGGCTGGCTGATGCAAATTCTGCATTCGGCTTGCACCGACTACAGTGCTCATCCTCAGTGGTAGACGGATCATGGGTTAGAGTCCCCATGTCATCAGGCTAACCAAGGAGGTTCTCGTGGTCTTCCTCTCCATGTAACGCAAATGCGGGTTCGTTCCTTGAAAAAGTCCTCCACAATGGCAAATTACTCCCAATATTTGATTCAGGAGTTCCCTTGTCTTCTGGATTGGATTCAAAATTACAAGGCTACATAGTTGAACATTAGTAGTCGTAAACCCAAAAATTGCGTCGGCTGTTCAACAACAGTTATAAAATAAAATAAATTGTCTTGAGATTAGCGGAAGAATCACATGCCTGATATTAAGAAACTAACGCAACATCGTCAAAAGCTATTGCTCTTTGTAACTTGGCAAAAAGGGCTGTACCAGTCTTGTTACATATAATTCAGTTGCTACCTGACTTCCAGGAGACATTACTGCATGCATCCCAATTTTTATTGCATTAAAAAAAAAAAAAAACAACATTTCAATGAAAGAGCCTCTACATGAAAGACACTCACCTCTTGCAACCAATGACCACTGATGTTGAATTTCAAATACATGCAAGCTTCTCCAAGATTTGAAAGACTTGACGAGCGTATTTGTGGATCCGAGTGTTTAGTTCCAATCAGACATGCGTGTAACAGTGGATCACGATATTTATAAATTACATTACCTAAAACAAAACATTTAAAAGCATAAGAATGTACTGAATAACACAGAAGCCTGAATCTAAATTAAAATTAAATAACATTAGTGATCAAATCTACTGGGATTTTATCTACTGGGCTATGAAATCTACTGGGGTTTTAAGAAAAAAAATCACAAGAAACAAAGATCAGTAGAATATCGCAGGGTTATGAAACACGTCTGTATTTGAAAAAAAAGACCTCTCGTTCAAAACTGTGTGAATTAGAAAGTATCTTTACATTTTTTCATTACTCTGAAGTATATACGCTGAGATATAAATGATCATTAATGGTAAGTTCGAAGATTTAAAAAAAAACAACATGTGTCGAACTTGTGATTGAATGGACAGATTTTTGCTTACTACTCTATAAATGTGAAAAAAATGTATTACTAATAATTTACTAAGTTATTAAGCACCAATTGTGTCATTCTCAAATAAAAGTGTGATTATAATTATATGTTAATTTTGATTCATGTTTATTTATTTTTATTTATAGATACATATTTAGGGTGTCTGGTAAATTTTGCAATAAACTTCTAGAATGCATAGAATACAAGTATTAAGAATTGCATAGGAACAAATGCTCAGGAAATGTCATCCAACTCCGGTAGAAGTGAATCCCTATTATGAACGTTTCTTCCTTTGAACAGATACTTTAATTTCATGTTTTCTATTATTTATTGCCAAAAATTGCAAAATAGATTCAGTTATAATTGTTTTATTGTAATTTAATGACAGGACGACCAGCTTTACCAAATCATTGAATTATGCAAATTCTAAAACTGTCATTAATGTCATAATAGTATCTTTAAAGTACTTTTTATACTTTAGAGTGAGTCTATATTTTACAAAATATTAATTTAAAAATTAATGTTTCCATAGCAATAATTATTACATGAGGAAATAAGAGTGTTAAACAGCTAAAACCTTAGATTTTTTAAAGAAAACATTTTTACATACCTAAAAGTCTACATATTTTTAACAGAACTTCTCCCATCTTTAATATGACATCACACTTTTCTTCGGTATTTTGATACACATTTAAAACAGTTGGCAATACTGACTCGGCATCGACATCAGCAAGGAAGGAAATGCCTTGAATAGCGGGCAAATATACATAAGAGTCTTGATCTTGAAGATTCTCCTAGAATAAAATGAATATCAATTAGTTACAATTGAGAAAAAAATTAATTTTAAAGTTTCGAAAATAAAAATTGTTTGTCACACATTGTTTTCACATTGTTTTAAGCAACAACAAAAATTTAAGGCGAACTGAATTTGTGACTAAATTATAACATTAAATAGATATGGAAACAAGAAGTGTTTTCCTGCAAAAAGCAATAAATTACGAAAGGATGTTTATAAGATTGTGCAAACTACTAATTTCTACTATTTCTTTTGTATTTATTCTTGGTTGCAAAATAATTCAGACATGAAAATATTTTTTACTTAACAATTTACACTGGGAGATTTATTGAAAATTTCTGGATAGGTGACAGTCATAATTATTTTACAGGGTTGACACTCAAATCAAGAAAAAAAATTCCCCGTATTTTCTTTGTACATATTACACACAATATATTAAGAGGAAAAACACAATCACTGTGCTCTTGTGTGAGCTGTATTGTGCTACCTATACAAGTTATAATTGCTGAAAAATCTTAAAGGAATAGCTGAACATACTTAAAACAAATAATGCTATAGTAAATGAAATACAGTCGGACCTCTATTTAACGAAGTCACTAAATCCCGATGATATGTTCGTTATATGGAAAATTCGTTTAATAGAAAATCACTTTTTAAAATACTTAAGCATTACAAAACAGGTTTCAAATTCATAAACAATTACACATAATTAAAATAACAATTGATGCACTTTTATCTTGTAAACTAGTATCTGCTATTTATTATTATGAGAAATCTGCATGGAAAGCAAGAATAGAGCAAAACATTATTCAGTGTTACACTATCACGCTATATATATTTTCAACAAAAAAAGGGCTAAATTTATGTATAAAATTATAGCTGCATTAATTATAAAAGTAATTTTAAACATACACTACCACATGGGTCCTTAAGTTGAAATGCTACGGATAAAATCTGTTAATTTGAACTGAGTTTTTCATTTGAAATACAAACAAAAAGGGAATTTACTGCTTTCTATAAGATAATTTTTGAAGAAAACAGTAATACATTTCATAAGGGCAGTGGCTTCGAAATTTAATTCAAGGTCATTTCCCCCATAAAAGGCGTCAACAAGTTTGAAATGTTAAGAAATATTTTGGAAAATAGGGAAAGTGGATCTCAATGAAAAGTTCGTTAAATAGAAAATTCCCTTCGCTATTTGGAAGTTATTTTACAAAGAAATTTCCGAAATGTTCTTGGTTCTTCAGAAAAATTCGTAAAATGGAAGTTTGTTAAATAGAAGTCCGACTGCAGTTTCATATAGCTGAAATATCATCCTTAAATATTCCATAGATTGTACTTTGAGTGGTCACCATTTTTTAAAAGACGAAAATAAGAAACAAAATTAGGCGATTATGTTATTTTAGGCGATTTTTTAAATTCCATGTATTATTTAATCCCTGTTTTAGCAGGGTTCTATTGTCATAAAATTATATAATTGTATATTTATATTTAAATATAAAAGTATTAAACATTAAAAAACTTATTTATATCACCAGAATGATTAAACTAAAGTAGTAGTTAAAAGAAAGGAAAAATACTTTAAAAAATAATAATATTTCAAAATAATTTAACCAACAATAATTGTTTTTGGATAATTAAACGAAAATTGATTCAAATCAATTCTTTTTTATTTTATTTTTTGAACAATTCTAGTAATTGCATATATTTAATTCACATTCCGGCACAAAAATTTTCAACAATGAAAAAACTTACTTGCATCACCAATTTGATAAAAATTTATAACAGAAAACAGAGGCCATTTAATTTAATATAATATAATTAATTGGATTTTTTGATACCTGTTATCAAATTATCTGTTGATACATATAAACAAAGTAAAAAATTTAACTTAAAATAAAAAACTTATCTACGGCACTACATTAGAAAAATAATAATGCAAATGATAATTTTTTAAAATAAATTAAAAAATATTTTTCCGCAATAATGTTTCTTTATCTGAATCAATTTTTTTTACCTAGGAGCCCTACATTTCTAGATCAGGCCCTGCATGTGAAAAAATTTGCAAACAAGATTTTAAAATCGCACGACATAATTAAGGGCTCCAATAGTCAAAAATCCATGATAAAATGAGAGTATCCATAAATTTTTACAATCATGACTTTCATTACAAAATCCATGACTCTTATTTCATAACGTAAAAATATAATCAAAATAATTTCATAATGTTGTACAAATGTAAGCTTTTTGCTTCTTCTTTTTAATAAAATTGATCTCTGAATCCATAATGCAATTGTATTTATTGTTTACAGATTTCACTCTTCCAAAAAAGTCAAAGAGTATTTTTGCTACATGAAAAAAAAAAAAAAAAAAAACTAATCTACATCCGGATAAAGGGAAAGGATGAAATAGTGCACAGACAGATGCATTCACCAAATCTGGAAAAAATATATATACTTGTATTTTCCCTGTCATATTATAAACAATATATTAAGAGGAAACAACCATTACTGTGTAATTTTTTAGTTTTAAATGCTGGAAAAACAGCTAAACATACCCAAATATCCCATAGATTAAGCTTTGAGTGGTCACCATTTTTTAAAAGACAAAAATAAGAAACAAAATTCCCTGTATTTTCCCATTTTGTAAAAAAAAATCAAGATTCTCTGCATTTTCCTTGTTATTTTAGGTGATGTTTAAATTCCCTGTATTTTCCAGGTTCTCCCTATGGAGTGGCAACCCTGATTTATTTTCATGTAAACAGAGAGAAAAAAAATTGTTCATCCCCATAAAGTATGTGAAACAAAAATGGTTCTTTAAAAAAAGAAAAAAAACTAACAATTGTAATAATTATATTTTGCAGCCTACCATGTGAGCCATAACAAAATAAAAGAACTAAAACAAAGCTTACCTGAAATAATTTGAAAACTTCCTCTTTATTCTTTAAAGTCTCCTCATCTCTTCGTTGAATCAGCTTCCCTAAATATATAAGTCCATGCCCGCGAATGGGGATATCTGAATGCTTTGCATCTTCAAGAGCCATCTCAAACTCTGAACGTTTCCTGCTCGATGCATCACTTTTTGATTTGGTGGGTAATTTGGCATTTAAAGATAAATTTGAAAAATAGCTCGGAATATCTTCCTCCTCAAGCGTTTGTGCTTCTGAAGATTCAACCGATTCATTTGTTCTTTGAGATTCTAATTCCTCATAAGTATTCAATATTTTGTGTGCATCCATTAAGGATTGCCTCAGTCCGTTGATCGCCTGGTTCTCCAGGGAAGAATCGTCTTCCTCGTCACTGTCCTTAATTGATTCCGCCATACCAAGAGACTCATAGTCTTTGTACTTTTTCAGAAATTCTCTAACTTCCTCAGAATCAGTAATGCAAGCTGCGCCATGAGTGGCTATGTGAATTAAAACGCTCAATAACATTTCTTTGAGATCAGAATCAATATCACATTTCTGAAGTTTCTGTAAACTTGGTAAGCATTTCTTAATGCAGAGCCAATCATTTGAAGTAAGCTAAATAAGAAAGAAATTGTAATTAAATATAATTAATGTAAGTATTTAGAAGAAAAGAAAAAGAAAGTATAAAAAAAAATAAAATTTATAGTATAGTGTAGAAGAAAAACATTTTTTTTTTCAAGAATAGAAAAAAATTTAAATAAGTTTTAACCAGGGTTACAACAAATAAAACATAAGTTTTTTTAATGATGGTTACATAATTTTTGATCACCTCAAAGTAAACTTTAGTTGAATTTTTAAACATGCAAAATATGTGAAAAATACTTATTTTACACCAAGCTGCATTCTTTAAAAAATTATCCAGAAATTTCCTTTAAAAGAAAAGGTTTTAGCTATGGTGAGATATGTATAATACACGCTAATAATGCTGTAAACAGAAAATTTGCCACCATCTTTTAGTTTTATGAAAAAGGAGATCAAAATTCACTTATTTTTTTTTTCACTTGCTTCACACAGCCACAGACATACTGGTATTAAGAATGAGTTTTTCCCGCTTTTTTTTCCAATTTATTTTGTAAAGAAAAAAGTGCCTTCTCAAAGAAAGTCTTCTGTGCAAATTCCCGAGAAAATCACACCCTACAATTGATATTTTCATGATCCAACATATTGTCTCATATGCCACTTCCTGTTCTGTTTAGTCAATTGAACACTTTGTGTTCATATGACTAAAAAATTCATAGTCACGAGATTTTAAAATCAAACATTGATATTCGTATTCACGCAATTTTAAAACTCAATATTGAGGTTCGAATTCGTGTGATTTAAATATCCTACATTTAGATTCATTATCACACAATTTAAATACAATCTCAAATTGATATTTTTGATCCAATAGTCCGTGGGCCGAAGTCTGAAAAGTAGCTCTAAACTAATTTTCGTTCCGACATTTGAGGGGCAATTTTATTCTACCAAAATAGAACACAATCTTAGCTGAAAAACATAAATTCATAAAGTTCTCCAAAATCTGACTGGCCATTAATTGATAGTTATCAAAACAATGAGGAACTATTTTGTTTTCACGAATTCAGTATTTTGCCCAAGAATATCCGAAGAGAAGCGTAATTTGACGTCACTTGGAAATGAATGGACCAATCAGAACAAAAGCAGTTGTCTGCATCTCGATATACATGCATTTCCCGTTTGTTCACGTTGCTTTTGCGCTAAAACACTTAACAGTTTTTTATAAGTATGTACTTCAAAATTTTTACACAATTATAGTTACTTCAAGATCTTAAAATCTTTTCTTTTTCTTTTTTCATTTTAAATCATGATGTTTTGATAATTCAATATAAAAAGGTAAAACATAGACTATGACTATGACAGTTATAGTTGTAATGAAGGGTTATGATCCTGCATCTGCGATTATTTTTCAGGTTTTTTTATTATTTTTGTAAAAATACTTAAAACTTGAATTCTATAGAATATATAAATCTTTCCTCCACTCTGTGAAAATTTAAATTTGCATCAACTTTTTAAGAACTGCTACCCTACAGAAAATAATCTGATTTTCTTCAAAAATCTGGAGATATTTCTCCCTTATTTTTTAAGACGATACTTATTTTAGTACGCTTAAAAACCCTATCATACAAATGAATATTTTGAAATTCAGTTTGACATAAAAATAAAAAATTTCATTTGTGTAAAATTTACAATAAATTTGAAATGATTTTTTTTTAAATTTGTTGATTGGTACACTGTCTTTTACTGAAGCTTTAAAACTTTCTTTACTATATAAAAACCAGATATTTTACACACTGAACTATCTTGTTACATAATTTATTTGAACAATTTAACAAAGTTTGGTTTTTCATGATTTAAAATTTTAATGTTTTGGTACAGCATTAATTTTGAAAATAATAATATTGATTTAGAGAAAATATATTTAGTATGTAGAATTTATAGCTTTAATTGAAAAAAAAAAATGTTTTCAAGTGTTATTTCAAATAGTTTTTGCAAGTGTAGCAAAAGACAAATACAGAGTGTTCCAAAAAACCTTAGATAGGTATTGTTGAATATATTTTTATTTAGCAAGAGAATATAATTCCAGACATTAATATATGTGGAAATTTCATTATGGTTTGATATTCAATGATTTATTTACATTTAAGTGTAGAGACATTCTTTAACTATTTGTCGAAATAGTGCCAGTTGGAAAATTGATTAAACACATTTTTTAAACCAATATCTGAAGTTAAATGTTTAAATCATGTTTTGAATCTACACTATTGTTTTCATATTTAATTTTAAAAAAATATTCAATGATTAAATACAAAATTGTCGAATTTCTTGTTGACCCTACAGAGAAAACCTACATAAATTCCCTTAAATTTCATGATTAATTTTTAGTTTAGATTAGTTAACAGTTTTTTTTATAGCTTAAGAGTAGTATTTATTTAAGAGGAGTATTTTTTATAGCTTTTTTGTAAGAGCAAAAAAAAAAAAAAAAAAAAAAAAAAAAAAAAAAAAAAAAAACAACATACAAAGTTTTTTTTTCTTTTTTCCGAGTAAGCACATCTTGATACAAATTTTAAATTTATACGCCATTTAGAGTTTAAAAAGAAGCAATAATTAAGTAAAATTAAAATGCAAGCAATATAGGATGTGCGCTTGACTCTACAAAAATGTTTAATATCACAGATATTAGATAAATAAGCCATCAAAACAACCATCTTTTGAAACAATACTTACCATAGCACCTTTGTTAGTGAAACAAAAATAATATTTTTTTTAAAAACAATGGATCATTAACGTTAATATGTAGCTTTTTTAATCATTTTGGAACTAATATTTTATCTTCATAAGTTATGAAAACTTTTTAAAAAATTTTTTGTTAACATTTCATCGACATAACCACAATACTTTCATTTCTTTGGTGGGATCTACATATAAATATCCCCTTTAAATTTGTAACTCAGCAAATATTATTAAAATTAAAATAGGGCAAACAATTCCTTCTTATTTTTAAGCTAAGTATATATTTTTGTATCTTAAAATCGGCGACGAATTCTTGATTAGGTCAGAGAGGCAGTGCAATGGGACCGTCTGCACAATTCGACAACTCTAACAGTAAAGCGGGAAAATGAAGCGTTTTCAATATATAGTTGGCTCTAAAAAGAGACCTTTATTTAAATTTTTAAAAAAATTCAAAGGATTGAAATGAAATCGAGAAAATTAGCATCAATGCGACCAACGATTTGCTTACAAACATTGCTGTAAGCGACTGTGAGGAGACAATGCGTGATTGGTTAGCTTGGCGGAGGAAAAAATAATTCGACGATTTCACTGGATGAGAGTACGAAAGCATACAGAAAAAGAGTGTGTCATAAAATCGATTGTTATTAAATTATGACCAAATAATATTTGGAGAACTTTATAAAATTAAAAATACTAAAACATTCTGAATCATTTTGTCAAAAGAAAAAATTGCCCCCAAAATATCGGAACGAACTTGAACGATAAATGAGTTCGGCCCACGGACTACAATGAACAACACTGTGAAGAAATGCTTATTACATACACTTTTTCTTGCTTAAATTTTTGATATCTTAAAGGAGTTTCTGAACATAACAATTTGAATTTTTATTTTTAGCTCCTTTTTTTTTCCTTCTTAAACCAGAGATATTTAAAAATGCTTACCAAAATGAGGAAATGATGGAAACTAGTTACAGAGTTGTTCTCAGAAAATTTTTTTAATTAAGATTTTATGTTCAGAGAAAAATTTTCATTTCATTTAATTTAAGTCTAGCTTATGGTGAAAGTAAAGAAAAAGTTTAGTAGTAAAACCATATTACCACAGCACATTGTAAATCATATTTATTGAAACAAAACACATTGTATGTAGAGAAAAAAAAACATAAGAGCACTGACACAATAATAATACCCGATATAACGATTTGTTTTTTGTGTGCAACTTGTAATACCTGCCTTATCACGCTATAATTAAATTACTTTAATTTTTTTCATAATTTTTGAGTTATTATTGAATTTTATACTCTTATAAAGGGAAGCCTACACTGTCATAAAATAGTATCACATAAAGCTGTGAAACATATGAATAAAAAAAATACAAGATAATCAGTATAAATTAAGATGGATTTTCTTTTCAAACAATAAATTTAAATATAGCGATTGCTTACAAGCTATAATTAATTACCTCATGATTTTCACTTGTTAATAAAGAGCTAAGAATCATCAAAACAACCATGGCAGTTTCCTCATAAAAAGGAGCATCAGTTCTGTAGTTACAAATGCTTTCCAACAATGTCTGGAAATGCAATATAAATAAAATTAATAATTTTAAACGAAAGTGCTCTGTATGAAAGCTTTAAAGAGATAGAGAAATCACCATTAGCAAATCCATCACTTCAGAAATATTAGAAATCAAAGCTTCACCGATATCAGCATTCCATTCCGACAATTCCTGCAGCAGAGCACTGAATGCCAGGCGAACTCTGAGATTGCATGCATTGAATGGCATTTCCTTTACCTCTAAGTGGAAACTGCAATATTCCTGGGGGGATAAATATTTAAATTTATAATAATTATTTATCAAATGTAGGCTTGGGTTTAAATCCCACTTCTGACAGTCTTTTAAAAAAAAATTTTTTAGCTGTGATAGCACAGAGGACTAAGTGCTCGCATCCCAATGAGATAACTTGGGTCAGAATAAATTATGCACCCCGCTTGCACCGACCACAGTGCTCACGTAAAGCATAATCAGTGGTAGACTGATCATGGGTTAGAGTTCCTTTGTCATCAGGCTAGACATGGGAGGTTTTCCTCTCCATGCAACTCAAATGCATGTTAGTTCGTTCAAAAAGTCCTCCACGACAGCAAATTTCTTCCAGTACTTGGTCCATTCGATACTGGTCAAGGGTTAATTTAAGACCGGGATAGCCCGGTTGGTAGGGCACTGGGCCCATGTCGAAGCAGTGTTGGATTACCCATTAGGCCATGGCCTGGGGCCCCCTTAAAAAAAATTTTTTTTGAAAATAAATTTTAACAAATTAAGAAAAACAATGATCTTTTAATAAAAAAACAATTTAAAATATATATTAATAAAATACGATAATTTTTTTACATAATTATTACACAATTTTTTTTTACATATTTATTTCTTATTTTTTAGTTCTAATTTAACAAAATAAAATTTAATTTATTATTATTTATTTTAATTTTAAATATGCTTTCTTAAATGAAAAGATAGATAAATACTTTTATATTTGAATAAATAAAAAATATATGAGAAAAAAATTAAATCTAAGGGCCCCAAAAATTTGAATAGCCTAGAGCCCCGCCCCGCGTGTGCTTAATCCGCCCCTGTGTGGAAGAGATCGTGGGTTCGATCCCCACTGGCCAAAGACTCCCCGTGTAGTAAATGGTGACTGATGAACGTTAAATTTGTTGGGATACAAATTCCTCCATGTTCCCATAACAAATCAATACCCACTTGTCTTCTGGATTGGGATCAAATTTACAAGGATACGGAGTTGAACACTGGTAGTCGTAAGCCCAAAAAAATGGGTTGGCAGTTCAACGGCGGTTATAAAATAAAATACTTGATACAGGAATTTCCCAGTCTTATGGATTGAGTTCAAACTTATGAGGCTAGGGACTCATAACTGAAAAATTCATTGGCTGTTCAATGACGGTTATAAAATAAAATTCATATTCAGGGTTCAAAATTATGATCTTACAAAGTTAAACATTAAGAGTTGTTAGTAATTTACAAACAAGTGCTAAAATAATATATAATTCTTCACTTAATAAAAGCTCATTTACATGTTTCAGACTTTTTCTTTTTGTAAACTTTCAAAGCAGAAATTATTTACAGCTCTACCTAGACATCATGCTTTAACTAACAGCAAGTGGAAAATTATGCTCTTTGTGTGGTGCAAACTATTATTTATTTATATTTTTTACAATACCTTTTTGTTACACCATTTATTTAAAAATAACATGCTACAACTTCTACGTTGCCAGATCGACAGATATGAATTAATGAGATTTATTAAGTGGCAGGCACTATCTATGTATAAATTAGGAACTTAAACTGCATCAAATAAATGTAATTCATGCATGTGATTGACAATTTTAAAAAAACTTACTTTCATTATTAGAAGTATGAATGAACTATTTAATTCTTTGTTATGCAATTCACTAATAAGATCCAAAAGAGCATGATAACAAGCAATTTCTTCTGTAATACTATAAAATAAAATAAAATATCATTTGGCACAAATGCTAACTTAAAAAACAATTACAGTCGAACCTCGCTAACTCGAACCTCGATTTCACGAATTTTTCGATATCTCGAAGAGAAAAGAAAATTCCCTTCAAATTTCCTATACACTCAATGTTAAAAAAAACTTGATTTCACGAATTTTTTTTTCTATTCCCTCGATAACTTGAATTTTTTTTTCCATAAATAGTGTAGATTTTTTTTCTGAAAATAAAAAAAAATCAAATATTTTAAGAATAGAAGACCAATTCTCATAATGATAAACTTCTTTTAAAAAATGGACATAAAAACGGCAGTAACACATTGAAAGCACTTCTCTTAACCCCCCAAGTAGAAATTCTTGTTTTATTGTCTCCTTATCTCTTTTCAGTCAGTTGTCATTGCAATGCAATGATCGTCTATGCTCTCTTTGTCCTTTTATTCTGCAAGGTTATTTCATGGGGGGTGGTCTTAAGAAAACCGGAAATGACAGCATGAACAAGAATCAAAAGGGTGGGTGGCTTCCAAGAACACTGTAAAATTTCTTATCATTGTAACAAGGGGTGAAAGATACGTGTGAATGCATGCCTGTTTTGTTCGACCAAGCGATCTCCTAAAAAGTTTCCTTTCTTGGTTATTAGAAAATTAGAGCACTTAGAGTTTGGATCTTTGGCCAGTCATTTGTTTAAAATGGCTAGCAAACGAAAATTAAGCACGCTTTCCATAGAAATAAAGAAGAAAATCATTGACGAAGTTGAAAAAAATTTTAAAAAGAAAAAGGAAATTGCACAGGAATTTGGGATTCCAAGGAGTACGCTCTCGACAATTTAAAAAAATAAAGCAGTTATCTTAGAAAAGTTCGAGGATGGCCTAGGCAAGCGAAAGAAGTTAAAAAACTGTGAATTTCCCGATATGGAGAAGGGTCTTATGATGTGGATTACACAATGTAGAAGTCAAAACATCCCTCTAGATGGACTTGTAATCAAAGAAAAAACTTAATCTTTTGCAAGAGAATTAGGCCACTTAAATTTCAAAGGAAGTAATGGCTGGTTTAAAAATTTTAAAAAACGTAACAACATTACATTTTTGAAAATGTGTGGTGAAAGTGCTTGCGTAGAAGAAGTTTGTAAAGAATTTAGGAAGAAAATATGCTTGATCGTGAAGGATTACGACGAAAAAGACGTGTTCAATGCGGATGAAACCGGACTTCTTTTTAAATGCACTCCAGACAAAACTATGCATGTAAAGGGTGAAACATGTCATGGGGGCAAAAGAAGTAAAGAGCGTTTAACTTTATTGTTTTGTGCAAATATGAATGGAACAGAAAAGTGAAAACCGTTGATGATAGGAAAATCGAAAAAACCAAGATGTTCCAGCGGTATAAAATCATTTCCTTTAGAATATGAAGCTAATCGAAAAGCTTGGATGACATCAAACCTTTTTGAAAGCTGGCTTAAAAATTTAAATAAGAAAATGAAAACGGAAAATTGTGCTTTTCATCGATAACTGTACGGGGCACAATACCATACCTAAAATGGAAAACGTAAAAATTGAATTTCTCCCCCAAGCACTACCTCAAAACTTCAACCACTTGATCAGGGCATCATCCGAAGTTTTAAAGTAAAGTTTCGTCATCAAATGGTTAAAAAAATGTTGTCCGAAATAGAAGATGGGGTTTCACCATCCGATGTTAGTGTTCTACAAGCTATGCGAATGGCTGACAAGGCATGGAATGATGTGCCTTCCTCTACGATAATGAATGGCTTCAAGAAGGCTGGATTCATTAAAGATCACGGAAGTAGTCAAACAATCAATATCGTTAATTCTGCTGAAAACTACACCGAAAATGATTGGGGCAGATTGACCAAACTCATGAATCTTGTTGACATGGAATTTCATGACTTTGTAAACGTAGATGATGCAGTAACAGTGTGTGGTCTGTGGGATGACAATTTTGCCGCCCAATGTTACTAACAAACAAGCACTTTCTGCAGTGGAAACTGTAAGGAGATTTATTGAGAGGCAGCCGAATATGTCAGAGGAGACATTTAAAGCTATAGTGCACTTAGAAAGTGTTATAGACAAACTTTCTTACACATCTCTAAAGCAAACAACAATTGAATCTTTTTTTAAATGAAAGTGTAAAAAGCGTTTTTAGAATAAATATGGAATAATAAATAAGGTATGTAAAGAGCATTTTTCTTTATTCTACCATCGATAACATGCGATTTTCGATAATTCGAATTTTCGGTATCTCGAATTTTTTCTCCTCTCCCTTCAAGTTCGAGATATCGAGGTTTGACTGTATAATAATATTTCATTCATTTAGTGCTATAATTTAATTAGTCAGATTTGAAAGCAGTGCTATTTAAGAAAAATATGTTAGAATTAATTTACAATGATTATTAACTAAGACAGTTTCCTTTTTATTTTTCTAATGAAGATGTTATTGTATTGAGACGAAATATACAATGTTAAAACAAATTTTCATTCCAAATTATTGATGCCCGATTTAAAAAAATAAAAGCTTCAACTAACAAATAAAAAAAAATTAAATAAATAAAATATTCAAACTAGTACTTCAATAAGCTGGAACTAGTATTCTATTTTATACATTATTGCACTATTATTTATAATACTATATTATACAATATTTTTTTATGCTATACTTTTATATATTTTCATTAAAGTACTATAATTTTAAATAAGCAGATGACAACACAAACGGGCCTTGGGGAAGAGAAATAAATTTTACAGTTAAATCAGAAAGAATGCTTAATATGTTAGGAGCTTGCATTGTAGGAGAAACCACCTTTTTTCTTAAGTTGATGTTTTTCAAATAATAATCAAACATTTAAAATGACTAAAAATTACTATTAACACTCCTATTACTAAAAATAAACTGATAATAAATAGAACAAAAAATTATCGAATCATAATAAAACAATAACAATACTTGTAATACTTACTCCGCTTTCTTCTTTTTTTGTACCGCCATAATACCTCCCTCTTCTCCATTGGCAAAACCCACGGTAGTTTGATGCACATCAAGATGTTGACAGTTGGGTATGGTCACAACATACAATAAGCCAAGAGCTTCTTCATTTGAAGCAGAACTTAAAATTTCAATAAGGATTTCCTTCACTTTTGACCTTCAATGAAAGAAGAAAGCGTTCACTATGTTAAACTATGTGTAGAAAAAAAAGTTGATTAAAACAGACATGCAACATTTGCTTTTCCAGGGTACTACTTTGTGCAACATTTAACTTCTCAAATATATTTACATATTAAACTATAATAAAAATTACAAATATGTTAAATAAAATTTAAAATAAAAGAGAATTTTATAGGCATTTTCATTAACATAATCTTAATTTACACGAATATGATTCTTTAGTTAGTTGAGCTATTTTTACTTCAATATAGTGAAACAAGGATTTGATGTTTTCTTGTCTGCATACAAAAAGGCTTTGTGTATGTATTTTGTCTTTAAACGAAAATAAGCAGCATTTCAGTAATTTACTTTTCTCCGAACTGGTAAATAACAAACATTTTCTTTTCAGTTTTGCTAGCCGAAACAAGGAATTAATGAAGAGAAGCGACTTTAATTTTTGTAGGTTTAACCTTATTAATATTAAAATTTAATTAAGAAGCTCCACTCCTTTATATTTTCTAATTGAAAATAAAACTTTAAAATTTTTGCTTTATTAAATCTGAGGGTATATTTAGACTGGTAATGTCATGCAGTACTGAGAAAAAAACATATAACTTATTCTTAAAAAATATTCTGTTAGAAAATTAGCTACTTTCAAATGTAACTTAGGAATCGTAATCAAAACCCAGGGTCACATCAAACAGTAGACATTGCAATAAGTGAAAAATTTTCTGCACCATTAGTCTTATAAAAATAAATAGGCACAGGCAGATAAAACCGTAGGTTAAGTAAAAAAATATATATATATATGTTTACTTACTTCAGGAAAGAAGTACCTTTGACAAGAAAAAAGTACAATGTACTTAAGCAATGAAACAGTGGAAAAAGAACTTTTATACAACTTCTTCTTAACGGCAATGTACAGGAAATAAAAATCTATAAATTAGAGACACAAAGAATTAATATGTGAACAAAAAATAAAGTCCAAAGTTAGTACACAGTACAGAGCCTCTTATTCGGAAATCAGAAAACTGGAACGAAATTCGACAAATTTTCCCACCATTTTTTTTTTCCTCAAAAGATTTTAGGATTTTTCTTATTTTTTTAAATGTTCACCTTACCATCATTTTAGAAATAATCATTAGTGTATTACTTTATAGTTTTTTCTTCCTTTTAAAATTATTTCTAAATATTGTTCTTGTTTTAGTTGGGTTTGACAATAAAAAAACAGGTTTTTGTAGCGATTCAGAAAACAGGAAAAATCAGTTATCCGGAATGGCGATGGTCCGGATAATCGGTTCCCTACTGTATTAAGTAGTTTTGTTAGAAAAACAAATATTTTTGTAAGATATCAAGTACAAATATATACATGATCAGCAATGCATTTGCATTTAATTTATCACATTTACGAGACTTACCATCGAACGTCACTAATCAATTACTATTAAAAAGATTTGATTATGTTTAAAACAGTACAATAACAGAGATGCCAACTTGCTCCGGACAAAGAATAAATATTTTCAAGTAGTAGTTTATTAATTGTGATTCTTAGTTTAATAAATTCAATATATTAGGTTTTTATCAACCACTATTTATAAATAATTCGAAGGCTTATATAATCCGCCACTTTGGTATAGTTAAATATTTGCAAATTTTAGTTAGTAGTTATTAGTTAGCCATTTAGTTAGTTTACCGTTTTTTAAGTTATTTTGGCTTGTCCGGAGCAGTTGGCATCTCTGCAATAACTTCAAAACGCTTTATTATCCCATTTAGGATTTTTAAAAAAAACTAAAGTGGCTATACCATACCCTCCAACTTTGCCCACCTAGCCATCAGTAGCACTCGCGCAACACACATTTACGGTATCCCGCAATATTTGCTATGCTCATATTGATACTTAATTATATTTACTTATAATTTCAAAAAAAGGTTGATAAATATAAGAAAATAGAGTTTGAAACAAGCGTAAAATGTTATTTCACATTGAGAAATTTAAAAAAAAATTAAAATGCTATAGACTTTTAAAAAATCATGTTATTCAGATACAATTTTAATTCACATACAGTAAGGTGCACATTTCTAAGGATATAAAATTATTAAATTGCAAATGAAAGTAAAAGTTTTATTGTACATTTTCACAAATTTCAAAGAAAAATAATATAACATCTCAGTAAAATGCAAAAAGTGAACTCTCCACAACTTTTTCTCTAGGTACATTAATTCAATTGTTACCAAAATTATTTTTACTTATTTTATTTAGGAAGGTCAGATTCTAAGATGTTTCCAGTTAAATATTTTTTACACCAAGTTTTAAAGCAATCATATTAAGAAAACAATTTAATACCAATTTATTGAAAGAAAAATGGATTATATAAATGAGTTTCTTCCTAATAAAGCTATCTGAATTAGAAAACAATATTTAAAAACTTATATCATCTAAAGCTTACACATTAAATTTTATTCCTTAAGAGGAATGAATTTGTATAGACATTAACCAATAGCTAAATTTTTTCAAATCTTTGAATTATCTATTATAATTAAGGAGTAAAAGCATTAATTAAGAAATCTAATCTATAAGCAAATCTGATTTTAATTAAAAATACCCTTAATTACAGAAACATAGTATTTAAATCGCCCTATGCTTTTTTAGTGATGAATAACAAGCAATTTTTGCTCTTTTTAACTCATCCTCAGTAAATTTTGCATTATAACAAACTTCCATGCTTAATTTAGTGATTAGAATCGATTCTAATGTTTGGTACTAAGACTCGAGCGATTATCAGTTTGATTTTTAAGAATTATGCTAAAAATTCTCTCAGATCCAGCATTACTATGTGGAACTGCGAGAATTGAAAGCAATATTTTTGGCAAAGCCACATATCTCTTTATTCCATTGTTATCCTTTAACTGGCTAATTTTATGCCATGCCTCATCTACTCTGGTATGATTTAAAATTTCAGAAGGAAAATTGTCTGCCTGATAAATGGCAAATTCTAACTCAAATTGATCAATGTCAATACCACAATTAAACAAATCATAAAAATACTTAAGAGATGCAAAATTTGCATTCTGCCTCTTCAAAATGTTTACCACAGAAGCATGCTTAAGAAAATCGTCCTCTAAAGGAAACTTTTTGAGAATATATTCACATGCAGTGAAAAAAAACTTTCGCACTGCCAAAAAGAACTCAGTTATATCTTCTGGCGTCAGATCACTCAAAATAGATCCTATTATAAGAGACTCATCAGGTTTTTGATATTTATGTTTCTGAAATTTCACTTTTGCAGGGCAACATTTACCTTGGTGAATACAGGCAATATCGATGTAACAAAAACACAATATATCTTTGTTTTGTTTGATTTAAGTAACTTGTTTATTTTTTCTGCATTCTCTTTAACACCGGACTGTGAAAAAAAAATTAGCACTGCTCAACTAAGTCTCTTTAGAGAATTTTCTAAACTTAACCACCGAGTTGAAACATGTTTTAAAATCTTGTGAAGTTTTACATCACATTCTATCTGACAGTTTTTAAATTCATACTTTCTTTTACTACTCTTTTCAAGGTAGTAAAAAACTTTTATCAATAAATTCTCACTATCACTTTTATCACAATGATGCTGTAACTTTTTGAGCCGCTACATGAACAAAATGCATCCAATGAATTTTATATTTGGTTGCTTCTGTTTTATATAGCTCAAAACACCTTTATTACATCCAGCCATTGTGTTAGCATTATCAGAACTGAATGCTATGCAACTCTCCCACTTCAGTAGATATTTTTTAAACTCTCCATCAAGAAGTTGAAAAATTCCCTCACCAGTGTTGTTTGATTCAGATAAAGAAACCAGTGATGATACAATTTGTCCTTTTTCTTCATCATTAATTCAAAACTAAAGGATACAGCTTTTTATCTAATATGTCATTGCTTCCATCAGTTGAAAGAGAAAATAAGGATGTTCTGAGCTTACTTACAGTACTCTCTTATCCTCTCAGCAGTGGAAACAGTTATTGCCTGGGTCTTGGTATGTCCACACCCATACTCCTTTGCAAAGTCAGAATCAGGGAACCTTTTTCTAAATAAGGCGCCAGAATGATCGGAAGCAGATAGTGAAATATTGTGCTCGATTAAAAACTGTACGAACAATACTTCAGCTTTAATCACACCATTTTCTTCTAATTTTGAAGAATAAGAATTGTTAATAGGATGCTGATGCACCTGTGCTTTTGCAGTAGCACAATGTTTAGGACCAATCACGCGTCAGCGACAATCACCCAGTCCACCGTGGACAATCGAGAATTCCGAATTACAAATAGTGCATTTTGCAATGCCCCCGCTTCTTTTCCCGATACTAAACAAGGAAACTTCTTAGTATATTCCTCTCTAAACTTTTGATTATTCTTCCTCTTCTTTCGTAATCCATCGTCATTAGAAATCTCCCGATCCTGATTAGATCTTTTCAAATAACGATCCATCACAATAAAATTTAATAATACTTGATAAAATACACAACTTAAAAATTAACGCGATAAAATCTGGATGAAAAATAATCTAAAATTTCAAACAAAAACGTATCATTCTTTTAACACCAGAGCAAAAAAATTCAAAGTTGTTTTTAAAATTTTTTTATTGAAGTCACTTCACTTCACACGGTGTAAAACAAAAAACAAATGCAGTTTCTCAAAGAATAGCTGCATTCAAGCAGATGCGCCGCCAATAGGTAACCCTTCATAATCATGCGGTTTCTCCCGACCAAGACTATCCGCTCATGACGTCATTTTTGGCGATACGCAATCTGTGACGTCACCACGCTTGAAAGACGACAACAGCGGAAGCGGATAGATCGGACAGGCGCTTTCGTTTAATCCGTAGCATTTAACTATTCATCCGTAGTTCCGTAGTTAACCTCAAATTTCCGTATCAACTACGGAAATTCCGTAGCAGTTGGAGGGTATGCTATACTAACAAATTTTGCTATCAGCTCAATGAGAAATCCTAAAAATACTGTGACATCGAAATATTAGTATATCGTACTCTATATTCTAGTTAAAATAACAACTGTGATGACTTTTTAAATTATATAATGTTCACTCAAATTTTAAAAGAAAATAAATGTAATTAGCTATTAGAAATCATATGAATTATCAATACATGTAGAGTTGGCTCGAGTACAAAATTACTACGAAAAGCAAGGCGTCTGTTGATGAAAACATTTCCAAAGAAAAAAACTGCAATAACTATCTTACATCCTTCCTTCACCAGGAAAATATTTTGTGAAAATGTTTTATAGAAATAGTAAATGCACTTAGAAAAAATAAATGGAATCCTGATATTAAAATCCAAAAAGAATTTTTTTTTTTTAAATAAAAATAAAATATTTATCAAAATCTACATAATAGTACTGCTAATAATTATTTCAATTACCCATTATTATTATTTCATTATTTTTTTTAAAACATTCAAAATTTATTAGAATGATTTTTTTTTTTTTTTTTTGTAAAGGCTGATAAAATTTAGCTCTTAAAGATACCATGTTAATTCAAAGGCAATCTCATATTTAAAACAAAAACAGTTATCATTAGTTTTTTTTCCATCATAGAATTGAGAAATTTTTTTTATTCTACTTGCTAACAATAACTAGAATATCTCTACCAGGATAAATAACTAGTTACTTATTTTACTAGCTTAACAAATGAGTTTATAATTTTTTATGTCTGAATAAAAGAGAAAGAAAATCTAAACTAGTCATTAATTTAAGCTTATAGAAAAATTCTAAGCTTTTTGTTTAAATACTTTATTATTTAATACTTCATAAGTAATCAAAAAGATAAGAGCACTCTGTTATGACAAGTTATTAAATTACAATATGTATCAAAAATGCTCAATGAAATCCTTAAGCACTATATTAATCATTATGAAAAAAGGAAAGACTCAAATTATTTGATATAAATTGCTATTTAAATCTACAAAAACTGATTAGAAAAAGATATTTATAAACAGTATAAAAATTTCCGGAAGAAAAATTTAACTGTTTTTTAAGAAAATTCAACATTGTTTTAAATTTAATCTTAAGAATCACTATAACTATTCAATTCAATAAAGAAAAAAACTGGTACAAATAACGTCTAAAAACACCATCAACAAAATAAGTGTAAACCTAAGAGTTTCAGGAAAAACAAGCTTTTCCTTATGATAAGAAAACAATGAAAGAAAAATAGAACAGAATGAAATATTTGGAAAAACTTGGGCTTTGTAAAAAAAACAATTTGTGGTTTTTTCTTCTTATATTGATCCCAGTTCCATCTCCTTCCCAGTGATGCTAAAAATATTAAGTTTTTATAGCACATGATAAAAATAGCAACTACTTAAACATAAATTATTTACCTGATATAATTCTTCAATGCAAGTAGTTAATTCTTTTTCTTTTACAATAACTTTCGCTTTAGAATTATCTGAAATTAAAATATACATTTTTAAAAAAACACTGCAAATTAAAAAAATTTAAAAGTTATTGCCAATTGAATATTATGTAGCCTATATAAATTACCACAATGTCAAATAAGTCTTAGATTACACACACATATGGTCACAAATTTGGAAAAACACAGACAGATAATTTAAGATAGACTAAGTATAAGACTACTTCAAACTTGCGGCAAGCAATCTTATAGTTATAAATGGTTCTCTAACAATTGTTTTATCTGTGATGAAATTTATATGTAGGGCTGCAGGTCTGTCGCGGTGCAAATATCCGCGAAATTGTCCTCTTTTTTTCTAAAATCTGCAAATTTCGCAATATGTTTTGATTTGCGCGAAAATTGCTTAAAATTTGAATTTTTCTTAATTTTAAATTTATTATTTTTATTTAACAGAATTTTTTACTTTCCTGAAGCCTTAAATTGAACATGTAAAATTGATTAGATATTTAGGGGAGTATATCAATAGCAAAATGACAAGAAAATAGTTGAGAGATAAGAGATAATTACAATCTTGTCATGTAACATGGTCTTTCTACACTTAGGGAGAGTAATAGACTGATAGGATCCTGAATTCAGTAAGAGAACAAAAGAAATTGGAATCATAATAGAAGGAAAATGTTATAAATCAAATCTTTGACAGAAAAATTTTTATTTTATTTTTATTTATTTATTATTATTTCCAATAGCAGATCAAAAGACAACTGTAGTTAAAAAACAGACAATAACATGAGAAACAGAAGGAAAGATGAACAATACAAAAAAAAACAAAATTATAGTGAGTCTATAGATCGTTCATTTTGTGACGGGCTCTCCAATACTTCTCCCACAAGTGTCCCAAAATTGTAACACAGGCTATTTCACTGGGCAATAAAATTTCTACTGCCTTTCTACAAATCCAGGCAATTTTTCCTGAGAGGCTTCTTGTGATTTCTTAAATAGGGATCAGTTTCTTAAATGAGAGGGAGATGAGGCTTTTGTAACTAGTGTAGTTTGAATGTAGAATGTTTGAGTTTTCACAGCAATTACTTCTTACAAAGCAACGGTCAAGGAATTGCCCATTGATGAAGGAAAATTGATCGAGTTTTGGAAATCAAAGACCGAATGCTATCCAAAATTGTCAGTATCAAACAAACAGCGTGGAAGCAGAAAGATCATTTTCTAAGTATAAAAATGTATTAAGTCATGAAAGACAAAGCATAAATGAGAATAATTTGATAATGTACAATACTTTGTACCAAAATTATGTTAATTTAAATAAAAATATTCATATTGCTTGAAATTAAAACAAATATTTTTGTTGTGTATTTTTTTATTATTTGTGCAATTTCTGTCCTTTGCATCATCTATACAGGAAATTTATTTATGTTTAGAATTTGCATAATTTTCAAAATTTCCAGCGAATTTCGGGCCTTTTTTCCCGCGACAAACTTGCAGCCCTAGTTATATGTAGGCAAGAAATACGAAAACAAAATTTCTTTGAAGAAGTAGACATTTTTAGATGTAACATCATAAAATTCACTGTGATTTCACATTTTCAGCTTAATGGTAAGAAAAAGTTTATTCATTTGAAAAGTTATTTTGAAAAGCAGAATAAAAGTAAGAAGGAAAAAATGAAGAGGATTTAACGTCTTTAACAAATATTTTGCAAAGAAAGTTTTCCGAAATTTCAGGTTGAAAATTTAAATACAGTAAATGTAATTCTATACTCATCACATTTCAAACATTTTTTCTTGAACACAGAGGAAAGAAATTTTTGGTCACATGTTTTTATTTTTTTCATCAACATGGTAATTATTTTAATCATTATATATATATTTTTTTTTACTTCATCTCTGTTAAATTGTACAATTAGAAAGTTGTAACAATGAAAGACAACTACAATTCGAACATTTCTTACCATAATATTAATTAAATTCAACTGCATGTTTAAATAATATTCGAAAAATTCTAAAAGCTTAAAGAAATCTTTTCCCTATTTTTTTACCATATTTGAGAACACACATCCAAAGTGGATCCAGGATTTTCTTGAAAAAACAATTTTCTCCCAACATTCTGTCTCTTGCATAGAACTGTAGAATTATACAAGAGGCTATAAACTTTAACAATGAATCCATTTGTGACCCTTTAAGATGGAGTAGATGGAAAACCTATAAATAAATATAAATTGATTAAAAAGAAATACAAAGATTTATTTATTTTTAGAAATTTGTAAAAAAAATACTATAAAATAAAAGCTACATATAAAAAAAAACTTTAAATTCAAAATGCTAAAGTTCAATTAAGGATCAACTAACACTCAAATGACTTTAACCCTAATTGATAATATTTTTAAAATGTGGAAGCATTAAAAAATTTTAAGCTAGGATTTGAAAGTAGTGATAATCTAATTCCCTAGAATTCAAGACATTTTCTGAATCACGAGTAATATTTAAACATAAAAGATAATCATTGCAAAATGATATTTATTTTAGTTTGATATCTTTTTCAAGAGAAACAGGGGTGATTGTAAGCCCAACTCAAAAACCCTGAAAATTTCTTGAATAAAATTATTAATGACGCATTTCAAAAAATTAATGTCTTTATAATTTTAAATCATTGATATTTTCGCAACAAGAAATTCTAAATAACTTATATGCAGCATAATTTAAATTAATAAATATGTATAAATTGACTTTTATCTCTAGTCACATTTATTATTCTACCAGAAAAAATATTTACAAATGAAAGAGATGCCAAGTATAAATTCTAGTTATAATATTTTTAAATAAAATATACAAGAATTTTTACACATAAATGTGATCCAGGATTTCTTGAAACTTCTGGACCTTGGATTTCTGAAAATTTCCGAACCGCAGTTAGCCAAAAAACAATTTCCATAGCACAATCATCTCTGGAGAAAGCAATTGAATCATTGAGTTGGAAAACTGGTCATTTTCACCAAAACTAATTTCACAGGAATGACAAAAAACCAAATAGTTAAGTAGCCAGTTATATGCGGAGTTTTTTTTATCATTTGATATTAAAATATGACTGGTTACAAAATATTCTGCCGCAATAATGCTAAAATATCACTTAATTTTTTAATTGAAAAAATAATTAGAACTTAGAGACAACCGGTTTTTGTACAAAACCCTTAACTGAATACTATACAATTTTCAACAACCAAAAATATTTATGATTTGTAATTTTGAAATAAAATAAAGTCTTAAACTAAATATACATGGATATTCGTGTAGATTCAGAAACCTTCTTGTGGATTATGAGTATCTGGGCTGGGCTACATACAGATAATATTAGACTATATTATAATCTAATTTACTATAAAGAAGTTCTTACTTGCAATTTTCCTTTATACTCCTCTCAGGGAATGTATTTTCAGGTCTTTGTTATGAATTCTTAACTAAACTTAATTCTGAACTTTTAATTTTGCCATTTTTGTTTATTGTGGCTTATAGTTACTTTTATTCCTCTTTCTTTTCTTGCATATACCATTTAAGGAACTACCCACTGAATAACATTGTGTGGGAAAAAACACCAACAAAACAGCAAGCCTGATTTATTTATTATCATTTTTTTTTTTTTTTGTAAAATGTCAATAATCTCTAACCTTCTGTTATATGTCTATAACCTAATCAATCTTTATAAGTAACTACAAAATAATTTAGTTAGGCCCATAATAGATTACATATTCAAAACCAGCTAGAAAAAATATTCCATTAAAACCTATGTGTGTTTAGATATTACTGTGGTACACCTTTATCAGTTAGATAAATGGTAAAAAAATTTTCAAGTAGGAAATCATTAACTTCATATTTTTTTTTTTTTTTTTACTCTTACTGTCAACTTAATGCTTTGTTTTTACCGGTATATTTATCTTTTTAGTGAGAAGTAACACCTATCCTGATTAAATCATTTCCGTTTTACCATTCCTTCTATTTATCCAATTGATCATTGTTGCATTTATCCAACTGTTGCATATCAATGCAACACTAAAACACAGAGTTTTTTTTTTTAATACCCTTTGGTAATTTTTAATGAAATTTAATATTATTACAAAGAATTTCTCTTAAAGTTTAATAAAAAGAAAAATTTTAAATGAAGACAAAACTCAATGTTACACTTAATGCCTTTTGCTGAGCCGTCTAAATGGTAAGTGTGTTACTTTATTATGCATATTTTTTAATAGAGTGGCAACAATAAGAATATAGTTTGACAACAATAAAAGAACAATTTTAAATTGGGTCTGAAAGAAGTAGTTATTTAGAAAATAGTCTTCAAAATATGTAAGAAGATATCATTCAGTTTTTCTTAGTTGGCAATTTATAGAAGTTACCTATTTTCAGGACTTGAGATTCCGCACTTATCTTTGCAAGTAAAGTTGTTTTAGTAGTAAAAAAATGCAATAAAAAAAACAAAGAACAAGCAAATTAAAAAGGAAAAAAATATACTTAAGTTGTTTTCCAAAAATAAATTTTAGCATGGCTTTTCAATTTCAATTGGATTGGGTGAATGATCTGTGACAAGCGCCAAAAACAACATAAGGGCCATTCAAAGCTAAAGCTATTTTTATGTTTGGTATTTTGATTTAAAAATTTTTTGTTTACTGAATGCTGAGTTAGCGAATGAAAATTTATCTGACAATCAAACTTTACAGGAGACAAAGTCAACATAATAAATGAGATTATTAAAACACACAGTAATGTAATATCTACTAAAAAAATGTGCTAAAAAGTTTTTTTACTAGTTGTTTTTTGTTTGCATTCACATTAAATAAAATATGCATACATTTTATAAGTAATAGGCTTAAATATAAAAATAACTAAGAACAAAAAAATTTCTGTTTGTATGTTGCAACAGCATCTTTTCAATCAAATGAAAGAATTTACTTTAAATTATTATAAAATCACTTATATAGTTTCTAAGGTCCCATACTCAATAGAACCATAATTAAATTTTTTTCATATATATATATATATATATATATAGTATATATATATATACAGTGGAGCCCCGATTTTACGTTGTCCGTTTCGTACATTATCCCGCTTCTTACGTCATTTTCTGCTGATCCGTGAATTGCCTATACCGATAATGTTAAAAAATCCCAGATTTTGCGTTACCCTTTTTAGGAAAATCCCGCTTGATGCGTTTTTCTACAAACAGATCAAAATAATTTTTTTTATTCTACAATTCTCACACAAACTTTTTTCTAGTCTTTTGAATACCAAATGAGATTTTCAGTCGGTATTGTTTGAGTTTGAAAGCTATAGCATTTTTTCTCATTTTCGAAACCTCAGTCATCGTGTTCTTTTCTCGAAAGAAGATGTCGAAACGAAAATGCTTTTCTCTGGCGGAAAAGGCTGAAATCGCCGAAAAAGCTAAAGAATTGCATGGCACTAAAGTTGATCTTGCTAAATCTTTGGGTATTGATTATTCAACTTCGCAACAATTTTAAAGCAAGAAGATTCAGTAGAACTAAACGCTGAAAAACTCGAAAAATATGCCAAGAAGAGAAAAACCCTTAAAACATCTCTGTATGATGAGTTAGAAAAACTTTTAATAAACTGGTTCAAGGAAGCCAGAGCAGAAAACATTCTTATAAATGGATCCATCCTGAGAGAAGAGGCGCTTGAAATTGCTGAAAGGCTTAAACTCCAGGGTTTCAAATGGCTGGATCGATCGATTAAAAAAAAAAAAAAAAAAAAAAAGGAACAATTTATGCTTCAAATTTATCTGTGCCAATTCCGATAGTGTGGATATGACAACTGTGCAACAGTGGAAAGAAGAAACTCTGCCAAATTTATTAAAGGGCTATAATCCAAGTGACATATTTAATGCCGAAGAGACGGGATTGTTTTTCAACCTACTGCCAAACAAGACATTGACAATTAAAGGTGAAAATTGCCATGGAGGAAAGCTTTCAAAAGTGAACTTGACTGTTTTGCTCTGTGCAAATGCTGATGGAAGCCAAAATTTAACTCCTCTTGTGATCGGTAGAGCAGAGAAACCATGGCGTTTCAAAAATATCAAGAGTTTTCCTACAGATTACGCTTCAAACAAAAAAGCAGGGATTACGCAAGCATTATTTAAAAATTTTCTTCGAAAACTTTATAAGAAAATGCGTTTTCAAAAGCGCAGCATAATTTCATTCCTAGACCAATGCACTGCTCATTTAAACATTAAATTGAAAAACGTGCAAATAGAGTTTTATCCAGCTAACTGTACGAGCAAACTTCAACCACTGGATTTAGGAATTATCCGATCATTTAAAGAGAGTTACCGGAAGCAACTGGTTAGAAAATCTCTAATGTTTCTTGACTTTGGTGACTTTCAGGATGCTTCTAAGGCAAAAATTAATGTTCTTGAGGCTCTAAATTTGATATCTTCAGCTTGGGACAGTGTCGTCCGAAAGTGCATTATCAATGGATTCAATAAAGCAGGATTTTCAATATCGGAGGAGGAGGGCGCTGTTGTTTTGGAAGAAGAAGGTAACGTGTCTGAAGTTGAGGATCTTCCAGAAGTCAACGATGCATATATCGACTGTGACACAGATCTCATTACTCCAGAAATCCCTTCCATAAGTGATTAAATGCCCAATTCCGATGATAGTGAAAGATGAAATAACAGAAGACGTGCCAACAGCTGATCAAGTGATACAAAGCATAAAAACTCTAAAACAATTTTTACATGCAAATGTAAATCAAGAAGCAAATTTGCAAAAAATTTTTAGTATTGAACGAACTGTTGATGAAATTGTAGCTAAAAACAAAAAGCAAGTAAAGATAAACTCATTTTTTCCATTAATTTAAATGGTAGGTGTCAATTTTTAAACATATGCATAGATTTTTCTTAATCCCGATTTTTCGTTATTCTGCTTCGAGCGTTTTTTATCGCTTGTCCGACCGAAAACGTAAAATCGGGATTTCACTGTATATATATATATCAAAATGATGAAATTTTTTATCTAAAATTGTTAGGACTGACAAAATGGAATTTTTTTACACTGTCCTAAACACTAATGATATAACACAGTAATAAAATTAGTACCAATATAAAGTATGTCTGATGCAAACACAAATAGAAGAAAAATTATTCTGGTGCTTGGTAATACTTCAAGAAGGTAATAACCCCGTAAGGGGTTTAACATATTCTAAAAACTAAACAAGATAAATACAGACGTGCCAACCTAGCAAAATTAACATTTTGGAGTTTCCCTAACAAGAATTCAGGAGATGTAAAAAAAGGTGCATGGTATGCGACATTTGACACTTTTAAGGAGTTTTAAGTAAAAAATTTAGTAAATATAAGAATGCAAGAAATTTTACACACTAATAGAGCACAAATTGTGGGAAAATATTAAATGGAAATAAAATAATTAAACACAGATTCAATCCATTAGCTCATTTTTCCTTTACATTTCACAAACATAACACAAAACTATACGTATAACATAACTCTTTATTTAAAAAATAAATACCATTTCCTTCATAAAACATTATTCAAAAACTCTTGACACTGTAATAAAAATGCACAAAAACTTTTAAAAAATAAACAAATCGAAGAACTATTTTATTTTAAAAAACCAATTCAATACTAATGTCAGTACAGTAGAGAACCAATTATTCGGGATGCTTGGGACCATCGCTATCCTGGATGTCTGAATTTCCCGGCTTTCTGGTTCGACCAAAAAGTGTCGTTAATCGATGTTTTATCGAACCCGAATTACAAGGAAAAAGTGTAACACATTTTAAAGTAAGAGAAAAAAGAAAAGCACTCCTAAATTTAAAAAGGAAAAAAACGGTGGAAAAATAAAATTTAAAAGAATAAAAAAATTTTGCAAGTTCAGACAAGAAAAACAAGTTTAAAAAATTTAAAATTCTCATATTTATTTTTTAAAAATAGCTACAATTCCTAAATTAAGTAATAAACAAAACCAATGATTAAATAACGCAATATATTTCATACCTAATTATACGGGAGGGGGCGGTAAAATAAAAGGAAAACTTATTAATCTAAATAAAGACAACACTTGAAAATTATCGAACCAAAACGATAGTTAAAAAAGGCACCAGCATAAATATTAAAACCCGGAACTAAAAAAAAAAACTAATGATAAAATTTAGGAATAAAAATAATTTATTGAGTGACAAATTTATCGTGAAAAGGAAGAAAAAAAATCAAACGTAGTGGAATCAGAAAAACAAAACTGCAATCTGCCTCATAAAATAATCGTATGTTCAATTTAATAAACAATTATCTTTTTATTTTTTTTATAGAAACACTATTTTTAATTAAATCAGGTGTGATTCCACATCAAGAAAAACTTGCGAATGATATCGCATTTCCAAAGAATCAAAATTTATTCAAAAGAAAAAGATTTTATTTTTATTAATCGATGTCAAATAGATAAATATATTTTTCTCTTTCATCTTCTGTTCACCGATATGCATTTTCCCCACCCCCTTGTAAATCAAACAGAAAACGAAATCAGCATGCCACTCCTTTGAGTTTGATTGACGGCCTAAAGGAGAAAATAAAGCATTCGTCCCTTCCCTGCCTCCTCTCGATCTAAAGATCTTCAAGGTCACGGAAGAAATGATGCTTCTCTGGGTAAACGGGAAAAAAAATTCTCCCCTTCCTCACATTTTCCTCTACTCAACTTCAAGGATGAGTCCAATTTCCGCTTTTTTTTCATAATAGTTTTAGTTTAAAATGGCGGGAAAAATCGAGCAAAATTTCCCCCCGGATAAATGGTTCTCTACTGTATACATAAAAAATTTAACTAAGTTTTAAAAAAAAATATCTAAGGCAAATAAAATTACTCAAATTGTTAAATGCTTTTTTTCTTCAAAAAATATAAAAAATGAATGAAACTTCAAAGGGTTATTTTGACAACAAATTAAAAAAAAAAATTGAAATATGATAACCACCAGCTTTGAAATAAAAACATATTTTAAGAATTTGAACGGGATTAATCTTAGACTATGCTAACCTTCATCTTCAAAAGGTACCTCAAGATAGAATCAAGTTAACATGTCTTATATACTAGAGAATTGGTATTTAATATTCATAGTGGTAGTTATGCCACAAATTAAGAGTTGCAGATTAAGCTCTTCGCAATTAAGTCTTGCTAAAGTCATTGGTATATGATTTGTTAAAATTGGTTGCATACTTCGACTTAGACATCCTTAAAAAAAAAAAAATTTTTTTTTTAATATACGAAGACAAAACGAATAATGAATATCACGTTGCTAGTTTACAATTTTGTTGCCAACCGTTGAAAAATACTAAAAATTATAAAAAAACAGCAAGATACAATATCAATTCCAACAATCGAGAATACGAGCTTCCACTCCTGTACTGACGTCACTCGATATCGTCATGTGACGACATCGCATTCAACTCCACACGAAAGGAGAAGAAATCCGAGTGTAAGGGGGCGGGTGAAATAGGAGTGTTAAAGAGAGGGGAGGGAAATAAAGCACGTGCAGCTAAGCTTCAGGCAGAAAAACTGCATGTTGTTCGATAAGAGGGGATGGAATTCACGCGGAAGGAAAAACAAAACTTGCCGCAATCGCGGTAAAATTAGGTAATTTTGAGTTTGGCCGTCGATTGCAGTAAAATTTGGGAGTTTTTTGAATCAATTCCGGAGGACGGGAGAATAACACAAAGTTCGGGAGACTCCCGCAAAATGCGGGAGAGTTGGCACGTCTGTAAATATTTAGATTAATACAAAAATTTTAATGTCAACATCAATGTAAGAAACATTTTTATAATGAGTAGAAAATTACAAATAATATATACCTGTTTAGATAATCTTTGCATATAATTCTCAAGAGAGAGATGTCGAACACAGTTAAGAGTAATGAGATGAGCAACAGCTTCCATCTGCTTAGAATCAACTTTCCCACTATCCACATCACTATCTAATTTTATAAAAATATTTTTCAAAAAATTTAATAAATAAATAATATACTAGTCAATTTCATGAAAAAGTTCATTACAGGTACTTTAAAGCATCCATTTTATTGTTTGGTGCTGATTCTAAATCAGTACGGAAAATGCGAATATTCGAAATCTCAAAAAACTATTAATTGTTTTTGCATTTTTCCTAATGTTGCTTCAAAATAAATAAAGCCACAGATTGCAACAGAATTCTAAACAATAAAACAACACTGCAATAATAATTCACAACTTCCCTTATGTCAAAAATTTTCAACTACGAGTTAGCCTTAACATAGAAAATTAAGCTACCCAACATGCACTTTCTTTAACTGGAAATAAATCCAAAATTTCTAGAAAAAAAATGACATTTTTTAAAAATAATTTTTTTTCCTTTTCTTTTTTTTAAAAAATCAAAAATCAAGATCCTGTATTTTTGCAATTGACACACATGAAAATTACTTTCTGAGTTGTAAGAAAAAGTGGTGTTACAATCAAACATTTAAGATTAACATGATATTTTGTAGTAGGATTATGTTCAGGATTTTAAAGAATTAAAGCTTTACATTTTGTGAAAAGAATTTTTTTAAAACTTGATTTTTTTGTAACAAAATTGTTATTAATGATTCAAATCTTGTCCAAAATCTATAAATTAACTCTTTTTTTTTTCTAGATTGATCCTGATAACATAAGATTATGACAAAAATAATTGCAAAATGTAAAAGTAGATATATAACTAGTTAAAAAAAATAAGCCATTTTAAAATAAATTTAAAAGTAACTATTGACAAAAGAAATTTCATTTCTAATGTAGTAAATAAGAAATATAAATAATAAACATGATTTTTTTTTATTATAAATTATTTACTTCTAAACAATGCATTCATTTCAGATTTATAAATTGAATGTAAAGTCACAAAATGTTGCAAACACGGAAGTGACCTTTCTTTCAGAAAATCTACTTAAGTGATAAATAATGATGAAGATTAAAGGTGCACATAAAAACTTAAGAGCTTGAGAGTTTATGATGATTATGAATATATGTTTAGGTTATCAATTCACTGTGTAAATTTTAAATGTGCTATTTTACTATGTTTGTTGTTAATTTTCTGTTTTATTGGAGTCAAATATATTCCTTGCTTAAGTCACAAACTCTACAAATAGTATATTTTAAAGTAATATTTTGTGTTAAATAGCAAATATAAACAGATTCAAAAAATCAAATAAAATTAGAGATGATATTTTCATGTAAAACAAAATTACCAAAAGCTTTATCCAAAACAGCCTGCACTAATGAATTAATTCCTTGACTCTGTAGTATTAAATCTGTCAACATTTGGTTACATATTTTTCTCATCCAACCAGGGCATCTAGTCATTGCTATTTCTGAAATCTAAAAAATAAACATGAATCACTTAATGGGTCACAGTACACTGGCAACAATTTTTTTAAATAAAGGTATAATCATTCATTTTGTGGGTGCTTTACATGCTCATTTAACTTATAATCAATAATTTATCTTCAAAAAATAATTAAAGTGTTTAATTTTTTTTTAAAGTTAAAAAAAAAATTAAAATTTTTAAATCCCTAAGGCTTTTTTATTTTAACATATTTTCAAAAAAAAGGTTTTTTTCTTAGTGCTTACAATATTCATCTTAACAATTTTGTGCATTTATTTCTTGAAATAACAATTAGAATATTTTTTACAGGTTATTTTGTAAAAAAGTAGCAAAAAAACGTTAAAAATTCCTGTTAGGTATATATAACATGCTGTAAAAATTGTAAAATCTCATAAAATGTTTATTCCATGCACAGTTTAAATAAGTGTTTTATACTCTTAAGATAAAAAAGTTTACTTCAAAACATTATCTTAAACAGAAAAGATTCCTTAGGGTTTTAAATAAGATTAAAACACAAAATTATCTTCTATGAGAAAAAGCACTTTAAAGTCCGTCTGCTGAGCAAGTTTCTGTATTGGGGCAATCTAAAATCATTCGTAACTTTTTTAAAAGTGTAGATAGAGAGATGATTTTTTTTCCGTGCATTTGAAATGCACTGCATCTATTATAAGCAATAAATTTTTTTTTTGATGTTTTAGTCATTTTTTGGGTACCCTTAAGAAGCTCAAAACTAGAGGTAGTTATAACAATGTTGCTAGAAACATTATAATCAAAGTAATAGATTTTTCACAACATTAAACAGAGATGTCCTCCTGTTGGAATTTGTTGCCTAGTGGAAATTCTTATTTCGCTATAGTAACAAAAATAAAATTTTTCTTAGTAGTTCAGTTGTGTATTTAAAACACAAAATGAAACGAGTAATGGTAAATTATAGTTTGTCTAGGGTAAGAACTCCCCTGCCACAAAGTCTGAGGACGTCTGCTGCTACGGAAACAAGAATAAAGCATTTCAAGGAAGGGAGCTTCTCTTCCCTCAAGGGCTAGCACAATAGACAGAAGAAAAATATTCCCTTTCTCTCACCAACCAGACTCAAATCATGCCCTAAACAGTGAGCCCAAATCCCTAATTGAAATAAATAAACCTTATTACCACAGTCACTGCAGCGATGGTGACTAAGGGAGTTCTTACTTAGACAAACGATAAATTACCAGTAATATATTTAATTGTAGAACAGCTGAAAGAGTTAAAAGTGAACAACTAAAGATTGTATAGTCATGCATACTATTTTTGTTGCAAAATCTAACCCGCTGCGGCAGACAGCGGTATGCTTTCATTAACTTAATTGTATTGTAGTTTTATGATAACTCCCACCTTCAGGAACTCACCTAACTACAAACTAATCATTATTAAATCAATTTTAATATTTTTTAATAAAAAAACCTCGTAGACTATTTGTAGATAGCATATTATTCAAACATATTGAATCTGATTAAGACAAACTTATAAAATCAGATGCTTTTAAACAGGTAAATTAAATAAAACTACATTCCTTTATTCCACTTTTTTTTTTCAGAAGATCAATAGTACTTGCATGGCTATTCCACATCAAAGCATAAAATAAAAACTCGTATAAAATAGAATTACAGTCGAACCTATTTATCTCGAATCTCACGAGAAAGGAGAAAAATTTGAGATAGAGGTTTCAAGTTTTACAGGTACTTTAAAAATATTAAATTTAATTAAGAAAATCTATTAAAAGTGCTTTTAATAGAATTTAATAGAAAATATAATTATTATATTTAATTATATATAATTATAATTATTATATATTTCCTATGATTATTATATTTAATAGATATTAATAGAAAAATATAGGCATTTTTTAAAATTAATTATACCACATACTTGTATTTACATAACATTTTTTAACATACATTTAACATTGAAAATAATTTTTCGAAGATTTTTGACATATAACCTTGTTTGTTTCGATTACTCTTTCAAGGTTAGAAAGAGCACAAATCCCTCATTGCCAGCATTTTTTGGGGATTCAAGAATCGTTTATTAGAATTCTACAGCTTTTTCTATCTCTTTTCTATTCACTTTAGGTCCATCAATATGATCTTCAGCTTTTTCCCTCTTCATCTGATAGTCCATTGACATTATCTATGATTTACGTATCTGTCAATGTTCCGCATGTTGCCGGGCAGTTGTCCATTTGTAAAAAACTTCAAAATTAATGTTAACATTAGGTTCAGATTTTATTGCATTCCATTCTGGCAAATCTGGCACTGCATTTTCAGCATCAACATTTCTTCTTCTTTACTGATGCCTTCACCCTCTTGTACATCATCTTCGCAGCTATTGTCAAAACCAGCTTTTCAAAACCATTTTGGATAGTTTTTAGAGACACATTTCTCCAGGCAATACAGTAATTCTGATAGCATCTAACATCTTTATTTTTGGAAGAGAAATTTTTTCATTGATAGCATCTGCAAGTTTGCATACCAACTGTTTTCTATAGTTCACTTTAAAACTCCTAACTATCCTTTGATCTATTGGTTGCAATTTTGAGGTGAAATTGAATTTCTATTCTTAACTTTCTTATCTATGTTGAAAAGCTAACACCTGGTGGTCACTGCTCATTAACCCCTCACTTACTGCCAGAATCATTGTATTCTTTTCTAGTTAAGGAAGTGAAGAAACAACCCCAACCTGTTCATCCCTATTTCCTGTGGGTTCAGGAAGGTCGTCTCTGCCTGCAAGTTCTACTGAAAAGTTTTGACATTTGTGCTCAATTATTAGAAATTCGAGAAATTGAGGCTTTGACAAAAAATTTTAACATAAACGTGGAAAATACATTAATTTTTAGACATAAATGTATGGAATTTTAGAAATTTTGTGACAAAGAGGTTTTCAAGATAAAGAAGTCTGAGATAAAAGGGTTCAACTATATAAGATTTATAGATAAAAATACTTATCAAGAGTAATCATATTTTAATAAATAAATTTATTTAAATATGACTTCTCTTGAAGTGGAGCATCAAAAGAATCAACTATAGTACAAAAATGTGAAATGTATAAATAAATAAAGATATATTTCATACATCACTTCTCATAGGAATTCCTTGAAAAAGGATCAATTCCCATATCAACAAAGATGGGCTTATTAGATTGAGAAACTTCTCCAAGCGATGAGTAAAATGAACTCTGTGCAGGAGCATCAGTGTTATAACTTCACACTCTGTGTGATTTGAATTATCTGAAAATGTACAAAAAATATATATCAACAGACTCCTTTTAAAAAAATAAATAACCATGCATACTTTTTTTATCAGAATGAATAAATAAAACAAAATATTAATTTTAGGAAATAGTGTGTGAAGGATAAGTTTAGTTATCTTTTTATCACAAATAATATGATTAAATCAATTTAACACAGAAACTAAAACTTCATGTATTGATAATTATAAGGGAAAAGGGAATGTACATATTTATGGAAATTAGAAATAAAATAAATAATCTTAAACATATCATAAAATAATATAAATATTTAAAAAAGTGTTAAAAAAATTGTCAAAAAATACCTCTAATGGCAGCAAGCATTGATCTGAACTCAATTTTATCAGATGATGGAGATTTTACAGCAGTCATCTAAAATAGTAATAATCATGGGTATTAATTTTTAAGTAAGTAAATTAAATAAGAACTATTGCCATAACAATAAAGCATATTAAGTGTAGAATGACATTTTAAGTGTAAATTTGGAAAGAAAATTCCTAACTTCATTAATGTGTAAAGAATATATGTCATGCTTTCGTGCAGAGTTTAATTTTTTAACCATAAAATCTATTCAAATTCAATTTTATTCAATCAGATTTTTAATGCAGTTTATTTTAATATCCCTCTCGTGTAATGATGATTCAGTAATAATTTTTATTAAGCATTTATTAAGAAAAGAATAAAGAAATTAAAACTATTTGCAAATATACATGGACTTCTGGAGACAAATTTACAGATTCATTTTTTAAAGACGTGTGCAGCATATAGTTATTATTTCATGTCATTTGATCCAAAATATCCAGACTTCATTGTTAGGATCGATGCCGCAAGAAGAAATCATAAGACAATATATTAAAATCCGGCATGTAAATGGAATATCATTAACAACATACTGTATTAACTTTAATTTCAAAATTAACCCTTTGGGTTCACAACCATTAAATGTTACTTAAGAAGTTGACATGTAAGTTAACTAAGCTTTTGAACTGTATATACAAAACCAAATAAAAGAATTTTTTGCAGTTAAAGTGAACAAGAAAAATATGTTAGAATTTTTAGTCTGAAACTATTTACCTGATTTTTCTCTATCTTCTTTATTGGTGCATGACATAACTGTAGCAATGTAGCAAACAAATCAGTTCCATGATACCTAAATAAAATGCTCTGCATGGCATCACATTCTAAACAATCAAGCAAAGTCTCCAAGCATATAACCAGCTGCACATGTTTTTGGTAATATGTTGAATCAACAATGAAATTTTCAAAGATATTTGCATGCTGAAGCCTGCGACTCAAAGGAATGCCAATGCCTCGTAGGAGGTTGGGCAAAATCCCAAGTCCAACAATGAACTGGAAACATTTCTTTAAAACTTGTTGTTGGGAAATGCTGAGTAGCCCTCTAGGCATGAACATTTTACATCCTCCGTGGCTTTTGGACGAACAGGAATCGGCTTCTTCCTGCGAAAGGGCTTTTTGCAAAAGTCTCAACAGTACCAAACACATCTGCAAGAACGTGAGATGGTCGCAGCAGCATTTCTTTCCATAGCATGTTTGCACAAATTTTATCACAATTGCCTTTATCTCTGGATATATTTCTATTCTTTCTAAAGTTACATGAACTTTTCTTCTTAATTCAAGATAAATTGCATCTCTATCGCTGCATACTTTTATATTTGTTTCAATTTCTGTAATAAAAATTTCAGTTACAAAATTTTTAAAAAATAAAGAAAAACTAGTGTATTTCTGAGAACAAAACAAGAACTTTTAGAAGTGGGAAGATAGCTTATACACTAATTTGTGTGAAAAACACAAAAACTAGCAAATTTAGTTTTCATTTCAGAATGCTCGTAATACAAATACCTTCAGAATGCTCGTAGAAATAAATACCTTTTATTCAAAAATGTACATTTAATGGTTTATTTTCTTATAATTTTCAATTTAAAATATTTTTAAAAAAATGCTTTTTATCAGTTTATCTATTTTTGTTAGTTTGCTTTTTTTAAAAGAAAATTTATACAAAGAGGTTGCCTTTAAGCCTGTCGTTATTTATTTATTAAAAGCTTCAAATTTTTCTGTTATTTTGAGATTGAGAGAGAATTACTTTGCAGAATATACACATAAAATAGTGTAAGAGGGTAATTTAAAAATTTGATGATCAAATTCAGTTATTACAGAATATCACACATTTTGATACAGTTTAACAGTTGTGAGTGACTGCCCTGTCCAAACTCAAAGTGACCTTTTCTGTGACCCTGCTCTTTATTATTCATAGGGAGAACTCAAATAATTCAATATAAAATTTTTACTGTGTTTATTTAATCTTTTAATATGCAACAAATCCACCAACTTTTAATATCTATGCAATAAAAGATATTGAACTGTTAATACAATTTTACAGGGTGCACAAGAAAAATAGAATTCTTTTATTTATATAATTAATAATCAAGGGTCTATCTTTTTGGAGGGGTACCTATTTTGTGAAAATGTAGACATAATTTGTGGAAATTAAAAAAATCAAAACAAAAATTTGATAAAGTAAGAAAATATTTTCAAAAATTGTCACTTCAAATAAAAATCATTTACGACAGGTAAATTTCTGTTAATTTTTCCCCATATAAAAAAGATAATTTTGAAATTGTAAAATCCTGGGCTTAAAATTATTTCCAAATTTAAAATTCCATAAAAATCATTGTCCATAGTAAAATTTCAACTTGAATTTATTAAAAACATGCATTTAACAGTACTGACACTAAAAGTTATTTTTATTATGAGAACATTTCCAACTAGGTCATACAGAAAAAAGTTTAACTGATAAAAAAAAAAGTTATATAAAAAAATAAAGGTCTGTTAGAATAAATTAACAATATTTTTGAATGTTCCGAATAATGTTCGAATTTTGACTCCCTTTAAGGTTTACAGGGGGAGACCCACAATGTTTCTTTTTAAAAAACTGAGCTAAAAAAAAGCTCACTTTGATATGGTCTGAGCGACCGGTTAGGTTTACCATATTGCACTATCTGACCAAACATGTGCAGCCTTTTTGTAAAAGACATCTGGCAAAAAAGCTCCTCTTTTTCCGAGATTGCAACGAAAACAGGATTTGCATGAAAACTTGATTTATTAAAAGTATTTTGTGAAACTACCCTTTATCCAAAAGTTGAATTTGTAAAGGTACCACTAAACATTAGTAAATATACCCTGGACAGACCCCTGATAATACAATTATTATTACATCATAGAATTCTAATGTAATTATGTATGAAAGCTTCAAAGAGTTAAATCACACAATTTAGAGTATACAACAACAACAAAAAAACTCCTGTCACTTGAATGGTAAGTTACATGAAAAGAAAATCATACAAAAATAAAATCTGATCAATTGGAGCAGAACTGCATCCTTTGTTCAACAACAAAACTTTATAAATAATTTATGTTCTGCAGGTCTTCATCAAAAATTAAATTCATAGAAAGTGATTATGATTATCAGAGCAATAACAAGCATTCAAGAATAAAAAAAGCTCAAGTTGCAAATTTCATCATCATACATTCACCATATTGTAATTTTTTCAACATTTAAACATAGTACACAGATTATGACTATATATAGTATATGACTATATATAGTACATGACTATATATAGTGTATGACTACATATATAATATACAGTAAATGACTATTAATATATTAAAAGTTAAAAGAACCCTGGAACATGAGAAAATCTAGAGCTCCAGGAAAAACACAACTCTGGTTAGAATATTCATAATAAAATTTAAAAAAAAAAAAACTATTTACCTGAATTCGCCTCACATAATAAAGCATCTAAGCAATTGCATATCTTCTGAACAGTACTTTCACCATTCATCCTTTTTAAGCTAAAATATAAAAATCAATATTACAACATTGCCATATAAATATAATATAAAATGGTAACTTTTTCTGTAAAACAGTTTGTATAAAAACAAAGTATACAAACAATTATATTTAAATTAAGTCACAGACAAATTAATAGCATAGATAAGGAAACAATAAAATTTAAACTAATATAACATTAAAAACTCATATGAACATTGACAATAGTTTATTTAAAGTAAAACTCCCCTAGTCATACGTCTGGACCTGTGGTGGTGACTATGGTAATGAGGCACATCTATTTCAAGCAGGGGTATGGGGTCAATGTTTAGATTTTGATTCCTGTTAGTGACAGAAAGAGAAATTTTTTTCCTCTGTCTGTTGTATTAGTCCTAGAGGGAAGAAAAGCTACCCTCTCTGAAATGAACTATTCTTGTTTCATTAGCAAAAGACGGCCTCAGACTTGGCGGGGGAGTCCTTACCATAGACATGGGTCGCTAAACTTTTTTAATCATCGACCCCTATGTAATTTTTCGAAATCTCCATCGACCCCCTTAAAAGTAATTTTCTGTTAATCAAAATGAAACTCTATTAGATACAGTGTTTGTACATTTATTTTATGATTTTAAACATCTATTAAAGTAATAGTACATTGTGTAACAATGGTTTTAGGAAAAATATATTCATGTTGAAATTTAAATACCTTAATATTTATTAAATAATAAGTAAAGTAACTACAAATTTATTGCTTCTAAATCAAAGAGATGGGTGTGCCTGGTATTTTTTTACAAGGTTCGCCATAATGGGTCAAATCTTAAATCCTCTCGAAACTCCACATTTAATTTATTTCTGTACTTAGTTCAGATTCAATTTATGTGAAAAATAAAGACACACATCAGATAAAAATAATAATATTTTCAAAAATTTTGTAATTTTCGTAAAAAAATACTAAGTGTGCCATAGTTTTGTCGCGGGCTGTACTGATCCATATTACTAATGCTTACCTTCTTTTTTACATGTATTGATAATTAAAATTGATATCTAAACTAAACGCATGGTTTTATCGAAACAATAACTAATTATACAAAACTATAGAAGTTTTAATAATGACACTGCAAACATTCAACACTGTTCACAGTTTGCAAAGATAGCTGAAACTGTGTATGATATTTGCGTTTGTAACGTCAATGCTCGTCACACGTAACATTTGGACAAGCGCACATATGCATATGACTTATAAGCCAGAAGTGCAGAGTTCGTGCCACTGTGCGCTGGTACGTAAATACTTGTTTTGCCCTAATAAATATACATTTATTAATTTATGTTCTATAAAGAAACTGATATTAAGTCAATTATAAAAAAATTCACAAATTTTACATACTCATACTCAGGTATGTGTGATTTGCGTATTAAAAACTGTTATTTCTTTGAACCCCGCTTTTGTTAAATAGATTCCTGGGAATCTATATAGACTACTTTGGGGACCTCTGCCGTAGACTAACTATAGGTAGATATCAGGTCAGGTCTGGGTTGAGAATCAATGGTGAAGGAAAAAAATATCAATTTATTAAGAACTTTTAAGTGTTTTAAAATACATTTTACTTACAATAATTAAGTAATAATAAACATGATAAAGAATAAGTTAAGATAATTTTCATTAATTTTTGAATAAATTCTACTATTTCCTAATTTTTTTTAAGACAATAGCATTTCAAGCAGTTATTGCAATTAATTCCACATAGTTTTTTTAAATCTCATTGTATTACTACGAAATTATAATGTACCACAAGCTTTGCGACATTCATTTAAGTAATCACTTAATGTGCTCAATTACCAACTACTTCAGAGTAAATATACGTGGTTTAACGATTACTACGGTAGCTATTGCTACAGCTTTTCAAAATCTAAATGTTTTAATACTACATTAAAATGTACGACAAAATGCAATGTAGCAGCTATACCTAGAAAATATACAAAATTAAGAAAATATGTTCCATGTTTTAGATTAAACTTAAAATATTACATAATTTGTACTAATTTAGATTAAGGAAATATAATTTAAGGTTTAAATAACTAAAAACCTCACTTTCAGGTGATTTATAAATAACTCATCATAAGAAAACAAATTATACAATTTAACTCAAAATCTACATTTTTGTATAGAATATTATTTTATCACAAATGATGGGATATTTCTTTAGCAAAAATTTGTGATGATTTCTTGTAAAATTAAAAAAATAATAATAATAATTTGTTTTAATTATTCTTATGTCGTTTTTAATTGACCCGTGCAGTTATTTGCAGAAATATAAGGTTCTAATTTCAACTGTAAGTAAAAGAATAACAAAATTAGAATCATATTTTTCAATTCGATATATCTCTGAACTCCAAATTGGTTTTAATGTTTTATTATTTATATCTTGCTATTTTTATTGATTATTTTACGGTACATATATAGCTCTAAGCAACTATAACTCTCATCAAACAAATGGTTACTTAGGGCCTTTAATGATAATGCATATAAAAACTAATCGATTAGTTAAGAAATGAGGTTACATTTGACATCAATGTGCACCCTCAATAACAGCTTATAAAGAAAACATATTCTCACTTTAAAATGGTTAAGCAACTAATGAAAATTAATTTCAACTCATTCTAGGCAAACTGAAACTATGCCTTCTACACTTGTTATATTACCATTTAATTTCAAGTTGCTTATTTTAATTTGATGAAACAATGCTTTATATGCTTCTTCACAAGTTCAAAGATGATAGTTTATAGTAATTGAAAAAGCTAAGAGCTGAATTTTAAAGAAACGATAAAAACTCTCATGCTTTACACATTACACAACATGGGATCACAATGTCTAAAGCTTTGTTGATCAGTAATTTGATTTACTCTAAAAAAGAAAGGCTAAATAAGAAAAATTTAAATATTACTAATAAAATTTCACAGGCATACCAAGCAATAAAACTAAACTTCAGACATGTAGAAGATATAGCAGAATTTTGTAAACAAATATGACAGAATAACGAGGGACTCCGCAGATACAGTTAACCTAAAATTTCACTGAAGGATGTTCTTATGGATTTTCCTGGCTAAGCAACTAGTGAACAGCTGCAAGCATATGCGCTGTGAATTTTTAAAGGATTCATTCGCGCGAATTTAGTTTCAGCCATAGCGCATGTGCAAACTGCTTATGTAGGGGACATTCTCACTGTAGGTGATTTTTTCAACGCCCTTTCTTAATGGTTAGCATTAGGAGCGCCATCTGTAGTTTTTGTTAATCCATAAATATAATTTAATAAAACAATAACAGAATTGGAAAAATATATTTTTATTGAAATTAACAGCAACGTAGAAAATATCAAACAATATATTGATATAGTAAATACTTTTGTAGTAAAAATATTGGTTCGTTATTTATTTGTGTCCGACATTTTGATAATGTATTCGGCTTGGAGTAATAAGGGTTTATCAATTACATTTCCACGAAAAATAAACGCTCCTTTGCCTTCACTTTGATGTATTTTAAATAATTTAATTAGTTCTGTAGCCCATTCAATCTTTTCCTCCGATGGCGAGAAAGCCTTTTGTACTACAGGGACTTGCAAAGGGTGTATAACTTGTTTACCAGTAAATCCCATGTTAGCACCTTCTTCTGAATATTTTTTAAGACTATGTAAGTCTTTATAGTTTATATGAACCATATCAATTGCTTGAATTTTAAATGCTTTGGCATAAATCACAAACATTTGCCGTGAAGTTACCAGCTCACGGCTATCAAAACTGCGGTTAGCACCAATATCAGCACAAAAATCATCTGCTCCAAAGATCAAGCCTTCCAAACGAAAGAAACCTTCCTGAGATAGTTCCATGGCTTTTGCACAAAGAGCCCGCAAATTTAATAAGCTAATAGCACTTTCTACTAAAAATAATAAGTTCAGCATTTTGAATTCTTTTTTAGGTTGTAAATGTGATCTTAACACATCATTCAGCCACATTAATTGACTAGGATTATCAAGTTTAGGAACCACAAGTGTATCAGGAAGTTTGCTATTTTTTAAAATAGCAATCAAATCCTCCTCAGCTAATCCACTTTCAACTGAATTAATTCTAACTGCACAATCTGTTTTTCCAAAATTAAAAGTTTGTAGTATTTCGCAAATATTACGACGAGCATCAGTTTTCATATTTGCCGCAACCCCATCCTCACAATCGAGCACAGCGCAATCTACATTGATGCTATTAAGTTTTTCAATTTTTTTCTGATCATGACCAGGAACGTAAAGCATTGCTCTTCTGGGCCGAATAGAATCTCTAATCTTTAACTGTGAGTTCGCGTGAAAAGTTCGAACAAAAGGCGTATAAAATAGAATCTTACCTCCCACCGTGAGAGATTTCTTTATACCGAACAATTTTAAGCACAGCTGCATCATTTTGTTCACTGCACAACGCACACACATAAACAATTACGGGGAGTTATTTATTTATCAACAATACAGTAGACAATGTCCACATAACAAATATGGCGTTTATGACCCTGGTACACTGCCCATGCGCTAGTGATGGGTACCTCCTTTAGCTACGGGGTTACCTCATTGCGCGCAAGAGAACCGCACCCTCTGTCCGTCTAAGTTTTGGAATGTGTGTAACTACAAAGTAAAGGAAATTTTCCATCCAAACATTCATTTCTAGTAAATATAGAAACGCCGGTGAATGCACGATAATAATATTTCCAAAAATCGGTTGTGAAAAAAGTGTTCAACAACGGCAAGTGAATGCAATTGTTGCAATAAGACACTTTATGTTACACCGATTGGTTCAATAGCAGAGCCGCCAGGGTCAGATAACATACCAGATCTCTGGCGGATCAGCCGGTGTTACTTATAATTTCTTAGAAAAGTAGGTTCCTTATCATATCTTGCACCAGGTATGACTTATTTGTACCATGTGGACATATTTATTAATACTTATAGCAATCAAAGTTATTTATATCACTCTGCAATGATAGTTATAGAAGAGGCCTAGCTATGTGTAGCCTTAATCGATATGACCAACAATTAAATTTTTGATAATTAATGTTTTAATTCACTTATTACATCAAATATTCGAAGTGATTTTTGATTGAATTGTTACAGATCATTGCTTTCAGTTATTATAATTGCCATAAATGCAATATTTATGCTAATCTTGTTACATTTGACAACTAGGCTTACGTTATAACAATATACACATAGTGATTTGCATTCTTATGTTCTTTATTCGTTTATTTTGTAACTGTACTCTATTTAATATGCCGAAAGAATTGCTTAAACACCTTCATTCCATTGCGATTCTGAGAAAAATATGGTTAAATTAACTGAATTTTATATTGTCATTGAACAGGTGTAAACATATTAGATTTTTACCTTTGGGATTTATTTATTGTTTTATGATTGCTGCCAATATACTATATTACTCTCATACTATCGATTACGAGTAAATATATTGATTTAATTACATTGCATGAGATTTGATTAAATTTATACACTTGTGAATTAAATCTACTTTGTATACCATACAAGGACACAATCTGTTACTATAAATTTTGACTCAAATTTTGCTTTGTTTACATTTTATCTTCAATTATGTTTTATTCTTTATAATCATAATACACTAAATGATCAGAGTACACATTAAAAACTATCAATTGATTTTCATGTACAGATTCTATTTTAAAGTATTATATAATTTTATATTCACATTAATGTAAGGGTACACTTTAAACTTGTTTGTTTGAATATTGTCTTGGGCATAACAGGGCTGTATGATAACACCTTTAATCTTATTTTATAGATTACTTGAAATCTATTAAATAAGATTGCCAGTGATCTATAAAAAAAAGTTAATATTAATAAATAAATATGGAACTAATCAATAGACATGAAATAAGTAAATCTAAGAAATTCATTAAATAAGTAAATCTAAGAAATTCATTAAATGTAGTGTTTCTCATTAATCTTTTTTTTTCTAAAAAATTTGGTATTTAATTTCTAAAGCACTTTAAATTACAGTCAAATGTAAAATAGCATTCTGTATTGAAAGATTAATAATTTATTTCCAATAGATGTAGTCGTAATCTAATATTCTCAGCGATTCGGTGCATAGGTTTTAGCCTTATTTATTGATGATAATTTTGTTATTTGGACCTTATACAATTGAAATTTTAACTGTTTTATGTGGTTAATATATCTATTTGCAATAGGAAGTAATATTTATTTTAACTATCTACTCGCAGTTAATTAGTATAGTACACAAAATATTTTAAATGTGATAAGTTTTCATAGGTAAGTTCGTAACACCCCAAAGCTATAGTTGTTGAGTATTGTTCTATCAGTTAGAATTGCTTTTGTCGTGTAAACAGGCAGCTCATTTACTTAAAAATTTATAAATTATTTTTGAAGTTTACGATTGATAATAAATGTTAGTCATTAATGTTGTACTTAATATTAAGTTTTTTTTTGTATATTATAGCTTTAATCATAATTTAGATTAATTCTTCATTTAAATTAACATATTTTCCTGCATGTTAAGTGCGTCTGCATGAAATTCATTGTTTCATGTCAGGCTTCCAAAGGAAAGATTTAAATTTCTGATCTGCGGCAGAGAAATTGCCAACTTTTGGTGATTTCAATAGTCGCCTGTAAGAAACTAATAAAAATAAGCATCACAGAAAAGGACTCTAGCCACCCTAACAAATATCTGCAAGTTTTAATTCATTTGGCGTATTGAAAATTGTAGTTGGTGCGGCAGATCACAATACGGACTTTTTCCAAAATTCTGCAAATTTAAAAAAAAACCTGGGAGTTGGCTATGAGTTATTTATACCTTTCAAGTTGGTCCTTTTCTGTTATGTTTTTTTTTCCTCCCCGTTTATTGCTGGCCAGAAGTTGCTCAGACTTGGCGATTATTCTGCCGCAGATAACGATACAGATAGCTCCCATAGTTGCTCTCTTGAGTATAAGTTAGTTTCTCATGTGCAAATTTACTGTTTTCTATAAAACTTGCTACAAATTTGATAAATGATTGTACTGACCTCTTAGTCTCTGTATTTTGGTCTCTTTGTATTTTTAATTGGTTGTTAAGTTATTTTGCTAGATCCTGCAGAAGTTTGAGACTGCTTGGCATCATGCTTGTGTATAAAACATATCTGAATGTGCCTGCAACTTTCAAAAAAACATTGTACAAAATTAAAATTTTAGTAAGATGTCTATCTTTACTTTCACCGGCTAATAGTGATATTTTTGCTGCAAATGAGCAACTGTGCACTAGCGGGGGTCTGCCCAGGCCAAATTTACTACTGTTTAGCGATACCTTCACAAATACCTTTAGGAAAAACGGTAGTTTCATGAAATACTTTTTCTTAAAATTTTTTTTTTTTTAACCCGTAAGAAAGGGTAAATCCATATTTTTACTATATTATTATTTGTTGACTTTTTATTATGATTTTTAATTTTCCCAAATTATGTCTAAAATTTCACAAAATAGGTACCCCTAAGAAAAACCTAGACAGTCCCCTGACTAGAAACTATGAAAACATATAAAAGAGGATAACTTGTAGTCAACCCCAAGTAAATTGCTACACTTTTTTTTTTTTTGCAAGAAGTTCCAATTTTGTCACACAAAAAACTATTTAATCCTAATATTTGAAAATTTATAAATATTAAACGTCAATAACAACATTCAAAGCTTTAAAATATCTGCAAATAATTACGATGAATAATTTATCACTATTTGTTATAAACAGAACATTTCACAACCAAATGTTTGTATTTTTAGTTATGCTATTTGTTGTATATCTGAAGTCAAATATTGTAGAATTTGCCTTTGGCAATCACCGTACAATTGCATGGGGTAGTCTAATAAAAAGACTATAGTCTAAACAGAGATTATAGAAAGGGACTAACTTAGAGTCTTAATTCTTGGCTACTCCTAGGACAAGCCGTTATTTATTACAATTTTATGCTAAAACCACGTGGTAGTAGACAGTTAACAATTATAGTTTTTAGGTATCTAATTTTTTTTTCTTCTATTACATTATATAGACAGTTTTCTTTTATTGTAGGTCCTTTAAGCAGTAAAAAATGAATGAACTCGACAGTCTTCGTCAAGAGGCAGAGACCCTCAAAAATACTATTAGAGTAAGTACACTTGCTAGATGTTTTTTTAAAAAGGATTCTAATTTCTTACTTGCATTTATAGCCAGTCAATCGACCCTGACCATGAAAGATTATCCAATACTTCCATTATCTTTTAAATGTAATTAAATATTTATTCTGCTTCTTAAATGATAGGAGTTAATTGGATGTTCAATTAAAGTGGAAAATATAAATTTTATTTTAAAAGCAATTAATATTTTAATAAAGTTAAAATTTGAGCATAAGATCTGTTGACTATTTTGTTTTTTAAATTTCAAATAAAAAACAGGGTGTCTACCCGTCTGGAAAACCTGGAAAAGTCAGGGAAAATTTTTGTTCAGGGAAATTTAAATTTTTCTTAGAAAAACCTGGAAATTTTTTAAACTTTTTATATAAAGAGATGGAGAAAAAAAAATTCCTTGAATGAGATTTGTATGAAAATGAAATTTCTTTTCATTTTTTTAAGTGGTAAAAGAAACCACTTTTCTTTAAGCAGTTCTCCATCCCTTCCTCCCTTTTGTTCACAACTATGAATTCCAGTCTCCCTTGCGGGTTGGACTTACTTCCAACTTCAGTTGTTTATCCCCTTTGTCCCTCCCTCAGGCAGTTATAAGCAATGGTGGGTGTGTCAATTGTAGATGTGTCAAGCAGTTTTATAATAGCAGTGGGTTCTTCAATTGACAATGAAAAGCTGCTTAGTTCGTACTTACCTATAAAAGATGAACTATTTTAAATATGGGTAAACTGGTTTTTAGGTTGTATTGCTAAATTTTACTGCTTAGGTGGTTATTTGATTTGTAGAAATTTTTTTAATCTTTTTTGTAAAAATTTGTTTTTTGTCTGAAAAATGTCTTCAAGTAAAACTGTATTTAATTCTAATTGGTGTGATGAGAAACTTAACCCTAACTGGTCAAAATGGCTGAAACCTCATGAAAAAAATCCATGTGCTGCTATATGTTCAGCATGTAACAAAACTATTTCTTTGAGCAATATGGGAAGACAAGCCATTATAAGTCACGAAAAAAGACCAAAGCATCAGAAAAATATTGGATTTAAAAATTCTTCAAATATGCTTATGCAGCAGTTTGTAAAAAAACCTGCAATTAGTTCTTCAGTGCATGGGAGTCCAGGATCAATGCCTTCAACCTATTCTTCAGTGCCTGTGAGTTCAGCATCAATGCCTTCGACCAGTTTTTCAGTGCCTGTAATAGCAGATTCAGTGCCTTCGACTAGTTCTTTAGTGCTTGTTAATAATACAGAGTCTGTGGAAATTCTTCTAAAGGTTCTAAAAAAATTATTGATAGGTACTTCCTCAATGACCAAGTAAGTAAAGCTGAAATAATATGGTGTCTTCGCACAGTGATGGCACATTCCTCTTATCGCTCAAATTCAGACTTGTCTGATATTTTTAAAATGATGTTTCCTGATAGTGACATTGCTCAGAAATTGAAGCTGAAAAAAGACATCATATACAATTTGTTTTGGATTGGCTCCTTTTTTTAGAGATGAATTAATCGCTATTCTTTCATCTTTAGATTTATAATCATGCGTTGTATGTTTTGATGAATCATTAAACAAAGTTGTCCAGAAAGGTCAAATGAACATACATGTCAGGTTTTGGCAGAAAAATATGAATACCGTTGTAACACGTTATTTGTCATCTGTTTTCCTAGGGCATTCGGATGCAGAATCTTTATTTAATGCTCTGAAAAGTTCTATGCCTGATCCTGTTATGAAGAAAATACTTCAACTCTCTATGGATGGCCCGAATGTGAATCTGAAGTTGCATTCATTAATGCAAAGTGATTTGCAGGAGCAATCTGGCTCTAAATCTCTTTTGAATATTGGTTCTTGTGGTCTTCATATTGTTCATGGTGCTTTCAAGACAGGACATAAATGTACATCCTGGGATTTAAATAAGTTTCTCTATGCTGTCTTTAACTTGTTTAAAGATTCACCTGCCAGGCATGCTGATTTTGTGCATTTTACAAAAAGTAATGTCTTCCCCCTGAAGTTTTGTTCTATTCGTTGGGTCGAAGGTTCAGCTGTGACACAGGGCTTTAGAGATTTTGCCACCATTAAGAGTCTTTATCCAAAAGGAAGAAGCTGTAAAGATAGAACCAAATACAAAGATTTATGACACAGTAAAATCAATGCTAAAATGTACTGAGCTGTTAGAGGCATAATTAGGCTTTTTTATTTCTGTGTCATCAGAAGTGTGTGGCTTTTTAATGAGGTTCCAGACTGATAAACCAATGGGACCTTTCTTGTATGGAGAAATGTACTTGATGCTTAGCAATTTAATGAGGAGATTTGTTAAAAAATCTGTTATAGAGCAGAATGATTCTGCAATAAAGTTGATGAAAGTAGATGTCACCCGAAAATGTAACCTTCTACCAATTACAGAGGTGGACATTAGATTTGCAGCCAGGCGTAGTCTTAAAGAAAGCAAAGCCACAGATACTGCTAAGTCTATTTTTAAGAAGGAGTGTCTCTTATTTTTACAAAAAATGACTCTAAAATTGATGGAAAGAAATCCGCTGCATTTCAAGCTTGTGAGAGGTGTAAGTGGTCTGTCCCCAACAATTATATCTGTTTCAAATTCATCCTGCATTCAAAAGATAGAAATGGCTTTAGATTGTTTCGTTGATTGCAATCAAATGTCAGCAATCACTGCTGATAAAGTAAAATCAGAATTTTTGAAGTTTATTGAAGACTATCACGTTAAAAAATAAATGTCGGAATTTAAGCGTGAGAGTGGAAGATTAGATATCTTCTATTCTTCATTGATGGCTGAAAGCACAAACTATCAAAACTTGTTCGTATTCATTAAAAATATTTTAATTATGTCTCATGGAAATACTGCTGTGGAAAGTGGTTTCAGTATTAATAAAGCTTTGCTTATTGGGAACATGCAAGAAAAGTCAGTAGTTGCTTTAAGAACTGTATACGATGGTATTAGTAATGCTAGAGGTTTATTTAAGATACATGTAACTAAAAAGATGATACTTGCAGCAAGAAATGCTCATAGTTGCTATCATGAAGAGCTAAAAGCAAAAAAAAAACTTATGGAGAAAAAATCAGAAGAACTAGCAACTAAGAAAAAAAGGACTGCTGAGGAAATAAAAGAACTTAAAGTGAAGAAAACAAAAATCCAGCAAGAAGCAGAGAGACAGTTAGCTGAACTTGATGGCATGATAAAGGATCTTAATCATTAATTTTATTTTTATTGTGATTTTTAACAAATTCAGATTTTGTCTTTGTTTATAAAAGTAGATGTAGTTAAGGGGCAAATTAAATATATTTTGTAAAAAGAAATTTGAATAAAGTTTTTGCCTTTCTATTACTGTAGTATTTAAATCTTACCTTGTGTTTTTTTTTTAAATATAAGAATTTTATTTTTGTTTAAAAAAATTTTATTCTTTAATTTAAATTCCTTTTTAACAAATAAGGTTATGGCTTAAGTTATTATGCTTGAATGTGTAGTTTCATATTAAAGAAATTTTCAAAAATCAATTTAAACTAAAAATCAATTTAAAAAGTGTTGTTTTAAATATTTTGCTTGGTTTTTAATTTCGAATATAAATTATATTCAATTATCAATATCTGAGAAGTGTTTTTTTTTTTTTTTTTTTTTTTTTTTTTTTTTTTTTTTTAGAAAATTAATATCTTTATCGCCCTAATTTCCTAAGGGAAACCTGGAAATTTCTTGATTGGAGTATGGAAAAGTCAGGGAAATTTAAAAAAAATTTTGAGTAGACACCCTGAAAAAATTAAATCCAATTTCCAATATTTACAAAGGGAAAGAAACTTATTTCCAAATATGCTTAATATATACAAGCCCTACACAGATAACTTTTTAAAATGGCTCTTTGTTAGGATTGCAAGTTATAAATATTTTTCTGAACTCCACAAATTTTGCCATATGCTTTGATTTATATGAAATTTGAAAATTTAAGCTTTTTTGGTTAGTTTAATTTTCTTCTTAAATTTAGCAGCAAATAATACTTCTTTGAAACCTAGAAATTAATAAAATATAACTAATAAAACGTTTAAAATAATGGACAGTGTTATGACATAAGAAAATTTTTTAAAGATTAAATCCTGTCAAGTAGGATGATTTTTTATAATCTTTTAATTAATAAATTACATGGATGACATACTTCCATGAAGTATAATAATAAGAAGAAAAAATTTAGTCAGCTCATTTCCTTAACCAGAATATATATTGCAGGTTATTGCACTAAATAATTTAATTTTGAATTAAATTTTTAAAAAATTGTTTTTCGGCTATTTTATATGTCATTCGTTTTACTTGTACCTTGGCCCTGATTTTCTTTACTTATATTGTGTGTTTATTTATTAATATTATGTTCCTATTAAAGTTTTTAAAAGTGTCTCAATTTTCTGATACATAAAACAAGATTTCTTCTCTTTTCTTGTTTTATATCTTTAAAAAACTGCTAAATGGAAAGAAATATATGCTGGTATGTATAAAATGAAAATTGAATTTTATTAAAATGAACACTTTTTTAAAAAAAGCAATGTTTGGGCTTGAGCTAGTCACAAGAGCCAATAAATAGCTTGCAGAAAGTTTTTTAGTTCAGATTTTGCATTAGCTGAAATTTTTTTCACTTTATCTAAGTCTACTCTTTGCCTTGTTGAGTTACTCCTGCCTCCTTCATTCAGTTATGAAGTTGTAAAATTTGTTGCTATTAATGATTGTATTAAATTTTCTTTAAGGATGCACGTAAAGCAGCGTGTGACACAACGCTGGTGCAGGCAACAGCGAACATGGAGCCAGTTGGTAGAATTCAAATGCGCACTAGACGTACACTTCGAGGACACTTGGCAAAAATCTATGCAATGCATTGGGGATCTGATTCAAGGTAAGATGGTTTTACCTTTTATTTACATTTCTCAATTACCTGATGCTGTACTCATATTATTCTACTATTTTTAGATACTTAGTATCTGCCTCACAAGATGGAAAGCTCATTGTTTGGGACGCATATACAACTAACAAAGTAAATTATATGTCTATTGTATATATATTTTATAAATACCATCAGCAATACCCAAAATTAAAAAAATATGTATACTTTTTTTAAAGTTAATGGTCCTGTGTATTAATCTGATGTTAAATATTTGGGGCAGTTTTTAATTTAACTGAAAGTTGATTAAGCTTCCATGTCTTTGAAAACCATGAATTAGTTTTGTCAGATTCTTGGTTTTGGATCGATGCATCCATCTCTTTATTTCTTGTACATTTAATCTTGCTACACTAATAATACAAATTACTTACTGATCTTTTTGAACTGTTTGCATTTGAAAATGCTGGATTATTATTGGTCTGAAATAAAATGATTAAAAAATTTATATTAAGTGTAAGATAAAAACAAATAATTGGTTGAAATTGTCTTAAATTTAGTGTTGAGTAAAATTCAAATGTTTTTCTTAAAGCCAATTATAAAAAGATTAACAGTCCATTATGAAATGAACCTAGGTTTTCCATAAATTGAGAACTTTGTTACTTTATTAGATCCAAAGTAATGCAATGAACATCAACATTCAAATCTTCCCTTTTTCTTTTTTTTTTCCTCAAAAATTTTCAAATTTTGATAGTATCTAAAATTGTTATTTCTGATTTGCTTGAGTTATTTTCTGTGAAAAGCAAATATTCAGCCAATCATTGTGTCAAATTCTTTATATAACGTGGAAAGTATTTTTTTTAAAAAAAATTATGAAAATAATAATTCTAGTTCGACTTTTTTTTTTTTTTAAACATGAGAAATTAGTTTTTGTTGAAAATTATATGTGGTCATAAAGACATTATGAATTCATATCGTGTAAAATGCTTTATAAAAATCGGTTTTGTTAATATAAAAAAAATTATTTAAATTGTGATCTAGTCAATTTTTTATTCAATATTTCTATATTTTTTTTTTATTTATTTTTTTATTAATTGTGTCATTTTTTTCTGTAGTTAGTATTATCAGCAATAAATAATTTAGTCGACATGTAATCCTTTTACTGTTTTTTGTCAGTTAAATAAAAGTGTTGATGTTTTAACACATTCTTTTAACAAGCATTAGTTGTGAAATATGAGTGCTTGTATTCAGAGAAGAACTTAGTTTTTGTAGGTTTTAATTTCAATGCACCTGATTTTTTTGAAATTCAGAAGAATATCTAAAGTTTTGTTTTATATTGTTGTAAGATTGTTTTTCAAATTGAGAAATTTTCAATCTTTTTGACTTAAATATTTATTGTGTAAATTTAAAAAATTATCCCATATATGAAATTTAACCTCAGGCTGACATTTTTTTCCCCTGATTTTTAAGTCATTTTTGTTTTATTTTTTAAGGAAAGATAACCATGCTGTCAATAATTTTATATTATAAACTTTTCAAAATGTATGAAATTTAACCAAGTAAAACTTCCTCCATCTCCTACTTGCTAATTTGAACACTTTTCAGTATAAATGGTTTTTTAACCAAAGGCATTTATAAATATTTTAATTTATTATAACATATTATAAAAAGTTATTTGAAATATTTTCAGGTTCATGCTATTCCACTTCGTTCAAGTTGGGTCATGACTTGCGCCTATGCACCCTCAGGCAGTTATGTTGCATGTGGTGGTCTTGATAATATATGCTCCATATACTCTTTAAAAACTCGTGAGGGAAATGTACGTGTGAGTAGAGAACTCCCTGGCCACACAGGTTACCTCTCTTGCTGCAGATTTTTAGATGATAACCAAATAGTTACAAGCTCAGGAGATATGACCTGGTAAGATTGATTTTTGAGTCCTCTTATTTCTAGCTATCTAAAAACAGCTGATATCAGTGATTGTGTTAAATTTTGAGAACTACAGGCACAGAGATATTTCTAGTTCCTCTTTTACCAAAAGTAGGACCCAATTAAAAACAGTATAGATCCTCATTTCTTAATAAATATAATCATACCTGCCAAGTCTCCTGTTTTTTAACAAAGACTCCTGTATTTTACAACTATCTCCTATTTACCTTGTATATTCTCAAAATTCTCCGTATTTGTTGAATGTGTTTTTTTTTTTTTTTTTTTTTTAATTTTTTGGTTCTAAAAAATATCTATTGATAACAAAAATACTTCTATTATTCCTCAACAGATGGTGCTATTGCCAATGCTGCGGTATGTTGAGTGCGAATAGTGTAAAAAATCTCTTTATTTTTTAAAAAAAAATCTAATAAATCTTAATCTTAATAAATCGCAATATTTTGGGTAAAATGAATAAATTTGCAATTTAATGAATGTTTTAAAAATTGAAGTTTAGAAAAAAGGGAATAACAGTTTTGTTTTACGATTTAAGGTTTTTAATTTAAGGAATCATGAACCTGCATCAAAGTGTTTAATTTTGCCCAGACCATCATAAATCTTAGATGCTGCTCTGTGTTTCTCTCTCTCTCTCTTCTCCTAGAAAAATTACACGTTTCATGGGGTGCAGCTTTACTTTATTTTTGCATCTCTTCTATGATTTTCTGCTGTACTGTATAAATGGAAACATGAACTTAGTTCTTTACTTATCAGAATTTGTCAAATTGAAACAAACTCATTAAAAACCTTATTGTTTTCCTCATTTTTAAAGAACTTTTTTATTTATTTATTTTTTTTAATTTATTTTTTTACAAAGTGGATTTTTCATATTATACTGTACTACATTTATAGCAGCTTTCACTTCAAAAGCAAAATAATTGTTATTAAACAAAAAAAATTCTTCCAAATGATTGAATCTAAAGCAATTAATGTACTTTTAATTAAACAGATATGTAAGAATTCTGTCCTTCTAAAGATTTACTATAACTAGTTATATACTGTCATCATGTCTGTTAAACTATTTGGTATTTAATTTTTTAAAATTACATTTAAACACATTGGAGCTATTGAAACCTGTCAAATACTTGTGAATTTTTTTGCAACAATAAAAATTTTAATCACTTAGAATTTTGCTACCAAACCTCGAAATTCGATGTCATCATATGAAATCAATTAAGCAAGTAAAAGGCATATAAACTGTGATTAATGTCAATATTATCGATATAAAGTAAGATTTAATTTATAGGGGGGGGAGTTAATTTTTTTTAAAAGTACTTATAATATATTTATATGTCACTGAAAGCTAATTAGCATTTCAAAATACAGTAAAACCTCCAGAAAAGACCACCTCTATTTACGACCACATTTAGGAGACACGGAATTTTTTGCATAGACTTGGTGTTTCAATAAACCTTTAGGAGAAACCATTAAAACCTCTCCAGGTGACTGGGAAAAGATCAATTAAGGAAGTACAAAGAAGTAAATATCAAAACCAAAATTTTAACAAAACAAATAAGTTGATTGCAATGTATTCAAAATATATGTATGAGCTCTTAATTAGAGGGATCTTTTTAATGATACAGCCTCATGTTCCAGTCATAGTGCACTAAAGACAATGCTATCAATGATTTATTGAGTTGAAAGTTAAATTAGAAAAAATAAGCATCTCAAATTAACTCTTCTCATCTTTTAAAGCTAACTAATTTTTATGATACAAAATTAAGTGCAAACTGAAACAAAAAACATAATTATTTATTAAAAGTAGCTTCCATCATTCATAATAGGTACATTTCACATAATTATATCAGTAGGGATCATTTTTATAGGCTCTTAAATTTTATTCTTCCTTCATGATGCCAATAGAAGTGGCGTTTTCGCACCAAAAGAATGACACTGACTAAAATAAATATAGCTTGCAAAAAATCATGTACCAACAATTTTGTCGGTGGAGGTAACCTCTAAGAACGACCAACCCCCATCAACGACAATATTGTCTAACAGAGAGTGGTCGCTCCAGTAAGGTTTCATTGTATTAACTTTGAATTTTCTTTTATTATTATAATGAGTTGTAGAATTAAATGCTGTTATTGAGATTACCTCTTTTTTATTAATAATTGTGAAAAAAAAATATTTTAGAAGGGGAAAATCTATTGAAAAAAGCTAAGAATGTAAGATTTTGTATTAATATTTTTTTAAAAGTTCAGTAGAATAACATGTTTCCATATTTTAATGCTAGGGTTGTAAGAGGGTTGCTATTTATATTTCTGGCCTAATAATGAAAAAACGAATATGTAAGATCGAAGTTGATTTTATTGTTTTATCAAAATATTCTCCATGATGATCAATACACTTTTGCATGCGTTTGAACCAATTTTCAAAGCACTTTTTCCAGTCTGATTGAGGTAACTCCAAAACATGCGTTTTAAATGCATCAACCGCTTCTTTGGGGGTAGAAAATTGTTGTCCACGTAATTTATTTTTGATGTGTGGGAATAAGAAGTCAGTGGGTGCCAAATCAGGGCTGTACGTCGGATGACCCATCAGTTCGATCTTTCGCTCCGTCAGAAATGCCTTTGTTTGAGTCCACGGTGGACCACATTGTCCACGGTGGACTGGATGATTGTCGCTGACACGTGATCGGTCCTAAACATTGTGTTACTGCAAAAGCACAGGTGCATCAGCATCCTATTAACAATTTTTATTCTTCAAAATTAGAAGAAAATGGTTTTCTAATTCTGAAAGCTTTATTAGGAAGAAACTCATTCATATTATCCATTTTTCTTTCAATAAATTGGTATTAAATTGTTTTCTTGATTTATTTGCTTGGTGTAAAAAATATTTAATAGGAAACATTTTAGAATCTGACCTTCCTAAATAAAATAAGTAAAAAAAAATTTGGTAACAATTGAATGAATGTACCTAGAGAAAAAGTTGTGGAGAGTTCACTTTTTGCATTTTACTGGGATGTTATATTATTTTTCTTTGAAATTTGTATAAATGTACAATAAAACTTTTACTTTCATTTGCAATTTAATAATTTTATATCCTTAGAAATATGCACCTTCTTGTATATGAATTAAAATTGTATCTAAATAACATGATTTTTTAAAAGTCTATAGCATTTTAATTGAAATTATAAGTGAATATAATTAAGTATCAATATGACATAGTTGCCAAGTGTACAGATTTTATCGGAACTGTTCCGATTTTTATGCCTTGTTCCGATAATTTGATTTTGGGTCAAAATGTTCCGATTTTTCATCATATCATTGCTTAATTTTTTCTTTTGCTCTTTAAAGCGATCCATATCCGATTGGCGAAATCCAATCAAGTCGCGTTATCACTTAGCTCCGCCTCTAGCTCTATTCGTATATTTGATGACGTATATACGGGTCGCTTCACAGACACCAAGAGGAAATTTTAGCTTCCTGACTCCTTTTCCTTTACTTGCAACCGTACCGGTGTTGAATGTTGACTCGGAACGCATCTCTTCGATTTGAGTTTAGCTTTGAATGTTTTTCCATGTGGTAATCTGAAAAAATTTCGAAAATTCGGCGAAGTCAGTGTTTTCACGACAATTATAGTGAATAATTTGATTTCATCAAAAAATCAAGAAAGGGGACATCGTACGCGTTATGTATTGCTTGCAATACAGACATTAGTATAGCACATGGCAGAAAGTGTGATATCATTTTACACAGGAAAACAGCCAAGCATGCTACCGCGTATACAAATATGAAAAAGTCAGAAAAAAATGATCGTATCGTATTTTGATGCAGTTGATACTCTCGAGTCAGAGTTTTTGTCCTATCAGCTTGAAAAATGTCCTGAATCTACTATAATGAAAGAGCTGATACGCAGTGGGCAGAACTCTCTAAAGAGAAAGGTCCTCTAGGAAAACCAAAATATGCAAGATTATCACGGGTGATGTTAGGAATTTTAACATTTCCTCGTAGTAATGCAGCCTGTGAAAAACTTTTTAGTCTAGTGCGAAAAAATAAGACTGAGTTTAGGGGGTAGCATGAATGTGTCTACTTTGCAGGCAATTTTGATTGCCAAGTCCCAAATGATTCAGCCTTGTTATAGACAAGTGTTTGATTAAAAGTTTTTAAAATCAGCCAAATCTGCTACAACTGTAGCACTTAACAAAAATAATTGATTATTTTTTTATATGTGTTTATTGTCACATATGTTTGAGTAATAATAAAATATTTTGTTTTTAAATATGTTTTAAATTACTAAAATCAGCTATCATTTCTGTTTAATTAGTTTGTTGAATAAGAATAATAATCAGAAATCTTGTCATTTGATATGTATTATAATCAATAATAATTGTTACATTAAATCTTATACAGTTACAATTATACAAACATTTAGTGTAAAGAAGTAAACTTTAACGTCACGACCGTGTGACGTGTTCCTATTTTTTTCCATGGCGGGTATGATATGAGCATAGCAAATATTGCGGGATGCTGTATATGTGTGTTGCGCGAGTGCTACTGATGGCTAGGTGGGCAGAGTTGGAGGGTATGGTTATCAATGAGAACTTTTAATTAGGTCAGGTTCTTCCTTTAAACCTTCTAAAAATCCAATTTCCTTGAGAGAAAAAAAATATTTAAATAATAATTATAGTATTTATATTTTATTTATTCATTTTAGGTGATTAGTGTGTATGTTAAGTCATTAAAAACTGAATTGAAACTGATTATATTTGCCTTAAAAAATCATAGAATTTTTACAATTACCATTTCATATAATATAAACTTTGAGATTTTAGCAAATGACAATATCAAAAAAAATTTCAAATTACCATATTCAAAATTTGCACCACTAGTTAATCAAGATATTAACTTAAGCAATGTGTTCTTAAATATGTGGTTAAGTAGGTTAACTATAAATAAGTTAAAGATTGGTTAATTTTTAATAAAAAAGAAACTTAATATATTAAAGAATTGAAAAGCAATCAATCTACAGTGTAAACTATTTTTATGTGTATCAGAAGTAATAAGTTGGGAAAAAAATCCATGTATTTATTTTCTTATTTATTCGTTTTTTACCTTACATCTTATAATTACTTGATAATGTTACATTTACTCCAAAGAATTGTATATTTAGAATAGACAAAAGAAAAAATACTCTTAACTGGAAAAAATTTAATAGGTAGTTGAAAAACAGGAGGGGGGGAATTTGCTAATTAGTATAAAAACCAACAAGCAACTAAACAATGATGGAAAACTTATACTTATATTGCTTAATATTTGTTGACAAATATTCTTTTTCATAAAATCTTTTTTTCAGCCACAATAAGCTCATGGAATATATGATTTGATGCTTTTTACAAAATTTACTCCATATATTCTATCAATTTAAAAAAATATTTTATTGTTTAATATTTATGTCTTTGGATCATCAGTACTTCCAAAATATTTAGTCAAATGTTTCGATCAACAAACGTGTGGGTTTTAAAGAAAATTTATTGAATATGTATCAGATTAATACCTTTTTAATTTATTCCCTCCAGCTACTGAAACTAGAGAATTCCTATAGTTTCAGAAAATATATTTTTCGAGTGATATCAAAAGTAATGTATTCATATTTTAGCAAATTATTTTTCATCACTACATATAAAAAATTTAAACAGATATTAAAATTCCCAAATAAACAAATGTCCGTACTTTTAAGTAAATGTCCGTAACTCATCATCATTGGGTAAATAATTTGCTCACACACACATATATATAACGGGTCTGTCCAGGCCGAATTTACTACCGTTTAGCGCAGGGTTTGTTGATTTAATCAAATAAAAAAAAATTTTTAAAGCATTGATTTAAATCAACTTATTTTTATATATTATATATATTGAAGTTGAAAAACTGTGTTTTAAATTATTGATACTTTTCTTTTCTTAGTTTTAAAATTTATTTTAAATAAATTGCTGCATTAATTAATTTTAGTTAATGAAATTGCTTTCTTTCTTAGTGTGTGTTAAATTCCAACACAATTGAAATTACATTTTTAAAAATCTTTTGATTCGTGAGATAGTACAGATTGAAGTTGACATTTAATGCTGTCTTAATAAAGACTTGCATAGCTGTAGAAAGTGATTAATAATCATTAATTTTTTTTAAAAAATGCAAATGTTAATTAAAATTCTACCTTTTGATTGAAAAAGCGTGGAATTAAAATCTACATTGTATTTTATTGGGAGGAAATGTATGTTTCTAAAGCTTGAGTCTATATTAAAAAGAAATTTCCCTAATATGCAAAAAATAGGGAAAAAAAGGTTGATGAATTCAGATATTTTTTTTCCTGATATAGTGTCATTCTTCCCTTTCAAACTCTTTGAAAATCTATTTGAAGAAGTAGGGTTATTAACTGGTAACTGGTATTTTTACAGTATCTTTGACATTATCAGACTTTCTATAAAGAAATTTGTGAAAAAAAATTCCAATGAGTACATAGATTTTTTTAACAACATATTTTAGCTTAACTTATCTATTTTGATATAGGATTAAAAAAGAATATTTTAGTATAGAAATACATGGATTAAATATTTATTTATTTTTTGGTGACATTTATATACACAACATGTTACATTTATTTGGTCATTTTAAAAATCAAGAGAGAAAAAAAAAGAATTTGAAATTTTAAATTAAAATTATGGAATTGAAACTTTGTTTTAATAGTAAAGGTACTGGGTCTGTCCAAGCCAAATTTACTACCGTTTAGCGGTAGCTTCACAAATCTAACTTTAGGAAAAACGGTAATTTAATAAAAAAACTTTTTCTTAAAATTTTAATTTTGTGTCTTGTAAGCAACTATAAATCCATATTTTTGTGTTGATTTTTTAATATAATTTTTAATTTTCACAAATTAAGTCTAAATTTTCGCAAAATAGGTACTTCAATCATCCATTTGTTTAAAAATGGTTGCTATGCATTCAAAGCTATGTATTATAATGAAAAATTATTTTAGTTAGTTAGAGCTTCTAAAATATTGTTATAATATATTTTTAATATTATTTTAATTTTGTTTTGATTAAACATTTCTAAAGTTTTTTTTTAATAATAAATTAAAGTTCTTACAGTGTATTTGAATAAAAATAAAAAAAAATCAGATTTTTTTTTTTTTTTTTTTTTTTTTTTTTTTTTTGTCAACTTTAGGAAAAACGGTAGTTTTACAAATTCAACTTTAGGAAAAACGGTAGTTTCACAAAATACTTTTTCTTAAAATTTATTTGTGTATCCCTTAAGAAACGAAAATCCATATTTTTACCATATTTTTGTGTTGCTTTTTTAATATAATTTTAAATTTTTCACAAATAATGTCTACATTTTCACAAAATAGGATAACTCTCAGAAAAACCTAGACAGACCCCTGTATAACATTTTCTTTCAAAAAATGAGTCATTATTAGCATCATCATCTTTTAAACTTCTGAGATTTCAGAATTTTTGTTGTTACTAATTTTTTTATTTTATCAATTTAAAATTCTAGCTGAAGCAAGCCAGTCATTGGCAGTTTTTTTTATTTTGCAATGAAAACAGAAAAATCACGATTATTTATTTCCTTTTCGATGAACAAGAAAAGTATCTTTAGAACATAATTCTGCAGAATTAAGAGAAATGAAAAATATTTGCTTATGCATTTTATTCCGCTATTTTATTGTTTCAACTCTTTCTTTACCCTGTTTTTTAATTTAAAATCTACAAATATGAGGATGCAAAGTTTAACACTTTTGGCTATACCTATAATTTCAATTCATGTTGATGCTTTTTTAAATTTATTGTTGTGTTTTTGTCGTAGAAAATAGTAACTTAGTTAAGTCATGAAAAATTCTTAGAATTAGTCATGGAAAGTCATGAGTTTAAAAGTCTAAAATGTAGCAGATACCCTGTATATATATGTGTGTGTGTGTGTTTGGAACCTAATAAAACTGCTGGGTAAACTAATTAAGAATAATTTATTCATGTTATAACTACTCAGATGTTAAGAAAGCTAAATAATCATTTTATTTCTAACTTTAGTGCTCTGTGGGACATTGAAACAGGTCAGCAATGTACTTCATTCACAGGACACACTGGTGATGTTATGTCACTCTCATTAGCCCCTAATATGCGTACTTTTGTATCAGGTGCCTGTGATGCTTCTGCCAAGGTAACTAATTTGAAATTTTTATTCCTACTCAGTATTTGTTATATTTTTATGGGTAGGAATCTAACTAGTATAACATGAATTGCGTAAAAGTATACAGTGATGCTTCATATGGTGTGAGAAAGAAAAATTATTCTCTCTATTAGGGAATATTCATTTTCTAGATAATATTAGTTTCTATGGGCTGTTTCTAAAACAAAAATGGTTCTGTAATTATAATTTGATATTTAATTCATTTAATATTTTTTCTTTATATGCCATCTTTTTATTTTGTAATAACACTTTTATTATGTTTGTAGTTTTGGACACAACTTTCTATTTAGAACTAAAATCTTTCCATAAGTCTTATCACAAATAAGCTCACTTTTTGCTATGATCAATCAATCAGGGCTAAAGAGAATAGAAAGGCTGGCTATCTCCTTTGAAGAAGTTCTCATTGTGTTCAACCTTTGATTTTCGTCTGTGGCGTGCACAGCGTGAACTTTTCCCTTCAAGAACAGAGTATTTAGCTTATAACTTGCTCTAACTAGTACTCGGGAAATCATTTTTGTGACTAGTTCAAAGGCATTCATTGTTTTCTATAATGATTTTTTTTTCTTTCTATTTCTTGAAGTGAATTACAAAAATTTAACAACGGTAAGTGAATGCCAACTTGAGCAATTAAAAGCTAGCACAAATTCAAATAGAAACACAAAGGGAAAAAAACTTAATTTTCCATGTGCTCCCTAAATTAAATGAATAACTATACAAAGAAAGGCTTCACTGCTGCAAATGAAATGACCTACCTAATATAAAATATGCAGTGTCTATGAGAAATCGTTTCCTTGTATTGCCGATTAAAATGATTTTAAAAGCTTCTGCAAAACCGAAGTAAATTTGCCATTTTCTTAGCTAGCAAATTTTCTTTGGTAAAAAGATTGAATAAACACAAAGTGATAGTTCATAGGTTGGACAATTTAAAAACTCTAAGCCCAGAAAAGTAATTAAAATACTATGGATGAAAAAATTTTATATTCAGCAAATTGTGGAAAATGCTTTTGATATATAAAGGAATAGAAGTTAAAGTACTAAAAGAGAGAATTGAAAATTAAGAAAAGGATTTGAAAAATGATGAACTAGAATTTAAGAAAATAATTTGATTTAGCATATAAAACAGTTGAACACATTCAGAAGGGAAAAAATTTATGAGCAAAAAAAAAAAAAAAATTTAAATTGGAGCAAGCTTTTAAAAAATGTAAGTTATGAAACTGCATAGAAAAAAAAGTTTATCGAAATACCAGGTAGGCAACGGGGGACGTTTCACAATTTATTATATGCTCTTTCCTTCAAAAACATATTTCTGAAAATTTAAAAATTGTCCGATTTCTACCAAGTACTAGTGTGAAAAAAGTGATGGTGCACGTGTCATCGCTTTCAGGAAAATTGATTAAAAACTGTGCCAAAAGTGTTCCTCCTTTGTTTTGACGAAGTGTATATCTCATTAAATATTTGCTATAATGCAGCTGATTTTTACGATTTTAAAGTTACAATGGATAAAGTCTTTTCAAAATCATAGAAAGCTTGGCACTGTTTGAAACTGATGGAAAAGCAATTTCTTCAGATTGAGGAAGATGTGGAATACTTTTGGAGAATTCAATAACAATTGAATCTTATTTTTTTAATCCCGTCAAACCATTGTCAAAAATTTTTATTTTTGCTGATATATCTCATTATGTACAGTTATGTGGAATCATTTATTAAACTCTGTAATAATTTAAGATGATAGTACTTTTATTTTTGGAATCGTTGAAGAAGTATTGAGAGAAGATATTAGAGAAATAAAATTTTTGTCATTAACTAAAAATTTTATTTATAAGTTAAAGGTAATGATAAGTAGAAATTTACAATAGCGGAGGAATTATTATTTGCCACTACAGTAAAGGGAATTTTAAAGTTTACAAGAAACGAGTAAGCGCTTTTCTTTTTTTTTTTTTTTTTTTTTTTTTTTTTTCCTTTAATGAAATGAATAGCAAAAGTTTAGCCCTTCCAGCAAAATGAAAGGCTACTTTCAAATATTTTTTATTATTTATTTATTTTTCAATTTGAATCACTTGCCTGAGAAATAGTGTGTAAAATGGGAGTGGGTGGTAAAAAAATGGGAGTGGGTGGCCTTTTTAAAAAGCAATTATTATTTCTGTATGTTCATTATTTTTATTATTAGAAGATATAAAATCTGTTGAAATAAAATATATTTTAACTGTTAGATTTGTTTATAGAATTTATTTTGACAAATCAGAGGTCTTGGCAGATTTATTGAATATCTATGGCCTACCGAAGTAATTAAAAGATTTAAAAGCTTGTTCATTGTAAATTAGCTAAATAATTTTTGGTCAAAAATGTTCACAGAAGTAAATTTAGAAATAGGTTGTTATTTAACTGCTGCAGGGTTGCCACAGACGACTAAAATGCAACTATTTTCAGCGTGAGGCGACTATGGCAACTTTTTTTTGTCTAAATAGGCTAAAAAAGCAACTATTTTCAGGAAAAGGAGACTTTACTGTTCAATGTTTTTTAGCATAAATTGGGTTGAAAACCTGCGACCTGCGAAATCTTCTGAACACACTGAATTTCTTTTCTTAAATATTTTAATAAAAATTTAAAAATGAAATAAAAAATTTTAAATTGCAAATTTAAGTCATCACTTTTTAGTGTGTTCCATTTTAACAGATTCTATCGTAAGCCTATTTCGTTTCTCGATCGCCTTTTCAACGGTTATTGCTACGAATTCTGCATGATTTTTAAGAAGAAAAAACAATTTTTAAAAATTATATTTGCCACCAGCTTGACTAAATGAATCATGATATATGACAATTGAGTCATTTAATAAAATTTTAGTCTTATTTTTACTGAATTTTTGTTCCTATTTAGGCAACTATTTTCATAGTTTTTGGCAACTATTTTGTTTATTTTTTTTTTCTGTGGCAACCCTGCTACTGAATTGTTAAAATAAAAAAATAAAAAAAGCATTTTAAAAGGACACATGTAGTTTCCGAGAATAATGCTATTGTTGAAGACTTTATAAACTTGAAGATATAATGCAATATGTAAATAGCTTTATTCCAATGTCTTGGGATATTAATTTTACTTAGGAAAATAATCAAAATACTTACCAAGAAAAAAGTAAGACTAAATTATATAGCATTTTGTCTTAGAAATATTGATTCAAGTCTAAGAATACCTTCTCAGTGCATCCACCAACACAAAGGCAATACGAAAGTTTCTTATCTAAAGGGGGATTCTTCCGTCAACAATATTGATGGAAGTATGTCAAGAATTTGAAAATATTTTCTGAAGTGTGCGCTTGGAACATCTTGCAGAAAATCAAAAAGTGTCTCACCCAAGAACTTATAAATTAACTAAAACAACATCCTGCAGTGAATAAAAAAGCAATCTGTTTACTCTGTCATTTAAGAACTTTAATAAAAATTTGCCATTTAAATAGAAACTGCCCCATAACTTCAAAAAGAAAAATGGATTAAGTCAAAGAAAATATAAAGTCCTAAATTGGAAAGTAAAAATAATAAATAGTTAAAAATTCTCCTAATTTCATAATCTATTTTTTAATGTAATTATTCTAAATATTTATGATTTTTTTTTACTTGTATTTTCTTAAATTTAAATATCTATAAACAATTGTAACATTTCTATTATTATTATCTAATTGGCTATATTGTTTCAGTTGTTAGTGTTGTAGTTTTCTAATAATTAAGTATAAAAGAAAATTGTCATTACAAAAATATGTCAAAATTAGCCCTCTAAATTTAATCCTAGTTTACTAACTATTGTTCTAAAAAAAAAATTGTTTGTATATTCTTTAATATTTTTTTTATCAGAAATAATACTGTATTAGTTGTGTGAAGTTTGAAAGTTAATATCAGGAAAGTGTCAAACATCTAATTAATTTTTTAAGGTAATATAATGCTAATTTTTCATAATATCCTTTGCTTTCCATCTCCGAGATTTATGTGATACTATCAGGTCGGGTATCGTAACTTCAGCTCTAAGAGAGAAATGAACCAGCCTTGATACCAAAGAATATATATAGGAGAAAAAGTCTAGCTTTCAATGATGTAATGTAAACCAGTCCACTAAAGTTTGATGCGTTCCTGCTGTATAAAGGAAAAAACAACATTTAAGGCACAACAGCAGAGGTTCTTGAGAGGTTGCACCTTCCTCTCCTCCTAACCAATACTGGGTTTTGGGAAGTATTGAAGTTAAGAAGAAATTTTTTTTTTTTTTTTTTTTTTCATCGGTGGTTTGATCAATATTAATAAACAGTGAATTTATATTGTCCATGTTAATTAAAACTGTTAATATAGAAAGTAAGAATAAATTGGTGGTTGACGAGAAGCAGTGTACCGAACCATGCCTGTAGAGTTGTCCAACAACTGTTTCACAGGTGACGTACGTACCTCCTGGCTGACACTTTGCTTCTTATGTGCATGTGCTGGATTGCAGTTCAAATGACGCTCAGCTAAATCTTAGTATGTTGCTCGCCCTGTCAGTTGTTTTTCTGGTACAGCATGCCGAACAAAACAGTTCCCCGTGTTAGTTACATATTTGAAAAGATAAACTTCTTCTCCTTTATATATTCTTTGTTGATACTCAGTGCTTGGGAGAAAAATTTCTATATAATTTTATTAATGTTTTTTTTATCAATTTTTTCTTATTAAACTCGGCGTCAGGGCTTTCTTTTAGTTTAATTTAAAATATAAATGTTAGATTTAAGTAACACTTGTTAACCATAGGTTCCGATTCAATTCAAAATCATTATTAATAAGTTGATTGATTATTACAGTAGAAGTCCATTAGTCCGGCATCGCTCCAGAAAATTTTTAAAAATTTTGGTTTTCACAAAAAGTGTGTCTTTAAAGCAAATAAAAACGCTCGAGAACTATTCGGAAGTTTTCGGTGTCATCCGGAAGCGCTCGATATTTTTCGGAAACAACAGGTGCCGTGTAGCTCCGTTAATCAATCACGAAGCGCCTTCGCCAATTTTTTTTTTTTTTTTGTGCGTTGTTGTTCTGTGTCCTTTCACATCGCAGTAAACGTGACTTTTGAAACTGTTTATAAAAAAAGTGATTTTCGTTCTAACTGTACAGTGACCATGTTTTCAAAACCTAAGCCTTCGAATTCAAAAGGAGAGAAACGAAAACACGTAACACTGATTCTCAATCAGAAACTAGAAATCATCAAACGGCTAGAAAAAGGTGAGAATAGAAATGTTTTAATGAATGAGTTTAATATTGGCTCATCAACTATTTATGACATTAAAAAACAAAAAGATGAACTAATGAAGTTTGCTTCTCAATCGGTAACAACTGAAAAATTGGCTTCTAGACAAACATTAAAAAAACCAAAACTGGAACAGCTAGATAGTGTATTGTTCAAATGGTTTAGTGTAGTACGTTCTGAAGGAAAGCCGGTAACAGGGCTAATGATTGTTGAAAAGGCAAAGAAATTCGGCCAAGATTTAGGAGTTGCTGAAAGTGAATGTAATTATTCTGATGGTTGGCTCAGAAACTTTAAGTTTCGGCATGGAATTCGAAGACTTGATGTAACTGGAGAAACACTTTCAGCAAACCAAAACTCTGCAGAAAAATACAAAGACGAATTTGAGAAAATCGTGGCTGATAATGATTTAACACCTGAACAGATTTACAATGCTGATGAAACAGGGCTATTGTGGTGATGTTTACCAACATCTAAACTAGCTGGGGGAGGAGAAAAAGCAGCCAAGGGTTTTTAAAAAAACAAAGACAGATTAACCGTTTTGCTATGTGCTAATGCGTCGGGAAACCACCGAGTGACCCCTTTTGTGATAGGTAAATCTGCAAAACCCAGGGCTTTTAAGAATGTTACACACTTGCCTGTCCAATACGATGCTCAATCAAATGCGTGGATGACTGCTGCCTTCTTTAAAGACTGGTTTTTTTTTTCACCACTTTGTGCCTGAGGTCAAGGAATCCTTCAAAAGCCTTGGTCTACCAGAACATACTAAAGCCATCCTTCTTTTGGACAATTTCAAAGCCCACCTGCCAGTAGATGAGTTAGTTTCTGGAAATATTGTTGCTACTCTGCTCCCACCTAACGTAACATCTTTGATTCAACCCATGGACCAAGGGGTTATTCAAAATTTTAAATGCTTTTATAGAAGGTCTTTTATTCAAGGCCTGTTAAATGCCGACTGTGACGTGACTGATTTTCAAAATAAGTTTACAGTAAAAGATGCCGTCTATGCTATTGCACTGTCTTGGAACCAGGTAAAAAATACAACACTCCAAAAATGCTGGAGAAAACTTTGGCCAGCAGCAAACCCTGCATCTGACCTCTACAGACTGATGAGGAAGAAAACTATCAAGACGCTCTGACCAAAGTTTTGGATGCCGTTAGAAGTGCTGACAATCCCTTGAAAAACCTGCCTGAAGATGAGGTAGAGGAGTGGCTTCTAATCGACGAGAATGAGCCTGTTGAACAAGAACTAACCGATGAGGACGTTATCAACATTGTAGTAAACTCTCAACCTACTCAAAATCTTGAAGAAAGTCACTCAGATGCCGAAACGGAAGAAAAGGAAAAAATCAGCTGGGCAGAAGCTGCAGAATCACTCAATAAGTTATTCAGTGTTTCTGATCGAGACATATCACAATTTACCATTTACTTACAGCTGATATGCTAGCAGTTTCTCATCCAGGGCTGATTGAGCTCTGGAAAAATTCCGGATTTTTCGCTAACCGTGATCCGGAAGTTTCTGGAGATCGAAGGTTCAGACGTTTCAAAAAATCATTGATCACAAATGTTTCCGGAAATCAAATTTTCCAAGGTGGAACTTAAAAACACAGTTTATTTTATATGTAAGGGAGAGCCAGATACTTTATAAGCTTATGTTCAAGATTAATATTAATTTTTTATCAGTACGTAGTTATTATAATCATAATTCAATTACTTCTCCAGGTTGACATAGGTATGTGTAAAATTTTAAATATATTTTAAGTAAACTAGAAAATACTGTGAAAAAGGAAAAAACCTTGTTTAAATTTTTTTTTTTTTTTCTAATTTTTCGATTCAAACTTCTTTTTTCTTTTTTTTTTTTTTTAACTCAAGAAATTTTCCGGAATTTTGACTTGGGCTCACAATCACCCCTGCTCGTCTGAATATTGTTAAAATTCTGATGTGACTGGAAAAAAAATAATTATCAACTATTCTTTAATTTATAAAAAAAATGTTTGTGCAATGATTTTTATTTAAAAATATTATAATTGTTTGGTTTTGTTGTAATTGATTTTATTTTATTCCATTACATTTTCCTTCTTTCTATTCTTAACTAGCTTTGGGATATTCGAGATGGGATGTGTAAACAAACTTTTCCTGGTCATGAGTCTGATATTAATGCTGTCACAGTAAGTAGAGTTTAATGTTTTTCTAATTACATTACTCATGTTTCAAAATATCAAATAATTATACTTCCTATGTGCATTGTTTTTTTTAATCTGGATTGAAAAAAAAGCTATTTTTTTTCCACAAAAAAAAAGATAGAAAAAAGCATCATCTTTGATTTTATTTATAAAGAATCTGTGCTTTCCCCTTCTTTTTATTTTTTTATTTAATGTCTTATAAACTTAATGTCTTAGGATAAAATCCTTCCTTTGAACAAATTTTCTTAGCAGATCATCTGTCCACTGGAGCAAAAAAATATGTTCATTTAATAAGGAAGTGGCACTCTTCATCACTAAAGGAATATATATATATTTCTAAAATTATCTTTTTACGTATTTATCTCCATTTGTTAATTTTTTGAAGAATACACATTAAAAAAGTATACTTATAATTTAATTACAATTCTCTTTAATTAATACTCTTATGATTTAATTTTTTTGTTTTTTTTTATTATTATTTTTACATTTTGATTTAGATTCAATTTTTATTTTTGAATGTCAAACATAAGAAATTTCTATATTCAACTGTCAACATTTGGTAAATGTTATACAAATTTATTTTGTTTTTAACAGTTTTTCCCTAATGGGTATGCATTTGCTACGGGTTCAGATGATGCTACTTGCAGGCTTTTTGACATTAGAGCTGATCAAGAGTTAGCTATGTATTCCCATGATAATATAATCTGTGGAATTACATCAGTTGCTTTCTCAAAGAGTGGAAGGTTACTTCTAGCTGGTTATGATGACTTCAATTGTAATGTTTGGGATTCCATGAAAGCTGAACGTGCTGGTAAGTTCTTTCATGCCTGTTTTTATTTACAAATATGTCTTACTCTTTGATTTATTTATTTTTATTAAGTTTGATCCACCCTAATTTCCAGAGTAAAGAAGAAAAAAACTTTAATTAAACTTTTTTTTTTTAAATAAATCAATTTTATGTGAGAGGGATCAGGGTAGATTTAGTGTGCAGTTTTATAATACTTTCATTCTTTAAACTCTGTTTTTAAATGCATCCCATAATATTAATCTTGGCCAAAGGATACTGTGAGAAGGCCTCTTCATTTCCCTACTAACCTTCAGTAAGAGTTAGTCCCGAATAGGGACGAAAAATATAGCACCTCCAAAACCCGTTCCACTGTCTCCCCTACATTTTTGGTGGGGGTGTTGAGTAATCTGAAACTAATCGAGTAACCACTATCACAGAAAAGGGGGAATTGCAACCTGCGGGGGTCAACTAGCTTTCAAAAGATATCAGAAGAGACTCGCTCTACATTATGCTTTTTCTCCTTCTAAAATAATTTTTTTAAACTCTAAAACGGCTTTATTTATTTTCAAAATGGTTTTATCATTTTATTTAACATGCACTTTTTCTAATTATATCTTGAATTATTTATTATTTTGATTTGATTATTTAGAGAACTAATAATAACCAGAGTATTTAAATTTATAAAATTTTACTATGTAGTCATATGAAAGTAATTCATATAAAGTAACTACATTAAAAATAAATTTATATTTTCTCTATAAATCAAATAAAGTTTGTTATTTTTTTTAAAAATTGATTTGCTAACTTGTAAAACTTTTTTTGTTAAAGTAAAACCTTGAGTTCAAGATTTTATTTTTTTATTACTTTTTTAATTTGTTTCTTTCAATTACAATTTAAATACATATATTTTTCACAACCTTTTCTTTTTTTTTAATTTTAATTAATTTTTTTCAATTTTTTTAAAGATTGTACCCTTTTTCTAATAGATCATTTCGATGGATCATTAAAAACAACAAACAAAAACAATTCTATGTTATTTTACATTTTAATATATAGATTTGTGAAGCTGCTCACTGTAATTAATATAAAGATTTATCAAAAAAATCGAAATTAATTTATAAAAAAGTACGATACAGAAATTTTTGAAAGAAAAGGCATTTATTGATTTTCATTAAAACTTACAACATAACAACTGATTGAGACAAGTTTACTTTACAAAATTTTATCACTAACCCTGGGAGGTTTTCGTGTTTTTCCTCTCCGTGTAATGCTAATGCGGATTTTAATTAACTATAACTACACTAATTAAAGTTTGCAGTGCAGAAATTTCTACTCAGAAAACTCTTCTCCATGAATGGCAAAAGAGGGTCAGGGAAGCGAAATTAAAATAACACATTGATTACATACTTTGTTCTATCAATATAAAAGAGCTAAAAATTGTGAATAAAAATTACATTACACACTTTTAATAGGAATTCGAAAAATTTCTCGTTATTAAATACTAAGATATTGCATAATTACTAGTTTTAATATATATTTTTAGAATATTGCTAAAAAAAGTTTTAAAAAGTGTATTAATTAGGAATTACAGATTAATGTTAAAGCAATAAAAAAAGACTAATAGTTTCAAAATCTAGTGAATCAACTAAGGAATCAGGTCTGAAAACATCAAAACCAGTTTGACTGTCTGAAGTAACAAAGAGAAACTTAACTCTAAGTATTACAACTTATTTTTATTTTTTAATATATCGTGAATGAAATTTCGTGGTATTTATAATAATCACATTTCTCATTCTTTCTATCTCATCTGGCAATCAAACTGGTTTCAATATTTTCAGTGTTGCGTTCCTAAGCAGCGGTTCATTATATTTTGATACCGTTTTTATTTTTCTCTCGTGAATATTAATTATGTCCACTAATGTTCTTTTACTTCCTTTTTTTTTAAGAATTTTACAATACATGGGTATATTTTCATATTTTTCTTCATTTACTGATTTAAATAAAATTTTCATAATACAGTAGAGAAACAATTATCCGGGATGCTCGGGACCATCGCTATCCCGGATGTCTGAATTTCCCGGTTTTCTGGATCAACCAAAAAGTGTCGTTAATCAATGTTTTATCGAACCCGAATTACAAGGAAAAAGTGTGACACATTTTAAAGTAAGAGAAAAAAGGAAAGCAATCCTAAATTTAAAAAGAAAAAAAAGTGGTAGAAAAATAAAATAAAAAATTTGCAAGTTTAGACAAGAAAAACAAGTTTAAAAAATACAAAATTCTCAAATTTATTTTTTAAAAATAATTACAATTCCTAAATTAACTAAAATAAACAAAACCAATGATTAAATAACGCAATATATTTCATACCTAATTATACAGGGGGGAAAACGATAAAATAAAAGGAAAACTTATTAATCTAACTCAGAACAACGAAAATGGAAACGATCGTTAAAAAAGGCACTAATATAAATATTAAAGCCCAGAACAAGGCAATATCAACGGAATTAAAAAAAGAATAAAGAAAAACCTAATGATAAAATTTATGAATAAAAAGAATTAATTTATTAACAGCAAAATTTATCGTGAAAAAAAAAAAAAGCGTGGTGGAATCAGAAAAACAAATCTGCAATCTGCTTCATAAAATAATCGTATGTTTAAATTAATAAACAATTTTCCTTTTATTTATTTATTAATTTTTTTTTTTTTTTTTTTTTTTTACTTATAAAAACACTATTTTTAACAAAAGCAGATGTGATTCCACATCAAGAAAGCTTGCAAATGATACCAAAGAATCAGAATTTATTCAAAAGAAAATATTTTATTTTATTAATCAATGTCAAATAGATAAATATATTTTTCTCTTTCATCTTCTGTTCACTGATATGCACGTGCAATGCATTTTTCCCCACCCCCTCATAAATCAGAGAAAACGAAGTCAGCATGCCACTCCTTTGAGTTTGATTGACGGCCTAAAGGAGAAAATAAAACATTCATCCCTTCCCTGCCTCCTCTTGTCTGAAGATCTTCAAGGTCAGAGAAGATATGACGTTTCTCTGGGTAAACGGGGGAAAAAAATTCTCCCCTTCCTCACTTTTTCCTCTACTCAACTTCAAGGATGAGTCCAATTTCCGCATTTTTTCATAATCGTTCTAGTTTAAAATGGCTGGAAAACCGAGCAAAATTTTTCCCGGTTTTCTGGTTTCCCGGTTATCTGGATACCGGATAAATGGTTCTCTACTGTACTTAGTGTTCTTGTGTATGTACATTAAAGCCCTAAACACAGGGCTAAGTGCTTGTTCACGTTTGGATGATGTGTGCTCTTGTGTACTAGCTATTTTTTTTTTTCCTTACCGTGGAAAAACAAACTATCCCAGCTATTGGAGTAATTAAAACTATTTATGGAATGGAAAAATTGCAACCTTTTAAATTTTTATAATGTAAATGTTTTTTTAAACCTACAAATGAGTGTACGACATATATATATATATATTTTTTAAAAGGGAAAACTGCAGTTTTGTGATGCTTTATAGTATATTGGAATATCTTTACGTCATTGTCTCGATTTTAATTAATCTCACTTTATTCAGAAGCTAATTTTTTTTTATTCTGAAACATCTTTAAAAAACAAGGGAAAAAGTTTAAAAAAAAGGGGGAATAATGTATTTAAAAAATAAATTCCACTCTCAAAATGAATAAAAACAAGAAAAAGTATTACTACTAAATAAATAAAATGTATGTAGAATGAACGAATATAATTTCCATAATAAATTACAAGCTTATAAAAGCTCCCCATATCAGTTCTTCAAAAGGACAGAGAGAGAAAAAGATTTTCAAAAGAGTTGAACAGAGTAAAAATATTTGGGAGGGAGCAAGACCAAGACCACCTACGGAGAAGATTAGACCCCAATCCTCTCTTGGAGAATGAACTTGGGGGTGGAAGTTGCCTTCCTCCCTTACTCAAAGGTAGAAAGAGATTTGAGTTTCAAAGGCAATATTACAAAAAGTAATAAAGATAAAAAAAAATTGACCTACATTTTCTTGGATAGGAAAGATTGAAAAAATTATTAGGATTTTTTTTAAATTGATCACTCCGATTCTTAAACAAGAAAAATGGATTCAAAGTATGACAAGCCCGCCATAGACTTTACATGTTAAAAGCAGAATTGAGGAGTCTGCTTGGTTCAACACTTTTCTCCCGGCAACCACGATTGGGGACCCGACCTTCTGATCATATGAGCTCGCCCCGTGCTCTTTGTTCGCCAAGATATTAATAATGGTATAAAAACTAATAATTAAAAAATAAATCATTATTTTTATTTAAACTCATTACACTTAAAAGTTCTAAAGATAATTCTAATTTGTTACACCAACAAATGACTGAAGGTACAGGGTTTGATTATTGTGCAATTAAACTATTACTGGCTGAAGAATTCAAATATATATATATATAATTTTATTTGCTTTAATAACTGTTTGGAAGATTTCACTTAACAGCAATGGTTACCTTGATTTTAAGATACATTTGTAATATCTGGAGGTTCAAACCACGTCCAATCCTGTGAACAAGGTTCAGGGGAAATTCAAGACCCTTTAAAGTTTATTTTACTGAAAAGTTTTATTATTATTATTAATTCTTTGCATATCAACTTACTGCCTAAAAAGTTTTTTTTTTTTTTTTTTTTTTTTTTTTTTGTTAAATAAACACAAATAACTTTATATGTCAATTTGTTTATTAGTTTGATTTCCTAAGATTTTTGAGTAGGCCCTTAAATTTAATTTTAAAGATTATTATTATTTCGATTTCTATTATTTTTAACGTGTGTAAAAAGTCCTTTTTTTTTTCTTTAATAAATAAAATTGTTATCAAAAATTTTTTTAAATATTCAAACTTTTTAAAAATATTTTGGAAAAGTTATGGTAACTTAATATCAAATATTGTGGTTAAATTTCAAACCAATAGAAGTGTGGCCTGAAAAGTATTAGAGTCTCAAAATGTTCTGCACCCCCAGTGACATCCAAATCATTTCTAAAGATCAAGTTCCCTTTCTAAAAACTTTTAACACTAACTGCCTTACTTGAACTCAAACAATAATGTATGCATTAACTAACTTAAATTCAAATGAAAATTTTTACATAAACCGGAAATCAAATATTAAATGATAATTTTAGAAACAACCATATTCACCTTGGAAACTTGTAAATTATAATAAAATCAGTTTAATATTTAGTTGATGTATGATTATTTTTACTCATTTATCTCACCTAAAGGCAAATATATCATTGTGAAGACCGTTACACAAACAGCCAAAATTTCGTGTAATTGATTTTCATGCTGCGAAATCTAACCTCACTACCTTAGCTATAACTTTGCCAAGTTTATCTTCTTTTTTTTTTCTTTTTTTTAAATATATATACATACTATATTGTGATAGTTTGTGTTTCCCTCTCTTTCGTATAAAAAGAATTTTTGTGCAGTTACAATTCGCTAATTGTTATTTTTCAATTAATATGCTCAATTTTACAATAACATCTAAAGTGAGTATGAAAACAATATATTTTTTAATGTATAAATCACTTACTTTTTTTTTTTATCTCACATAAAAAAAAGTCTCCTTAAAACAAATGTACATCCCTACAACACATTGAGCAACAAAGACAGAAAAAAGATTAATTTAATTAATAACAGATATACTATTTTCTTACTCATGGAAAAAGAATAATCAAAATATAAAAGTAAAGATGAGTGGTAAAAATGTGTAAAATGCAAATCTGAGGTACCTCTCATATTATTTGTACTGTTATTGTCATCCACCAAATGTATGTGAATTCATTTTATCCTTTCAAAATTAGGGAATCAACGATTATTCGGCATTCGGCCCTTTTGCTGAATATTCGGTTGGCCAAATATTCGACTAAGTATTATTTGAGAAAGTATTTTTCGACTAAGTTTGCTTCGGTGGGAAATTTGAATAGATTAAATAAAGAGTAGTCTATAATTGTATTTTTTAATGTATATTAGAAATTGATTTTATGTATATTTAAGTTCTTAAACTTGTTAATTTTTATTCTGAAAGACTAAAATGGAAAAGCAAAATTTGAGGAATTGGAACTAGATTACTTTATACTGAACCATAAGTTTTGTATTGGTGTTTTTTTCTTTTTTTCAGGCAAGTTAATTTTGTTGTTTTTTCAACACTTAATGTTTCAAAAATTGATATTTTTTGCTGGTTTTCCTGTATTATCTATTATGCAGCATTTTAACGTAGCGTTTCTGGTAGCCTAATTCTTTTGTAGTCGCTCTTTTCCTGTACATAGAAACAGATAACCGATAACAAAAAAATGATTCTCTACATTAAAATTAAATTTCAGAACTACTAGCAAATTTTTCCTTTTCCCTTTAGCTTTTTTATTAACTTTTCTTTATATCAGCATTTTTTAATGGAACAGCGCTTTTTAAAGAGCATATCTAGTGATCATTAAGAGCAAGAATCTGAGAGAGTGACACACCTGAAATACATGCCGTCTCAGATTTTCCAAAAATTACCAGTTGTTATATATCTTGTCAAAAGACAAAATCTTATCAACTTTTCAAAAAAGACAAAATCAATCAACTTTTTACCCCAAAGATGAGTTGTTTATTTTTTATGGCCCCCCAAAGTTCGGAGCTCTGCAGGAAAATTTCGGCGTTTTTGCACAACATGGAAATTACAATGACCCACTGCTCTTAGCACACACAAAGTGCCCCCAAGTAATTTAAATATCTGAAAAGTAGGGATGTTGATCTTTGTAAAATGAGTGAAAAGTTTGTGGCAATTGGTTGCCGCAAGGTCACTGAAGGTCGTAAAAAGAAGCATTTTTGCTGTTTTTTGCAATTTTCAACTATCAACTACAGCTTGCGCCTTCTATTTGCCAAGGTAAATAACATGTCATCTGAAAGATATACAAAAGCACTTTCAAAAATTATATATATATTTGAGGCACATTTAATGCGCTCTTAATTATATGAAGTTTAAAATCTTCAAATTTTACCAATATTTTAACTCGCATAAATATATTGAAAAAATTTTTTTACCTTTATTTTACTCCATTATTAGTCTATCCAAAAAAGTAAAATTTATTGAGGCATGTAGCTTCAAAAAAATTAAACAAATTTTTTAGCATTTTCTTTCTCGAAGCACCTTACTCGAACAACTGTATTTTTATATACATTTCAGCATAAAAACCAATATTTTTAACATTTTATTGTATATAATCTTGTTGGTTATCCATTTAAAATAATATTTTAATATCATTGACATGTGCAATTTGTATAAAACAGAAATATATAAAGATAATGCTGTAAAACATTTGTTTTGTAGCTACAAAATGCGTGTGAATTATTTATTTAATAGTTCCTTGTGCAACAGTTGGATGTCTTTTAAGCTTGGGACAGTAAAAGGATCCACACCGGATAATTGTATGGGACCAAAGAAGATGGTGCTACAATGTACAGTGCCAAAGTCATCACTTATCGGGTATCGGCCATTTAAGATCTTGAGCTCCTCTCTGGTATAGAAATTTTATCTCAAATGAACCATTTCCACAGTACTATGATTTCAAAATTGCAAGCAAAAATATTATAGAATACATGCGGCATATAATGAGGGGTGTTCAACAATAAAAAGCAAAGGCAGCAGCACTGCAAGAAACAGACGAGGAAACAGTGTTTTGGCTTCAAGACTGGTCACAAAAAATTTTGCCACAAAACTATCGTTAAAAACAACAGTACTATTTTGGTAAAAGGGGCATGTCAATGCATGTTGATGTGTTTGTTACACAAATTAATGGAATAGTTGAGAAATCAACTTATTTTACTATTCTCCAATTTTGTGATCAAGACACAGTGTCAACTTCATGTAAAGACTGACAATGCTGGCAATATGTGCAGCAAAAGCTGGAATCTGATGACGAAGAACCTGGGGTTAAAAAATACTTAGACATGACTATAATGAACCTCAGAGAGGTAAAGATCAAGCTGATTGAGAGAGTGCAATTGCTAAAATGTTTATTAGAACATATATGTCATCACGTATTGGCCATATAAACTCTTGGGCTCCTCTCTGGTGTAGAAATTTCATCTTGAATGAATGATTTCCAGTCTTCTAGAATTTTTCCTATGTAAAATCTTCTGTCATACATTACTGCATAAAATGAATGAGGATGAAGTCCACTGTTCTTTTCTTCAAAAATTGTGATTTCTTGCCTAAAATTCTCTTTTTCTGCTATCTGAAAATCCCAAAATTAATTGGAAAGCAATATTACATTTTTTAAGAAATTGTTAACTGTTGAAAACATTAAATAAAGCAAATTACATAGAATTAAAAACATAACAAACCTCATTTTCTTCAGTTGCAGTTACTAAAAGATGGTCATCATATTCATTTTCATCTTCTTTCACAGTATCAAATTCTATATCTTTTCCTTTTATTCTGCTGAAATAAAAAATCACTTGTTCATTCGTAAGATATTCTTCCCGGCAAAACTTTTTCTTTTCATCTACTGTAAGATGTCTCATCATCTTGACAACACTCTGTGCAGTAAATTTGATACCTGTTTTATCTCCTTTTTAAAAACATTGCTCTAGAAACTGTTTTTGATTTTGATTCAGACGCATGATTTTTCTTTTTGGTTTCAGTGCCCATCCTAGTTGTGATACCATAGTTGAAAAATTTTCATTTCTATTAGATGTGCCAGCCTTTTTTTTTTTTTTTTAGCAAAAATAGTTTTAGCTTTGTCCACTATTGGTAGTAATTTTGAAATAGTATGTTCTTCTCTTGATATATGCAAGGATAATTCATCTGCAGTTTCAAATGTAGAAGTATAATTCTCTTCAGGACGAAATATGAAGTTAACAAACTTACGGCTAAGAAAAATCGATTTATGATTTTGGTCTAACTTTTGTTTTGTTCTGAATGGGATTGCTGTTAGAATGCTACAATTAAATTTTACGTTGTTATAAGGAACTTTTTTTCCTGGACCAATTTCAAAATATTTCCAAAATATTATTTCATTAGATTCAAATTTCACAGAATGGTATGACTGTATTTCATGTATTTTAACACTTTCAACTGAGCATTTTTCTTTATTGATTTCTATAACTGATACTTTCATATTTTTCATTCTTCCTTTAAAAATGAGGGCATCATACATATCTTTAGCTGATGTTACATCATGACCTACGCATATATATGTTCTAATAAACATTTTAGCAACTGCACTCTCTCGATCAGCTTGATCTTTACCTCTCTGATGTTCATTATAGTCATGTCTTAAGTCTTTTTTAACCCCAGGGTCTTCGCCATCAGATACCGGCTAACTGCCTGCATTGTCAGCCTTCACATGTAATTTCTTCATGCTGGAAACTCAACTGTGAACTGCTTTAATGTATGCTTTGACACACACAAAGTCAACACTGCGTCTTGATCACAATATTCGAGAATAGTAAAATAAGTTGATTTCTCAACTATTCCATTAATTTGTGTAACAAACACATTGGCATGCCCCTTTTACCAAAATAGTCCTGTTGTTTTTAACCATAGTTTTGTGGCAACATTTTTTGCGACCAGTCTTGAAGCCAGAAGGCTGTTTCTTGCAGTGCTGCTGCCTTTGCCTATTCTTGTTGAACTCCCCTCATTATATGCCGCATGTATTCTAAAATATTTTTGCTTGCAATTTTGAGATCATAGCACTGTGGAAATGATTCATTCGAGATGAAATTTCTACACCAGAGAGGAGCTCAAGATCTTAAATGGCCGATACGTGATGACATTGGCACTGTACATCGTAGCACCATCTTCTTTGGTCCCATACAATTATCCGGTGTGGATCCTTTTACTGTCCCAAGCTTAAAAAACATCCAACTGTTGTACAAGGAACTATTAAATAAATAATTCACACGCATTTTGTAGCTATTAAATAAATGTTTTACAGCATTATCTTTATATATTTCTGTTTTATACAAATTGCAAATGTCAATGACATTAAATTATTATTTTAAATGGATAACCAACAAGATTATATACTATAAAATGTTAAAAATATTGGTTTTTATGGTGAAATATATATAAAAATATAGTTGTTCGAGAAAGAAAATGCTAAAACGTGGTATGTTTTAAAAAATGTTATAATTTTTTTGAAGCTACATGCCTCAAAAAATTTTACTTTTTTAGATAGACTAATAATTGGGTAAAATAAAGGTAAAAAAAACGTTTCAATATATTTATGCTGCAGAAAGTTATGTCAGTCAAAATATTGGTAAAATTTGAAAATTTCAACTTCATATAATTAAAAGTGCATTAAATGTGCCTCAAATATATATATAATTTTTTTAAGTGCTTTTGTATATCTTTCAAATGACATGTAATATACCATGGCAACTAGAAGGCGCAAGCTGTAGTTAAGCGTTGAAAATTGCAAAAAACTGCAACAACTTGCCACAAACTTCTCACTCGTTTTACAAAGATCAACATCCCTACTTTTCAGATATTTAAATTACTAGGAGGCACTTTGTGTGCGCTAAGAGCAGTGGGTCGTTGTAATTTCCATGTCGTGCAAAAACGCTGAAATTTTCCTGCAACGGGCCATAAGAAATGAACAGCTCAACTTTGAGACAAAAAATTTCAGATTTTGTCTTTTGATAAGGTATATAACAACTGGTAATTTTTTGAAGAGAATATGAGATGGCATGAATCACCCCATAATGTTAGGTGTGACGGTTTCTCAGATTCTTGCTCTTAATGTCACTTTTTTTGTAAAAACACTGCAATGTAAAAAAGTTACATTCGTGTTTTTAGCGTTAACTCCTTCATTTAAAAGTTAAAAATGATTTTTGTTTTGATTTCTATCTCTCTTTTTCTTTTTTAAAAACTTTTGTTTTTATAGACATTTTTATTGTGATGCAATCAGGAGGATTTCTATTGAACTTTAAATTTTACTTTTTCTTTAAATACAGTAATTGAAAAAGAGATGTTTAGCTTTAAAATTTTCTTTCAAAAATTAAGACTAATTTTTATTTTTTCTGTTTTGCTTTTGTATATAATATTATTATTTTTTATCAGCGTTTTTATGATTGCGGCTACATTTTTAAAAGCTTTTATTCAGCCGATATTTTTACTGAATATTTGCTATTCTGACAAATCACTATTTGTTACATCCCTTATCAAAATATTATAAATTATATCTTAAAAGAAATTATATTTACGAATTTTGTATTTTCAGAAAATTATTTTTTGGTGTCATAGTAAGATGATTTATAGTGTGCTTTTTATATAATCTTAAACTGTATCAATTTCGTCCTTTTTGCCATGAATGATTTATATGCATGAGACACATTAAACTGTTAATTAAAGATTAAAAAAAGTCCGATTTTAATAACGCATAATCAACAATCTTTATACACCCATGTCTAAAACATTTTATAAATGGGATTTTAACATTTCAGAAAAAGAATAATTATATAACTTTAAATCATTATTTTGCTTAAAAAACATTGTTGCATTTGACTTTCACTAAAATCTTTCAAGCAATATTAATCTAAAATATTTATGGTCTGTATTGGATTTGAATTTTAAAAATAATTGCAAAATTAATATTTTAAAAGAAAAATTCCCATAGTTAAATTTCAAGTATCTATTCACTATTTAAAATACTAATTAAATCCCATATTCAACAATCTTTTATATTCCCATGTCTGAAACATTTTATAATCTATCAGGAATATTAAAATACTAAACTATCTTAAATAAAAGTTATTGTTAAGTTGGGATAATTATTTTTTTTAATTGGGTATCTGTGCACCTGGAAAGTCCTGAATTTCAGTATTGAACAATGTCATAATTTTAACTTTTTCTTTTTAAAGTCCTGGATTTAGGTTGTCAAAAAATCTTAATTTTTAAAATGGAATCCCCCCCCCCCATTTTATGGTGGTACTAATATCTGAATTAGTACCAAAATCCCCACTCACAGTCTTATTCTATTAAAATATAAAATGTTTTTATCATGTACTTTAAAAATTAGGGTGTTCTTTCAAAATATAAAAAGCATTTCTAGAGTCAATTATCTTTTTAACTTCTGTGATATCAGAATTTTTGTTATATATTTTTATTTTATCAATTTAGAATTCTAGCTTGAAGCAAGCCAATCATTGGCAATTTTTTTTTTTTTTTCCTCTTCTCCAAAATGAGAATAGAAAAATCAGGAGTATTTCTTTCTGATGAACAAGAAAAGTATCTTAAGAATATAATTCTGCAGGGGAAAAAAAAGGAAAAATTATTTTCTTTTATATTTTTTCTTTAGCTATTTTATTGCTTCAACTCTTTCTTTACTTTTTTTTTTTTTTTTTTTTTTTTTTTTTTAAATTTAAAATCTATAAGTATGAAGATGCAGAGTATAACAGTTTTGATTATATCCAGGGTTTTTAAATCAAATGATTTTTTTTAAAAAAATCATTGATTTAAATCAATTGATTTTTTTCATATATATTGACTTAAAAGTTAAGAAACAGTGTTTTAAATTATTTATACTTCAATTATTTTCTTTTCTCAGTTTTAAAATTTATTTTAAATAAATTGCTGCATTAATTAATTTTAGTTTACAAAATTACTTTATTTCTTGATGATGTGTGTTAAATTCCAAGACATTTGAAATTACATTTTTAAAAATCTTTTGATTCTTGAGTTTGAAAGAACAGATTAAAGTAAGCATTTAATGCAGTCTTAATATAGACTTGCATAACTGTAAAAAGTAATTAATAAACATGAAAAAATTGATAAACATGATTTTTTTTTTTTTAAAAAAAAGGGCAAGTAATGTTAATTAAAAATCAACGTTTTGATTGAAAAAGCATGGAATTAAAATCTACATTTTATTTTATTGGTGGAAAATTTATATTTCTAAAACTTATACTTTAAAACTTTTTCAAAGTCTATTTGAAGCAGTGGGATTATTAACTGATAACTGGTATTTTTTTCTCATAATATGTTTACAGTATCTTTGACATTATTAGATTTTCTATAAAGAAATTTTGTGAAAAAAAATTCCAATGAATACAGATATTACTTTTTTTTGACTTATCTATTTTGATGTAAGATTAAAAATGAATATTTTAATATAAAAATATATAGATTAAATATTTATTTATTTTTTGATGAATGAAGAATACATTTAGAAACAACACAATCTGTTACATTTATTTTGTCATTTTAAAAATCAAGAAGGAAAAAAAATCACAATTTTAAATTAAAATTATGGTTTGCTAATTGAAAATTTGTTTTAATAGTTTAATACCGTTTAGCAGTACCTTCACAATTCAACTTTAGGAAAAGCGGTAGTTTCACAAAATACTTTTTCTTAAAATTTTATTTTTGAGTCTCGTAAGAAAGGATAAATTTGTATTTTTACCATATTTTTGTGTTAATTTTTTAATATAATATATAATTTTCTCAAATTATGTCTAAATTTTCACAAAATAGGTACCTCTCAGAAAAACCTAGGCAGACCCCTGAAGTATTCTTTAAATTCTCTATTTAGTTTTTAAATTTCATTCATGCATTTATTTCAAAATGGTTGCTATGAATTCAATGCTCTGTATTATAATGAAAAATTAATTTAGTAAGTTAGAGCTTCTAAAATATTGTTATAATATAGTTTTAATATTAATTTTATTTTGATTTAAACATTTATAAAGCATTTTTAATCAAAAATTGAAGTTCTTATAATGCATTTGAATAAAAATCAAAAAAATCGCAAACCTTGGTTATATCTATATTTTCGTTAATGTTATTGTAATGCTTTTTAAATTTATTGTTAATGTAATTTTTAAATTTAATGTTTGTCTGAGAAAATAGTAACTTCGATAAGTCATGAAAAATTCTTGGCATTACCATACCTGCCAACTTTTACGCATTTGGCGTAAAATTTTATTTTCATATTTAAAGTGGTAGTAAATATATACTATTTTTTCGTTTATAAACTTAATTTTTAAATGATTTTGATCACCACTATTCTTAAAAAAATTAAGCACATATAAAAATATGTCTTACTATCATGGTTGTCAGCTTAAGTTTTTTCAAATATAGCGTATTTTATTGCTTAAAATTGAAATTGTAGTTCTATTTTAATACCACTGACAAAAATAATAATGGAAGAGATTAAAAGTTGGCAGGTATGCATTACTCATGAATTTGAAAAACTATAATGTATCAGATATCCTGAATATATCAAGAATATTAAAATACTAAACTATCCTAAATAAAAGTTGTTGATAAGTTAGGATAATTTTTTAAAAATAAAATTTCAAGCTTTTTAACAAACCAACATTTTTTATTTTCATTTGTATTTATTTCCAGGGGTTCTTGCTGGTCACGATAATAGAGTAAGTTGTCTTGGAGTAACTGAAGATGGCATGGCAGTTGCCACTGGATCCTGGGACAGCTTCCTCAAAATATGGAATTGATGCTGAAACAAAACATATTTCCTGGACCAGTTATTTGTTGTTTACACATGAACACAGTAGTGTTGCTTCCTCGGCCTTCTTTTGTAACTTTACATCTAGCATTATTTAAGTCTGTGAAGAAATTTACATTCGTATGTGTGTGATTTGGCGTTCATATTCAGACGTGCATGTTTATATCTCTTATCTGTGAGTGAGTGATCTAAAACAACCAATCCTCCCCCTCTTCTATTGATTTTTCTCATTACTGGATTTAAGAAGAAAAGAAAATATACAGCTCTGTCTAGTCATGAGTATCTCGCAAAATGCCTGAAGTACAGTTGCTCTCAGTGCACGGTGCTTGCTGTTCTTTGCTTGCATAGTATTCTCTTGACAGTTATATTAACTTATTACCCAGATTTATTAGTCTACTTTTTTTTTTTTTTTTTTTTATTAATGTAATTCTGTAGAATGCCACTTCTGCATATCGGATCCCTTTCTTTTTGGGTTTTGGTTTTTTTTTTTTTTTTCTTTTTTTTTTTTTTTTAGATTTTTTACGGTCAATGTGTTGGCTGGCCTGAGAGATCAGTTTGAGCCCCGGCTGGTCTCTCGCCCACCTAACACAAAAGGGTTGCACGTAGACAAATAATGGGATCCCATGCGTAGATAGGCCATTCTTATTAATTTTCAGAGTTTAGTTTTTTTTTTTTTTTTTTTTTTTTTTTTTTTTTTTTTTTTTTTTTATTATGATCAAGACTATGGACTTGTATCAAATTCTATTCCAGGCTTTAAATAAATGTATCATTGTAAAACCTTACTGTGAAGTCAGTTATGTTAAGAGTGCTAGATGTTGGATTCCATTTGTAAATAATGTGAATTCGTTATTTGTGGTCAAATCACATGAATAATCTAGATTGTGACTGTTTAAAAGTGTCTGCCCGAGTCAAAGGGGCAGACCTCCCCCTTCCCCAGTTTCACTCTTCTTGGGACCATGAAGATGATGTGGAACTTGCCCAACTATAATCACTGCTGAAGTATATTCCAAGTTGAACTCAACTTGCAGACTATAAAGTCTGTAACTGCCAATGCAGTGGTAAGAAAGATAGCATATGAAAACAACAAGACAAAAAGCTACAAGAGGTTTTTTTTTAATAAAAAAAAATATGAAGGTTTTGTGTACTGTAAAAGTTTGTAAATCTTTTACGCACGTCTGTATTATTTATAGTTTTTTTTTTATCAATGCTTTTATGTTATAAGAAAAGTTTTACTATGTAGTAACATCTATAAATTATCAATGGAGGGAAAAAAAATAGTAAGAGATATTTCTTTGCTATTCTCAAAGTTGTAGTTTTATATAAATTATTAACACAATTTCTCTGCCAACTTTCCTCTCTGTTGGCTTCATTTAGCCAACATTTTCTTTTTTCTTCTACCCGGACAGTCCTACTTTAGACTGCCAAACCAAGTATCTAAAATAACAATGCATTTTTGCTGTTATCTGATCAGCATCTGACAAAAATGCTGATCGTTCTTTACAACACACTTTTTTTGGTGCATAATGTAATTTCCAATGTGTGATTGCACTCTATTCATGGAATTTCACAAGATGGTGGTGTTGTTACTTTCAGGCTGCCCTTGATTAAAATAAAAATAATCTTTCTTTCAACAAACGGAAAGGAACTTACATTGTAGGCTCCTATGTTTATATAAGTAGATGTAGTGGAAAATGTAGCAGCCATTGTCTATTTCAAATTTTACTTAATTGTTTTTGTTGCTTTAGCCAGTTAGCGTTCTAGCTCGGAGCATGCAGCCTCTTGTATGTATAGTATTAAATCCTCCCCCCTGTGCTGTCACTTTTACAGCTCTCAGTGAGAGTCGGAAAATACTGTTATATCTGACACTGTTCATATAATACTGGAATATCTTCTTGTGTACAAAGGAGCTGTGCATGTCAGCTTCATTTTATTTTCGCCATTGTCAGTGTGAAAGTCAAATTCGAGTCTAGTTGTGTTTTGTCAGTTAAAACAAAAAAATAAATAAATAATAAAATACAAACCGTATGTAATTTAAAATTGGTGAATAAAGCTGTTTATCTTTACGTCTACTCTTTGTTGCAGTTGCTAAACGCCTTCTTAGCTCTACCCTGCCACTTTTAACACAGGCATACCATCTATACATTTTTAAACGTGTGTTAGTAGCAATGTTAACTAAATTAACAGTATTTTTATTTAAACTTTAAAAGAAATTAGTGGAATTTTCAGGTTAATTATTTTAAAAGGTGAGGTAAGTTATGTGAGAGCATAGAGATACTTTTAAAAATATATTCCGGGATTTGTAGATGAAAGAGTTTTAAAAATACATTTTATATAGGGTAAACCAACCAGTGAAGGAACATTTCATATATATTGATTAAAAATAAGAATTTGAAAGTTTTTCTTTAGATTGATTGGTAACAATAGCTTACTGCTAAACAATAGAAAGTCATCTAGCAATGTTTTGGATTACCTGGTCAAATAGACTTCTCTGGAAAAAATTTTGAATTTGTTATTATCTCTGCAACACCTTGTTTCTTTGAAAAAATTATAAGGTGAGTGTTTGTATTTATATGTTTGAAGTGGAATTAATTGCATGTAATAATTTTATTTTTCTCACTGTGAAAAAGAGAATTCAAAATATAGTTATTGAAGTTACGTTTTATTTTTTTTAAAGCATAATAGCATAATAAAGTACTGAGATAAGGGGGTGTTTATTCACTGGATCACCAAACGATGAAAAACCAGTAAAGGAACTAGTGTTCCTTTACTGGGTATTTTGCTAAGTTAATGAAAATAAAAGATAAACTTTAACTTTCTTGTACCTTTAGTGATGTTCCGCATCAAAAGTATGTTAAAAATACGAAAAACAACTTCTAACCAGCGAGGGAACAGGCATGTTCCTTTACTGGACATAGATTTCCCAGTGAATGAACAGTATGTGTTAATATGCTGACACTTTAATTTTCAATTCATGATTCCAAAAAATGTTAACATTTTACAAGTATTTATATGTTATAATTTCAAGAATAGGCTTGTTTTTAAGTATGTATGGCTTATAAATTCATAAAGAACAACCAAAATTAAATGTTCCTTCACTTGGTCTTTTTACTACTTGTTTAAAACAATATAAAGTAAGTTCTCTACAATTAGTAACTAATATGTTGACACAACTAAAATTACGAATTTTGAAATTAATATGATTTTTTAAAAGGCAAGCGAAGCTTAAGTGTTCCTTCACTGATCAGTTTACCCTATATTAGATGCTTTTACAAGTGAAACAGGGTACTATTTGCACTTTTCGCAGTAGATTTGTAGAGATAGTAAAATAAAAATTTACTATATTTTAAACATTTAAATCTCAGAGTGCTCCAGAAAAATTCTGGATTCCGCGATCCAGAAGTTGCATCGATCACATTTATGCATACAAATTCTTGTACATTTTATTTTGAAATGTTAGAACTAGAATTTATACTTAACATCACTTTCATCGTAAATCAGTGATTTAAATTTATTAAAACAAAAACTTTTTGAAATGGGTCATTAATGATTGCACTGGAGAAATTTTCAGGATTTTTGAGTTAAACTCTACTCTGAAATCTATCAGATGAATCAATCTTTAAAGCATAAAAATTCCCAAATTTAAAAAAACACTATTATAATTTTCTAAAAAATAATATTTACGCTTATCTCAAATTCACTTTTAGCGGTTTTTAAATACATCTTTTAGGTAATGAATTTTAGGAAATTATATTTTCCACTTAATGATCTTTTCTTAATCACTGAGGATAAAAGTAAATAATTAAGTAGTTAAATTCAAACAATAACAAAAAAAGACACTTGTAGTAAAATCAGTTTCACTTTCAAAATGCAAAATAGTTCAATCAGTTCCACACTCGAACACTGGAATCCCAAGAACCAGTCACTACAGCCATTCCGTTGTCTGGCATACTTAACGATGTAACTCGATTTTCATGGCCTGTTAGGCAACCTAGAATTATTGTTGATGTTAAGCAAACTGTATTTCTCATTCACATACAATAACATTAATTCAGTTGTGAATTTTAATCGCCTTCTTTTGGTGTTTAATACTATTCAACTATATAAAACTAATGTGGCATCGAAAGCGGTACAATCGATGTCATAGTACTAGGTTTTTGTGGGAATTTAATCCAGAAGGAAAACCAAATCCTGTAAAATATTGAAGAATAGTCTTAATAAATAGCTAATAAGGTTCAAATGAAGTGGATCTACTAAATGCAGAAACACTGAAAATTCTGCTGCAATATATTTAAATTAGAATATTTATCTGTGCATAATCAGGGGTCTGTCCAGACATTTTGTAAAATTGTGCAAAAATAACTCGTAATGTGTGAATATAAAATAAACGTTAAGTCACATTCTTTCAACCAGGGTCCGGCTTTTGTGAATGTGTGCAAATAGGGTCCTGTTATTGCAAAAAAAACTTCTTCGAAGAGTTTTTAAATTGTAAAGACATACAAGATTATGCTCAACACTGCAAAGAAGTTCAAATTTCTTCTAAACAGACCCCTAATAATATACCCTTAAATATTTTCCTAAATACATGTATGTCTGTAATGTCCACGAGGCTAGTTATAATTGTTTTTAAAAACTAAAGCTTTGTGTATAAATTTATTTTGGTTCTTGAGTACTTAGAATGGCTATACGACTGATATCACTATATTGAAAAACTTGCATTGAGTTTTTTGTATATCCAGTTCTTGCGTAAAATACTGTCATCTTGTGAATTTTAAAATCTACATAAAAAATCCTCTCCTATTTTCGATATAAAAAAATTGCATTGCTTATTAAATAAATTTTATGACGCGGTAATTAAGAAGGTTTTTATTTGACTCTAATATTTTTTAATTCTAATTGAAACCCCCATTTTTGGTCGTTTCGTAAACCTAGCTTAAATATTTAAGGAAATCAGGATACTTATAAAAAAAAATATATAATTTTTTTGTCTTTCTTTTTTTTTGCTATAACTTTAAAAATATTCAATAAAATTAAACGAAATTTCAGGAGCAGTTGAAATTAATTACAGAACTATTGCTTAAAAATTTGTTTTAAGTTACGCAAGATACGAGTATTTAAAGTAGTTCTTTTATATAGCGCATGCGCGGAAAAAATTTCTTAGTGAATCGTATTTTGCAACTTAAGAAAAAAGTTTGATTTCAATATCTTAACAATTTAAAAAGTTCAAGCAATTTTTTAAGTAGTTTTTTAAAGAAAGCTCAAATTAATAAATCACAAATTTAATTTTGTGCTATCAAACAAGATTTATTTAAAAAAGATACCGGCATTGTTTAGGATCATCCCTTATAAAAGTATCTTTTCTTACGCATATTTTTCTTCATTCCATCACATTTCTTCGGTGTATGAACGTTTATTGAAGGTATCATTTTCGTATTGTAAGATAAACCAAATTTCATTTCATGAAATGACAGAATCGAAAATTGAACAAAATCGGACTAATAAAATTTTTAGAAACTACTTATGAAACTTTATTGAGCAGAAACTATTCGATTTTTTTTATCTCCATTGAACCATTAAGGTTGCTACTTATAGTACATGAAATTCGGTGTATAATTCTATTTTATGCAATTATACGTTAAATCGGTAATAATTTCTGTGTCTTGTTTCTATTTTGCCCAGTGACCGTAATATAAACTATAATGATTTAAAACGGTGACTAACTGAAACGGATCATTAACTATATAGTGGTTAAAAATTTATATTTTAAATTACGTGCATGAGTGTTTGTAGCCACTGCATATTCGCTTGAGGCGGCTGTCACTCAGCGTGGCAGTGGTAAAGTTCAATGATTCTAGTGGAGCATTATTTTCTAAAAAATTTATTTAATCATTTTCTAAAAATAGAAATCTAACCTTTTCAAAGAACTGAATGACACGCACTTAGAATCTAAATTTCTATCCTTTGAAACCTTTAGCAAAGTGCTGCCATCTATTGTTCTTAATTAACTTCCCATGAAGCCGAAATAAACTTCTCCCGATATAAATTCGGATATAACAATACGATTCACTCAAAAAGAAGAAAAAATTTACACTGAGAAGTGCTCGGGCATGACAGTTAAAAGGTTAATGAAACGAAAATCAGCTCTAAAATGATGGATTAAATTTTCATACAGCGTGTATTCTGCTGTGTATAAGATTTTCAGAGATCGTTTTCTTTTTATTTGAGTTAAAAACACTTGAAAATATCAAACAAACCTCGCTTAAATATTTATTGAGATATGAAAAAATTTTATTATAAATTAATTTTTGCGTAAGATTGGTATGTGTAATTAAAGTAGTTCTTTTATACTACGCATGCACGAAAAAAAATGTCTTAATTTTGTAATAAATCGTATTAGGCAACTAATAAAAAAAAGTCCGATTTGAATATCTTAAAAATTTAGAAAGTTTCAAGCCATTTTCAATGTAGATTTCCTATTTTTTTAAAGAAAGCTCAAATGATATGGGGTTGTCCACAAATTTTGTACTATTAAACAAGATTTATTAAAAAAATAATATCGGCCTTTTTGGGGTTCATCTTAATAAAAGTATCTTTCCTTTCGCTTGTTTTCTATTCTTATATAATCATATTTCGGTGTATGAACATTTGTTATTTAATTTTGTCTTATGCAAAATATTTTTTTTGTAGAAAACCCCTTATAATTATTTGTTTCTTTTGAAAAATACGAAAATTATTTAGAAAATGGATTGAAAGTTTTTAAGATATTTAAATCGGACTTTTGCTATTAGTTGCCAAATACGATTCACTACAAAATTATGAAAAAATAAATGTTTTACAGCAATAATTTTGTAGTTAACTTGTAAAACTGCTCTAAAAATTTTGTTTAATTTTATTGAATATTTCTTAAATTATAACAAAAAACGTGAGCCGAAAACTTAGTTTTATTTGTAAAAATGTCCATATCTCCATAAATACTTAAACTAGATATATGAAATTTTGTGCGATTATAGCATATAGTAACCAAAATAATTGTTTCAAATTTATTGCTACATTTTATGACGCATGTTCAAAAACACTATTTTTCGTTCGTAATTTATTGTCGGTTATTCGTTTGTGATTTATTGTTGCAGTTATAAAATGATTGTTTAGGTGTTTCTTTGAGAAATATGAAAAAATGTATCAATATAGAAGTATTTCCATTATTTTTTCCGCAACTTGTACCTTTATACGGTTTTCCATCCATTAAATTTGTTTAAAAATCACAATTTATTTTTCATAAAATATTTTCTTTGAACGAAATATTTAATATTTATTTCATAATATAAATAGTTAAAGGATTTAAGTGCCCTTAGTCGTCGATCGGGGACCTGGGACTCATGACCATATGCTCATGACTCGAATATGACTTCGGTTTGGTGCTCTTTAGAAATGTGCTGTTTTTGATTTTCAAAATTAAAAAATAAATCCAAAATGCTAGTAAAACCTTCATAAATTTTTAAAATATTACCTGCTTCTAGCGTAAAAAAGATTAGAGTACCTATAAAACATCTCTGCACGTCACTACAAGACACAATAGGTACCATGAAGTTTTGCTCTTAAAACATAAACTATGCACAATCAGCAATCGAAGATTTGTTAAGCATTCCGTTAGATATGCCGTTCGCCATACTTAGTGGCCATTTTCAATTTTGAAACACATACATATGGTTAAGCCGCGATGGCTCAACCGTATGTATCCAGAGTAGAGCGTTCGCCCTCCAATGAGGTAAACCGGGTTCGAATCCCAGCTATGGCTGGTCGATGCGAACCACAGTGCTGAAGTTAAATATTCTCAGTGGCTGACGGATAATGGGTTAGAGTCCCCCTGCCGTCAGTCTAACCGTGTATGGTTTTTCTCTCCGTGTAACACAAATGCGGGTTAGTTCCATCAAAAAGTTCTCCACGAAGGCAAATTTCTCTCCATACTTGATCCACTAGTTCCCTTATCTTCTGGATTGGGTTCAAAATTACAAGGCTATAGAGTTGAACATTAATAGTCGTAAGCCCAAAATTGGGACGGCTGTAAAATACATAAGATATGTTGAGAACATGAAGCAAGATAAATACCATTATGTTTTGCCTTGAGAGTGTCCCAACTATGTACTGCAGAATCATCCGATCCACACATAATCATTCTACCACTTGTAGACAATCCACAAGACGTAAATCCACTTTTGTTAGAAGGTGTCTTATACAATCCGATCTGCTGGTCAGCTCGAATGTCGAATATGCGAGCTGATTTATCATCGGATCCTGTGCCGAAGTAGAAACCGCTCGAATGGAACTGCAATAAGAACACATAATTAAGAATTAGAATTGCAATAGGTATTTGATAAAAGAATTGCAGTTCAGAATAATTTTTTGAGTTTCTACATATTTTCGAACCTATCAAAATTGCAAAGAAGTTAGACGAGGTTACTTGCATCATTGCATCCCTTGGAAACCTCCAGTGCAGCATGATTTTTTTTATTGCAACTAATGTTCTCTCTTATGTTCGAACAATATTTCTGAGAACAACGAAATGGTTGCAGCTAGGGGTTCGGCTAACTTTTTTGAACGAGGGCAAAAAATCGAGAACAAAAATTTGGTGGGCCAAGTAAAAACTTATAAAATAAAATAAAAAAACGATATACAAGTTTTAATTTAATGAGATGAATGAAATTGCAATTTCATTTTTAAAAGTTCCTTATATTGTGGTTCAAAGAGAGATATGCTTATTTTTAAGAACGAGACTAAATGCTTCTCTGTTAGTCTATTTCTGAAGTTCATCGTTGAAAACATTTGTTCACATATATAAGAAGATGAAGCAAACATAGCAATGATTCTCTGAGCATGAGATATTAAATTTGGGAAACTAGCTTTTGGTAATAATTTGTAAAACTCAAACTTTGGCATATTTAGAAATAACTCCTTCAGATGATTGTTAGATTGCAGCTCAATTCATTCAAGCTGCAAATCCTACCTCACTGTTTCACAATTTACGTTGAAAGGCATGGTAAAAATATCTAACTATGTTTGAATGGCACTGAAATCTTAAAATCTGCGTTCAAACTCAAAATTGAGTTTTTTCAAGTCATCTTCATAATTCTCAAGCTTTTCCTTATTCTCAACGGATCTGCAAGTTAAAATTCTATCCAGGTGTGAAAGTTTTCAGTCTTTTGACGGATTTCCGTCTTTTTAAAAAAAACCATAAGACGGAGCGAAACGGAGTATTACTATAATTTTTTAATTAAATATAAATTGATAAATGTTTTTAGTTTGCAATTAAAATTTCATAATTTTTCTTTTTAAAATTGATAAGGATTAGATATACTGTAAAGATAGTTGTGTACATACAATATGTTTTTAATCAATATGTATCTTAATTTTAATAAGCATTGTAGACTTAACATTTATTAAATATCAACATTTTGTTGAATATTATTTTTACTATTGAACTATGTTTAGCTTGAAATTTTTTTTTTTTTGTTATTTATTAACAAAGTATTCACTTAGCTAAGTATTATTCTTTTCCTTAAAATGCCAGCAGTTTATTTCATTAGAAAATTAAATGTTTGAAAAAAATTCAAAGCTGAGGTAATTTTTGCATGAAATAACTAATAACTTTGCATTTTTTGTTTATACTCCAGAAGAATAGTAGGTTTGCTAAAATAAATATGGAATTTTTATAAGCCTTATTTGCATTTTGTATATTTTAATTTTTATTGAAAAGTTTGTGCACAATTTTTATGAAAAGAATTCATATACAATTTTTTGTTTACTTAAAATTATTGGACGGAACACGCCCACTTATGATTTTGATATTTTCAGTCTTGAAAATTTTTGAAACTTTCACCCCTGATTCTATCCGAGGGCCGGATAAAACCTTTCGGCGGACCACAGCTGGCCTGCGGGGCGTAGTTTGCCCACCCCTGGTTGCAGCTATCTATTTTTGATTTTCTTTAAAATTGGTATAAATCACATTTTAAAGACTTAAATTTATTATATTTCAACCAACATATTTATGTAGCATTACCATGATAAGTTCTTCATTTGGTTTTTTTTTTTTTTTTAACCGAGCTTTGAAAAAAATCATTTTTAATTTTTGTTCATAGCGTATTTCAACTGTATTTCATTTCGAATATGACAAAAAAAAATATAGCAAAGCACAATTTTATTTAACCAACAGAAATTAATTCTAAAACTAATTTTATCTGACAGCAGCGAAAAATTTCCCACAATCAAAATTGCTGTAGGAAGTAATCTTAATTAAAAGGACGTCAACTATGCAAGAAAAAGCGTACCGTGTTTTGGAATACGCCACAGCACCCTCGTTTTAATAGATTTCACATGGAATTTTTCAAAATTGCATGCTGAAATTCAGTTAAAAATAGTCACAACATAAAACTATGTTTTATTCAAAGTGTTCGTACCCCCATTTGACCAGCAGAAACTCTAATAACTCTAGTTTCCCTGTAGATTGAATTTATTAAAATAAATAAATTGTAACCTTAATAAGCATAAAAGCATTCTTTATAAATAATTTCAGTATATAGTTCGTAATTATAGTTATATTTCAATAATCATTAAGTTTAAGATAACCAACTTATTACCATTAGATACCAACTTTTACAATCGTTCGGAAGATTTTATAGAGAAGCAGTAAAATAATTAGAATAAGAAAAAATTAAGCAACTACGCCAACGCTTAAAATCCAACTTGACTGAATACTAGATCTTATATGCTATCTCCGAAAACTGTGTGATGATGGGTAAAAAATTATTTTTATTTATCAAACTATAAAAATCAAGATTTATATGAAATATAAATGTTGCTGCCGCTAAGAAAAAGTATTTTTTCAACTGTACAAAAGATTATTTATGCAAACTGAATTAGTTAATTTCTAAAATTAACCAATTCAGTTTGCATAGATTACCTTACAGTAATCTGAATAATTTAATTATAGGAAGGTAGAATTGACGAAAGATATCAAAGCAATACTTACGCAAACTGAATTCACATCTGATTCGTGACCCCAGAATGTTTGATTGCATTTTCCATCTCGGATATCCCACAGCTAAATAGAAACGGAAGATGTTTTATCCTATACAAATAAAATTTTTAATATATGATGATAAAAAATTTAAAGAGGCAAATTTATTAAAAAATTTCATGAATCTTTTTTTAATGAAGTTTTATTACATTAATAACACGGTATGATAACCCAATGCTTCTAATATACTTTGTTTTTACGAACTTTGTTGGTTTTGGTGCCCAATACCTTTCATTTGCATTCCATATAATCAACATCCTCAACATTTTAGAATCTTTGTCAGAAAAGTTTACACATTAGTGGTCGCAGATAATATCAAGGATAAAGGAAAATTTTTTACTCGCATAATAAACTTATTAAAATATAACTGCTAACGTTACAAGTAAACATGAAATTATTACTAACCGCAACACATTTAGAAAATTTAAAAGTGGCCAGTTTTAGCCTTAAAGCAAAACTGTGTCACATAACTTTCTCCTACGGGTCACAAATTAATACTGATATTTTTTTCCCCGTTTAAGAAATTTTTTAGGCTTACTAAAGTGTTGTAAAATTAGAACAAACCCCCTTTTTCAAGATAGACCCAAAGGAAAAATTCATTGGATTTAAGTCTGGAGAATAAGGTTCTTGCGTTTTTAGAAAGTGAAGGAAATTTGTCGTGCACCCTATTTGGGGGCCTCTTTTGGCTCTTTTAAAGACGTCTTTTGAAAATATAAGTCTTAGTTGAAAATAAAAATATCCTTTTAATACATTTAACTTATTCCTTGTCAAATGATAGAAATGCCTCTATATTAATGGTACAGACCTATTTTAATGATACAATTATGATGGTATATATTTTAATGATTGAGAAAAGAAATAGTAAGACCTACAAGCTGAAACTAACAAGATATTCTCTTGCGTTACTTAACTTTTTAAAAAAAAACGCAGCCACCTGTTTTCGGATAAAAAGATATTATTTATTAATGTAAATATAGTAAAAATAAATGTTTAATTATTTCAAGATCTTAAGAAAATAATAATTGAGTTACTAATCTTCATTTTATTTTTTTAAAAAATGGACATGTACTGGACCTTCTTTTGCATTCAAATTGCCAAAGCTTTTATGCACTATGTCTAAAAAATGTTGTGCAAATGAAGGGGTAGGAGTATGGTAACATCATGAGGAATTAGAATTGCTAACCTATGGCTGGGAACGTCTTGGGGAAACAAGGTAGATCCAGTGGGAGAAAGGATCATGCTACAAGTAGAAAAACTATTGTAGTCGTTCCTTTTTTTCGTAGTTTGTAGTGTTATGTGCTCCTTTTTTGTAAACCGTAGTGCAGGGGCCGGGACTTATGTCCAAGAGTTCATGGGTTCGCTCCCCGTCGGCCGAAGACTCCCGCGTAGTAAATGATGACCGATGCACTTTAACTCTGCGGGGTCACAAAGTCCTCCATGTTCCCATAACAAATCATACCTCTGGGGGTACTGATCCAGAGGTTTTCTTGTATTCTGGATTGGTTCAAAATTACAAACCTGTGGAGTTGAATATTAGTAGTTGTAAAACCAAAACTGGGTCGGCTGTTTAACGACGAATATATAATAATATATATATAATAATAATATAAACGTAATGTAGTGAACAGTGTGATACAAAAAAAAAAAAAAACAGTAGTTTGTAGTGATTTCTGGAATAACGTACAGTTAATAAAAAAAAACGTTTTTCAAATCTAATTGGTACAAATCATTGCAAACCTATCAATGGACGCAATGAGAATGCCCTTGTGGCCGAGCATTAATAAGAATTATGTATATTAAAACTAGACATTAAGAATATAATTTGCTAATTATTACTTTTGCCACACCTTCAAATGCAAATGCACGAAACTTTGTTCAGTGAAAGAGAACATAAATTCTCTGTTATTTTCGATGTACTTTATTTCTAAGAGGAAATAAAAGAGTACTAAAACACTTCACAAAAATTGCAAATATTTGATAATTTCTTAGTATTTCTTTAATTAAATATTCGCAGTCGGAGAAGGCATATAATGGTAAAGTTTATAAGAACAAATTCATAAAAAATCCTATGGCTCATGTAAACATGTATAAATTATGTTTACTATTTAGAACATAAGCGTAAATTAAATTTTCAGCAAATTCATTCCCTAAAAGAAGTGACTACATTTCAAAAGTAGTTTGTAGTCACCACAGTTGAAAAAAAAGTGGACTAATTGCCGGACATGGTCGCCCGTTATGAGCTTCTTATTGATAGCATTAGCAACACAGCTGAATCTTATCACGAAATCCAATGCAAACTCCGGACAGAAAGCATAAATCAAGTTATCAAATCTTAGCAGTACACACGCAGTTCTGCTAAGTGTATTACAGTTGTGGGATACAAAACACAAAGAGCCACCTAAAATTGTTATGGTTATGGATTGCTATACAGTTCTCTATCCCTATGATGGGCCCTGCTTCCTTTTAGAGTTTATAATAGCATTTTTGTTTTGACACCCTATATTTTTCAAGTTGAAGCTATTCACCAATCGCATCATATTTTACCATGTTTAAAGTTTAATGGACATTATAAAAACACCCTGGAATTTCGGTTAAGGCAGGACGACTCTTTAAAATTAGAAAATGCGCTGAAGAGAGGTTAATTAAGGTCAGACTTACAACAGGAAAAAGATAGTTTTGTGTATAAAACCTAGAAAACATGAGACCAGTTATAACTCACGAAAGTGAAAGCTCGACAACTACACAACATGAAAAACAAATTACTTTCATCTCGAGAAAAATTATGCGAAAAATATTTACACCTGTAAAAGATAATCATATTTGGAGAATCAGAACAAATTTATAAATTAGAAAACTATATAAAGTCAAAGATATAATTGCCATCATAAAGTCTGCAGTGGTTAATAAAAATAAATAAAAATCGAAGCTTAAATAAAGTTTTTTTTTTTTTTTTCCTTAGAGCACGGAAGAAAAATGATTAAAGATTCAGAAAACAATGGCTTCAGGAAGTTGAGCGAGACTTAAAAATTAAGAAAGTTAAAAACTATAAGAAAAAAGCTGATGATCAAAAAGTTTGAAGATGTGTGGCGAGGGAGGTGTTATATCGCCAAGGAATAAGTAAGCTACTAATGAGGGTTCTCAGCTATAGCAGATTAACACACACACCTTCGTCAATCGTCAGCATCGATCTCATGATTTCCATCTTTAAGTCAGAGTTTATGTATAACTTTGAAATTCATCATTTAACACTTCACATTAACATCATGTAACTTACTTTTACACTTCTGTCAACAGATCCTGTCACAAAAGAGGTTTTGTCAGGATGTAATGACATGCTTATCACGTCACCGGCATGGCCGTCACATTCAAAGTCTTTGACACCCTTCTCCAAATCCCACATCATTCTAAAACACATAAACAATAAATATATATATCATCATCAGGGGGATTCGCTTAAGTGTGTACAGCATTTGCTGAAATAACCACTTTTCGCCATGGAACCTTGGGCATTGCAATAGCATGGCTATCTAGGGTATAGCAATAACAGGACACATTCCGGCTATTTGTCCAGCAGTATTAGTTGCCCTTTCCGGGTCCCGCAGTGGACTGATCGTAAAGACACGGTTCCTAGTAGAATACTTAAAGTCAAGCAGTAGTCAGTAAGCGAATGGGTGACCACTTTGATCAGCCTGTGTAGGGATCGAGGGTGCGTGGTATTGGTCTTTGTTTAACTATTTTACCGTAAAGTGTTCGACTTCCCCCCACAGGTTGTCGCGCTACCAAAGCAGGGGAGCCATCCCTTCTGTAGAGGATCAAAATTGCGATGGCATGTCTTCGGATCATCCTCAGAGATGTTTTCCAGACTGTCGCTAATGGATCATTGTGCAGCTCTAGTGTGACGTAGTTGAAGTATCTACCAACCTTCCGGCTATTTATTCCCATTTAAATAGAAAGAGTTGAAAATGCCTCCAGTAATAATTTTTATTAATATTTTACTTTTGTAGTCAGTAATCCTAGATTATTGGGGGAAAATCGATGCTTTACACATTTTTATCCCCTTCAATTTTCGCGTTTTATCGACTCTTGTGAGGTTTATGTTGTTTTTAAATTTCTTTTTATATTGTTCTGTATCAATTGTGACGATAGCTACTGTGGTACGGTTTTTCAACATAGGTCATCATTATTGGATTTAGAGATGTCAAGCATATCTTTACAAACCCCTGAAAAAATTAAAAAAAGAAAAGGAAAAATCGTACCGGGAGTTGCATATAATTGTTGCTTACATTTTCATATCAGCCGATCCAGTGATTAGTTTGTTGTCGTCTAGAAATCTGCAGCAGGAAAGAAAACCTTCAAATCCCATCATCTCTCTCCTAATCTTTGCAGAGCCATTGCTGTCTCTAGAGTTGACATCGTACACTGTGCACATATTGTCCATGCCACCACATGCCACGTAATTGCCTGATGGTGAGTAGGATGCAGTCATCACCCAGCTCGACTGAAGAGGAATGATTCTAACCTAGAGGGAAATAAAATATCAAAGAATTAGTCCACCATAACAACAATTTTAACTTGAATCCAGTTTGGCTCTCTATGGGTCCTATATGAACATGCACCGAGAGATTAATATTGAGATGTCAAGATTTTTTAATATTGCTTCTATATAGGACTAATATTGGTCTTTATGGAGCCAATAGAGAGTCTATATTAGTTGAAAAATGTATATAAAATATCGGGTGAATCTGACTATCCTATATAGAGCTTATATTGGTTGTAAAGTGGCTGTAAAATATCAGATGAATCGGACAATTCTATATCGGAAAAATAACAGCCCTTTAAAACCGTTATTGGTCAAATGAGGGCCCACGTTATTTTGCTTCTAGGACAGATTATTAGAACTTTACGAGTACGCGATACCACACGGAAGAAATCCTTCATGGCAAATTCGCTTAAGTAATTTAAAGTAAGTAGTTAATTCTCAAAAATAAGGTTGTTCTCATGTAAGTAGTTAATTTCCTTCCTGTTTTCTAGTTAATTCTCATAAGTAATTTAAAGTATAGAAAAAAGTGGCGCAGAAAAACCAAGAAAAAAATACGCAGTTTCAAATGCTAAAATTTTTTTTTAAAATCAAAATACTGACCAATTATTGCTGTTCAACTTTCCCAATGAGCAATCCTAATCAATCCTACCATAATTTGTTTGCATTTTGATATTTTGGAAGAAAAATTTTTTCTTCTTCCACCATTTGACACTTCATGGTAAATTAGGTTGATCTGAACTCACTTTTCTCTAAAATTTAAAAAAAAACATGGTGAAGCAAAATTTGTCATTTAAAGTTTCTCCTGTGGTATAGCGTCTTCTTACCTGCAAGAAGAAAAAGAATGTTCGTAATAATATTTTTACCAGTATTTACTTCATAAATTTTAACAGTTATATTTGTTTATAAGTTATATTTGTTTATTGCATTAATTAATTCCTTTAAGTTAATTTTATTTCCTCCATATGAATTTACCGACTGAATTAACTCAGAATACTGGTTACTATTAAATAAAGGAAGAAAATAAAAATCGTTCTAGTTAGTTTACAGCTCAAGGAACATTCATATAATCTCTCTGATGCTCAGTTAATCAAAATGCCATACTAATGATAGCGAAGGAATGAGAATAAATTCTTTTCTTTTAAAATCGGTATATCAATCAAACATTTTAAAATCGGTTGCATTCTTCAGCTATGATTTTGCCAAATATTATTTTGATTCCTTGCAAAAAAATTTTTTTTAATAAATTGATCTTTCCATTGTAAAAAAAATAGGTTTTGTAAAACTTCAACTTTTATATTACCAATGTAATTATTCGTTTATTTAAAAAAAAACTATCCAGTCCAGTTTTATAACATTTTACAAATTTATAAACAAAGAAAAAAAGTACTTGAAAAATACGCTAAGTACACCAATATAAGGGGCAGGAACGTGAACCCGAAGACAAAGATTGGATTGCTACAGCTTTATCGTTTTTTTTTTTCCACCTCCATATTTTGTATAATATATCCTAAATGACGTACATAATTAAGTTTGGAAAAATTTAAATATATTATAGATTTATTACAGTGAAAAAAACTTCATAAGAGTAAAATGAACATAATAAATAAAAAATAATAATTTTTTCTTAAGTTAATGTCCATTGTAGATAACATTCCAGTTATTAACAGAATATATTGCCCAATTATAAAAACGAGCTGTTTAAATAAAATTGGTACAAAAATAAATTAGTTCTAGTACAAACCTTATTTCCTGACCAAGTATCCCAAATTATTAGTTTTCCATCTAAGGAACCTGATACCAAGTGCCTAAAATAATCAAATGTCACCTTGAATTTGGTATTTTGTTATTGCATGTAAACAAAATTACACTAAGGATAACAAAATTATAAATAACAAAATACAGAAAATACACTACTCGGAGCTACATAAATTATACACTGTTATTGTGTATTGACATTAATTTTATTTCATTTTACAACCTTCGTTGAATAGTCGACAAATTTTTGTGTTTAAGATTACTAATATTCCACTCCTTAGCTTTGTAATTTTGACCCAATACAGAAGACAAGGGAACCACTGAATCAAGTATTTTTATTTTATAACCGTCGTTGAACAGCCGACCCAATTTCATGGGTTTACGACTACTAATGTTCAACTCCGTAGCCTTGTAATTTTGAACCAATCCAGAAGACAAGGTAACTCCTGGATCAGTACCCCCAGAGGTATTGATTTGTTATGGGAACATGGAGGACTTTGAGACTCGACAGATTTAACGTGCATCAGTCACCATTTACTACACGGGGAGTCTTCGGCCGGCAAGGATCGAACCCACAACCTCTTGGATATGGGCCGAGCGCCTTACCGACCAGGCTATCCCGGCCTGAATCAAGTATTGTGAGAAATTTGTCTTCGTGGAAGACTTTTTGATGGAACTAACCCACATTTGTGTTACACAGAGAGGAAAACTTCTCACGGTTAGCCTGACGATAAGGGGACTATAACCCACGATCCGTCTACCACTGAGGATATTTTGCACCAGCACCGTAGTTGGTGCGAGCCGGGTGCAGAATTCGCATCGACCAGCCATTGATGGGATTCGAACCCAGTTTACATCATTGGAAGGCGAACTCTTTATTCCATGAGCCAACATGGCTCATTGATATTAATTTAAAATAAAACACTACATCAGATCACAAAAGGAAGCTTACCAGTTTCATCTAAAATAGGGCCATAAAAAGCAGACATAAATGATGTATGTAACTCTGATATCGTGTTTCATTGCTGTCAAACTTGTATAGTCGTTGAAGAAAAATTTTCTTAGTGGTAGCTTTAATGTATAAATGTTACTTATCCGTTTAGGGAAGCCAATGACCGTAAGAATCTATTAGCTACATTATAAAGACACTGAGCCGTCATTGTGAAAGCTTAAGGGTTCGATCTTTAGTGGCTGCTTGAATCCTACCCAGCTATATAGATCGATCAGCGGCTTGAGCGCAATACTGACCACGTTGTCACAATCACGTTGATCACGAAGTTGTGGAGCCTTAACTTACATGACAACTCTAACCCACGACGGAATGTTTTGCCTATTTAGTATATTATATACCGATTACTACAATTAATTAAGACTCACTTCCATCAATAATAGTTTGGCGTTTTCTACAGCCCCCAAGTCCCGCAGTGTCACTAAGACACGGTTCCCAGCAGATCACCAAAGTCAAGCATCACTGACTGCGGTCAGAGTGCCGGTGGGTGACCACGTGGATTAGTCTGCGTAGGGACAGAGGGTGTGCGGTATTAGTCCTCGTTAAACTGTTCTACCGCAAAGTGCTCGACTTCGCGTGCAGGTCGTCGGGCTACCAAAGCAGGGGAGTCATCCCTTCTGCAGAGGATCAAAATTGTAATGGCATGTCTTCGGGTCATCCTCAGGGATGTTTCCCAGACCGTTGCCAATAACCCATTGCGCTGCTCTAGTGCGACGTAAATTATCTGCAACAACTACAACAACAACATCTACAGCCCCAAAACAGATAACGTATCAAATTTCGTTTCTAAAGTTTAAAAATAAATTGTTTTATTCATCGCGACAAATCAGTAATTCAAACATTTAAATGAATAATCCAAGAAAATGAGTTTTGCAATGGACTGTTCATAAACCGAAACAAAGCATCACCGGCTGCTGTCAGTCAGCGGGTGGGTGATCACTTTGATCAGCCTGTGTAGGGGCATCGGTCCTCGTTAAACTGTTCTACCGTAAAGTTCACGCACGCAGCAGCAGGTGAGTTCTACCAAAGCAGGTGAGCCATTCCCTATGCAGAGGATCAAAATTGCGATGGCGTGTCTTCAGATCATCATCAGAAATGTTTCTCTAACCGTCACCAATTCTGTAGCTCTAGTGAGACGTAAATAAAGTATCTACCTATCTATATACCCAAGAAACTGAAGCGGTTAGATATACTTGATATTTTTTTTTAATATATCCGTCGTTGAATAGCCAACCCAATTTTTTGGGTTTACGACTACTAATGTTCAGCTCCGTAGCCTTGTAATTTTGAACCAATCCAGAAGACAAGGAAACTCCTGGATCAGTACCCCCAGAGGTATTGATTTGTTATGGGAACATGGAAGGCTTTGCGACACGACAGATTTAACGGGCATCAGTCATCATTTACTACACGGGGAGTTTTCGGCCGGTGGGGATCTCCCGGACATGGGTCCAGTGCCCTACCAACCAGGTTATCCCAGCCATATACTACATATTGTAAAATTTTTATCTGCTTCAAAAATCATAAAGGTGGAAAAAGTCGAAAGAGCATTTAAAAGAAAAGTCGAAGAGAAAAGAGAGCTTAAAAATAGGCGTTCATTCTCAAAATTCGTCTGAGAGCAGATCCTTCTTCCTAATGCAAACTCTTCTTCAAGACAGAACCTTACTTTGTTTCAGTAATGTATCGTTAGTAATTTTATTAAATTTTTTTCTCTAATGTAGGGTAACGTTTTTAAATGTCAAGATTATGTTACACGTGGTGCTTTCTTCCTGTGCTGAAAAACGTCCTTTGCAAATTGAAAAATCAGTTTAATTACAACGATTGTATTCCTTAACATGGCAATAAAAAAGTTTGTTAATGCAAAATGTTCTATACTTATATATTTCTCATACATTACCTATTGTCTCCACTGTAGTGAACAGCAGTAACTTTGGATAAGTGTCCTTTCAATATTTTTTTGGTCCTCAAAGGAATCTTTGGAATGTCCGCCATATTTCTACATATTTCTTCCAAATTCTTATCAGCTGATGCTGCTTGTGCCTTCTAATATAAATATATCATATTATAAAAGCAATGTTTTGAATGTTACAAAATGTGTGATACTATTTTCTTTATAAGTTAATAAGTATTTTCTTTAGATAAATAAAATACTTATTTCTCCCAAGTCAAAGTGTTGTCTCCTTTTATTACCACTAGAAGGATTGAAACTTATTGCCCAAAATCAGTCAAAATGACTGAATTGTGAATAAAATAACTAATGTGTAAAGAAATTTGTTTAAAATTAATTTTTAATATTCTTTATATTATTTGCAGTTATATAACAAGTTATTAGTAAATATTAACAATAAAAAAATATATGTTATACAAAAAGTCGCAAAATTCTAAGAAATTGTGTCATTATATACATCATTGTTTTTCTAATTAAAATTAAAAAGCAGTCAAAATGACTTCCTTGAGCAATCTAGTGTGAGATTCAATATAAATACCCGTTGTTCGGTCGTTGAGAAAATCTTATCTTTGTAGAAGTCTTTATCTTATTACAATATTTTATTTTATAACCGTCGTGGAACAGCCGACCCAAGTCTGGGTTTACGACTACTAATGTCCGTATCCTTGTAATTTCGATCCCAATCCAGAAGACAAGGGAACTCCTGGATTCGTACCCCCAGAGGTATTGATTTGTTATGGGAACTTGAAGGACTTTGTGACCCCAACCGATTTTAACGTGCACTAGTCACTATTTAATACACTGGGATTCTTCACCCGGCTAGATTCGAACTCCCGTTCTAACAAACACGAGTCTAACGCCCTACCAACTAGGCTATCCCGGTCCTCTTATTACAATATATATGAATCTTAAATTTTAAAGTTTGATAGAATCTAGTGATTCAAACATATGCATATAGTGAAGCCAGGCACGGTCATAGTTTAAAGTGTTGGCAGAGTACCTTATTATTATTTTTTTTTTTAGAAAAATTTTTCCTATTCTAATTATTATTTAACTAACATTTTGTAAAATAATTCCACGTGACCGTGAAAATTGGAAGTTATGAGAATATAATAATTGTGGTGTTATTCCAGTTTTGTTAAAATTTCACCAGCATTTATTGTCCTAATTTATATATAGTATGAACAAATGCACTTTTAGTACGTTAATTTTTACTAACGATATTTTCTATGGGAAGCCAATTTAATATATTACTCAGAGTTTGAAAAATTTTGATTTAAAATAATTTTAATCATCACAACATAAAGAATTTAAAATAACATATGTAAAAACTCTGAATATTATGCTTTACATGTGTGAAAGCCTGACAAAATTTAAAAAAAAAAAAAAAAAAAAAAAAAAAAAAAAAAAAACAAATTCTAATAATTTTAATGGTTTTTAACAACAGCAATGAAAATTCTTTAGCAAAAATTTGTAATGATTAGCTCTGACTTAGCAGCGAAATTTTGAGCTTTCCGAAGACAAACATGGAATATTCCTAGTGGTAATGGGACGAGAACAACATTGACAGTTTTAAACAACAAAACACCCTATTTTTTAATTTCGCTAGCAGATAAAAATTCCTATCACGTATCTACCAGGTTCAAATAATGACTATCAGGAATCTTTCATATATTGTTTATTTATTGCTATGTAGTAGCGTCCCGCAGTGGACTGATCGTAAAGACACGGTTCCCAGTAGAACACGGAAGACGAGCATCACGGTCAGCAACCAGGTGGGTGATCACTTTAATCTGCCTGCGTAGGGACAGTGGGTGCGCGGTCTTCTAAAGTGTTCGCAGTTCGTCGAACTACCAAAGCAGGGGTGCCATCCTTGCTGCAGAGGTTCGAAATTGAGATAGAACGGATTGTCTTCAGGGATGTTTCCTAGACCGTCGCCAATAGCCTCAATGTGCAGCTCTAGCAAAGAATATTCTTTGGCTCTAGTGCGACATAAATAAAGCATCTACCTACCACTCAACATCAAATTTATTAAATAAAGACCTTAATGAAAGGTTTAATTTTTATATCACTTTACTCCAAATGAGAAAATATAATTTTCCGTAAAATATTGACTATTTATATAGCAATATAAATTAAGCTAGATAAATTTTAAATGTACCGTTAAATTTTTTAAAACAAATATATAAGTATTTATCCACACAATATGTATTAACTAGAGTTTGAGTCAACTCCACCCAATTATCAAAACAACTTCAGGATTGACGGATAATTCCAATTTTAATATTTAGTACATTAAATTCTCTAAGTTAAATTTTTAAAGTTTTATTTGAAATAAATGAAAGAAAATACACTTTGGTTAAAATGCTTACGGCGCCCGGTGGCTGAGTGGTAGCGCTCCCGTGCCACAGGTTCTGGGTTCCGGCCGGGCAAAGTTGACTCAGCCTTTCATCCCTTCAGTGGGTCGATAAATGAGTACAAAGCTTGCTTGGGAGCTAACCACTGGGGGTTCCGCATTCAGCTGACCACCTAACCGGAACATCTGCTCCTGCACCCCAGAGCCCATGGTCAAGAAAACTGAGATGGGCACAGTAGGCCTTGGCCCTCTATGGGCTGTCGCGCCACCGAGTTTAGTTTAGTTTAAAATACTTACATTTGTAAGAATTAAATTAACTTTTTAAAATTAAAATGCCTGTCGTAGTGGACTAAATATCATATTTGCAACCACTCGAAAAAAACCTTTCGAAGCAACTACAGATAATCCGCAGTAGGTGTTAGGCATGTTTATATCATAGTTAACTTCTACTCTTTATGGTTAAAACTTTCTGTAATATTTTGAAACTATTGGGGTACTATTTTATCTACATATTTAAATATTGTGGTAGTGGTAAAATTTTACTAAAATAAAAATATTGATATAAATGTTTTGCTACCACTTTAAATATAAAAAATGAAATATAATGTTTAAATCTGAACATGTACATTACTACTAAATAATTAAACATTTTAAGTATTTTAATCTAAATGGCATAACTGAAGATTAAAACTTCAAAGTTGCTGCCGTTGTAATAATCCAGATAGCCTAGGTCAGGGGTGGCAAACCTTTTTGCACCAACGTGCCATTTTTTCTAAAAAATTGTTTAATGAAGTCATAGACGTGCCGTCAAATAATTTTGACTTCGTGATTATTGGGAAAATAATAATACAAAATAGTATAAACTCACAACTCTTTATTTACTATGAAAAAAATACATTTTGCAATGTCTCAGTTATAATGTCTCAATGTTCAGCAATTTTACGCGTAATTCAACTTAAAGTAACATCAGTGTGACTTCTGTTGTTGCAGATTAGATGACAAATAACTTATATAAGTTTGTAAGATATTAGTTTAAGCAGGACTGTTAATTTTTTTTCTTTTGCTAGTCATTTATTGTTAGCTTGTTTTTATGGTAGTTAATTGTTTGTTTTTTTGTGCATTGATTGTTAATTTTTTTCTTAATAATTGTTTTTCTTTTGTTTGTTTTTTTGAATTTTATTTTAATTGTTAATATGCTTCATAGTGAACTTTGTGATCGGTGGCATGCCCAAAATATTGTGTGGCGTGCCATTGGTTCGCCATCCCTGGCCTAGGTTTTAACTATAAAACCTAGAAATTACAAAAAGGGACTTAGTAAAAGTCTGCTTTAATATTATTCCATTTCGGCTTTTTACCAAGCCTTTGCGGTAACACCTAGATTTCACCGCAAAGGCTAGGTTTACCGTAACATCACTATCTGGAAGATGGATGGACCCATACAAAAATATTAGACAATGATTATGATTGTATTGCTTTTAAAACTTATAAAATAATTTCTCATCTTTCGATGAAAATTCAGAGACATAACTAAGCCTTCAAATTTTTGTAAAAGCTAAAATGCTGATTAGTAAAATCATTTCATTTATGCAATTTTTTAAGAGAATCGTAACTGCTACTATTTATTACTAGTTTTTATTTACCGATGTAGCATGTTTGTGAACTTTTGCAACCATATAAGGTTTCTCATTGCATTTCCTGAATTGCAAACTTTCTAGGCGTTTTGGGGAAATTTCTTTTGCAGTCAGCTAAGTTTATGTTATAATGCATTATGACTACAGGAAAGTTCTGTGTGAGAATGAACACTCTGCTTTTTACAGTAATTCAAAAGGTTCTTTTATAAAAGAAAGTGGCAGGGTATTTTCCTTTTTAATTCGTAGCCCTAATATTATTCTTTATTTGTAAATTTGATAAGATGTTATTTTCCACACCAATACATGCAAATAAATCAAAAGCTTATATCAAACACACTTTAATTCATCTTTCTCTTAATGAGGTTTTTAAAATGTAAACAAAATAGCCAAAAAAAAATGAAAGATTTAGTTTCTTACAGTTCACCACTTCATAATACATTTTGCACATAAGGTATTATAGTTGGCAGACCTATTCATCAACAATTAGAAAATTATTTTACTTCACTTGTCGAATAGATCTATGTACTTAGATGATCAATGCAAGTAAATAGACATGTTTTAAACTTTTAATAAGTAGTGGTAGCCACGAATATTCTTCTTTTGAAATTAGGTTAAAATTAAATATGCAATATTTTTACTATCTGGTATATTATATATTTGGAACCTTGACATCCCTGCCTGGATATTATTCTGAAATGAAATCCAATTAAAGATTTGTGACTTATCTACAAATAAGTTTGCACTTTAATTTGTATTTCTCAGAGAAATATACGAACTTTGATTTTTGTTATAGTTTTAGCATTATGTCGTGGAATTTGCAGATGTTCAGTTATGAAAAAAAGGGGGGAAGACACAGTTTTTTTTCCAGATACTATTACAAAAAAAAATATATATTAATTTACCTTTATTTTTGCAATCAATCCATCTAATTCCTCTTTCAGCCCAGCTTCATCTTTTTGATCCTTTAAAAAAAAATATAAAAAATGAGCGCAATTTTTTTGTTAAAATATTATCAATAAAGCATGAGAATAAGACAATAGCATACAAGAGGTCAAACAATTTTTTTTAAAGAATTCATATCGTAAATCAAATAAAAGAAATTGTTTTATACTGTATTTAACCTTCAAATGTAGATTTCAGCTTACTTTAAAAAATAAAATAAAATTATAAATTTGTGTTAAAGGTGTTAAGAAAATGTGAGTTTAGATTTATCTATTATTTAATTTAAATTAGATTTGATTAACTTAATTAGATTTTTTTTAAATCTTAATTAAATTTGATTTATTTGTGCTCTACCTGGCTCTCGGATCTCAGCAATTTTCCAACGGCTATATTGGCTTTGGTAACAGCAGCAAGGCTTGTGGTTTCGTCTCCCTTTAAAAAGTAAGAGATGATTGACGTCAAAATAAATATTAATTTGATGAAATTAAAAAAAAAGTAATTTAAAACTATTTTTAACATTTCATTCAAAATTTTATTTTTGTTACGAAACCACGCGCACTTTAAAGGCTGCGCAAGTTAGCTAATTAATGAGTAAACTATTTTTGATCTTTTTTTGTTTTCCTCAGTCACGATTCTTGATGGTTTCATCAAAGAATTTTGATGGTTTGTGTTGGTTCCAGTGCGACTCATGATGGTCCAACATCATTTGATGGTCATCATCATCCAACATTTTCCATTATGTGTTCATAGTTTTTGATATGCCAACAAACTTCCATCATTCCATGATGGAAAACGCTACTTTAATACTATATATTCACTCTAGTGAATTTAAAAATCCGTGGTTATGAATATATTATTAAATTGTATAAAAACTGTTGAGAGGAACTGATTATAGATTTGAACTCGGGGAAGCGAAAATATCCGTTCAACAACTACGCGCAACATTAAAATAACAAATATTCCTCCTTTAAATAAAATGATGCCCCTATTCATCATGGTTTAAATTTTACTCATTAGTTGTAACTATTAAGGTGTGAAATAATTAAAAAAAATATTTGTAAAATATCTTAATTTAGCGATATTTTAAAAATATCGTTTTTTAGAAAATAAAAATTTACTCCTAACTTTCTGCGATCATAGAAAAATTTTAAAACTGGTAATACTATATTTTCACTCTCTGTTTTTTTTTTCCAAAGAAATAACTTCTTCACTATTAATAAAAATTATTCAGAAGGTATTCAGTAGGGGAGAGTGGGGTCAATTGTAACATTTTTTACTTAACTATTTTTAACTAACAAAAAGTCCAATATATTATTAGTATTAATTGACAGACGAGTAAAGTAGACTATCCTCTACTAGAAAAAAAAATAAATACCTTATTTTAAATGTTATTATATTAGTTATTAACAATTTTTGACAGTCGTGCACTTGTTACAATTGTCCCCACTTGTAACAGTTCATAAATTCAACTAAAACATAGTTAATTATACATATTATTATAGTTGTGATATATTTTTTTATTGATCAAAATAGTAGTGATATTTTAGGAGTAAAAATAATAATGAGCAGACCTAAAGGGTTAAACTTTTAACTTTAAGGGGTTAAAAATTTTAATTTATGCTGTGAAAGGTGACAAATAAAATAATGCACACGCAACATAATATAAATGATATAGGAAACTATTGGTGGTTCTTAAAGAGTTAAGTAATGGTTTGTAAACATAAGATTATTTATTTTCAGCTGTTACATTCGTCCCTTTACTTATTGTTACAATCGCCCCAAAGACGCCATTTCAGCTTCATTTGTTAAAAACAATGCTAGTTATTTAACAAAACTAATATATATATATTTTTTTTGAAATGTTAATTAAGGTCTCCACTTACATATTCGGTTAATAATTTTTATTTGTTTAAACAAAATTACTTTGTTACAATATAATATTCTAATACCAAAAAAAGTACTTAGGTAGCGTGAAAATATCTTTTGTGATGTAACTCTTTCAAAAGTACATAAAAATGGTTGCCAGCAGGGGTTTACATGTAGATTTATTAAATACACCTTGTGCGCCACCTAGGAAAAAAATCTAGAACCCGACACTCGAAATTTTTGCTCTGTTACAATCGTACCCTGTTACAATTGACCTCACTCTCCCCTACTATAATAACTTGATGGAAAAGAAAAAAAGCTAAATTGATTTGGTGCTATATAGCGGCAAATTTGCGTTTGATTTGATAAAATTTTGCCTACTACTTCTTGAAATTTTTATCTATAACAGTTATATATCTATAACTATAACAGTTGAATGTATATATAACGTCGTTGCCAAGTGGAAGGATTAAAACAGGTCTTAGGCCGGGAAAGAGGGTACAAATTTTATTTATTATTTATCAGACAGGAGCAGTCATGGGAGTGAGTATGAAAATTTGCGCTCCTCGGTCATATGTTAGGGAAAATCTTGCAAAGTAAATCCGTAAAATTTTTCAATTTAGGGAAAGAGGGAAATCTTAGAAATTACTATTGGTTAATTTAATAGATCACGCCATTCCCGCGAAGCTTAAAGGGAGAAATGTCTTTATTTAAATTTATGCATAGTTGAGCCAAAAATAGATTTAGAAACCGGATGTGGCTTTTTAAAAGTATGATTAAGTGTTTCGATTTGAAGTTAATCTATACATAATAATAAACGAGGCTGTGTGTGTGTCTGTAATCACAATATATCGCCCCAGAAGCCTCGCCGAGGCACGAAACCCGGCACATAATTGTGTTTTGACATAATGAAGAAGTTTTTTTTTTCTTTTTCAAAAATTTGGATTACTTTTTTAGTTATCAGTCATTTTGTTAGAAAATCTATGCTTTTTCGTCTTCAAAGAGCCATATTCAAAAAACTATTAAAAAATGCATATACTTTTCTCCACTCTTATAAATGTATGCTAATGCGAACTTTACAATTGAAATATTAATTTTCGACAACTTAAACCAATAATATACGAAGGAATTAATAATTTAATTGTAAGGTTCGCATTATTTTACATTTATCAAAGTGGAGAAAAGTTTAACTTTTGTATTAAAAATATGGCAACATATTCGATACGTATCGCTTTGATATATTTGTCGCTGTTCATAATTGTTATAATAAGTTTTTCTTCTTCTTTCCACGCTCTATTTTTTTTTCTTAAGCGAAGACGATAATTTTTGTAGCGATATAGAAATAGAAATTGATACCATAAAAAATTATATCGAAATAGAAATTGATACCATAAAAAATTAATTTGTTTTCGTGTTCTTTTCATGTATTTAGCATTTTAGTTTTTTTTTTTTTTTTCTTAAGCGTTGTAGCTATATAATATATAAAATAGGAATTTAATTGTTTTTGAAGGAACGATCACACTTACCTTGGATCTCCTTGGTTTTTCTATTCTTTATTTTAACAGTTTTTATTAAATGTAATTAGTTATTTTCAGAAAGTTTCAGTTTGCAGGTAAACACTTAGATTTTAATATTGAAGTTTCATGATTTGCTTTCAACGTAATTGTTGTTCTAAAGTATCCGTTGACTTCTTAAAAACCCGATTACTGACATGGCAGAACCACCTTCCAAAAAACTTTGTATTTTATCAAAGAAAAAGATATTAAGAGATTCTCAAAGAAGAAGAAGGGCCCAATAAACGTCTGTAGAACATCAAAGAAGGATGGAACATGACCGAATTTCGACAAGCAATTCTAGAGCCCAAGAAGTATCAGAGAAACGTCAAAGAAGATTAGAAGAGGATCATGTCTCAACTAGCAGTGCTAGGGCCCGAGAAACACCTGAGGAACGTCAAAGAAGATTGGAAGAGGATCGTGTCTCAACTAGCAGTGTTAGGGGCCCGAGAAACACCTGAGGAACGTCAAAGAAGATTAGAAGAGGTTCGTGTCTCAATTAGCAGTGCTAGGGTCCGAGAAACACCTGAGGAACGTCAAAGAAGATTGGAAGAGGATCGCGTCTCAATTAGCAGTGCTAGGGTCCGAGAAACATCTGAAGAACGCGGAAGAAGATTAGAAAATAATCGTGTCTCAACCAGAAATGCAAGGACCCGAGAAACATCCCAGGAACGTCGAAGAAGGCTAGAAGAAAATCGTGCTTCAACATCCCAAGCTCGATTGCATTTGTGGCAAGACAACGAAAACTCTGGCGGACAGCTGGCCGCCTTAAGCGGCTAGTTAGTAATAAATAAGGAGTTGTTTTTAACGAAGAAACCTAACATAAAAAGATTAACAGAAGCTTTTTATGTTACATCAAATAACAGAGCCACTGACTTTTTATTTAGTACTAGATGTTGAAGGCAGCCATCTCAGCTCCTCCCCAGGGCTGGAGGGGGAGACACAGATCTCGTCAAAACTGACGGAGTTTAGTTGGTAATCATAAAAATCAAAAAGCCACGCAAAAATCAGCGCTCCTAGGTTTTATACATGGGTAAGAAGGCAGTCATATTGCATTCCTTGTATTTCTACGCCTCATCACAAATCATTTAATACTCATCGAAAATCGTTTAATCCTTCCTTATATGGAAGTGAAAGATCTAAAAATAACTCCTCTTTTGAAACATAAATATAATTATAATTTATTGGCATGTTTACCGCCTTGAAGTCCTAAAATAGAACATCTGCATTTTATGAAAATGAAAGAGTTTCAATGCTTTTATTAATACAAAAATATTTTTATAATTTTTGTATTACATATATATATATATATACAGGGTGTCTCAGTTAAGCATTTCAGAACTTCTAAGAGGGGTAGGGGGCATCCTGACGACTCGAAATCAAATAGCAACGTGGGGTCGAAAATGCTTTCCTGAAGCGGTGACGTACACAGAAGCACCATAAAGAAAAGATACCGTAAGTGAAAAATCGTTTTAATAATACTTTGAAAAAAGCATAAGGCACATGGATCTAAGCAGGGCCGGATTTAAGCTTGGCGTGGCCTTAAGCTACTGAAAATGATGGGACCCTTATTAGTTCAATTCGATATCTATACACCTAAAGTAAACTGTCATTGTTTTTCATTGTTAAGTATTAACATTATGTTATAAAAAAACCGTTGAACCATTCTGTTATTGCAAATATTTTTTGAACGAGGAAAAAAGAGTTACAACGGAAACACATTTTAAGATCATCATAAGCACAGGATAAAAATTTGGTATGCTGGAAGGGCTATTTTATATTTAAGTTATTTTTCATTTTTGAAATTTTGAATATATACTATTTACAATTTTGAATGATTTTTTTTTACAAATTTTTTCTAATTTTTTTTTTTTTTTTTTTTTTTTTTTTTTTAACTTTACATTTTGCTTTTTTGTTCAAAATCTTTAGTACTTAGAAACATGAAATTATGTAGGTGTGTAGAAAATATGCAAGGAGTTTAGAAAGAATACAAGAAAATACAATTTGATTATTAGTTTTATTTCGTTAAAAACGCGTTGAACAACCGACTTAATTTTGAGTTTATAACTACCTATGTTTAACTCCTTAGCCTTGTAATTTTGAACCCAATCCAGTAGACAAGGGAACTCCAGGATCAAGTATTGGAAGAAATTTTTCTTTCAGGGAGGACGTTTTGTCGGAACTCCACATTTGAGTTACATTGAGAGGAATACAACGAAAGTCTCCCACAGTTAGTCTAACAGCAAGGGGACTCTAAACCCATGATCCGTCTGCCACAGAGGATATCCGCTTCCTTAGAGCATGGCATAAAATCAGTAATTCTGTTAATTTTATTTTTCAGTTTTGCATTTTTATTAAATGTGTGATAATAAGAGCTATATTTTTTAAAACCAGATTTTTCGATGCTTTTTCGACCAGAATGAGAGGAATACAACGAAAGTCTCCCACAGTTAGTCTAACAGCAAGGGGACTCTAAACCCATGATCCGTCTGCCACAGAGGATATCCGCTTCCTTAGAGCATGGCATAAAATCAGTAATTCTGTTAATTTTATTTTTCAGTTTTGCATTTTTATTAAATGTGTGGTAATAAGAGCTATAATTTTTAAAACCAGAATTTTCGATGCTTTTTCGACCAGAATGAAATGCTTTAAAAGACAAATATCTGTTAATGTTTAATATTTAATCAATGAAAAAACATAAACCATATTGAACTCTAACGAATTGCCCCTGATAAATTTTGTGACAGTAGAAACATTTAAATTATGATAGATTTCCGGATTTTAGAAACATCTTCTAGTTTTATTATTCAAACGAATTGGTTTCGGTGTTTTTCACCCCGCCTGTCTCATTAGTGATTCAACATGTTTCGATATCATTTTTGTTTCGTTCTTACTTATTATTAATTTGTTTGCGACAATTAATTTTTATACCTTTTTTACTTAATTTTTTGTGAGGAGTTAATATCGAGGGCATTAACTGAAATTTGGCTTTTTTTTGTATGCCTTTTTTACTTACATCTTCCACACACCCACAAGCAACTGTCTGCTCCAAATAATACGATAATATAAAATGAGATAGCAAAACAAAACGTGTGGAGTTATTTAAATTCATATTCAAAAGTATTAGTTAATTGTTTTTTGTATTGACAATTTCAGTCATTTTTTAGATATTTTAAGCTGCTATTTAAAATTGCAGCATATCATATGAAAGCATTAAATGTATCATTTGTACAATTTTGAATTAAAATAAAAAGGAATTGCGATCCTTAGAAATAGATATTAAATAGTCTCATGAGCAAATGAAGGGACAAACTTATCTTTTAAACAAATCAAAAAACTTTTTTACCTTATGAACTAAAAATTGTTTATTTTTAAATAATTTATTAATAATCAAATTGTTTAAAAGATGACATGTTTCTTTCTAATGACAACGAAGTTTTTTATTTTATCCAAGTGATTTATTTATATTTTTAAAATTTATTTTTTATTTGTTTTTATTTTATTAAATTAAATACACAGGCTTGAAATAAAAACAAATCTGTCAAAATTTCATAAATAGTTTCGATTTGCAATTTTAAGAAGTTGTTTCGACATTGATTTAAAAATTTAAAAGCCTAATAAAAATGTAAAAGCCTTATTACTTTAAACACAAAATAACAACAAAAATCAAGGAATTAAAAATAGAAACAATTATGATCAATAAACAAATGAATTTTGTGTACGAAATGTAACATTTTACAAATTGAGCATATTTCATATTTAGAGGAAACATGAAAAATTTGGTCAGACAGGATGTTTGAGCAATTTATTTTTAGCATATATATTTAAACATTTGTTTAGCTAATGATCACTTAACTTCAATGCTCTATCAAGCAATATCACATGTTGCTTCTGCCTATTAGCGGTAAGTAAAATAAAATCAAATCTGTTATCTGAATTTCATCCAGAATAGACCAAATCAAGCATTTTGGCAAATATGCCTGTCAAAGAGGGAATTGAATAGTGGTAACTAAATAAATAAATAAAATCCTAAATAAACTAAAAAGATAAATAAATATATAAAAAAATATATTTCTCTCCATTTAGTTCAAAATACTGAATAAACCTTAATATTCATTCCTTAATAAACATTAATATTAATATTTTACAATGTAGCTTCAGATTTTTTACTTTTCAACAGTAAATAACAATTATATTTGATGTTTCTTTAAACAAAATTATCGCATTTTTTAGATACTTACTTATTGCTTTGTTGGTTCTTTAAATACTCATCCTTCAGAACAAAGTGGGTTAAGTTACCCTTTAGTAAAAACCTTTGACCAATCTTCAGCTCTTAAAAATTATTTATAAAACATATTTTTTAATTTGACAAAGATTTTAATTTAAGAAAAAAAATATTGATGTAAACAGGGACAAATATAATAAGCTATTAGATAATTAATAATTTCAACTTTGAAATTTATTATGTTAAAAAAAGTATAAATGAAAAACTGTGCAAACCTTCCATATGTTTTCCCTAACCTCAAAGTTGATTAGATAAAAACATTTGCTTACCTCCAAAGGTGAAAAATTTATGTCTTCTTAAAGTCCTTTGAAAATTTTGATACAGGAATTCGGAGTTTACGGATTCATGCACGATTAATTTAGATTAATTAAAACAAAATAAAACCAATTACAATAATAAAGTCAATTAAACAATTAGGATAATTGAAAAAATTAGGATAATTAAAGGAAAAAAAGCCTTTATAATAAATTAGAAAAAATATTTAAATTTTGTAAAAAATAAAAATTAGAATTGAGCGAGGACCACTTGTGACGCAACGGAAATCTCGATGCAGATTAACCCAAATAAAGAAATACTAACAAGAACGTCCCTCTCTTTATTTGCAGTCCTAGAAATTTTTTGTTCCAAGCAATTTATGACCTGAAATCAAGCAAAGGGGTGTTCCAGTTTCTGTGGATATCCCATATTTCCGAAGTAAGAACAAAAGAGCCCAAGGCAATTTAAAGAAGCTAAAAACTTTTTCCCACAGTTTAAAGTGAGTCAGCTATTTGACAACTCTGTGGGAGGAAAGCAGGGATATTTACATCAGTCGAAAGAGCGTTTTATTGCTCTTTTGGTTAGAAAAATTAAGACAATTATTTTATAGTATTTCTAAACACCTCGATTAAAATTTGAGAAGCGTCTGCCAGCGTAAAAAGGAAAAAAATTGAGGGCCCCAGCTCCGAATAAAACTTTTTTAAAAAAAAGAAAAAAAAATGGGATGTGGGGGCCCTTGTTATCTCGGGGCCCCAAGCTACAGCTTATTTAGCTTATACGTAAATCCGGCCTTGGGTCAAAGTAAGTGTTCGAAGTTTCTGCCACCGGCTACAATGCACACCTCACATCTCCGGTGCATGGACATCCGAACATTCTGCAATACTCCAGGAATATCTCGAATTTCTCCGGCAGCTACTGCGATTCTTGCAACCAGCTCCTCAGCATTGTCAACAGGGGTGTCATAAACCAGTGTTTTCATATGACCCCAGAAATCAAGACATAATAGGTCGGGTGACCGAGGAGGCCATATGATTTTTTCAATGTAGTATTATTAAAGCGATTTTTCCCTTACGGTCTCTTTTCTTTATGGTGCTTCTGTGTACGTCACCGCTTCAGGAAAGCATTTCCGACCCCACATTGTTATATGATTTCGAGTCGTCAGGATGCCCCCTACCCCTCTTAGAAGTATATATATATATATATATATATATATATATATATATATATATATATATATATATATATATATATGTAATAACAGAGCTTCATCTCTGTTATCAGTGGTGTATTTAGCTTTAATAATGCAGTCGTAAGCCATGTTACACACAAAAAATCTTTATTAATGGTAGTAGGCTGGTATCGATAACACTTCACATCCACACTCCGCAAGGGAAGGGGTGGACAAGACTTTGGACAATTCCGGAACAACTTTTCAGGATCACAACATGATGGAAAAAGCCATGCGAAAAGCATTGCTCTCGCTTTTATACTAACACAGATTTGAGTAAACAGGCACAGTCGTTGGCATTCTTGTATCCTTACACATTAAGGAAAATCATTTCATGCTTCCTTATATGGAAGTAAAAGGGGGAGAGATTCTAAAAATAACTCAGTCGTATGTTATTAGCCTTGACTTCCCAAAATAGAATCTCTCTACGCTTATTCTTTAACAAAGACATTTTATTAAAACGAAAGAGATTTAATTCTTTTATTAATACAAAAGTATTATACTTTTTGTATTACATCCCCCCCAAAAAAGATTTTTGGCAAGCCAAAAAGAAATCATAATAAAATTTAGAATTCTCTGAACTTTTTAAATTTATGTTGGTACGACTGTTCCTTTTCACTACTACAAATAACATTTTTTCAATTATCTGTTAAAAAAAAAAACAACTATATACAATGATAACAATAAAAACATGATAATACACTTTATCTGTTTAGGCAACTAAACAGAACGAAAAATGAAACATATTTTTATAACTAATCTACTAAAATTTTCCACACAAAAATATACATAATTTTTATGGATTTTTATCCAAATATCACTTCTTCCCTTGAAGAAATAAAAAATTTTCTTTTGTTTTGGACACTATTCATGATTTAATTTCTACATATGTGGGTTGTTATATTTCCTAAGATTTGATACATGAACTATTTCAAAAGTTTGTTTACTTAAACTTTTCTTTTTTTTTCCTGTACTTTATGTTATTAACTTCTTGGTCATTCTTTCTTTTTCCTATTCTTTTTATTTTTGTTACCCCTCACATTATTTTTTTTTTCAAAATGTTTACTTTTACTGAAACATCTTAACTTTTTTCAAAATGTTTACTTTTACTGAAACATCTTAAACTTCCATTTTTTCAAAATGTTTACCTTTATTGAAACATCTTAAACTTCCATTTTTTCAAAATGTTTACTTTTGTTGAAACATCTTAAACTTTCATTTTTTTTTTCAAAATTTTTGACCTTAACATTATGAGAATTCTGTTGTCTAATGTGCAAGGATAAGTTGTCATTGTTAGATTTAGCAGAGATGATCAGTCTCTTACCAACTTGAGTAACAACTGGCCCGACACAATTAATAAAAAAACAAAAATCTTTGCAAGTTTGCAACCCTACTAAAGCATACAGTATCTCAGTATCAAGTATAAAAAACTTAGCTGAGTTAACAATTTCGCCTATCGTAATAAGGGGAAACTCACACAATTTGTTAAGTGTGAAATGTCCTTTTGTTTGGGTAACATTTAATTTTTCACATTTTTAATAGGAATATTTAGTTTTGACCAAGTCCGAAAAAGAAAAAGCATTACAAATTTCTTTTAGTTTTTTGTTTTTGTTTGAAAATCTGAAAAATTTAGAATTTTGTTTGCCGTCACAAATTTCATTGACGTTTGAAACACATTTATTTCCCCCAAAAACATTTTAAGGGGACACTTCAGGTTAAAAATGATTTTTTTTAAATATCAACCAATTTTAATGAAATTTTCATAGATTGTGAATAAAGCATTTAGAAAGATATTCCCAAAATTTGAAGCAAAAATATTAATTTGTTGAAAAGTTATAATGTTATTAATAATTAATCCGCAAGTTAAATTACAAAATGTTACAATATTTCAAAATGTTCCTTGCGCATGAGTTTTTATCATAGTAGTTTGAAATTCATTTATATTACAGTTTGAATAAGTATAAATAAAATTGGATATGTTTGAACAACTTAGCACTTAATTTTAAACAAATAAAAAATCAAAATATCATAACCTTTATATAATTTTTAAAAATTTAAATTTAAATAACAATTTAACGTAATTTAAAAAATATTCAGTGTATATTCAGCTTTTATTTATATCACATTGGTTACAGAACATTATACTAATCATTTATATAAAGAAAAAAATAAGATTTATTCAAAACTCATGCGCAAGGAACATTTGGAAGTTTGAATATTATCGTAAAAAACAACATTGAGAAAAACAGTTTAACAATAAAAACACACATAGAAAAATTTATTTCATAATATATGTGAAATAAAAAATAAGCATAAGAAAATATGAACTGTTTTAAACAATATAAATAAAAATTAGATTGAATTTAATGCTTTTTAGATAAAAAAAATGTTTATCACAAGATGTAATGTTGACAAAAGTTCATACACCTTTTTTTAATCTTTTTGTATATAAGATTTAAAATGCTCCAGCTGCATATGTACTGTTTACATTTTTTATTTGTTTTTGTTTATATTTTTTGTTGTTACATAACTTTTTATAACTATCTGAAGATTTTCTCTTCATATGATAGCTGCGCCTACCATCGCGGATCTTTGCATTGGTCAAAGACGCAGAATTTACATCGCCTTTACGTAGAGCTAAAGTCCTTTCACACCCAAAGTTGTATTCACTAACTGCTAATGATACGGCATAATCAAGTCTTTTTTTAGAAATGAAGACATCTTTGGGGCACTTATTCCATATCACGGAATGGAGGCTCTCATTGGCGTTTTGTGTTTTTCCCGATATACAGCGCTGCATAAGCTCATTTGAAGCAAGTCGCTGATATACCGGGAGGATTTTTTCTACAACAACTTCAGATAATTTCGTTTTCATCAGCTCATGGCTTTGAGGCTTTTCACCTCGAGCTAGAGCCCTTTGGTAGAAACACCATGAACTTTCGCCCTTGGGGCATCTAGTATGCTGCGGCTTTTTATCACTGGACATACAGTGATAAAGCGAAGCAAATACAGCAGACTTCATCGAATCAACATTCGGAATGTTATCCTTTATCGCTTTGCGATAATAGTTTTGTAGCTTCATGATAGTTTGCTCAGTTAAGCTACCTTTCTTTCGTCCACCGAGAGTCACCCCTTTGACCCTCCACTCCTTCACTTTGTTCCTCAAACCAGTTCCTAATCTTTTGGAAACATGGTTGAGGCACTCTTCTTTTTGAATTACATAGTCATCGCCATATATTTTCAGTTGATTTAGGGTAGTAAATGTTTTAGAATCACCGTCACTTAAAATTGTCGAGTAACGCATTCCACAGAATTCAGTTGATCGCTTCCACATGGCCACTGCAGCGGCAACCTCCATGTTTCCAGACGGTCCGTCGAAATTTTTTTGGCACATCGATTTATGGCCCTCATGCCAAATAAAAAATTCTGGACTCGTTTCGTTCAAGTCTCGTGCTGCATTGATGCATTCTGGGCAATATTTCGACAAAATCTCATAGTCTAATACTAAATTCGTCAAAGAGTCAATTACAATACCAATTCCATAATGAGAGGTGTGTCCACGCTTCTGCCACGTGCCATCAAAAGAGACTGTAATATCTGGAACTGTTCTACTTGAATCATTTTCTAAACTCATATGTGCCTTTCGCACTGTTTCATGGGACAGTTTCCAAACATTCTTTTTAAAATTTTCATTTTCTTCACTCAATTGGTTGAAACATGTTGAGAAAGTGGAAGAATTCATTGTCGATGTACCCATGTGCATGGAAAATGTTTCCATGGCTGAATGGCCCTTGCCAAAAGAAAGGAAAGAGTTCACAATCTGCCTGTTGACATCAAATTTTTTGGTGCATGGTTGGCGCTGACTCGAAAAAGTTGAACCAAAACTTTTCAAACACAGCGTACAAAACACTTCCAACTTTACAGCATATCCAAAGGTATCTAGAGCACGAACATCCAGAAATCCTGCTCCACACTTATCACAAGACAAATTACGGAGCAATGGTGCAAAGGTTGATTTACTCATGATAATGTAATCATTTGTAACACTAGGGGTGATGCTGTTACTATCCATATTAGTAACACTCTTATCAGGTACAACAGAATTTTCAGAAACAGACACATCAGGGTTTACATCCACATTAGAATCATCAGCATAAGAAACATCAGCGTTGGAAATATTAGAAACAGCAGCATTGGAAACATCACAATTAGACACTGGGGCAGATGCAGAAGTAGCTTTCATTGCTGCACTTCTTGCTTTGTCCTTTTTAGTTTGCCTTCTCTTAGGCTTTCTCCAACGGGAGCATGCGCTATGCATTCTTAAAAATTATCAATAAAAAAAAACGGAAACAAAAAGACTAATAATAAAACAAATAACAATAACGTAATAAAATAATAGTTCTGAAAAGAACTGTTGTGTTATGTTTTAGAAGCGAACAAAAAGACGATGAAACGAAAATAACTATCACTCGTTGAAATATCAAACAATGTGTAAACAAACATAAAGTAGAAGTTAAAGTAATTCCATATGTTGCCAATTAAATTTATCATAAATTTAGCTTTTTTAATAATTATGAGGCCTATCAACCAGAAATCGAAAAACAGAACCGAGACTTGAGAAATGGAGTGGAAAGATGCTGTTTACATGTTTGACGGCCATTCGAGTGGGCGTGGCACCTTGTTTACAAATCTTGAAATGCTTATAACTTTGCAAAAAATGACTGAAATTGAAAATTTTTTTTTTTAAATTGTAGCTAGATATAACTATTATTTTTTAAAACAAAAATTGAAAAAAGTATAATTTGGTCGATTTTTGGGTTTTTCATCGTGAAGTGTCCCCTTAAATGCATAAAAATACACTATTATATCATAATTTTAAAGAAAAGCAATCTAAACACAAGAAATGCAATCATATTATTTAGAAAATAATATACTCAGTTATTCATAATTTATAAAGAAAAAGCAATATAAAAACAAGAAATGCACTTTTACTCTTAATAAAATTCTATTGATTAAATTTCATTATAAAAAGTTTAGAGCACTTTCATATCCAATATCAATAAAATATTTAATCATAAGAATGAGAGAGAAAAATAAGAGGATAAAAAAATTTATATATCTACAGTACTTTCTTTCCATTTTCCACACTGTTCTTTGACCTTCATGACTTTTTGTTTTTCGTTGAAGAGAAAGAACAAATATCATTGCACTTCATGAATATTCATGATTAAGATTCACGCACATTCACTTTTGTTTTCTTTTTTCATTTGCCAAATTTTTCTCCCACTTTCATGAGAAAGGAACTTTTAAGAAAGAAGCAAAAAGTTTCTCTCTAAACTTAATATAAATCGCGCACATTCACTTTTGTTTTCACAATTTGAGCACTACGGAATTGTAGGGTCATCTCGATCAACACTATGGGTTTCAGAGAGGCACGTGACGAGCTCGAGCCAACGTCAGCATTCTCACTGGGATGAGGTGTACAGGTAGTGAACTCAATCCTTTCTTCCTTCATTCTTTTTTTCACCGCGGACTAGGCACTTCTTTCTTTCGTCCTTCGTCCCCCGGGATGAGGTTTTATCAACGTTGTAGTCAGCCGGAAAATAGATAACAAGGTTTCCTCAGTAAGTAACATCCTGGCGTCTTGTAATAACAGAGCTTCATCTCTGTTATCAGTGGTGTATTTAGCTTTAATAATGCAGTCGTAAGCCATGTTACACACAAAAAATCTTTATTAATGGTAGTAGGCTGGTATCGATAACACTTCACATCCACACTCCGCAAGGGAAGGGGTGGACAAGACTTTGGACAATTCCGGAACAACTTTTCAGGATCACAACATGATGGAAAAAGCCATGCGAAAAGCATTGCTCTCGCTTTTATACTAACACAGATTTGAGTAAACAGGCACAGTCGTTGGCATTCTTGTATCCTTACGCATTAAGGAAAATCATTTCATGCTTCCTTATATGGAAGTAAAAGGGGGAGAGATTCTAAAAATAACTCAGTCGTATGTTATTAGCCTTGACTTCCCAAAATAGAATCTCTCTACGCTTATTCTTTAACAAAGACATTTTATTAAAACGAAAGAGATTTAATTCTTTTATTAATACAAAAGTATTATACTTTTTGTATTACATATATATATATATATATATATATATATATATATATATATATATATATATATATATATATATATATATATATATATATATATATATATATATATATATATATATACTGTCCCTTGCTTGCTTGCTTGCAATGTTTCCAATAATAACGAGCTTCAAAACTTCCCATAAATTTTCCAATATCTAATTTTTTTTTATCTCAACCGTTGTAAGCATTTCTAGAATATACGCAGAGGGTATTATTTACAAAAACTTCGTTTAAAATAATTTTTGCTGGCAATAATTTGTTTGTCCCAAGAAAATCTGTCATTTTCCTGGCTACTTTTATTTAGTGGTTTATAACCAAAATAGTTAGAGCCAACAATCAATATCTTATGTTAATAGATAGATTAGATACCCTCCTATATGAACATGTCTTGTTACATGAATAAAGAACCAATTTTCTGGTTCAAAATCTATTTCAAAAAATTTTTCAAGTTGAGTAGGTTTTTATGTTGTCATTTTCCTGGCTTCTTGAAATCATAAATAACATAAACTACATAGATTTATCTGAGTTATTTCAAGAAATCCTGTTGTTTTTTACAGAATATAACCGTTTTAGGCCAAAATATTAAAGTAAAGTTATATGCTATAAAATGGCGAATTTGTCATTATCCTGGCTGTCATTTTCCTGGTTTATGAATGACATGAAATTGAAACAGTTACCAGAAATTTTTTTAAACTGTTGAATGTAAAGCAAATATTAACCTAATATCAAGTTTATGTAAGATTGTTATATGACTGAATATAATCAAAGTTTTTTTTTATTTAATAATAGATTACTACGCACAATTTTATTCTGTACATATCAGCAACACAAACATTTTTGATTCTTTCTACAATGGATAACATAATTAGTTCAGGCAATTCATGGTCCACCTAACATAAAGGCCTAGGTTTTGTTACTTACTAATAGCTTAAAATGACTGTTTTTTCAAATTTATAAGCTAATATGTCATTTTCCTGGCATTCAAGATTTGGTGAATTTCTATTTTATTTTATTTTCTCGAGCAAATGTCAATAAACTACACTGCTGTCTCTAAGGTATTAATAAGTGTAACTAAAGAAGTATATATATAAAAAAATTTAGATTATTTTGAAGACTTTAAATTTGAAGAAATTTTTTGGTCCGAATTGTCATGTTTCGTGAGAATCACCCATATATATACTTTTTTTAAAAAATATTATTACCAAAATTGCCCGCATGCAATTTGTCGAGTTCCAATGAAAGAAACAGTTTCTGTTCAATATCTCAGAAATATCGCGCCAATTTGGCATCTTTGTCTCAGAATCCTCGCCACCGTTTTTTGTATCCCCAAATCAGTTGAAAATTGGTTAGCAACGATGAAAATAAAATTTGAAATACAGTCCAGTTAGTTTTTTATTCACTTGTTATCAAACGAACCAGCATAGAAATCAAATCAATTGGTATGGAACAGTTTCTGTATATTAAATCCTATCTAACTAAACTAAAAACTTACTAAAACCAAGACTCTTAATTTTTTCCGAAAACAATAAGGTAGATGGTTAAGTAAGGTAGACAATAAGGAAATGGTTTTACTACTAACTATGAAATGGGGTTACTAAAGGGTTTACTACTTCTCTTTTCCAGGACAGAAACAGTCCTGAATATGTTAAAAGATGCTGATTATTTTAATAACTCTCTTAGCTGTTTACTAAATTTTTTATTTAAAATAACGAATTTAGAAAAAGAATTTTAAAAAATAGTTTTTTATTTTATTGAATGAGAAAGCAGGTTTTTCCTAAAATAATGTTGATTCACAAGTAAAGTGTAATAAATGTTTCTATTGAATAGTTGCAAGAACCTTGACTTCAAATATTCTTTTGTCGAGGTTGACCTCTTCATTTTAATGTAAAATGTTTAAACGATCCACCCCCTTTTTTTTACGGTTTGGAAATAGCACTTATATCATAAACGACTAGTTCTGAATTGATATTTTGTTATTACTCAAATCAAGGTTTTAATGCAAACGTAAAAAATGGATAAAAGAACGAGCCTATATAATAACAAAGTTGTTTAAGGAAAATTTAAAAGATCCTAGTCCAAAATTGTTTATTGATCATTTAATAATGAGTAATTAAATATTTTAACTTTTGCCTTACTGATTTTATGATTAGTCCTTGTATAACAGATGAATTGAAGGTGGAAATTTTATAGAAATAAAGCAAAACTTTAAAATTATTATTATTAATAAACGCGTGGAAACTTGAATAAAAAGATTAATTCACATATCGGAAAGATATGATAATACGTTTGGAATAAATGATTTAAAAAGACGATAAAAACAAACTTATTTTTCCTTCCGTAATTTGATAGGTATTTGTATTACGCATGGTTGCCACAGCCACAGGCGACAAAAACACATAAATTGGTAGCTAATAAATTTCAAAATTTTATTAAATAATATTCAAATTAGCAACCTTTTGAGGAAATTTTTTTTTTCAGTTCACAATTGTAAGATAATGGAAGGAAACTGTGTAAACTAGAAAATAATTGAAACGAGTACCGGGCACGTCATTGAGGCCACCTCAGTTATTAAAGATTATTAAAGTTATTAAAGGGTACCACACAATGTCAGATGCATCATAAAACTCTTACTAATTTTCTATAAACCTTTATTACAATATTTACAAGTTATAAAGCGATCCACTTCTATACTTAACATTCTCCATTCAAAACATTAACTGATGAACTGTTGCCATTCGAATTCATATAAGTATTAAACTAATGAATAAAATATTACAGATTATGAACGATGACGTCATTACAAACGTTATTACGTGACATCCTCCCACCTTGATTAAATATTATTTAATCAACTATAACATTTACTAAAAATGTATAAACAAGCAATAAATATAAAATTTAACTACATATAAACTTACTAAATGCATTATATACTATATCTAAGAGTAAAAAGAAACATTCCCAAAATAAGTATTGAAACACTAATTCGTAAGCCTAAAATTAAATGCTTTTTTTCAGACATCTAAATATCTAATAGGTTTCTTAATCACCCGACCATTTCTGGTCCTAATATCCTTTACTAGTTTATCGGCTAAAGTGATTTTTGTGTCTCTGATGGTTTAGCAGTAGATTCGCTACCAGAACTTATTTCCAACGGATAAAGGCGTTGGACAGGTCTCAGCAATTCTCCAGAAGATGTCTTTAATTTCACTACTCGAACTTTTCCATCTTTACCAGGATAAACTTCCATCACTTTAGCCAGTGGCCACAGGGTTCTTTTTATGGAGTCATTTTCGATAATGACGACGTCTCCAATGCTTAGTTGAAAACAATTTGGCCTCTCCTTACTTTGCTTTAACAGTCCGAGATATTCAATTCTGAATCTTTTCTTAAGTTGTAGTCTAAGAGCTTGCTGAGATCTCCATCTTTTCTTCAAATCTATTTGATCAATATCGGGAACTCCCACCGATCGTATCTCTTGTAAGAACATTGCCGGTGTCAGTGGTATCAAATCTTCTCTATCTTCGGAAAGATAAGATAAAAGTCTTGAATTAATTACTGCCTCGCATTCACAGAGAAGGCTCATTAACTCTTCATAATTAAGTGAGGCATTTCCCAAAACTCTGCGCAAGAGTTTCTTGACCATTTGTACCATGCGTTCCCAAAACCCTCCCCACCAGGCGGCGGAGGGCGGGATAAATTTCCACACAATTCTTTTAACTGTTGTTTCTGATTCGACAACACTCCAATCAATGCTTCGGAAAAGGTTTTCCGCTCCCACAAAATTTGTCCCGTTGTCGCTGTATACAACACTCGGTCGTCCTCGACGTGCGATGAATCTTCTTAAACAGAGTAAGAAGTCTTTGGTAGACAACGAACTGACCAATTCTAAGTGTACAGCTCTGAACACCGCACACGTGAAAAGCACAAGCCAGCTCTTTTGGCCACCTTTCAAGATCAAAGGACCAGCCAAGTCTACTCCTACAATTTCAAAAACTGAAGCGTCTTTGACACGATCTTCTGGTAAGGAAATTGGAGCGGTTTCAACAGGCTTCACAGTGTGCCTTCTACACTTAATACACTTATTAATTACGTGGCGAACAGATCGTCTTCCACCTAGAACCCAAAATTTCTCCCTTAAGTTAGATAGAACAGTTTGTAATCCAGCATGCATAAGTTCCAAATGGTTTTCTCGAATCAATACTTCTACAAATTTGTGTTTACTCGGAAGAAGATAAGGGTATCTAAACAAATCAGTATCTTTCCTGTCCGTTAATTTCGTCTTTACTCTATAAATTCCATTTTCATCTGTAAAAACGTTTAAAGTCTTCAAACTATTGATAAATTGCGGAGTAAATACTTCACCTTGCACTCTTTTTATAAGGACCCTTTCAGCTTCATCTAATTCCTTTACTGATAATTCTCCCTTTCGAAAATTGGTTTTGTCTCTTGTGTTGTGAATAAATCTTAATACCCATGCCATCATGCGTATAATTCTGGTATAAGTTGAGAAATAACATAAAAAATCTTCACTGCTTTCGGTAAGTAAAAGTGTTGAACAGTTGTGTATTTCTAGGCGTACTTCTTCCTCATTTGTTCTCAACTCTGTACTTGGCCAATTTTCTTCCGGCGTTCTGAGCCAAGGTGGTCCCTCCCACCATCTAGATTTTATAAGCTTTTCCGCAGAACACCCTCGGGAAGGTAGATCCGCTGGGTTGTAATCACCTGAAATGTGTCTCCAGCTCTCCTTTTTGGATGTCTTAAGGATTTCCTTAACCCTGTTCCTTACAAACACACCCCAGGACTCTTCTCTTTGTATCCACTGCAACGCAGTAGTTGAGTCCGTCCAAAAGAATTCCTTAAAGTTTATATTCAAGCTCCTCCGTACTAAATCAGCCAAACGTGTACCAATACAGCAGGCTAAAAGCTCTAACCTGGGTATAGAAATCTTCTTTAACGGTGCAACTCTGGATTTAGCTATCAATAGCTGTACCGAAATATTTTCATCTGTCTTACATCTCAAGTAAACTACAGCAGCGTAAGATAAACTACTTGCATCGCAAAAGGTATGTAATTCTGACTCCAAATTATTATCAGGAAACACTTGTCTTTTTATTTTTAAATCTTTCAGTTTCGTCATTTCTCCAATCCAATTTAGAACTTTGAGTTTTGTATCTTCACAAACCTCAGTATCCCAGCCTAATTCAGACCTCCAACTCTCTTGTAGTAGTAACTTAGGATACAACGTAGCTGGGCATGAAAATCCAAGCGGATCGAATACTTGCTGAGCCATGGAAAGAATGGACCTTCGAGTTATCTTTTCTGGATGGTTTGAAATGGATTGAGTATCACAAAAAATAACATCTTCATTCTTGTCCCATAGTAAACCTAAAACTTGTGATGGGACCATAGGAACAATTGAACGTTTAACGGCAGAATATTCCCATCCTCTCAACTCGAACTTTCCTTTGGCCATGATCTCTGTAGACACCTTTACAAATCTTTGTAATTCGCTTTCAGAATTAACTGAAGTTACACAGTTATCCACATAGTAAGCAGATTTAAGTGTCTCTGAAACATCTTGATATGGAGAGAATGCAAAAGAATTTAAATGATGTCTTAAAACAGCACCCAGTAAAAACGGATTACAATTAAGTCCAAAAACAACTCTGCAATGTTGGTATACCTTAATAAACTTTTTTCCTTCATCTGCCCACCATAAGAATTTCAAATACTTGCGATCCTCTTCTGCTACTGAAATTTGCAAAAACGCCTTCTTAATGTCAGCAACAACTCCTATTTTTTTCTGTCTGAATTTAAGAAGAGCAGTTGGGATGTCTTCGAGCAAATTCGGACCTTTAATCAAGCAGTCATTTAACGAAATATTTCCCTTCGACTTGCACGAGGCGTCAAAAACGGGTCTAACAGGTGTGGTAGTGGAAGTTGGTTTGAACACTGCATGATGCGGCAAATAGTGACCTGGCCCTTCTGAACATTCTTCAATTATTCCACATTGCAACCATTCTTGGAACACAGAATTATAATCTTTTATCTTTCCAGCTTTACTGAGTTTCCAAGAAGTGGACAATAATCGTTTTTCTGCAAGTTCGCGGTTACTTGGTAATTCGTCGGGACTTTGCATCCAAGGAAAACTAATTTCATAGCGCCCATCTTCAGTAATCTTTAGAGTCTTTTCAAAATGATCAAAGGCCACCTTTTCCAATAACTCTGTGTTCATACTTTCACAAGGATCTCCAATTCCTATTGCTTCCAGTTTCCAAAGATTTTCTATATTATGGCTTTGTAAAAATAGCGATGTTAAAATGTTGTCTTTGCAATTATGAATTTCAGACCTTCCCATGATAGTCCAACCTAAGTGCGTCTGCACAGCTACAAGACCACATTTTAAAATTTGCGTTTGACCTGTATACAATTTGCCTGCAATATCTGCTCCAATTAGGAGCTCAATAGGAGGTCTACCTTTACCACGGTCTGTTATCTGGATCCCCAAGTCTTCTAACTCTTTTAAACAAGATACATCATTTGTTCTTGGTATCATTCCACAAATGGTTGGTTGGTCTAAGACTTGCATCTCGCAAAATTTGTTTGCATGAATACTGCTTACATTTAATTTATAGGCATTGTGTTTAGATCTTGTCATATTTCCACCAAACACCACATGATTCAGAGTTTCAAACCCTACAGGTGTTAATTTCAGTCTTTCAACTGTGGATTTTAATACATAAGAGCGTTGTGAGCCAGTATCTATTAAATCTCTAACGATACTACGTTTTCCCCCATAATTTATCACAACAAGCAAAGTCTGCAGCAAAACTTCTTCTGAAACATTGTGATTGGTTAAAGCAAGATTTTGTGGCACTTCTTGACTTTCTTGAATCGCCACTTTCTGACTTGGAGATAAATTAGGACACATTATTACCCAGTGTCGCTTTCCGCAGACCATGCAGCGTACAGTTGATCTGCAGTTTCTCGATAAATGCCCTGGTTTCAAACAAAAAAAACAGCATCTATATTTTCTGACTGCTTCTCTCTTTTCTTCTAATGACAGTTTTTGTCCCTTAAAACAGTCTTTACTTTCATGTAATTTGCTACAAAATATACAGTTCAACTTGGCTTTTTCTTTAAACCCTGATATTAAATCATTGGCTGTAGGTGGATAAAATTCTGTTTCTCTGTGTTTTTGTCTCTTTTCAACTATTTCAGCTTGTTTAAAACCAGTTTTTGCTAGAGCAATCCGTTCTTCACCCTCCACTTCCGTTCTTAGAAATGTTAACAGTTGAGCCAATTTATCGCTATAAGAATTCCCTTGTTTATTAATTAAAGGACTTCTAAGCCAAACTCGTAGATTTTCTTCGGGGATGCATGACTCCACTAAAGGGAATAGCATAGCGGCATATTTGTCAGATGTCATGCCAATGGATTCCAACGATCGCAAATGGGATTCTAATTTGTCGTACAATTGTGTAATATCCATTTTATTCTTTAAATTTGTTGCATTTTTAACGACAAGAGCCAACAGTTCCCGAACATAATATTCAATTAAAAGTTCCTCTCGGCCAAACCTTGATTTCAAACTCTCAATAACTTTGGAATAATTATCAGCCGTCGGCGGGTAACTATCCACTATTTCACGAGCTCTTCCTCCGGCTGTCACGCATTGAATAAGATATTGGAATTTATCTTCATCATCCATCGATTTATTTTCGTGTATTCTACTGAATTGGCTCCAAAAATGCAGCCAATCTTTTATCTCGCCACTGAAATGCACAAGTTCTATTTTCGGAAGCTTTAGTTTAGTTTTTCCATTTTTTACCGAATTAACTTTCTTATCTTTCAGTTCACGAGAATTAAGAATTCTTTTTACACGAACACGAACAGAATCTAACTTTTCTCTGTATTCTTCAATGATACAGTATTCTTTTTCAAAATCGTCTGCTTTGGCGACTTCTATCAAAATGGCGTTACATATATCTTCATCTAATTTCGATAAATCAATAGAAATTCTTTCCAAAGACGATAATTTACTTTCTAAATCTTCAAAATTTAATTCAGTTTTATCGAGAGCCGCAATTAAAATATTATAAACGAGTAAAAGAAGCTCTTACCGACTTTCTTTTCACTATGAGCAGATCCATTTAGAATTCCAAACTTGAAAAACAATTTCAAATAAGAGTATAAAAATATCTGACTTAAATGTTGATCAAATGCAAACGATCACGTCGGGGTTTCACCACAATGTCAGATGCATCATAAAACTCTTACTAATTTTCTATAAACCTTTATTACAATATTTACAAGTTATAAAGCGATCCACTTCTATACTTAACATTCTCCATTCAAAACATTAACTGATGAACTGTTGCCATTCGAATTCATATAAGTATTAAACTAATGAATAAAATATTACAGATTATGAACGATGACGTCATTACAAACGTTATTACGTGACATGCTAACTTAAAGTATTAAATTTGACCGAAAAAACGAAATTAGTAAAAAATTAGTAGTTTAAAAAGTTAGCATGGAAAGTTTTTGTTTTACAATGTAAATCCTAGTGACAGTTATGATTGACTAATTAAAGAGATAATAAATAAATAAAAATAATTCAGAGGAAAGTTTAAGCACAATTATTTCGTTATTAGTTTTCTTGGGGAGAAACAAAACAGTTTGTCCTCCATCAAATAAAAGTAATTTACTTTTACTTACTTTATTTAACAAAAGCTGGGCACCTGGGCCGCGCAGAAGACCCATATCCCATTCATCATGAAATTACAGAAAAATTAAATAAATATATAAACAGTTTGTATACAGAGTCTCTGGGGTGACTGATATCGTAGAGCAAGCACCTTGCTTATTTAACTGAAAAGAAAAGTGAAAATAAATCTAAGCAACTTGCTCTAGTAAAGATGGCTGTGAATTTAATGTCAACATGAGGTAGCAGGTTCGGATTTCAAGGCTGGTATTGTAGTTGAGGCTGTAATCTATTGATGTTTTGAACTATTGCTACGAATTATTGATGTAAGAGTTGGAGATTTTTATTTATGTTGGTAGTTTTGGTATGAGGCGTCAGAGGTGAAGTGTGCAGCTATAGGTCTAAGGTTTTTGTCTTTTTTAAAGTTTTCAAATTTAAATATTTCGTTGAAGTTAGCTGTATTGCAGTTGATTGCTTTGCCGTAAAAGTCTGCATTAAGTTTGTAAATATGCTGAGAGAGAATCGGGATTTTAAGGTCTTTGCGGATGTTTGAGTTTGTAATGAACCATCTGGCACAGGTGATTTTACGGAAAACGTAATTTAGACCTGTAATCATGGAACTATGATATTTTTTAAAAAGCCTTGAAGTGGTAGCTAACTTTAAGAATATCCACTTAATTTAAACACAAATACCGTGAATGCCTTTTTGGATAAATTTTTTCTAGTGGTAGTAAAGTTTATGTCTTCATGTACGATTATTTGCTTAGTAAATTTAATATAATTGTGAGTGCTTGCCTACAACGGCGTGTTATCACTTGAAAATCAAAAATTAAATATTTCCTTTCTAAAAAGTGTAATAAAAAGAAGTTGAGGGCTTAAATCTGCTACACATTCCCAGGTACTCAAGTAGAAAACATTCGAGGTCCATGGTCTAAATTCTGTAAAGAACCATGATTTCGATATTTATTTTAAAATTTTTAATTAATCTCTCTCTTTGTCTCATATGATGATTTAAAAGCATGATCATATTATTTAAAGGCTATCACTGTGTTAATAAGGTTATGACTGTGTTTATAAGTTATAACCCTTTCTAAAACAGCAAATCTCGATTGAAAATTTTAGCCCAGACAGGAGGTTAGCAAGCGTGACCTTTAGATGGTGCATTCCAACTGAAACGACAATCTTAAGCTCTTTGTCGTTTAAAGAATAGTGTTTTCTTAACGTTTAAAAGCAATTAGTTTTGCATTTCTAATGGTTTGTAACGTTTGTTAAATTATTGTTGCCAGACTGCCTACGCCGCATCGTTAAAGGTTAACACTCACCATAGCACAAACAGAAGTGACATTTCCCCCCTTTGTTTTGAATTTATCAGTAAAGACTCTCAGTCTAAAAAAAGTTCTATGTCCAGTGAAACAGAAACAGCTATCAAATTCAGTTTCCGGTATTAGCCAAATTTTTAAGTTTCATTTAGAGATTTATACCTATATTTCCATAACGTAAAAATTAAATCCAATTTTAAGACCACACTTATATTTTTTTCATTTAATTCCTTTGTGAATTGATTTCTTCCTTTATGGACGTTCTTTACGAACGCAAACACATAAATCTATTGTAAAAAAAATGGACCGTGACAAAAAAAGAAAGAAAACAAAAATTATTGATAAAACCGGAAAATTTACAAAAGCGTGATCACTATATATTTTTTTCCTTCCCTTTCTTATTAATTTTCCGCCAGTTTACGATACTAGAGTTTTCTGACGGCTATGGATTTCCGAAAACAAGTATCGTATAAATGCACATTTTATGGGTTCCTTACTCCAACAAGTGAAAGAACTATAGAATGAAAATGGTATTGCAATTTATATAAATTTTTTCTACTATCATTCACTATTGTTATAATACCTAAGGGGGAACATAACGGTTATTAGTAAGTATTCTCGGAGAAAAACGTTCTTAATTATCGACAAATGTCGAAAGGAAACATTTTAAAATACTCTATAGTATTCTGAATCATAAATTTTCGACAGCGACTCACAATAGTGGGCAAACCCCACTGTTGTAATGTGCGCAATAAATAAATAAATGAAGAAAAAAAGTAAAATAAATAAATTAATTAAAAAAATAAATAAATAAACACCCTGAATAACTTTTTATCGCATTTTCACGTACAAGGGACTCAATCATAATGGGTTGAGGGGGTGACCTCAAATATGAAAGCATGTTAGTGCGGATGATATTTTCAGTTACGAAATCAGACATAAAAATTAAATTTCTCTGAAAAACATACCCTTTTTTTCGACAGATTAAGATCCCCCCCCCAAAAAAAAAATATATATATATAAGGTTAGCAGCAATCTGGGAAATATGGTCCCAATAGTTTAAGTGATAGTAAAACTTTTGCTTTTTAATTTACTTTTTGGATTTATTAATTTAATTAAGAATGACTTTAACAACCACTACAGATGAATAGATTAAATGTACGAAATCGTAAATTGGTACAAAAATGGATCGATAACTTTAATGTGATGAGCAACCCAGAAGGTAATACCAGGACTCCTGGGACATCTCTATAACAGAGTCTCAGACAAGGTAGTTGCCGGATTATCTATCGCTTATATAACCTTTTCTATGTAGTTGACAGAGATTTTTTTTTTAAATCTCGTGTAAGTATGTAAATATTTTCTCTATTATTTTCTATTTTATTACACCTGCTTAAATGTTAACATTATTCTGACCCCTGTAAATATTCTTATCTAGTTTAATCTCAATTATTGATTTCATCATACGTTCAATCGGTTGGTTTCCCGCTCTCTGCTCTAATTTCACACATCTCAAGAAGGACGCTTCTCAGTACCGCACTGAAATTTGAGGTGTGTTCTTATGTTTAAAGTTAGGTAAATGCATTTTGTTCATAATTGATTTATCAAACCACATTTCATTACCATTTCTTGGAAAATCTTTTTTGGAAAGAGCAAAAAAGTTGGCAGGTATGTAAGCTTATTAGCTGTTGATGCTCATCTCTAATAACAATGATTCAGGGTAAATTTACAATGTTATAATGCACATTCTTCCCTGACTTCTCCATGATTCGACAGCCCTGGATGCCCCTTGGCTTTGTCCAGAATTTGATACAAGACGACCCTATCTTTGACTGTTGAATTCCAACTTATCAGTATTTAACCTTTGATACGGTCCAATCACCTGAAGTTTCGCTGTTCTCTCTTATGAGTATCACTTTTGGCTTGGAAGACGTTTTTGGAAGATCTATCTTAATCATTGGATGTTGATTCAGTCAATTATGTTTGCAAATTCTGTATCATTCAACATTTGTTCTTCTTTTCCCCCAAATACCTTCAAAAGTGATTCCTAAAATCTTTCTTTAAAAAAATTGTAGGTATTTTTTTTTTATCCTCCTCTTTCTATATCCAAGCTACGTCAACATAAATTAAAATATTCAGCATTTTATATAACATACATCACATCCTTTTATAGAAATTAACATAACGAAAACTAGGAGGAAGGTAAACTAATAAACTCCAGAACAAAAATAATGAACCTTCTCATCTTCTTTCATTTTCTTACTTTTTATTCTTATTTTATTACTTTTCTTATTTAAGATTATTTTTAAATCACAGATTTCTTGCTCCTACTCTTTTTTTTTTTTTTTTTTTTTTTTACCTTCTTAAAATAATTTAATTGATACGGGTTGGAAATTCTCATACTTATATTTATTTTAGTCCTGGGTTTGTATAAATCTCACATTCCATTTAGAAAGGCACATCTCGGCGATAACCGAAAGAAAAAAAAAAAAAAAAGGAAAAAAAAAACTATGTTTCACCGGTAGTTTTGTTTTCATTTTGCTTTAAATAGCGTATTCAGAAACTGTCACGCACCGTTCAATCTTTGGGTTAACGGTTGTGTGACGCTCCACCGTTCTGGTTCAGCGACGAACATCGACTTTAACCTGCGGTTTGCGTGATAAGCATTGAAAACTCTTGTCTATTCACGAAACTACTGATGCACGATACTTGGAAATAAATAAAAGAATCGGTTCGTCTCCGCTCTCATTAATATTTGTGGAGGAGAAAAAATAGACATTGAACTTCTTTTTTGCAAATGAATATTTACGATATCAAAATCAAGAAAGGGTGAGTACAGAATGGAAAAGAGTTTTGTGTAACGGATCAAATCAAAATAATCTTTGCTTCAAATTTGTACGTCAGTCATGTCAAACTCGATTTCCTAAAAGATTCAAATTGATTGTCATTGGACTTACCCGTATCGGAAAAAATTTGAAAAATCATTATCAAAAACCAGTAAAATTGATACCAGAACCAGTATGACCATACCGGAAATTTAAAACCTTGTATGAAACTATACCGGAAATTTTAAAACCTGGTATGGCACTATACTGAAAAGTTTTAAACCAGTATGACACCATACTAGAAATTTTAAAACCAGTATGGATCATACTGGAAATTTTGATACCAGATTTCAAATATACTAGAAAGTGTGAAATCAGATAAAATCGTACTGGAAATTTTGATACCAGTTTTCAAACATGCTGGAAATTATGAAGTACTAGTTTTAAAATATACTAGCTTAAATTCTTAGTAAGTGTATTTTCCCAGAAATCTAGCAGGTTTTAACACTTTCAAACTAGCTTACTAATTCTAACTAACTTACTAATTCTTACTAACTAGCTTACAAACTAACTTAATAATTCTTCATTATTTTATAAATTCTTCGCTTTTTTTTCTTTTTGATTATATACTAATTTTCGGTAATTAATTTCTTAGATTTTTATATGGATTTTAACCTATATATTAAGGGCGGTGAAAACGTACACTTTCGATATACATTAGTTAAAAAAAATTAACTAATCGATTAAGACAGTGGGCTCTTTTACCAAAAAACGGTGAAATTAGCCTACTCATACTACTTACATTCTTAACATAAAAAAGTAAATAAATTAATAAATAAACGCTTATCGACTAACATTTTTTCCTCTAGTGTTTTTTTTTTTTCCATTGAATAATTTCTTGCAAAATTTTTATATTTAGGAAGCATATTTTTCATAAATTCAAGCAATCAGATGGTCTTTTTGTCTGTTTAGGTTGTATGTTCAAGTTCGATATGAAACAAGGAGCAGTGATAGCTCAGTGGATAAAGCGTTTGCCTTCCAATGCGATGAACCGGGGCTCGAATCCCAGCGATGGTTGGTCGAACCAAATTCCGCATCCGGCTTGCACAAACCACTGGGATGACGTAAAATATCCTCTGTGGATTATGGGTTAGAGTCCCCTTTGCCATCAGACTAACCGTTTGATAAGAAGGGGCCTCGAACCCATGATAGAGAACCGATAAAAAGTCCCTAATTGAGGTGAATTTCTCCTACTACGTGATTCAGGGGTTGACTTTTCCTCTGGATCGGACTTAAAATTACGGAGTTGAACATTAGTAGTCGTAAACCCAAAAAATTGGGTCAGCTGTTCAACGACGGTTATTAAATAAAATATTAAATAATGCTCTGAACAAAAAGGTTAAACTAAACTTTTTAGCAGCGACTTTTAAAATTTCTTAGAAAACTGGAACAATTTTTCTGTATGCTGAATACTATCTTAACAGTTGTGTTTTCGGATTTGTTGAAAATATTAACGTATTTAAAATGTTTTTAATTTTTAGTGTATATATTGAAAAAAAGAAAAGGAAAATCAATGCTCTGTGCTTTAAATTGAATTGAAATTTAGAGGTTGAAGTCACTGAGCTGCCAGAATGAAAAACTGGGGTTCGATCCCCAGTGGCGGCTTGAAACCTAAACTGTTTTAGATCGATGGGTTTCAGCTTATTTGGGACGTAAAGGTGGTTTGGGCGTAGTGCTAACCGTATTTCTAAACCATACCGTTGGTCACAAGATTGTGAAGCCTTATTCTCCTTGACACCCTCTGGCTGTTGCGGGAATACTTTATTTTTAACTTCACTTTATATTTTCTACTTTGAATTTACTTATTATATATTTTTTTTCATGTTTTGAGTTGATATTTTACGATGTGAAATATATTGCATATACAGTCCCTGGCTAAATTATTAAACGCTCTATAAGATTCTATGTAAAATATTAATTATGAGGTGATACTATTCAGCTTTATTATTTTTACGCGACTGAAACCGGTTTGCACTTATTTACGTTAGTCTATCTATTGATTAAATTTAGACGATACATAATATAAATTCGACGATAGGATAAATTAGGTGATATATTACATAAATATAGAATATTTATTATATCAGGTATTATATTATAGTAATTAGACCAAATTATTAGACTCAGTGTAGTGTTTTAATAATTGCATGTTTTGCACTAGTTTGTATGCAATACTTTTATATTTAAACATATATATAATGGATTTTTATTCATTAGATTTTTAATATACTACCTATTTGTATTTATTTTTAACTTATTTGCATTACAATGTTAACCCACTGATATACGAATGTGAACAAGTGCAAGCCGGTATCAGTCGCGTAAAAACAATAAAGCTGTATAGCATCACCTGATAATTAAAATTTTACATGGAATCTTATAGTGCGTCGAATAATTTGGCCAGGGACTGTATATTTTGAATTTTACTATATGTAATAGCTCATTTTACTGAGGAAAACCATTTTAAAATAAAATGGTTTTGCTACCCAGGTTTCCTTTTTTTCCGTCTTTTCTTTCATCAGTCCTGATAAATGCTCTGTAAGCGTGATTTGGGGGGCGTTAGTCAAAAAGTATCATAGAAAGGTGTGAAGGGTTATGTCATAATCATCTCTAGTGATTGATGATGCCTAGATTAACCCAACAACAATCAACTCCATCGTGCTTTTGATGCGAAAAACATTAAGAGAGAACTTCCTTAATGTTCGAAAGAACAATTTGGAGAACAATGCGATTTTTACTTTTTAAGAACCTTTCTCTTCTTATTCTTTGTGATTACTCGCTTTTGTTAAAGCGGAAGCTGATTTTTACTGATGGCGACATAGCAAGGGTCAACAACGTGTATTGAAGCTTCACAAAGCTTGTAACATCATTGCCAGAACTTATATTCTAAAATGTGGGTCAAAATCGTCTGCAATCTCGAGACATGTATTCAAGAGAATAAATAAAGCTCTAATTAATAAGACCCGATTCTTAAATCGTCTTCAATTTTTCTTTTCTTGAAATATAAATAAAGCAAAGTAGAAATCTTTTTTATCTTGCTACAGCCAAGTGGAACATTTTGTAGACACACATGATGGCACACCATTTTGTTATATTGTTTCCGAGGTGGTTGAACATGTCACGAAACTCACAATCGAACACTTTATGCGTTGGTGTCTCGTATGTAACCTCAAGTAAAATTACCTCAGTAAACAGATTATAATGTCAAATAAGGAGCTAGCTATATACAATCTCTCTGTATGTTTTAGAAAATCGTTTTGGGGTTGAGTGCTATTTAAATAAGTTTGTTTTGGTTTTAACACTCGCATAAAGTGTTTTGAAATACTTATTTTAGCGAAAATAGAATTTTTCCGGGGTTAAGCTACGAAGAAAGAGCTCATATAATTGTTTTTTTTATTTTTTAATTTCTGGAAGTTGGAAATAAAGCTTTTGTATTCTAATATAAAATTAGAAACGGTCTCTATAGTTTCCCTTTGTTCAAATAAATTAAATAAAAACAATAAATAGATACATAAATAATAAATAAATATAAACAGTAGCATTTTTTAAAATTTTTATTTATTTTCTTTCAAAATTAAATTTTTAAATCTCGGACAGAGTTTTTTTTTTTTATACCTATCTTTTGTTCAAAAAAAAAAAAAAAAAAAATGTTTAAACAAATTTATCATAAAAAAAGATTCTGCATCTCAAGTATTTAGAAATTTTTTGATTCTAAAACTGTATGATGTGATCCCAATTTTAAAGATTGTTTTATTATGAAACTGCTTCAAAATTTATTTAGAAGCATAAATAGTTTAAGGAAAGTTTACATGTCCTTTTTTTAACCAACGTTATTAACATGCTTCAATGTAAAGGTAAATTTCGAGGTATTTGCCTTTCGGCACCTGCCTTTTTTGCCATAGGCAACGAATGAATTAAGTCTGAGTTACAATAGAACGAATTATATACGTTATTTACATGAATGGCCCATCAAAACCACAAGATAAAAATTAAAACAAAGCAGTGCTAGCTTTATGATTAAGCTTATTAGATAACTATTCCAATCTCGGTATCCAGGGCTTTATTTCGATCTAACAGCCACATTAACCCTTTAACGCACAGATTTTTTGGAAAAAAAAAAAAAAAAAAAAAAAAAACACATGCACACACACGCACTTTAGAACATTGTCCTTTCTTTTGGTGGACAATTTTGATATACTGCGCTTTTGTTCCATGGAAAAAGGCTATATTCAGAGCTGCTTCGGACACGCCAAAATAATTACAAAAAAAAGGTAAATAACTACAAAGTAAATTTTGCAAATATTTGACTATTTTTACTTGCTTATTAAAAGGTATAGCATGGCATAAGTTGGTGAATTATATAAGCCTGCTAATTATTTAGGAATAGTGTTGGAAAAAAATCTACTAAATTGAATTTATTAAACCAAGAATCACAATTGATGAACTACCACTTTAAAATATATATTTGCTGTCCGGAGCAAGTTCGCATCTCTGTATATTTTATTCTTGACTAAATAAGTATTATAGCTTACAATCCTATGTAAATGATAAATACCAATAAAAATATTTTTTTTTCTTAGCTTTCACATTGTTATCTTCAATTCCCGATTATATTCGAGTGTGAAAAATTATAGCAGCATAAAAAACAACGCCAATTATCTCGAGTGTGCACAATTTGGCCTGTTTACCGCGCTGGATTTAACTCGAGCGCCAAGTGCATAGAATTTTAGAAAATTCTAGATGCCAGGAGACTTTTTCATATAAAACAAATATTTAAATTATATAGGTATATCACTGCATCTGTTAACTGAAGTAAATGGTTAATGATTTAACATCGATTTTAAATCTAAACTCTTTAATTTTAGATATGGGTTCGCGGTAGTATTTGTCATTTTGTATAGACTCTTTGAAGTTAGCAGACTATGTGGTGGCCGTAATTATTAAAACGACTTTTGCTTTTATTAAACAAGAACTGGGTGCCCTACCCCATACATCATGAAAATTATACAGTGAATAAAACATTTTGATTTATGTAACATTGTGGTAACGATTATTAGAACGAAGATAACATTTTTATATTAAATAGATTTACTTTTATATTTAAATTGGTAGCAGTATATTTTAATTTTTCTATCATTATGTATAGGCAAAATTTCATACTCAGTGAAACTGATTTTCTAAAGAGTTAGTGAAATGACAATTGAATTACAATTGTGGGTGACTTTTTATTTTGACACAACTTAGATTCCACATCTAACGATTATCATGCATTTATGTATGTTAACAATCTTAATAGATAACACTCGCATTTATATACAGAGATGCTTACAGATTTTATATATATATATATATATATATATATATATATATATATATATATATATATATATATATATATATATATGTGTGTGTGTGTGTGTGTGTGTGTGTGTGTGTGTGTGTGTGTGTGTGTGTGTGTGTGTGTGTGTGTGTGTGTGTGTACGGATTTGTGCAGCATAAGTTGAAATAACGACGATGATATAACATTTTATAGAAATAAAAGGAAATAGATATTTAACAGTGAGTGACATGATACGGGAGGGCTGCCTTCACGCAGTGGTCTCCAAATCGCATGTGAATAAGAAATTAAAATGTTCTATTGAAAAGTTCAGAGTTAATTCGGGAGTTTCCCATCGGGACTTTCCCGTGAGGTCTCGCTGGCGCCTCTCAGTGACAAAGAGGATGATGCAATGTTCTCAGCTATTACACTATGGTATTGAAACTCCACATAATTCGGCGATCCTGACGTTTAAATGTCCTCATTTTACATCAGCTTTCAGACACAGTTACCTGAAAAAAAACAAAAAAAAAACGAGAAAGCAAAGTATAAAAATATAAAAACATCTTTTTAATTTACTGACCACGGTTTCATGTGGTCAGCTGAAGATGAAGTGTTTATTGGTCCATCATGATTTCCCACTTTCAGCACATCGTATCGGTCATTCTTCTTCACTTTTGTGATTTTGTATGAACCGAAGAACTTTGGTCTTGATTTGAGACCAAATCCAAACTGAGTTCTCTGTATTGCGACTAAGTCTCCTTCTCGATATTCGTTGGCTTCTTTCCTTCTTTTATTGTATTGCCTGCGGTTCTCTTCTTGGATTTTCAAAATATTCTTTTTAGCTTCTTCTCGAATGTTCTCTCTATCTTGGATAAATGATTCTATGTGCTCTTCCTCCAACATTTGCAGAATTTGTGAGTCCTCTTTTGTTTTCATTTTCACTCCGGTTAAAAGTTGAAAGGGTGTTCTCTGAGTGCTTCGAGAAACTGTAGAATTAATGGTACGCTGTACTGCTGGAACAAATTTGTACCACTTAGTAAGATCTTCTATCGCAAGTTTTGCTAGTATCGGTATAAGGATCTTATGCATTATTTCCACTTGTCCGTTACCACGAGGAATGCCTGTTGTTATTTTCACATGTTCGATACCTTCATCTTGGCAATAAGTCTCAAAATCTGTTGAAGTAAACGCTGTACCTCTGTCAGTAATTATTCGTGAAGGATTTCCAAAAGTTATCTGTTGAGTTTTTAACTTATCAATTGCATCTTGACTTGACGTTAATTTAGTTGGGTAGAACCAAACAAACTTGGTAAACGCATCTACCACTGTGAAAATATGTTTATAATTCTTATTAGTTGAAGGCATAGGACCAATGAAATCGATGTGGTAAGTATCTAAGGGAATATTATTTTTAGGAATCGGGTTCAAAAACCCTTCTTTTTTCCTGCCTTCCTATATTAACTAATATACACTCAACACAATTATTTATAACATTTTCAACACACTTCTTCATATCTGGAAAATAATAGTTTTGTTTAAGTGCATCAAGAGTTTTACCTATACCAAAATGACCATTGGCATGTGTAGATTTGATAATGTCAGTTTGCATTTGTTGTGGGACCACTAGTAAATAATTATCATTCTCAAGTTTATATAAAACATTATTTTTTAACACAAAATTGTCAATTGATTTATTTTCCAAAAGTTGTTTAATAGAGTTGATGTATTCATCATTTTCCTGGTTAGTAACAATTTTAGAGGTTAATTCGTCATAAGTAATATGCATAATAGGATATCTACTTAAACAATCAACATGTTTCATTTGTTTACCTGGGCGATGTACAATTTCATAGTCAAAGTCTTCCAAAAATAAAGCCCACCTAGCAATTTTAGGAGTTAATTGTTTTTTACTCATAGTCTTTTGGAAAGCTGAACAGTCTGTTACAAGTTTAAATTTATTTCCCACCAAATAATTTCGAAATTTTTTCAAAGCCTCAATTATAGCCAATACTTCAAGTTCATAACTTGAATAATTCTCCTCTTGAGGAGTCGTTTTTTTACTCATATAGTGTATTGGGTGTAATTTGTTATCATCAGATTGCTGAAAAAGAAATGGCACCATATCCAAATTTACTTGCATCGGTATGCAACTCAAGCTGTGCTCCTTGTTTAAAAATGTGTAGTACTGGATTTTCAGAAAATTTTTGTTTTAAAGTTTTAAATGCTGTTTGTTGTTCTGGGCCAAAATAAAATACACTGTTATCCCGAAGTAAATTACTTAATGGTTTAGCAATTAAAGCATAGTTAAGAATAAACTTCCTAAAATATCCGGTTAATCCAAGAAAGCTCTGCACCTGTTTAGTGGATTTAGGTACAGGAAAATTTTGAACAGCTAATGTTTTTTCGGAAGAGGGTTTAATGGTACCGTGCTCAATAATATAACCCAAAAAGTTAATTTTAGACATCAAAAATTGACATTTCTTTAAATTAAGTTCTAGTCCATATTCGGATGCAGTTTGTAACACTCTCGTTAATCTGTTCAGTGCGTCTATTTCACTTTCTGCTGGTATAAAAATATCATCCATGAAGATGACAACAACACCTTCTCTAAGAAGATCACGGAACACATAGTTTATGTACCTCTGGAATGTACTAGGGCTATTACACAACCCAAATGGCACTTTCATCAGGTGTTACAAATGAGGTGTACTTTTTACTATCTTCGTCTACGTCTATATGGAAAAACCCATTTCGGAGATCAATCTTGCTACTAATTTTAGAACCCTGTAATTGGTCTAACACATCTTCAATAAGAGGTAAGGGGTATCTATCTTTAATTGTTTTAGAATTTAACTTTCGGTAATCTATGCATAATCTTAGACTATTATCTTTCTTTTTGCAAAGAACTATTGGAGAACAATAATCAGAACAACTCTCTCTAATTATGCCTGTTTTTAACCATTCTGATATCTGATCATTTACTTTTTGTTTCTCAGAAAAAGATAAACGTCTAGCTCTTTGACAAACTGGTATTTCATCTTTTAAAATAATTTTCATGTTTAACTTAGTGTCTTTAATTTTGTTTGGTTTGTAATTATTAATCAACACTGACAGTTCGTTTCTGATACAAGAGTCATTAACATGTGATAAATCAAGTTCATCATTACTATACACATTGTTGATATTAAATAAAAAACATTCACAGGAGGAAAAGTCATTAATATTCAAACAAGAACACTTATAAAAATCTTCACTCTCAGAAGCTAAAATTTGATTCTTTACACTTGAAGAAAGCTGACCTAGATTTATTAATTGATTATAGAGCGTAGGCGTTATAATTGCATCACAAGTTAAATGTTCTGAAATAGCGGCGCTGACCTTCAACCCTGACTCATTAGGATTTAAAGACATCTGGATCTGTATAAGTTTCGCTTTCCGTTCATTCCCAAAACATGACGTCAGCATTATATTAGATTGAGGAAAATCTTTTACTTTAACTTTATTTGAATTAATCACAGATATCTCAGACCCGGAATCAATAATGGCATTCAACGGGTGATGATTTCCATTCACGTAAATCTGAGCATACTTCAACTCGTGTTTAAAATTATTCTCTCCAGATGGTTTGCAGGAATTTACACTAAAGTTTTTATTCTTTAAGTTTTCACTAGGAGAGGTATTTTTTCTTTCTGATTTATCGCTTCTGGAATCATATGTTTTATTCGATCTTTTTGGACAGTGGCGCGCAAAATGATTAATTTCTCCGCATACATAACATTGTCTCTGCTCGCTATTTTGTTTATCTATCGCTTGAGAAAAACGATCCGGGTGATTTTTTCTGAAATTTCTGTTTTCGCTCCGAAAAAATGTGTTCTGGCTTCGAAAAAAAGTGTTCGCCCCATTTTTATGTGCTTCGCTCTGTGGTATATTTTTCGACGTTATGTAAATGTCTAACTCTCGTGCTAACTCGACGGGACTAAACCAATTTTCTCCCTGGCGGATTAGGATATGACTCGCCATCTCTTTATTTAATGTCTCAATTATTTTATCGGATATAATTAAGTTGCATAATGATTTAAATGTTTCGACTTTACGTAATTTGCAATAATACTCGAAATGTGAATTTAAGCGAGTAGCAAATTGAATATATGTTTCTTCTTTAAATTTTGAGGCATTTTTAAAGTTAGTCAAACATTCTTGGGGAGTTTGTTGAAAATCGCGCAATATTAAAGCTTTTAATTTTTCATAGTTTTTTAAATCATTATCTTCAATGTATAACAAGACGCTGTTTTCTTTTTCACCTAGTATATTGATTAAGATTTCGGCTTTAAGCCCCTCATTTATGTTTTTCGTAGCAAAAGCTCTTTCCAACGATGAAAAAAATTGATTAAAATTTTCTGGTTTCGATGGAACTGGAAGAGACAGAGTTTTGATGCTATGAATTAGATTCTCAATGTTTGTTTCGGGCGTATCATTTATTGTTTTGGGAGGATTAGTTTCAAATGCTTTGTTTTTCGCCTCTAAGAAAAGCATTTCTTTCTCGAGTCTTTCTAATTTTAATTTTTCTAACTCTACTTGAATTTCGCTTTGTTTAAGTTCCCTGTCCGCTGTTTGTACTCTTTCTTCCACGGTGTTAGTTATTAAATTTTTGACAAATTCTGAATTATTTTTAAATATTTCGGTACATTCAATTTTTTCTTTTAATTTAACGATATTATCGCTGCTGTCTGCGATGCCTCCTATTTCGTCTAATACTTTTACTAGGTCTTCTTTCTTTGAATTTTTATACATTTTTAAAATTGAAAATTTTCTACCTTGATTGAAGAAACTCCGTGTCCAATGGTAATCCAATGTTTCGTTGATTCAAACCAGATTCGTATCCCTTTCGTATCCAATGATTTCACAACTGCACTTCTCCGCTCTTGATCACTTCTGCCCTTCTGATTTGCAGAGAATAATCCAATTATTTCGGTGATGTATCTAGGTGATTCAGATTTCAGAAAGTTTCAGGATCTTTCAGGATGATTCGAAAGTTTCAGAAAAGTTTTCTCGCACTTCACGGAAAAGTTGACTGCCCTTCTCGACAGGTTCAGTTTTTGGTGATTTCGGAATGTTCACAGGTTTCTGCTGCTGCTTTTCTCCATTCGCTGATATTTCGCTGCACTTTTCGGAAAATTCGTGGATTCCAACTGCCCTACTCGGCAGATTCAAGACGGAATTTAAAACGAAATTCGAGTGAATGTTAATTTCAGTTTCTGCTCCTTCACGAGCGTAGAATTTGGGTGATTCCCCTTCTCGGGATATAAAACAGGAACAAAATCTACGGTTCCTACACGAGCGTAGAATTTCACTTTTTTTTTTCTTAGCTGCACAATTCGATGATTATCCCCTTCGCGGGATTTCAAAAGTTATTTAGATCATAAGTTTATCCCCTACTCGGGATTTCAAAGTTCAGTTCAGAAATTTTTTCCACATCCCCTACTCGGGATTTCAAAGTTCAAAAATTTATGGCTCGATATTCAAATCTCGGACGCAAGCCCCCATAAATCTGTAGGGATTTGTGCAGCATAAGTTGAAATAACGACGATGATATAACATTTAATAGAAATAAAAGGAAATAGATATTTAACAGTGAGTGACATGATACGGGAGGGCTGCCTTCACGCAGTGGTCTCCAAATCGCATGTGAATAAGAAATTAAAATGTTCTATTGAAAAGTTCAGAGTTAATTCGGGAGTTTCCCATCGGGACTTCCCCTTCAGGTCTCACTGGCGCCTCTCAATGACAAAGAGGATGATGCAATGTTCTCAGCTATTACACTATGGTATTGAAACTCCACACAAACACACACACACATATATATATATATATATATATATATATATATATATATATAAAGAGAGAGAGAGAGAGTGAGAGAGAGAGAGAGAGAGAGAGGAAAAAAGGAAAAAGATATAAAGATTTCCCAAAGGAGAAAAAATAATCATAAAAAAATATTTTTAAGAAAAAATTCACAAATTTTAAGGAAGTTTTAAAATTAAAAAAGAGGGAAATAAAATAACATTAGAAAAAGATATAATCTCGTCATCAGCTCACACGATTATATCTGAAAAAGTAGTGCTTTCTAATATTGTATTAATATTGCCAAAGCAAAGCATATCAATACATTAAGAGCACCAAAAAAAATTTAAATGAAAATAGAACCCATTAAGCAAAAAATGCAAAACAAAACAATCAAGCAAAAATTACTCTATTGTATTAATATGTTTTGCCTTGGCTATATTATTAAAATATTAAAAAACACTAATTTTTTCGGATATAATCGTGTGAGCTAAAGACGAGAATATATCTTTTCCTAATTTTGTTTTATTTTCCAATTTTGTATTTTTAATTCTTTTCAATTTGTGAATTAACAATTTTTTTCTTCTCCTTTGGGAAATCTATACATATTTTTCCGTGTTTTCTCTATATTTTTAGCTAATTTTATGAGTGCTATGAACTTGCAGCTTACGCGTTGCAAATAGAACTTATTATTATTTTTCTTCGTTAATATCCTTATTATGTGTATTAACATAATAAAGACAAAAGTCTTTATTATGTTAATACACACACACACACACATATATATACACGCTTTAAATCCTTACTGTTTGTTATTATTATTGTTATAGTCTTTAGCAAACGCAGAAAATAATTATTTATAACTGTAATGACCAGTAAACAAGGAAAAAACTTAAAAACATTACAGAGTTGACATTGTATAACATACACAGACGCCGTGAAAAACAACACACCAACATGGCGGGACCTGCTTCTTGCCTAGTAAAGCGTTATTCAGAGAACAAAACTAATTTCTCCAGAATCCGAGGCCCCACTACCCGGTTCCTTTCCTCTACATAAAATAGCCAGGAAAAATATAAAATAATTATCATCATTTTTGGATACGAAAAGATGATTTCCATTTACAATAACTAGTGAACATCTGGCAGACAATACTTAGATAGTAGTTTTATGATCATAAATAGCAAGAAAATAAAATATATTTGCTTATAAAGCTTACCTTCATGTTTAAAACGAAGATGATTTCCTCACGCTGTCGACTTGTTGATGAGTGAGCAATTTTCAAATAAACGAGTGAGGCTTCTGTTACATTCATTCGAGCAAAAGAAACCTCACAAGATACATCTAATTATGAAGCCGTATATTAGAGAAATTTTTATTTTTATGGATTGAAAAAGTTCATAAAAATGGGTAGACATATTGATTTTAACTAGAAATTTTTTATATATTTAAATTATTTATATGCCATGGTGGACAAAATCATTTGAATTCAAATTTATAAAATGAAAAATCAGATATTAAAGCACACTTTTTGCTATTTATTAAAAAGAAAATTCTCCCGATAAAATTTATAGCAAAAAATATAAGCACTATGTTTTCTGTTTTCGGTCCGATAAAAATAAAATTATTTTGTAATTTAGTCAGCTTGATAAACGTAGTTTTTAAAACTGCTCTATTTTTATTTTATTTAATTATTTTATTATTAATTTATTTATTTTTGGTTTTGTGTCTGTTAGTTTTTTTAAGTTGGAAATTGGTCGAAATATCTAGAGCATGGTTATCGCCGTTTGGAAAATTTTCAAATGGGGTGCTAAACGAGATTATCGTAAATTTTTATATTTAATTTACAAATGTTTTTGATCGATTGTAATTAGTTAATCATTTTGTTTCCTTGATCTTTTTCTACTTGTTTCGAAATTTTTTCTGAAATTTAGCAAGCCTTCATTGGCTATAAATTTTGCTTGAATTTCAGCAAAATATTGTAATTGATGCTGAAATCATGCATTGTACCTAAAAAGAAAGAGATCAAAAATTTGATTGTTGATAAATTCTATTTGGTGATATAAATTTTGCTGGTAGCGGTCAATAAACAATTGAAACATAATTTATTTTGCCCTTCAGCTTCGAGATTCAGTTTAAAATCAAGTCCTCAAGCTAGTCCTCTAGACTGTGGTTTTAAAAAAAATCAGTCAAATATTGTAGTCAAAATAAAAGAGTGATTGCTTTTGTCTGTATTATGGCGATAAAATCTTTTTAAAGCTGATACGACGGAAATTTGTATTGCTATCAGGCACGGAACATTGAGATTTGAGAGCTTTAGCTAGTCGGAAAGTAGTCCACTCTCACAAACACATAAGCATAACTACACTCTCAATAACACAAAAATGAGTTCATAAAAATATACTAATAGAAATAGCTATCATGCTACTAACGCAGAGGTGTTTTTTTAACTAGTCGAACAGCTAAATAAATTTTTCATTTAGATATTTAGTTCAGAAAAAATTTTTAACAAATAAAAACTATCAAAGATGCAATAAAGTTTTTAATTATTATAACTATCTGTTCCTTTTATTTATTCATTTATAGTTTTTTAATAAATCATACAAATGTCAAAATAAAGTGACAAGTTTTCATGACATATATCTAGAACGGAACCACACCCTATCAGCACAGCCTGTTCGCTTTTCTTTTTTCTTGTTCCACATTTCATTTACGCCCGTGTCTGGCCGGACGGGTAAAATATCTAGTTTTTATGTATTTATTTATTTTTTACGAGAAAGTTTTGAAGCTTCTTTAATTAGAGTCAGGCATTTTTCCTTGGTTTGTTCTATTTGTGTTGAAATACATGCCACTGACATCATTATGTTTTGATGAATTTTTGTCTAAAAAAGGGAAAATTAAATAAAAGTCACTGTTATATCATATATTAATAATAAAGGTGACAGTTAGATGTTTGATTTAAAAATAGTCTAAAATAGACTACTTTTATAAAAAAAAAAAAAAAAGGATTTTGTTGTAATGCTTAGAAAAATGTAAAAAAAAAAAAAAAAAAAAAAAAAAAAAAAAAACTTTTTATTTGAGCGCTGAGGATGGCTTACATAGGGAAACATTAACTTTCTAGGCAAGGTTGGTAATTACAAATCTAATAATAACCCTCCTTAATAATTATAAATCTGTAAATTCTTTATTTTTGTAATAATCTTTTAATAAATTGAAATCTCTCATATTTCATACAATTATTCCATTCATAAAATTTTCTTCAATAAAACATCATCGATTTAAATAAACGCAGTGCTGTTGAGTTAAAAATAATTTAAGAAATAGAATTAAAGACAAAATCATTTTGCAGACAGATAGAAGAAAAATTTGTCGTTTTTATTTTTTGTGCGAAATTTTGAGAGCTATTTACATATTAAATGTCACCCCCCCCCCAAAAAAAAGAAAACAAAGGATTTTCATTGATACATCGTGAAAGAAATTAAATGAAGATAAAACCAGACGCATATTTTTTTTCTTCTTTTAATTTTTGATTATTTAGAGATAGACAAATAAGAGATAAAGAGGCAAAAAAAAAAAAAACGAACTTTGAGTTAGTTGGCACATTTTTCTTGTTTCAATTTGACTATAAGCCATGAGAGAAAAAAAAAAATTATGAGAGAGCAGGAAACCACTGATGGCGAAAAAAAGAAAAAAAAACCGCATGGTCTAAAAAGTTTGACATTCATGAGAAACAGCTGGGTGCGCGCTGCATGATGTCACTCAATAACGCGCCAATGGTCGCATAGGCAACTTGGACATACGCGTTTTTCCATTTTCCTCCTCAACATTCATCGCCAAGCGGCCAAGCAGCGTGCCAGAAAGATGCGTTGGAGCTAGGCTCTGTCTTTTTGTAAAAGCCGCTAAGTTTTTATACAACTTATTTTAAATGTGATTGTTTTTAAATATATTAGGCATAAAACCATGGAATTTTTACCTTTTCAAAGCTTTCTTAAGAAACATTTTATTGTTTGTTGTGTATTTCTTAGTTATTTCTTTGGATACGTGAAGCTGCAAGAGGAACGTGAGTAATTTTAAAGTTTGTTTTGGTTGTAAATAAAGTGGAACATCCACGCCCATATAAGGAAAATCCGATTAATTTAGGCAGATTTTTTTTATTCAGTTATTGTTTCAATGTTAAATCATATTTGTTGATGTAATTTAGATCTGCTTTTATGATCAGCTTTAAGATCAAAAATCAACGTAAAACTATCACCGTCTAAAAATAAGTAAATAAAAGTGATTTTTTTTTTTATAGTTAAATATTGTTCTAATGTTAAATAATATTGGTTGATGTAGTTCAGATTCGTTTCTTTGGATAGCTTTAAAAGTAAAAATCAGTGTGAAACACGGGCAATAATTAAATAAAGCAGTATGGGTTTTTATTTAAATAATGTTTTCATATTAAATTATATCAGCTGATGTATTTCAGGTCTGTTTATGTATACAATTTAAAAAATAATGTGAGTGTGTAACAAACACCTCCAATAAATAAATATACAAAAAGGAGTTTTATTTATTATTTTCATATTTAAATTATATAATTTGATGTAGTTTAAATCTATTTCTATGTATAACTTTAAAAATAAATATGAGCGTGAAGCAAACACCGCTATTAAGTAAAAATATGAAAATGGTCATATTTCCCTATAAAAATTTGGTACCTAGGTATGGTAAAATACCTAATAAACAATCAAATTGTTGTGTGTAAAAAATTGCTTGTCTCTAAATATTTTATTTGTTATTCCTCAAGTTAAATGTGGAATTATATATATGTATATTTGTAGTTTTTAAATGTAAAATTAATATACGCCTGGTCAGTTTAAAAATATTAGACTTTTTGTATTTGTTTATTCTATTTTCTCCCAATTAGTATGTGGTTTTCATGAACTTGTATGCATTTATTATACTAATAAAATTTATGTTAAAGTTTTTACATATTTATTATTTCTCTAATCTATGATTATGGTTTAGTAAATAACTATGACTTTTAATAAATATAACTATAATTTTTAAGTTTATTCTTTAGAACATTTTGTCATGGAAATTTGCCACCTTAAAATTTATCTGATATCCTACTAGGTTCTCAGCTTTAAAAATACTTTCAAAATTTTTTCTTTCTTTATTATATGATTACATGGTCTCCTGAAATAAAAAACCAACTCTATCTGGCAAATATGGTTGTCTATGGGTTGAGAAGATTTATTAAATCTAGGTTTCTTTATAGAAAAACAATTTACAAAACTCTTGTCATTCCAGTATTGGCATATGATTCTGAAGCTTGGACAATGACAAAACTGGAAGAAAATTGTATCACAATATTTGAGAGAAAGATTTTGCAGAGTATACTTAGTGGTTTCAACTTTGTACTGTACAAGATTTATAAACAACCTGATATTATTAAATACATAAAAATAAATAGAATGAATTGGATGGCCCGCATGATTTGAATGAGTGATGAAAATGCCATAAAAAAGATACTGCTTTTTAGACCAACTTGAACAAGACAGCAGGGAAGGCTGTGGTTGAGATTGGCTGATGCTGATTCAATGAAGTTTGATTTTTTTGTAATTACTGAAAATAATTGGAAATCAACGATAAATCGGAATTCGTTATGGAGAAATCTTCAGAGGAAGGCACTGAGCTGTCTGGCCAACTATGATGATATAATTACATGATTAATATTATACCAGGGTTGCATTTATACCAGGGTTGGCTAGTTCAAACTTTCAACCAAATGATTTTTTTAATAACATCGCCAAAGCCATCTTCTGATAGTTTTTAAAATTAGTTAAACAGTGTAACAATTAAATAATTTATAATAAAAAATTTTAGAATTTTTTTATATTTTTCTTGTTAAAGATGCATGATGCTTGCTAAGATTAAAAACATAAATGAGAACTTTGAGGAAAGTGTGGAAATTAGTTCTGTTTACTAGCAGGTAAACTCTGAATTACACTTTACTTGTTTACCCATCACTTTGGCATGTTGATTAATTCACAGTGTTTATACAGATAAGTTTGTTTTACAATGTCAACTCTTTGCTTTCTGTTTTAGTAGCTATCCTTATTTATTGGTCACTACAGTTAATTATTTTTAGTTCAGCTTACTATACATTTACTAAAGATTCATACTCTAACAAACAAAAAATATTTATTCTAATAGTAACACTGTCACGGTTGGGTTTTTTCACATGATATGTCAAAACCTGGGGCAAGTTTCTTTTTTGAGATTGGAGACATTTATTAGATATTAAATCATGCACAATACTTGTATTATATACTTCTATAATTTTGATTTATGTTATAATGATGTATAAAAAATTTTGACAAAATTTTTGAAACTGTTAATGAATGAATTGTTGAAACTATTAAGGAATTATTCTATTGGAACTAGCTGGGTGATTTGAATTTTTTCTAGAAAGAATTATTTATAAAAAATAAAAAAAAATTACTACATCAATGACTTTTCAGGAAGGAATGATATGTTGTACACAACTAAATAATGAATATCTTGATTAAATCTGGCAGTTTCTGGGTTTAACAGTTAAGCGCCTTCAAATCTTAGCTACCTGGTGTTACCCCACTTTCCCCTTCAAGTTTTTTAGAATTTTATTATTGTAATTATTTTTTTAAAAATTATTTCACTATTGTAATATTTTCAAAGTGCACTTTTCATTATAAAAAAAAAAAAAAAAAGTCAGAATTCATTACATTTTTTTTATTCTATATTATTTAATTTAATGCTTAATTAGCCTATTGCTAAACTTATAGCTTCATTATGTTTAAGTAAATTAAAAAGTAATCACTTTTTAGGTAATATGAAACCCCAAGAATTAAAACATAATTTTTCTTCTTTGTATGCAAACCTTTTTGTTATATCTTGAATCCTTTCCATTGTTCTATTATTTTCAAATATTTTTTAACTGATAAAATATATTGCCTTAAATATTTCTAATTAAAATTTGGACTGTCTCAATATAAAAAAAAGGTACTTATTCATTTTGCTGGTGTAGGCGATGAAGTTGCCAATTAATTAAATTCAGTATTTCAACAAAAATTTTTATTAATTTTTATTTGAATATATAAAAAATTAAAATAAATATTAATGGAATTTTCTAAGCGAGTGCATTACTAAAATACCATTTAGATGTTAAATGATAATTATTCTTTTTTTTTATCTTGTTAGCATATTTATGGAACAAAAATGGGTATTTTAAAATTGTTTTTGAAAACTTTAATTAATAGTAAAAAAAAATGCTTTTTTAATATATACTTGTGAATGGATTAATTGCTTTTAATTTGGGACATAAATATTATTTGACCCTTTATTTTATAAATAAAAAAAATTGAAAGTTTTTTTTCTTCCAACTTTGATTAAAATGGACCAAAAATACTTAAAGGAAAAGAATGTGATGTAATTTTTCTACAACCAAGCCTGATTATTTTTTATATAAAATTGTTTATTTAGTCTAAATTTTATATTTTTGTGGATTTTGTAAAAATATATACTTTGTAAAGATAGATACCTTAGTTTATTAATTTAAACAAAAAGAGATAATTTTTATAATTTGTTTTGATAAATTAAAACTTTAGTTCTTATTTCTCCAACTTTGAATGCATTGTCTTCTTATATCTTATTTATTTTTGTTTAATTTTAGAAAAACTATTAGTATTGACAGTTGCTACTGAAGACACAGATGGTTTTAAAAGATTTATGAGATCTGCAAAAACATATGGAATCAATGTTGAGGTAATGTATTTTATAATTATCTGTTTATTTTATTGCAAAACAAACATGAGTTTCAAACTTTATATATTTTTTTTACATTATTCCTTTGGCAGATATGTATTTTTTGTTTTTAAATATTAAAATAGTTCTATAATTTTTTAGGGTGACCCGGGGTAATTCAGGATCACTCTGTTTCTGGGGTAAATAATGATCACCTAAGTTTTATTCAAAAAAAATTTTCTTTTTTTAAATTTGAGACATGGACAAGAATACTTGTGCACTTTACTAAAGTATAACTACATTTACTTAATAATAGTTTTTTGTTTAATCTAACAAAATAAGTATCTTAAATTGCTTTCCGTATTTTCCATTTCAAAGATGGGTTTCCAAATGTGCACATTTCTGCAAAGATCCCCCTCCTTCTCTTAATAATAAATATTTTGAGTTACTTTCTTTTTCTTTGATATAAAAATAGTGTAAGCTTTTGTTTAATTGTTTCACATCTACTGTAAACATTATAATTGACTATAGGAAACTATATCAAATGTTGCCCCCTACAGATGGGGTAATTATTGATCACTGGGGTAATTCCTGATCATTGTCATTTCTTCTTATAAATAGTATAAAAAATAGCTAATAAATAGCTAATTGTCTTGTCTGAAATAACAGTTCATATTTATTAAGTGGAACAACTATAAAATATATTTTAACTGTTATCACAAAATTTGTTTTGAACTGTATACAAGACAAATTTGTTCTGATTTGCACCATTTCTGGTTTGTCTTACCTTGCTTCTATCTTAATTTTATGTGTGTACATTGTTAGAATAATTCTTAAGTTTATAAATTAGCCTAATATAAATATGGTGAGAAATTATAAGCCTAAAAAGGATGCTAAGCTTCTAGAAAGCAAAATTAGTGAATTTCTTTTAATGACTGAAAATGAAAATTTCAGTGTGAGAGCTACTGCCAGAGCTGTTGACATACCTTACTTAACTTTACACTCTCACTTAATGAAGTTAAAAAATACAGCAAAAGTAACCCATGTGGGAACTCTTTCTTATATTCCAGCAGAACATGAGAATGAGTTGGCTGCTTGCCTAAAACGTATGGCACGATGCAAAGATTTTTGGAAAATTTAAAGAGTTAATCTTTGTTCTTGCTTTTGAATAAATCATTTTATTAGCTGCTTAAACATATCTTTGGTTTATTTGTTTGTTCTTGATGTCTTATTTGTTAATTACCATTGTATAATTATTTTTATACAACCTCTTTACTATAAAAGCTGGTGATCAGTAATTACCCCAGAAGTTATCAGGAATTACCCCGGAAATGATCAAGAGAAGGGGAAATTCCTGATCACTAAAAATTTAAAATCTTTTCAATTCTAATTAGATTTTCAAACAAAAGAAGGTAGCATAGGACTCATCTCATATAGCCTCAAACTTCCCGTAAATATTAAAATTCTATCTTGAATAGTTTTTTTTACAAAATAGATGTTTGCATTTTTTGATCAGGAATTACCCCAGGTCACCCTACCTATTTCACCATAATGAGTTTAAAAATTTTTTTTTAACGTGTCCATGGACAATTAAATGGCCTCGTGTGCCTTCAAAATTGCATCCACAAGCTCCAATACTTACATCATTACTGTAGAGGATCTCACGAAGTTCTGAAGCCAGTGGCACCATACCCAGTTGTAAAACATATGGGGTAAGGGCTGGGCACTCGAGGATGTGATCCGGGGTAAGTTGGATATTGGTGTAGTTCTTGCAGGGAATATAAGTTCTTATGTTGTCGGGAAGAATTTTCATCCCTTTAAAGTGGTTTGTTCTTAGTCTTGTAATTGTTGATGTTAAGATTCTGGAACAATCAAAGTCGGTAATGAAGGGTTTCCTGAAGGAATGGGGCAGAAGCCTGTGTCTTGCAACTGCATTTGCGTCTGCAAGTGTGATGGTGATTCAAGGTTGGTCGGCACCTCTGCCTTCCTTAGCCAAGGAGTCCGCACACTTGTTTCCCTCAATATCTACTCATACTGATTATCTACTCAATATACATTTGCTTTTTAAATACTACCCGCTGTTGCAGATTTGTATTGTAGAAAAGGAATAAAAGTAGTGAGAAAAGTTAAACAAAATTGGAATTGAGATTTCCTAATTGTGTATGCAACTCTAATTATCTTTACCGTTCTGAATAAATTGAATCACACAAAACAACAAATATTGCAATATGTGAGATGGGAAAGTTTTTCTTATCGGTTCCTGCACTAACACAATGACTAAGTTTTAGCTACAATCAAGCAGTGACCTATAATGAAAAATAAAAATTTTAAAAAAATCTCAGAGCAATTCATAATCACTCATGGGCAAACCTCTTCAGAATTTTGTTTTAATATATATACATATTAATGTAAAAAATTAAAATAAAAAACACATACAAGAATCTTTTGGTGATGGGCTGTTGGAACGAACAGGTACGGAAATATTCCCATGATATGTAGATTAAAATCTTTAATGGATGTATTTATTAGTTATCCCATTGTTCTTTTAGGTTGCTCTTACTGATTATAATCTAATAAAAGTTTTTCCTTTTTATCTCTTTCTCCTGTTCATCAAATCAAATTTTTTAAATGCATTAATAATGTATGAAAGCTGATTTACAGCACCTATAATAATGGTAAATGTTCAGCTATTTAAAGCTGTATCATCCCTGTATAAAAAATTTTTCTGCTCTTTTTTTTTTTTTTTTTTTTTTCCTTGAAAAACTGTAGAACTATAATTTTTTCTATTGACTGTATTAATTTTCATTTTGTTTCTATCATTAACTGTTTTCTCTAAAGTTTTACCATGAGCATATTAACCTTTTTAGGTAAATATTCATTGTACCTGAACTAAAAATCTAACCTTCATTTGGATAATATGAAATTCTCCATGCATTAGGTTATTGCTCACAGCCAATTCACGATAGTTTGCTTTTATCTCAATCAAGTTATTTATCTTGTGCTGTAGGATAAATAACTTGATTGTACTATGTATTGTATATGTTGATTATACTTGACCATACTATGTTGATAGGTTTTAATGGCTCTCTAAAAGGGAGCCATTAAAACCTATTGACATAGTATCAGTATTAAATATCTATATTTTTATATTTGGTATCTATTAAAAACAACCTATTACCTCAATATAAGTAGTGCTTATTACCAAAATTAATTAAGCATCACTGATGTCAATAATAACTTTATGGTTTCTTGAAATGAATAATTACCTTTTCTCCATTAATTTTGCATTTTAGTCCATAATTGTTTTTTGGTTCAACTGTCATTTATTTTATATTATTTAATTTTATAGAAATACCTTTGAAGAGTGTAACTCTAAATGAAATAAAAACACATGGTTTCTATTAGCTTTAGAAATATATAGTTCAGTGATATCACGTACCATCCATGTTTTTGATGGTACCTTCTGATTTGAATTATTTGAGTTTTTTTTAAGAGTCAGTGTGCATTTATAATTCTGAACAGAGTTATACTTGTTTACACTTCCGATGTGATTTTATGAATAACTTTATCAGATACTTAAAAATATTTCAAAATAACAATTTTATAATTATTATTTACTTTCTTAAAGGTTCTTGGAATGGATGAAGAATGGAAAGGCGGAAATATCCGACTATATTCTGGGGGTGGCCACAAAGTAAACTTATTAAAAGCTGCTATGGATAAATATTATGACGATAAGAATTTAATCATTATGTTTGTTGATAGGTAAATGAAAATTTTATTTTGTATGAAAATTGCTTTCAATTTGTATTTAAGTGTATGAAAAACTTTTTTAAATTAGCTTATAGATTAAAAAAAAAAATAATTGAAAGAGTTGATGATTCAATAGTGAGTTCATTTAACCTCAATTTAATAGCCACAAATTTTTACTGAGAAGTAAAGTGAGTCATCAATAATAATGATTGCCAACAACGAATTTGTAAGGATTCATTGCAGCTATTGCTTTGTTAAAAGTATTTTTAAACGTAGGCGAAACGATAGGGTTAAAGGAACCTGAATACAAGTGGAAATAATAGCTCAACTTCTAATAATAAATAACAACAAACCTATTTCATTGAAATAAAACTAGATTTATTTAATTGTTGCTAAAAAATCTTTCAATTAGGAGAATTAAAGATTTCTTTTGATAATAAAAATGATTAATTATTTTTTTATCCAAAATATTTTTTGGGGATTAACAGATTTTGTTTGAGAAAAAAATAAATGAAAAATATAATTAGTGGTATGTAATATATTTTGTATTTTTTATCATATATTTATCACTATGTCAGAAACAAAATGATTGCCAAAAGTCAGCAAATCTTATTGCAGTGATTTGCATGGAGAATTTCATGTAATTTGCTTTGAGAAATTAGAAAGTATTAAAATCATTTTAATGGGGAATAGATCAAGTGGAAAAAAGGGAATTTAATTAGTTAAAACAGTGGTTTGCCATTTCTGTCAATATGTTCAAAATCTACTGAGCGTTAACTCAAATAAAATTTAAAAATTTTTTTTTAATGTTGAATGAAGTATAATCAGAATGTTCTTCTGCAAATGTGGCACTTTTGTTTTATTAATTAATTGAATTCATGTCATTTTACTTACTTTTGGTTTGCAACATGTTTAAATGATTTAAAAAAATTTCTATTTTAGTTAGCTAGGCAAAATAATGATTATTAAATTGTTGTGATTCTAAAAATTCATTTCAATTTTAAAGCTGAAAGCCAATTATTGAATAGGGATCGTCATGCAAAATTTTTTATATACTCTGTGAAATATAAGTTTGATTTTCAATCATTATAATTTTGTTTCTTCTTTCAGCTATGATGTTATTTTTATGGCCGGTCCTGATGAAATCATAAAGAAATTTAATAAATCCAAAGCAAAAGTCTTATTTTCTGCTGAAGGATTCTGCTGGCCAGATGCTTCACTTGCTGTTAGTACATTTATAATGTGAAATATCAGATAAATGATATAATTTGTTCAGTACACCTTTCAAAAATTTATTCACCTGCAATTTGAATTTGTACCACTTTTTAGATTCATTTTTATATATTTAAAAAAAAAAAATGATTTTCTAAAGTTTAAGTTACGTACGACTTTTAGTTTTATTGCTTTTATAATTTTAAAAATCTTGATTGTGATATACTGAATGTTTAAGCAAGATATTTTGTCCTGTCCTGTTAAATCTGTCTGTTTCTTGATATTTGTTATTTTTTTCTCCCGTTCAATGGAATAGTATTAAACGTTGAATGATTACACAAGCTTGAGATTTTTCTTCAAACTTATGATTTCCACTTTTTCTGTTCTTTTTTTTTAAATCATTATTTTATCTTGTTATTATTTTTGTAAAAAAATTAATCTTGCATATAAAAATCATAAATCTTGTTATTATTTTTATATAATTTTAAAATTATTATTATTTTTATATTTAAAAAAAAATCATATTAAGTTTAAATACCAATTGATGAAGATTGAGGTCCGATGCTGGCAATTTAGATTTTACTTAGAAAGGACTTAAAAATCTTTGTTCACTAATTTATTTTTTGATAAGTTTGTAGTTTTATCAATGTAACTGAGAAGCTGAACCAGTCAGCTGATAATTAAGTGATAATTTTTTTACAATTTTTATAAGACTTTAAAGTATGTACTTGCTATATCTATACTTGTTATCATTAATAATGTTTAAATATTGATGATAAATGATTGATATTCTAATACAGAAATATCATAATCATTCTTAACTATGAAAAATAGCAAATATAATAATATAGAAAGTATTATTGCTACTGATAATTACTAAACAGATAATATCGCAAGTATTGATGTAATGGAAGTATTGATTAATGTGAATTATTTAAATTTGAAAAAATATTGAGAAATGTAGTGAAATTTCGATATAACCTGGCAATATGAAGTATGACAAAATTAAAATTTTTATATTGTCCAAGGCTAGTTCAGTAAGGCTTATGCAACTTTAGAATTACTTCTAAATACTTGAATGACTTATTATTTCTTCTTGATGAGCAATTAATTAAATTTTTATTGTTTCAGGAAAAGTACCCAAAAGTTGAAAAAGGAAAAAGATTTTTAAATTCAGGAGGTAAGATTAGCTCATAAATTATTGCTTAATTTTGTAGGCAATTTTTGTTTTATTGATATACATATTTAAAATGAATTTGTATGCATCAATATTTTCTTTGTTTTCTGATGGCGTAGACTTTTGTCCCTGATCTTTTTTCCAAGCAAATATTTTTTCTTGTGTTATTTTATAGTAAAATGTTGTATATTGTAGAAATTTTTTTATAATTTTTGTCTACTACTAGAGCATTAGATTGGTAAAAAGAATTGTTTATAAAGGCATTATTGGGTAGTTTAATGAAAAATATTTAAACTTTTCATACCTTAAAAGAAAGTGCATGCTTATCTCATTCATTTTAGAACATTTCATACTATTGGACAAATTTTTTTTAGTTATTTTTGTTTCAAATTTGTATTGACATTATGCACATAGAAAATTCTCTTACATTTTTATAAAATATTTGCATATTTTATAAGTGTGATGTTATTGTAGTGGGAATTCTTTATCTAAACTTAAAAATTTTTGTAAAAAATAATTTGTATTTCAAGATTTAAGTAATGTCTTATTTATTTCATGAAATTTTAATATTAAATTATTTTCATTGTATTAAAATATATTGTAGTCTTAAAATGTATTCACAAAAATGTAAGTATAAAATGCTCAGTTGAACTTGTGGGGGCGGAGTTTTCGACCATGCCAACCATCATCTATCAAAAGGTACCTCAAGATCGATTCAAGTTAGCATATCTTATATACCAGTGAATTGATGTTTATATTTCGTAGTGGTAGTTACGCCACAATACTTCCCCACCAGAATTTTATCAGGAATAGAATTCGATGAACAGATACCACTAGTTGCTGTACTTGTGACAGACCAGGAGAAAGAGTCACCGGGTTGTGTTTTGAGTGCTGAATGTGAGAGGCGTATTAACTTCACAGCAGTAGTCGCTCCTGTGTTGCCATTAGCAGTCGAGTGTATGTAGGCGCAAACGTTATTGTGTTTAATTGAGACGAGTCTGAGTAGCAACAGCGTGTGGAGGTGGATAATGCAGTCACAAATAGCAAGCCAACTGTTCAATGTGGACTATCCATCGAAGTAGGCGTCACCAGATCGAAGTGGGCGTTACTGCGTGATCAAATCACGTCCGGAGGTCACCAATGTGGGGGCGGAGTTTTCGACCATGCCAACCGTCATCTATCAAAAGGTACCTCAAGATCGATTCAAGTTAGCAAGTCTTATATACCAGTGAGTTGATGTTTATATTTCGTAGTGGTAGTTATGCCACAAACTGAAACAAAACTGAAGTTAATTATCTAAATTTTTTACCACTTCCTTTAGAGCATTTTTAAAAGCTTCACTTTACAAAAAAGTAACTCGTCTCTTTTGCATCAATTTTATTTTAATTACTAGCTGTACCCTGCGTGTGTTGCAACGCTTTCAGTTTGAATTTAAATTTTATATTTAAGTGTGTAAATGAGATTTGCGATTATGATATGAAATGAGAATTTTATTTAATGCTGAAAAAACCAGTGATAGTCTCAACAGTTTATTCTCTATGATATCGTTAGTGCATTTTCAAACAGACATGTATGGTGATGCACGCGGACCATGAAACATATTTTGGCTGATGATCTGAAAAAAGTTTGGATCAATGGCGACATCAGGTATTTCTGCTGATATGAGCTGGCCAATTTGTCATGGCGTGATTTTTTCAATAAGCCAAATCATGTGGCAATTCTCTTTTTTTTTCCCCTTTTTTTTGCCATTACATAAAATACATCAAACACCGTGTCTCTCCAAAAACATGACGCTTCGCAATAAAACCAAGTATAGAGCTTAATATTTGTTTTAACTCACGTGCGGTAATGCATCATAAAGATCTGATGATTTTTGCCTAGGTTACAAAAGATCTTTAATCTTAGCGCAAGCAGGATTGCATGTGAATGTGATAAATAACTCTGGCTGCCCATATGCGCACCGATACTTGTAGCACTAAATGAAGTCATTTGAAAACACGAATGTACCGACATTTTTTCGCCAAGAAAAGTTTCTATTATCTTGCTTGACCAACACCTCCTAGAAAGAGTAGGCCTCAGCACGGGTTACCATAAATATCCTTTAGTAGTCCAAACGTAATGACATATTTCGTATTTTCAACCACTGCGCAGCTTAGTACCCCAAACGTAGTGACATCTTTCTTATTTTTCAACAACTGCGCAGTTAACTTCGTCATATCGGACTACTAAATTTATCCGTGCTGAGGCCTTCCTTCTTCTAGGAGGTGTTGGCTTGACCCGATAACAACGTTGATAATAGCTCGGCGGGCGACGTTAAATCGGGTAGTTTCACTTTGCCTCCAGAAGAGCAAATTCCAGCTGTTTCATTCTTAAATTTTAGAGCACTACAAAGCATACATAATTGATCCATTTTTCCGATGATGACGCTTAGGTGAAGACTATAGTTGGTTGTCGGTTCATAGTGAAATGTACTGAGATTCAAATCAGAGTATTGGCAGCGAAGTGTGTTCTTGATTGATTTTTCTTCTTGCATCCCGTTGCTCTGATATTTCCGACGAACGGGCTTGAGTAGTGCGTAGTTGATTCGTTAACAGTCTTCTTTCCCGTTGCTCTGATGTTTCCGACGAACGGGCTTGAGTAGCGCGTAGTTGATTTGTTAAGTCTTCTTTCCCGTTGCTCTGATGTTTCCGACGAACGGGCTTGAGTAGCGCGTAGTTGATTTGTTAACAGTCTTCTTTCCCGTTACTCTGATGTTTCCAACGAACGGGCTTGAGTAGTGCGTAGTTGATTTGTTAACAGTTTTCTTTCCTGTTGCTCAGACGTTTTTAAGTAACGGGTTAAAGTATTGTGTTCTCGATTAGTTTCAAGTCTTTTTTCCCGTTGCTCCAATGTTTCTGAAACACGGGTAGTTCTCTTTTTGCTTGCTTGAGATGTTGATTGACTAAAAACGATTCGTTTAGGCGGCATATTTTTGCAAATATTCTCTCTCAAACAAAAAGAAATGTAAAAGTTGACAGTGGCCGCAAATTTGCTAAATCTAAAATTCACATATTTATTTTAAGTAATAAAAAAAGCAATAAAAATGAAATAATTTAAATAAAAAATATAATAATGATAAAATTTAAAACAAAAATCTATTTTTTTAAATGAAAGAAATAAAATGATTGGGAATTCGAAAACTTTGTAATAATAAACATTCTAATAGTTTTCAAATGACAACTGTCAGCAATGAAACCTTCAAAAACTATATTTAATTGTGCTAACCTAAAATTGCATAATAGATATAAATAATTATTGAAAACGTGCAATTTGAATGAAATTTGCTTTTGCCTTTATTTTTATTAAACAGTTTTCAAAATACTAAATCCGTGGTACGGCTAATAATTGCGAAATCAATTCTCGTTGATTTTATGTGCTTGTGTTCACCTGACATAAAGAAACTTGCGCGAGTTATAATTAAATATTAAAGTATATGTAATCTACTCTTCTGAGTGAATAGAGCTATAAGATAGAAAGTATCACTGTCGTTATCTTCAAGATATTTAAAAACTGAATCGTTTATAGCAAAATTTAAAACAATGGCTAACTTTTAACCAATCAGAAAATTCCATTTCGACTTTCGCTGATATCGCTGGAACGGTTTGTCGCAGAATGTTCTAATGTCGACAGAAACCTTCCTCGTGCTTTGTACTATCTGTATGCCGAGTTTCATAGCTTTCTGTCGGATGGTTTAGGAGTCTATAGGTGACAGACAGACACACATTCACTTATATATATATAGATTATGTTGTTTTTTGTATGTGTATTATTGGATGAGCTTCTTTAACCTTTCATTGAACAACATTGAGTTTGAACATTTTGGTCCAGTTTAAATGCATTATGTTTTGAAATACACACCTTGATATCTTTCTTATCAAATATCTTGAATTATCTTTTCATTGTAGTATATTAGTAAATTTAGTTGGTAGTTTTCAGTTAGGCAGGGATTGTAGTTCTATTGATAATCCTGATTTTTCTGATAAAAAATATTTTGTACTGATTTTTAGCTTTTTTTTCTTGATATTCCTTATTTTTGTGTGTGTTAAAAAAATTTGATTTGGCGAATTGAAAGATGCGTATTTTTGTTCCAATATTTTTTGTTTTTAAATAATAATCTGTTTCAATAGTTTACACTATTTTTAGTTTAGCAATTTTACATCATAAAATTTTTGTGGTGATGATTTCAAAGGTTATATGCTTACTTATTGTTTTCAGCAAATGCAGTAAAATTTTTTTTTGCAAGATTGAGTTTTGTAGTTTCACTCTTATTGATATGTCTCTTTCGTGTGATTTTAAAATGATAGATAGATTCTAATCACCAATACAGTAATGTCATAGATTTTTTGAATGAGGAATTGAGAGAGTGATTACTAAAATTTTTTTTGTTCAAAATATATTCTTTGTGTTTTCATTTCAAGATTATTGCAGAACTCTACTCTAAAATTATTTGATTTCGGAAACTTTGAACTCGATTACAGATTTTAATTATCTGTATGAGAGAATATTGACTTGTTTATTCTGGTTATTTTTTTTTAATGGAACGTTACTAAAAAATTTTTTTATTTATTGATTTAAAACTATTATGAGCTTTTCAATATTGATAAAATTATTCTGAAAACTGTTAAAACTTTCTGTTTTAAGCAAATCAATAAGGAAATTAAAAATAATATATTTTTTTATTTTTTGCAGTAAAATTTGCTTTTATTACTCTTAAGTAGAGCCAATTATACTTTTTAGTTTAACTGTTTGTATTTTTATAGCTACTGTAGGGTATATGTACAGTGTTCCGAAAAATCTCCAGATGTTTTTGAAAAATTTTGTCTTTATTTTTTCTTTTACTCACTAAGAAGCCCGAGTTATAAAAGTTGAGTTTTCTGTGAATTTATTGGAAATGAATGCTAATGCTTTGGGCAGCTTATTAATATTTTTTATGTATATATAATAAATTTATTATAATCTTATATATATTTATTAGATAAAACCATTATTTTATTATTTGCTTTTGATAAAATTTTGTTCAATTAGAATCAAATATAAAATGACTTTGTATTATAAATTTATAATCGCAAGCAGATTAAATAGCATAAGATTTATAATTTCAATCAAGCATAAGATTTATAATCCAAAGTAGGTAAACTGCTGTATTTGCCACTTTCTTTTCTAGTTTGTATATATTCAATTAAGCTGAATTTTTACAATAATAATCTTTGCCTGATGGCCTTGATTTAGTCAAACGAATTTAAATTTATGAATTGCTGTAAATTGACCCTGTAAATTTTGCTATCACGAATGCAAGTAAGAATGTAAGTTATATTTTATATGCATTAATTTAATTTATTTTACATTTACCCATAACATTTCTCAAAATTAAAATTTTAATTTATTTGATAATAAACATCGTACCTAAATGACTATTGAATAAAAAGGATTGTTGTAAAAAATATAAATCAATTTTTTGCGAATTACCATTTTATTTAGAGTTTAAGAATAACCAAGATTTAAGAATAACCAAGATTAATTTTAAAATTTTTGTTGATTTTACATTGATTTTTTATTAATATTTAGAAATAAGTAATGAAGTATAGTTTTATTTTTAAAGATATTTGAAATGGCAAAGTGTTAATAAATTTAAATGGATTGAGATTCAGTAAGATTTTTATGTCCTTAATTTATTAGATTTTTATGTCCTTATAATAATAAGTATTTAAGATATGAGTTACCTTATATAACAGGGGTACACAAGCTTTTTTGCAAGCAGGACACAAAGTTTTTTTTTCGCTTTTGGGGGCTACAATGAATTTTGCATTTATGACAAATGATTAAAATTTATTTATTCCTAGTGTAATAAAAACAATATCAGTTTAGTTTTAAATACAAAGTACTGCAAATCATACATATCAAACTATGAAATGTATGAATAACATTTTTCAATTAAAAAAATTTCAAATTTTGTGCACTTTAAGAAATTTATTGCACTTTAAGAATTTATTAAGAAAATTTCATTATTGTAGATTTTTAAATTTCTCAGTGGAAAAGCTTATTTTATAATTTTTTGAATATTTGAATAAATTTTTGAACTACATTTATTCAGAGCATGTTTTTGGTTAAAGAAGAATGCCCAAGGATTTAAATTTTTGGAACACTTTAAATTTGTACCAATACATTTCAGAAATTTCATGCTACAATTTTGATGAATTTTCAAGTTAATTAAAATGAGTTTGAAAAGAAGTCATAAAATTTCTTACACTAATTAAGTTGGTTTTACCAATTAATTATTGTTTGAAAGGTAGAAGGTCATGCAAATCGACCATTTTACGACTGAATTTGGCTCACTGGTCTTAGATTGTGCACCCCTATTATGTATGGCGCTCTTTTCACTTAAGAAAACAACTGTACCGATTTTATAATTGCAGTAATATTTTCCCTGCACTTCATAACACATTTTGTTTTGCTTTACTAATTTTTATATTGTTTTTTGCATGAATTACCAGATTCCTTTTTTAACATTTTCGTTTCATTAACAAAAGTGCTTTTTTATATTTGTATTTAATATAAATCCCTAAATTTGGTATTTGTGCTTTCCTTTTTTCTTTCTTTATACCACAACCACTTTGTTTGGTGACCGGCAGCGTGTCCTGACTTCTCTTATACAGGTAAGAGTAATGCTGTGGTTTATTATATCCACCCTTGCATGCTGCAACACAGTTTATTCTGTTCATTTAATTTATTCAGTTTTCAAATGAAATAATCATGCATTTTCTTTTATACTATATTTACATAAGACTTCAATTGTTTTACTAGCAATAATGAAATAATGTTTTTAATACATTAGAAAACAATTTAATTAGTAAAATGTAAGATAAATATTTTATTTTATGCATAGTCTGATCCAAAAATAACAGAAGATCCTTACTTGTTTAGAAATTATATTTGTTGCCAAACATGCAAACCATTTTGAGGATAATTTTTTTTTTTTTTTTGTAAAAATCTCTAACTACAAAATTTGAGTAATATTAAAATATTTTTTCTTAAATAAATTCAAATTTTTTATTGCCTGGCAATCTCACAAAATAAGCTCTCAGTTATGTTGAGAGTCTGGCTCACATTGCAATGTAGTTTCAAGGTGGTGGATGCATTATAGCTAAAACTAGCTTCTCAGCAGAAATTAATTTTTAATTAAACATGACCATCAATTAAAACACTATTTTCATTTAAAAATAAATAGATGAGGCAATTACGATAGACTATGTATTGTGATTGTTTTGCTAAAAAGTTTCGTGTGAGTGCCCCATCTTGAAATTGCCAGGCAGTAGACAAGTGTCTCTGAAGCAAATTTTAACAAAGAATTCAAGAAACCTGTTTTCACAGTTTCAAGTTAATAAATGTTTACGATATTTATTGCATTTAAATAGTAGTAGAGCTCAGCAGCATATAATCGGAAAATATTGATATTATTTAAATATAATGATAACAATATTTTCGAAAGTATTCTCACAATATATATTGAATACCTTATAAGATGAATGTTAATAATATAATGTTAATAATTTCGTATTCTAGAAATGAATACAAAATATGATAATCTCATGATTATTATCTTTAACAATAATTTTCAAATACATAACAATATTATCTTTAACAATCATTATCAGGATCTTTAATCACCAAAAATGGGCATAGAATATGATAATTTGGCTAGTATCATCATTATTAGCAATTATCAAATACAACATTATTGTGAATGCTGATGTTTTTTTGGCAAGAGGGATGAAAATATAGAATTAAGGTAAAGTAATATAAATTAGTTAAATAGGGAAAATGTTGCAATACATTGTGAAATATTGATATTTCACGGCCATATATTGGGATTTTATAATTCCAGTATTTCTTAAGCATCAAGAGTGTCCAGTTCTTTTTGGATAATTTTGTTTTTAAAAATTTTTTGACTGTGAATTGATTCAAATTAAATGAAATTAATCATTTTTGTTACATTTTTGTTTATTTTTACTATTAAGTTTATGTTTGAGACAGATAATGTTGAAAGTAAAACAGTATAAAGTAAATCGTTTTCTTAAAAATTATGAACAAAAAATAGTTTTTGTCTTTATTATTAAGTTTTAACTTTAAATTTTAATTATAGTAATTCTGAAACATTTTTTTAAGCAATTAACTTTAGTGGGATTAAAATAATTTACATTAATCAAGCAATTATAAGGCTTGCATAATTTAAATAATTTAATTCATGATGTAACAGTTATTTATTTCAGGAGTTAAATTAAATTATTAAATTTAATTCATGCCATTGATATAAATCACTTGATTCTTATAAAAAAATATTGATCTAATTAAAAATTTCTTTATCAGAGTAATTGGACGATGCAATACATTATGGTGAACAGAAAAATTTTAGTACTCGGTTCCTTTTTAAATAAAAGTATTTTTAAATATAAAAAAAATTTTACCTGTAAGAAAATTATTCAGGAGGGATCATCCATTTTTTTACTGGTAAAATTAGGCTTATTTGTTAATGTAAAGATAATTGTAATTAAACCCTTAGTTTTTAAGAAAATAACTTCTAAATTGCTGACATTATACCTTAAGTCAAGCATTGAACTGCTTCGACTGATATTGAGGCAAAATTTTGACAACAAATCGTTATCAAAACTCTGTGTGTGTGTATATATATATATATATATATATATATATATATATATATATATATATATATATAATATATATAAATATATATATATATATATACATACATACATAATGTTTGTACTTTACAAGATATAATAAGCGGTAATCCTACTTCATTTGAAAATTATTTGACAAACACCAACTCATATAGCGAGTTTTATAATGTAAAATCTACAGACTCTCTTTTTCAATCAGTGCAAAATTTGGTTGTACCAACTAATTATCAACCTGTCAATGAAACTGTATATATATACAATGGAATTTTTCATTATAAAGTAACTAGTGTAATTTCATAGTTTGATTATTATAATTTATAATCATCACTAAATGACATTCATATGCCTCTAAGAATATGATTTGGAAGTCTTAGAGTTAATTATCTGTCAATAGCTTCCTCCCCTGCAATTTTACAAATTTTATTTTTATTTGCTACTTTCAAAATAATATTTATTTCTTTAGCAAAGTACTTTATTAGATATTTAAAATAAAAATAATTTCTGAACTAAAAATGATATTTACTGAAACTTCAAGTTGTTATTTTTTTGACAAGCACACAAGTTTAAACAATTTTATATTGGATAAAACTAATTTATTGTCAATGAGAAATCTTCTACCTTTTTTTAATTTTTTTTTAAAAGCTTAATTTTATGTTTTTGTTTTTATTTTCATTTGCTGTTATATTTTATAATATTTAAAATCTATTCTTGATTATACCTATTATTTTCCAATAATTACTAATTAATTTGCTTGAGAGATGTTAAGTTTGACTTTTGTAGTGCAAAATTTAATTTAAAAATTATCATTTGCTTAGGTTTTCTGGGCTATGCTTCATATGTTAATGAAATAGTTACAAGTTCTTCTCTAAAGGATGAGGAGGATGATCAGCTGTTTTACACTAAAATCTATTTAGCTGATGACCTAAGGGTAATTTATTTTGGATATTGTTAATATAAATAAAAATTATTGTTTTAAATACTCTTAAGGGTATGTTTGTTATACAAATTAAATCTGAATAGTCAAAATAATATATTTTGTTACTTTATGTGTCGATTAGATATGTTCTTCATAATAGGAGTGCAAAATAATTTCTAATTTAAAAAAAAATTATTGCAGGGATTTTATTTTAATTTTATAACCGTTGCTAAACAGCCGACCCACTTTCGGGTTTACGACTACTAATGTTCAACTCTGTAGCCTTGTAGTTCTGATCCCAATCCAGAAGACAAGGGAGCACCTGAATCAAGTATTGGGAGAAATTCGCCTTCGTAGAGAACTTTTTTATGGAACTAACCCGCATTTGCGTTACATGGTGAGGAGAACCATGAAAACCTCCAGCAGGACATCAAGGGGACTCTAACCCATGACTGTCTACCACTGAGGATATTTTACGTCAGCACTGTGGTTGGTGCAAGCTGGGTGTATTGCAGGGATTTTTATAACCGTCAATGAACAACTGATTAAAATTGTTTATAGTTGACCTGGTATTCCTGATTTTTTTGTTAAAATACATTTTGTCCATATATGTCCTGGTTTTCATATGTTTCTCCTGATAAGCCTGACTCTTGTTTATGCAAACAATAATAGACTTTAAATTAATCAATTTGATGAATCAAATGATATAAATGCAGCGATGTTTTAATTAATAATGCTAGTAAAAATCATAAAATACCATACTTCAAACTTAGAGACTGTTCACCAACTATGTTCATTGTTTATTTATATTAGCCTTACCTTCAACATCCATTGTTTCAAACTTTCTAGAACTTAAATCTTTTTGTGAGAAAGAAACAACAATTTCACATCATCAAATTTTTATGATGAGTTCAGGGGTCATACACTGATTTCTTAATTTCTGCAAATGGAGTAACAAATCTTGTAGGGTGGAGTTTTCACAAATATTGTTTTGTCTTATTCATCCAGTTTTAAAACAAGAGCTATCACAACAACACAGTAATATTGTAAGTAAGGGATCATCTACTAAAATACTTTTGTGCAAAATGTTAAGCAGCATTTTCGCTGTTTTCTTTTCAATATTATTTAAATCCTGTATTGAAAATAATTAATTAAAGAAGTCTTGAACTTTATAACAGATTTTAATTAAATATTGGTATGAAGGATTATTTATTAATGTATACTAGTTATTATTTTTCTAATGCAACAGTACTACAAGGATTATCTATACATTTATCCCAAACTATTGTGAGTTGTTTAGTGTTCCATTAAAAAAAAAAAAATCCAGTTTTGGGAATTGTTAAAACTTTGTTTTTAACAAAGTAACAATAGTAAATTTTATTTTTATTTTGGCATTGAAATTTGCTTTAATAATATGATTTGCTTTATTTAGTAGAGCAAATGATTCTCTTTTTTAGATTACATCAACTGATTCTATTTGAACATAATTTTAATCACCGCTTGTTTAAAATTATGTTCAGATAGCAATTCCTTAGTGTGCATTTCTAAAAATAATTTTATACATACTTTCTTTTTAAATAATGATCTAAAACTTGTTTTAACATTTCAGAAAAAGTGGTCGATTAAGTTAGACCATAAAGCTGAAATCTTCCAAAATTTAAACGGGGCTGTCGGTAAGTACTATCTTTCTTATCTTTTTTTTTTCAAATAACATACTTAATGCTTTATTATGAAATATTTTATATTTATTTATTTATTTATTTTTTTTTTTTTTTTGGCAGGAGACGTTGAGCTAAGATTCTCAGACACTGACAGCTATTTGCACAACACAGCATATGCCACCAATCCTTTAGTTGTTCATGGTAATGGTGCTAGTAAAGTAAGTGTAAAAGTTTATTGATGGCAAAGTTCAACCATTTAAACAATTGTACAATTAATATTTGTTTTTATTGCAGGTTGCTTTGAATTCTCTTGGCAATTACTTAGCTAAATCGTGGGTACCCAAGAAAGGATGCATTAGTTGTTTTGAGGACACCATTAAACTAGAAAGTTTTAAAGTAACAATTAATTTTATGTCTTTTATTTTTCTAAATATCTTAATATAATAATAATAGTAATTATGATGATACAACAAAAGAGTTAAATCTTTTAAGAGTTACTCTAAATAATTTAAATCTATGCATGAGTTATTAAGTTACTCCTATGTTTTAGTACATGGTGCGTAGCATTTTTAAAAAGTACTTATTTTCGATTTTCCTTTTTTTAAAAGCCCTTAATTGTACTTTTTTCATTGAGTGTTTTTTTAAAAAGTGCTTAATTTTCCCTTTTGGAAAATTTTTTCTTTACTGTGAGATTTTTTTCTTTACCATGTCAATTTTCACCACATATTATGCAAAAGCATGTTTTTCACATTGTTCTATTCAACGTTTTCACAATTCATTCAACCACAATCCATTTCGGCGTACCGTGTGTAGTAGCGCCAATCATTTTACATGTTTGATGAAATGCTTGAGACTCTGCATGTACCTATAGTGAGCTGGGTTCAGTGAGATTATTGCACTCTCATCTGCAACTCTGCTGCATTTTGCAAGATATTCTCACTTTGAAGCTTCATTTTTCACCCTCTGAAATCGAACCGAAAAAATCTCTTCATCAATTCTTAATGCTAATATAATCAAGAAAAAAGTTCTTTGTCAAAAACCAGTTATTTTATCATGATCATGTAAAGTCTTTGAAAATTATTTTGCATTTTGTTAATGTATATAGTGCTTAAAATATTTTTTGAGTGCTGAAAAAGTACTTAAAAGGTGCTTATTTTTTGTTGAAAGATTTAGCTATGCATCCTGTAGTAGTTCTCAGTTATAAATGCTGTTGGTCAAACTCAAATATTTCTTACTCTTTAAAATAACAAAAGAGAAGCAACTTAAAAGAAATAATAGCCCCAGAAATTTACTAAAATTTACCAATATTAATGCCAGAGCAAAGTGTTAAAGTGATGGCAAGTCTTGCAGTTAGGTCTTATAGGTACTCTTCATGGTGTTCAGGAGAAGTTTTGTCAAAGAGTCTTGTAATCAAGTAAAAAATTTTATCAAGTTCTTCCCCATTTCTAAGCAAATGAAAGGAATTTAATAATATTCTATGTTTTTTTTCCCTGTTGTGTTATCAGAATTTTACCTGTGATTGCTAAGCAAGGGATTTGCAAGATAAGTGTAAGAAATGTAAAGTGAAAGAAATGTGAAGTGAAAGGCCATTAGGAATTAACTCTTCTACATAATTTTTATTACATATATTTTTCATATCTCTTTCATTATTTTATATTAATTAAATTCAAAATTAGTGAAAAAAATATTATATTTAGTGTTTTAATAATTTATTGTTTTGAAATACAGTACAAAATACTAGTGTTTTTTTCTGCTTTTAAAGGAAAACCTTACAGCCATGACTCACTTCCAAACAATAATTTTTCAAATTTACACTCAAAAAGCAGTTAGTTGTATCTTAGAGAAACTGTTATTCATAACTGAAATTTCTTTGATTTACAAATTCAAAAACTGATAAAGTTTTGAATTGGGAATGAGAAAATTTTTTTCCTTAGTACTTTCTTGCATTTTATACTTTCATTGAAAAGATATTTTATTTCTTTTAGATGAAATGCCATTTGTTAGTTAAATATAAATTGAAAATAATAATAATTAGTAATAATTAATAATTATTTTAGAATTATTATTAATTATTATAATTATTATTAATAATTTTGTGTCTTGTTTTTAAAGATTTTTATTGCTAGTTAGCTGAAACTAGATTAGATGCTCTTATTTGTGAGTCAATGTAAATTTACATTGTATAATTTTTGTTTATAAAATGAGACAAATAAAATCTTCTTGTTAAGGTGAAAGCAAAACCTCATGTTATCATTGGAATATTTGTGGAACACCCAACACCATTCTTCAAAGAATTCTTAGAAAGGATTCTGTTGCTTGATTATCCAAAAGAAAGAATGGATCTCTTTATCCATTGTGGTGTAAGTATATAAATTTTTTTTTGCTATAAATTTCTTTATTTTAGAAGCAGCACTTATTTTGCTAGTTTTTTTTAGGACTAATATTTTTTTAAAATTGTGATTGGAATGCAAAACTTTTAGTTGTCTCATAGGATGCCATACTGTGGAAGAAAATTCTCTTTCTTCTTCATTACTAATTTCAAATTTAAAAGAAAGTTCAGACAAACCTAAGTTTCAAATACTGAAATGAAAATTTCAATCTATTCAAATGAAAATAAATTATTAGAAGAGAACTAAGTTATCATTGCATAATTTATTTTCATTTGTATGTTTTAAAATTTTCTTTTCAGTATTTGAAACTTTATAGCTTACTTTAGGTTTATCTGAACTCCCTTTTCAACACTTTAAATTTCAAATTACTAATGAAAAATGAGAATTTGCGACAAAATTTTCTTCCACGGTATGGCATCCTCTTAAGACCAAAATAACCCTACCGTTTTCATGTCATATTTATGATTTTACGCAAAAGCAACATGGAAGTTGAACTGTTTATTTTTTTAACTTAATCTCTGTAAGTATTAAGACAGTCGAAGACTTTGTGCTGATAATAACAAAGCACAATTAATAAGACCTATCTCTTATTAATTGTGCTTTGTTATTATCAGCATACCTCTCGAAGAACAAGCATAGAAAATTAATTTGTATAACATTTTCTAACATCAATAAGGATACCACATTAGAGGAGCAAAAAAGAATAATCACATCAATTAAATGTTTTTATGGCTCATGGAAATATTAAGATTAGATCAGTAAGAAAACTAGGTTTATGCTCTTTTCAAACTGTCCCTAACTTATGTTGCAGAAACATGGACAGTGACCAAGAAGGATAAGGAAATACTGTCCATTTTTAAAAGGAAAATGCTCTAAAGTATTCTATGAAGGAATACAAATGATAATATTTGGCATAGAAGAACAAATTCGTAATTTGGTAGTCAAACTATTAAGAATCAGATATTTTATTTTGTTTTATAACTGTCGGTGAACAGCCGACCCAATTTTGGGTTTACGTCTACAAATGTTCAACTCCATACCCTTGTAATTTTGAACCCAATCCAGAAGACAAGGGAGCTCCATGTATTGGAAGAAATTTGTCTTCATGGAGGACTTTTTGATCGAACTAACTCGAATTTGCATTACATGGAGAGGAAAACCACGAAAATCTCCCACGATTTGTCTGAGGACCAGGGGACTCTAACCCATGGTGCGTCTACTACTGAGAATATTTTACATCTGCACTGTGGTTGGTGTGAGCCAGGTGCGGAATTCATATAGACCAACCAGCGCTGGGATTCGAACCTGGTTCACCTCTTTGGAAGGCGAACCCTCTATCCCCTGAGCCATCACGCCTCAATAATTAGATATTGTGAAATTCATCAAAATGCAAAAATTAAAGTTGACTGAACGCCTCATCGGAATAGAAGAAAACGCAAATGTCAAAAAAGTTTTTATGGCCAAACTATATGATGTATAAGCTAGAGGTAGACCAAATTTATGATACATTCATTGATTGCTGTTGGCAAGATCCAAAAATACTTAAAACTAAAAAATGTCCTTGAGAAGGCCATGATCTACACTGGATCATTACACCATTGAAGAAGAAGCAACAGACACATTATAGTTTTGATTCTATAATGAAAAGCCTTGATTAGTGTTTCAAGTTTGGACAAAGATGAAGAGGAAAAAAAATTATAATATATTTATTTATGTAATATTATCTGTACGTTTTTTGGTTATTAAGCTTTAATTACATTTGAGGAGATTTGAGGCAGAATATAATTAGCAACATTAGAAAAAAAAATTTATAAAATTAAAAAAGAACTTTAAAGTTAGTTAAAATATTGGGAAGTTGTTTATGAAACATCTCTCCCCTTTTAAACTGCTGTATTTAATGACTTAAAAGAGTGAGTTCTATGCCTACAATGAACCATAACATACTTTTAAACTAACTGAAATTTTGTGTATTTAAATGACATTTTATATGTTTTTCTACTTAGCTCCTCAGTTATTCCATTTTGATATTATAGTTTGTCTATGGTAAGAACTCCCGCCACAACGTTTGAGGCTGTTTGCTGTTATGGAAACAAGGATAGCGCATTTCAGGGAGAGTAGCTTCTCTTCACTCTAGGGCTAACACAATAGGCCAAAGAAAAAAAAGATTCCCTTTCTCTCGCTGATCCGAGTCAAAGCCTGTCCTAAACATTGACCCTGTCCTAAACAATACTTGGAATAGTTAAACCTCGTTACCATGGGCACCGCCACGGGTCCAGACGAATGGCTTGAGGAGTTCTTACTTTAGACAAACTATAGTTCCTCTCTGTTCATTTATGGCAATGTAGCATTAGTGTACGCATCCCACTCTCTTCTCTATTCAAGATATTTTATTTATTTATTAATGCTAGTTTTTCATTCTGATTTTTTTTTTTATTATAAATATTTATTTATTCCAATTACAATTTTTTATATTTAAAAGTTTACATAATTTATATTGGTCCTGAAGCATAACTTTGCTTCAGAACATTTAAAAGCTGGCTGCAGTAGTCATTAGTGTTTCTTTTCATCGTATTCTAGTCTTTGATACTATTTAATGTTTTTAATCATAGTTTGTATATTAATGAAGTCTTATCATATTATTGATTTTGTTTATCTTGATTTTTCAGACTGAATATCACAAAAAAGATCTTGATTCTTTCCTAGTGAATCATCAGCACAAGTATAACAAGGTTACTTATTTAAAACTGGAAAATGATTATAAAGAGTGGCATGCCAGAAACTTAGGGTTGTAAGTAATCATTGACTGAAAATAAAAACTACAATTTTTTATTATAAAAATAAAAGCCAAGCATTTGAAACAGGCATGTGTATAGTTACCAACTATACAGGAAAGGTTTAACGTTGTTCCGAGGAACTTTGTCTTTTTTTTTTTCCTTTTTTTTTTTTTGTCCCCTGATATTCCGGATTTTTGTGTATGTTCAAAACCATTTATTTACAAATGCAAATGAGAACATTGAAATAATCAACTTGGAAAATATGAATGATTTGAATTTTTGTCCCAACATATTTGCATTTCAACTAATAATGCAAAATTCGATAGTTTAAATTTATGGACATTTCACTTGTTACATACAAAATTCAGACATGTGGCGTTACTTGCAGGTTTCATTCTTTCAAGCGTTTGGGAATCCAGTCATTTTATGAAAAAACTAGATTAAAGTTATGAAATTTGCCATGAATTCAGAAGTTAGATGATTATTTATTATTTTCAGCCAATGTAATTACAAATTTTGAAAGGTAGAACTTCGCAGTATCACAATTCTTGAATCACCTCTTTATTATGATTTTAAAAATGAAAAATGTTCTATTAAAAAGTAGAGTAATTATGTCATAGAATTTATAAATGTTGAATTAAGAGATCATTCTTATTCAAGATGTTTTTGTTTTGAAATTATCTAAACGTAATTCAGGTCTAGTACTAGTAGTAATAGTACTTGATTTACCTTAAACTAGAACTGCCAAATGAGTGATGGCATTAGAAACCAGGGCTCGAAAAACCGCCCGTCCGCCCGTTCTCGGTGGTCAAAAATTCCTCGCGGACAACAAATTTCTCGAATCCGACGTCCGCGCGGACTGTCATTTTCCCGTTTAAGTTCGTGATACATTTTCAATTTTTGTTATCTTGCAAGAGTCTAGCGCCTCACTTCTAAAATGACCCTCTAATCTAGAAATACAGCAACATACTGCGCATGGTGGAATTGATGTTTTCTCTGTCTGGGAGTACTGCAGCGGTTGAAAGAGGCTTTTCAGCAATGAACTTACAAAAACACATTACTTACTGGTCTTAAACAAGAAGCGTTAAACGCAGTTATGAACATCTACCTAAATGGAAAACCCCTTTCAGATTTCTGTGCAGAAACCTCTGTAAATCGTTGGCTTGATTGTGGAACTGGCAAACGTCATATTTGATTCATTTAAAAAAACGCACTCGGTTAAATTGATATTCCAGATAACTTGACCTTTGTTATTTAAATTATTTCATAAAATAAATACTAGATTTTACGATTCGTAACCTAGTATTTATTTTATAACTGTATAATGTTATCCTAGTATTTGTAATCCTAATAACTGCTAATTCATTGTGCAATTTATATGATAAATGTTTGTAATAAATAAGAGAAAATTATATTTTTATTTATTTAGAAGTGACGGGTTAGTTTAAAAGGAGGACGGGTACATTGTTGGACAAGCCGTACTCGAGGACGGTTAAAATTTCCGAGTTTTTTCGAGCCCTGTTAGAAACATCCATGAAGATGATCTAAAGACATGCTGTCATAATTTTGATCCTCTGCAGATGGGGTGGCTCCCCGGCTTTGGTTACCCCACGATCTGTGCGAGATAACTAAAGTCAAAGATATATTGTAAACAGATATTAAATCATCTTCTGCACAACAAAATGGGATCCATTATGAACTTCACTTTTTTTCATATTTTCTTGAAATGTTTTTAGAGTTGGCTTTTCTAATATACATTATTCACAGAAATATTACACACAATAAGTGAGTGTTCAAGTAGAATAGACACATATCAAAATAAAAATAATTTTTTAGAAAAGAATAATCCTTAGATTGTTGATCTGCAATTCATAGCAAGTTTGATATTCTTGTTTAAATTAAAGACAAGGGAACTCCTAGATCAAGTATTGGGAAAAATTTGCTTTTGTGGAGGACTTTATGATAGAACTAACCTGCATTTGCGTTACTTGGAGGGGAAAACCATAAGAACCTTTCACCGTTAGTTTGACGACAAGGGAACTCTAACCTATAATCCGTCATCAGATATTTTACGCCAGTACTGTGGTCGGTGTACGAGCCAGGTGCGGAATTTGAATCAACCAGCTATCGCGGAGATTCGAACCCGGCTCACCTCATTTGAAGGCGAGCGCTTTATCCCCTGAGCCACCACGGCTGAAACAAAATTTGTCATGAGGTATATTACCATTGAGTAAATGTTAACAGGGGTCTGTCTAGGTTTTTCTGAGAGGTACCTATTTTGTGAAAATTTAGGCATAATTTAGGAAAATAAAAAATTATATTAAAAAATCAACGCAAAAATATGGATTTATCGTTTCTTACAGGATACAAAAATAAAATTTTAAGAAAAAGTATTTTGTGAAACTACCATTTTTCCTAAAGTTAAATTTGTGAAGGTACCGCTAAACAGTAGTAAATTTGGCCTGGACAGACCCCTGGTTAAGTAAGGTACTGGAAGCCAAAATAGCGTTGTCTTTTATATTTAAATTTGTAACACTGGGTTATAATGCATTTCACAGTTAAAAACTCATTACAAAAAATAAATAAATAAAATAAAAAATTCTTAGTAAAAATGTTTTTTTTCCAAACTTGTCCAAAATTCTCAGCTGTTAATTTATCAAATTTTAATTCTTGTCTCATTAATGCTCTATTGCATAACTTGTTTATATTAATTTCTAAGTTTTCAGTCGATATATTTTATGTGTTTAAAATTTGTTTAATTTTTTTTCAGAGAAGAATGCACCAAAACAAATTGTGATTACTTTTTTGCTGTAGATTCAAATGCACAGTTAACAAATCCAGATGTTTTACGCCTTCTAATAGAACAAAATAGGTAATTAAATGTTCTCCTATATGCAAATGCATTTTTGTTTGTTGAATTTTTAATCTATATGCCAAGAGTGATACTTTGAAAAAGAAAACACCAAGAGTGGTTTAATGTAACACAGTACAGTAGCTTAGTGTTGTTTTATTTTTATTTGTTTAATTTTAATTTGTTTATTTTTATTTAGTTTTATTTATTACAATGACTTAAGTAACATGTTTTTCTCTATAACTTTGTGATAATTTATGCCAAAAAATGTTAATTGGCATAACTGTTTGAAAGATCTGATTGTTTTCATAACTGGTGTCGTTTGTGTGCAAAATATGTATAAATTTTAAACTTTATTTGGTTTAGACTAAAGTGCTTTTTTAATGAAGGTTAAAAAATATGAACAAATTTCATGCTTTCCAGACATGAGCAGTAATTTGTTTTGTCTGTCATTGCCATCCATAATTTCGTCACTCAAGGTTCTAGTCATACTTTTTTGATTGGTCTCCGTATTAACTTTATTTAAAGTGATTTTTAACTTTTTTTAAAGCTAAATAATTATTTAAAATCACTCTTTAATGGCTACAGTAAAGTGCAATGCTATTTATATTTTTATCAGTATAAATTCTCTTTTTAAAGTATTTAACTTTTTTTTTAACTTAACAAATTTAAAGACACAGTATAATAAAAATCACAGAAAAGCCCTGAAGAAACAATTAATATAAAATCTTAATTTATTTAACCCAAAACAAAAGTAAAATTTAGATAATTATTGTTTTTAACATATTCCAATATTAAGTAATAAAAATAATAAATTGTATTAAATACTAAAAAATATTAACATAATCAATAAATTTTAAAAATAACTAAAAAACAAATAAGAGTTTAATTTTCAGAATAAAAATAAGCTACTATTCTTACAAAATTAATAATTGAGAGGTAAATTTACGTGATTGTTAATCTTTTTTTTTTCTTGCTGTGAAATGTATTTTAAACTAATAGTATACTCAGAAAATCCAAAACAACAAAGACATAAAAAAAAGTTTAAATACATTAAATTTTACTAAGTGTAAAATTATCTTTATCTTATTTAACAAAAATCTGTTAACAATTAATTTCATATCTACTTTAAAAGCTTTGCTTGAATTTTAATCTTGGCTTTGAATTTTTTTTTTTTTACAAACTGAAACGCTGCTGTGCAGAAATAACTGACAAAAGATTAGACTTTTTTTACCAGGATAAGATCTGAGTGATATGGGGGCCAAAATTTTTTTTTCTCTTAGAAATATTTTGTTTTCTCAGAAATCAATATATGTTTATTGAGAAACTAAAGGGGATGGTCAGTGTGCCGTTAAATGACTTTCTTGGAAAGTCTTCAAAGGGAAAAAATCCTGTTCACGATCCCTGTAAATGTAAACAACACATAGCAGTCTTTCATTCAGGGTCAAATGGAATAATGATGAAACAACTGTAAATTACAACAGACTGAAATACATTATGCAGGTTCTTTTACAATCAACACATAGCTTTTGACCCTTCTGCTCTTTTGAGAGTTGAAAGAATTCTCTGAGAGAATCATTTAATTTTCTCTCTATTTGATGGGAAGAGGCACCTGAACTTTTGGTTAAAAAAAATTTTTTTTTTCTGTTTCTCGTTAATTTTTTTTTTATTTAAAAAAAAATACCAAAAAATGTTTTTAAAACATCTTAATTTTTAATGAATGCATTTCCTTATTCTGGGGCTGCCTTGACCGTCAGTACACAAGGGCAACGAGCTGACTTTCCTGGCGTAGTTATGGCCCTGATTGCCATATGTTTACCTGGAGTGACATGGTAGTATCAACCATTAGTACATTTAACTGAGTAGAATGTTATAGAAAAAATGAGGAACATGTTGCTATCGTAATTTTTATTTTATTTAGTTATATATGCACATTATACATGCTCAGTTTATGTATGCACATTTGACTTAATAGAATGGCAGAGACGGAACCTGTGTAGAAACACATTTTTAAGTGTGCCATCGGAAACTGCCAGTTTTCATTAGTGTTATAGCAAACAATTTTTCATAGTAAATGAACAATTTTTTTTTAATAATGTATTCACAATTAATGATTTGTTAACCCTTTATAAGGCCATAGTAAGCATACTTACCTCCAATTTCAATACTTTTTAAAATTCGATGATAAGATATTTCTCCACCCATAATTTGAACGGTCATCTCTTGATAACTTTAGAAAATATAAGAAAATAATACCAATAATTGAATATTTTGCTTACATAAATGTATGTAACAGTATAGGTTAGCGTAGTAACAAGAAGTCCAACCAAGATTGGGGAGCTGTTTTCTCTTGTGCGTTATGCTTTCCTTTAATTATTTGGACATTTTTTAATGAGTTTATTTATAGTTATAAACTCGAAATTTATAAATTTGGTTATTATTAAACATAAAAATACAAATTTATAGGCTTACTTGAATAAAGTTACTTATATTTATTTACTTTATACTAGATAAAATCTAAAATTTTTTAACCATCTACTTGAAAAAATGGCCGATAAAGGTTTAAAATCAATCCAACTGACATCTACCATTTGTTTTTAAAACAATCAGAAGAACACAGCCTTCTATAGTTTGCTGTACATGTGAAGTGGATCTACAATTATATACTAATTGTATAATTATATAATATTACATAATAATATCAATATTTCTACTTCTGTGAAATGGTATTCATTAGATAAACACAGTCTTAGTTTATTATTGCATATTTTTTTGTCTGTTCATTGATTTATTTGGATCAACTGTCTACTTAAAAAAATGGCATTTTTTAAATGAGTGTTTTATATATGTTGCATTGGCAAAAAAAAAAAAAAACTTAAGAAAGAGCGAGAAAAAAAAAAAGCTATTTATAAATGGAAAGGCTGTTCAAATAATTTATGACATAGTAACTTTAATTTGTTATGTCATTTATATTTATTTTATTCTCCTTTTATTATTAATTTCTTAATAGTCATTGTCTTGTACAATGAGTTTTAATAAATACTTAAAATATACCATATAATCTGATATCTACTTTTTCATAGTTTATATTTTAAATATTTTGTCTACAAGTATGTTACAGTATTAATTAATTTTGTTTTTATTTTAAAATGAATTGTATGCTAATAAAATTCAAAAATCTGTAAGTTAATCATATGATATGATTTGAAATGAATCGCTAGGGTTTTTATTTTATCGGCTACTTGATTGTACTAAATTCAATTGACTATAGTTAAGAGTATTAATCTTTAATAGTATGATTCTAGATGACATTTATGTTGTAAAAACTTTTAGAAAATTTTTTAATTTTTTACTGCCCTTCAGTTTAAATATTAAGACAGTATTAAAAATTTTATTATATATATTTTTTTTTAGATTTTGTAATACAAACGTAAAGAAATATATGTTTATTTACTTATTTATGTTTGTCTTTACTTTTCTTTACAGACGAATAATAGCGCCCTTATTAGTGAGACCCAATAGATTGTGGTCCAATTTTTGGGGGTCTCTTTCAACGGATGGGTTTTATGCCCGCTCTGTTGATTATGTTGATATTGTAAAGAAAAAGAGGAAGTGAGTAACATTTTTTTTCCTTTTAATTTACATTCCTGTGAAAACTGTGATTATATTGGGTAAAAAGGACTTTTTAAAAGCAATTCAATTTAATAAAATGTCATTAAGTTATCAAGAAAAAAAGACTTGAGTTGAATTATTTGCACTTTTGTACTGATTATATTCACTTTTAGAAAAATAATTTGCACTCATAATAACTATGTAATACTTTATAATTCAATTTACTCCGTATTAAAATAAATCTATTATACATTTGGAGACTTTATGTAACAACCCTCCTGAATGGCCCAATGGACATTATTATAGTGTGAGGTTGCTGTATCATGAATATGCAAAACTATGACAAATATTTACCCATTACTCAAAAGTACTGTATTTATATTGATAAAAACATTGTTCTTTATCCACTTCCTTGAAAACTTCCGTACTGGTTATGCTGGTTATGAGCAGCCATTTTTGCTGGTCTAAGCGAAAATAAAATCAAGAAGAATGTGACTACCATATGTTTTCACTGTAAAATAAATCTTCCATGACTGCACGTCACAAAAGAGAATACAGTTTCAGGGCTGCCATTGGCGACTAAAAAGGAGACTAAAGCGACTATTTTAAAGCAATAGCAACTATGGCGACTATTTTTGTAGAAATATGAGTAAAAACGACTAATTTTAAATCAGTTGCGTATAATAGGCGACTTTTTTAAGCCAATTGGCGACTAAAATGAAAAATAGCTTTATGAATCCCCCCATCCCCCACTTTTTTTTGCGCGCTTTCGTTTTACCCGTACTTCATTCTTCCTCACTGTTTGATGTCATAAGCAAGGCAGAAATGTTTAACCAATCAGACAAATGGAATCGAAATTCGCACTATGTGAATGCTCCTCCTACTGCAGAAAGAAAATGTAATATCTCTTAGGATCTCGTCACATCAACCGGTGTTCTCATTGTATATTTCAGCATTTTTAAGGTTTATAAGTTTAAACTCTATTTTATTCATTTTATATTTAATGTTTACTTTTTTTAATTTAATGTATAATTAAAACGGTATAGTTTAGAATTAAGTATATTTTTTAAGTAGGATTTTTATTTCCACGTGTGTCGAACACGTTTTTTCTTTTTTTAATTCAAACAAAGTAGCAAAATTAAAAAAAAAAAATTGTCTTTAGTTACACAAGATGTGTAGTTAATAGTTAGAGCGATTTATAATGGAACAAAGGTGCATGGTTATATTCGTTTTGTCGGATTCATCTTAAGTGTTTGCTTTACCAATTCATTTTTAAACTGGTTGGAGAAGAAAAATACCACAACCTGATTTGCGCTTTTTTTCTTCTGATTCCGATTGTTTCAGCAAAATGTTGAAATCCTAGTTATACTCTAGATTAATACTAATAATCTTGAGTCAGAATCATGGCAATATGGTCACAAAACTTTAGAGTTTTTGAAGAAGTCTTTTTCTCGATCGGAAAAAAATGCCCATGATTTTTGTCTTCTCATTTGAGAATAAAGAAAAATAAAGAATAACGGAGTAAAATATTTTAGTTATTTTTTTATTTATTATTATTTATTTTTTTTTCAGAAAAAATTTTGAAAGATTTATTTTCTAGTCATTCAGAATTATTTGCAAAGGATGTCTTTCTCGCACTTAAGAGGGAAAATAAATGACCGCGATTTTTTTTATTTTCATTTCTTAATAAGGAAAAATTAAGAATTAAGAAGAAAAAAAATAACTTTTCTTTTTTGCAAAAATTTTTGAACGGAAAGACTTTTTACTCTTCAGAACAAGAAAAAAACGAAAACAGCATGAACTGACCATAAATATTTATGAAAGAAAAATATTATTAAAACAAAAGCACAACAGAAGATCAGAGTTAAAGATTCAAGATTAAAAAAATAAGCTGAAGAAGATGATCAAATTCACAACTCTTTATTTTTTTTTAACTGACTCCTTAACTAGGATCATCTTTCTTTTATCCACATGTAAAATTCTCACAAATTTTTTTTTCCACTTCACTGACCATCAGTTTTAAGTTTGAAATTCTTCTTAAACATTGTTATTGCAATAAGATTCAAGGTCATCCCAAACTCATCAGCAAAAATTCACTTAAAAAAAAGAGGAGTGACATGACAAGTGGCAAGACAATCCATGACAAGTGAAAGAGACATATTTCCTGGGGAAAATGAGGAGGGTGGGAGTGTCTATTTTACAGCTGATGTCAACACTGGCCCCACCCTGATTTATTTCATTCATTCCTGATTTATGCTTCTCCACTCCACCCTCACCCCTACACTCTACAGCTATTCATAGGGAAAAAGGAAAGCTCACTCTCTTATGAATAGTGATTTATTTATTCTAAGAAAGGATGTGAGAGGGAAAATTCCAGGTGAGTTGACCATTGTTTGGAGTATTATTAAGCATGAAAAAATAAATAAAAACATTAGTAACAGGTGGAAAAAATGATGATGAAATTTCATTGTGTGATATTGGGGGCTTCTGCAGAGCAACACTTTTTAAGGGGGGAAAAGTAATATTATATTGGCTGCCCCATTCGATACGCATTCCTACTTCTACTAAGTTTTCAAGCTTTAAATCAATAACGCTGCGGCATATCTCCAGGAAATTACGGTACTTTAAGTTAGTAACTTGTACATCTGTTATTAATAGTACCTTTCAAAAAGTCAGAAGAAATTCTGCCTCAAGATTAATAATAATTGTATTGTTAATTAATATTAATTGCAAAATTGAATAAGTGACTGTATTGATAAGTGTCTTATAGTGAGGCTAAAAAAATTAATGCATGAAAGTATCATTTTATTTATAATGCCTATAAGTTTTAGTCCCTAGTTTTTTTAAAATTTTAATTACAACTATTGTTTCTTAGATGATATCTGAAGCGTTATGCCTCTATAAAGAATAAAATTTAAAATAAATTTTTTTTAAATGTTTGGAAGTTTTTTATAGCAGTTCCTTCAGCAGTGCTCTGTTTATATACACAAATAAATGTACATTTTTTATAAAATGTGAAAATTTAACTACATATTATCTGGTTTTTATACTATTACAGCACAAATAGTTAAAATTATGTTAGAGGATGATACAATTTTGGCAACTATTATATATATCTTGCAGACTATTTAGGAGACTATTTTTCATATATAATGCAACTAAAGCAACTATTTTTCTTGTTTTTATCCAATGGCAGCCCTGCAGTTTTCAAACAAGAAATGTATGATAGTTGCACTTATTGTACCCTTTGTAAAGAAATCTATCAAGGTTAAGAATACATGCAACCAATTTCCACACAATTGCTAAACCGATTTCCGATTTTTACACTTTGTATCCTAAATCATGAAAAAGTAATACATATTTCACCGTCTTTTTGACCACAGTTTACACCTATCACCATTTAGGATAATAATAGGTTATCCATGGCCCTGTCCCTCCTTCTTCAAAACGGAACATCTAATAAATAGTGGTTTGAATAATTTTCTTCAGACTTTTCTATACATTGATTCATTCTCAATTGAAAAATGTTTGTTTTGAAAGTGCTAAAATGCTCAATACTTGTTTTTAAAGTGATTTTCTTGAAATTACAATGAAACAATGATGATAACTTTATTGGAATGAATTGTTCAGTTTCGTCAATCTAATTGAGCTTTTAAATAATATTTCATCTATGCAACAGCAAACTTCATGTTTTGATCGTTATAATGGGAGGGTTGCAGCAAGAGTGTAGACTGCATCAACAGTAATAATTACAGCAAAATTTAATTTTAATTTTGATAAATGCTTCAAATAAATCAATGGATCGTATTTTCTACACTAGGGAGCACTGCAGGCTCTTTACTGCCTATACTTCTGGGTTACTGCTTCCGGTGTGTTTTGAGGCCATTTGGTTCACAACGTGTTCATCGTGTTTTGAGACTACCTTCATTAGTATTTTTTGTATATGTAGTATTTGTTACCTGACTTATTATTTGTGTTTATGATAAGTTTTAAGTCTAAAACTCAAAGTGATTCTTGCTGTGCTTGCTTGCTTGCGTGTGTTGAAAGTTTAACGTTTGAAAAAAAGAAATTGTTATAAAAAACTTCTTAGCTTGTCAACAATATAACAATTTCAAAATTTAAAGCAAAATGATAATTTGTAAAATGAATTTAATCTTGCAGTTAAAACAATATGCTAACACTAACGTGTGATGGTGCACGGCTTGCAACAAGAACAAACAGTAATAAGCAAGTAGAAAAACGCAAATCAGGACTGCCAAAAGAGCTAGTTTTTTTTCTAAGTCTAGTAACCATGTCATCTTTTTAAACAATATATCTATAAAAACTCACAACAATTACTGAATATCAGTAATATCTTATGAAATACCGCAGATTTGAGTTCAGAAATTATATAATTATTTTTTTCTATTGAAAACAAAATTATCTGTTTGAAAATATTACCTCGCAGAATAAACTGTAGTAAGCAGCTGTAAACTTTCTAACATGAAACCGAGCAGGTCAAGAGCTCAAGCTTGTTGTTTGCATTTATATTGAAAACACCATTCATAATAAATTGAATATTTTCTACTATTGTAGTTTGCTTTCAACACTGCGATTGTCCAAATTAAACCCAACTATTATTTTTGTTATTATCATTAGTCAAACAGCATTTCTGCAGAGATGCATTCAAGCAAATTTAATGATTTATTTATGCTTATTCAAAATACATTATTAAGTTAAATTATGTATCATAATGGAAAACTTAGCATATTTTCAATGTTCAAGCAGACTTCCTGTCAATTATTTCTGGACAGGTGTAATATTTTTTTTTAAAAATTGTGCGATAAACGGAAATAAGGGGGGAAATCCTTTCAGAAAATTTTGCAAAAAATCTTTTACAATAAATAAAAGTTTATTTAACATAGCTGAAGAAATTTTGTGATAAAAAAAATTTGAAATTGCTTAATGCTCACACAAACTGTGTTGCATATATACTGGCTAAAATTTACAATTGATTCTTATAATTTTTTTTCTGATTATTAATTTAGATAATCTTTTTTGTAGATTTTTATTTTATCACACATAATTGTTCTGTTGCTTTTATTTTACTTCACTACTGCTATTATGATTTTTTACAAATTAATTTCTGTAAAATAATTAAAAAAAAATAAAACTTATTGTGAAAGAAGAAATAAATTAATTCTGGTAAAAGATATTCATATACCTAGCTTACATATCAACCTAACGTCCCTTCGTTTAGTTTTTAAATACCTTCTTAATATTATTGTTATTTTCATAATAAATTATTTTTTTTGTTAGTTTTATTGTATTATTTTTTTCGTACGTGAACAAAATGCTGAACGTATTATGTCTGAATGCTAATGGTACTTAGGATGTTCTCCACTTTGCTGAACATGGTACATTCAATCATGGCCCATTCAACTATTACTTTATTAAATTTTTTAACTATCAGTTCAAACTTTAGGTATTCTTCATTTTTTTTAGCTTGGTCTTTGAGAAATTTTTTCACACACAAAAAAAAAGAAAAGTTTCAGCCTTTTTTGTACTTAGGTTGTTTTCCATTTCTAGTTGGCACACTTTTTGTTTTTATGAAACTGTTTGTTTACTTTAATTTTTATACAAAGATTTATTTATAAATATAGGTGCATTGAAAGAATAACTGTGCATATATGCATGAAACTTAAAAGTAAACATACCGTTTCCTAAAAACAAAATGACTGATCCCCTCATGCCATGCCCTTGTCCTCAAATGTAAGTTAATTATTGGTATTTAAAAAAGCAAACATATATATATAAGCTAAAATAAAATGACTGACCCCCTCATGCCATGCCCTTGTCCTCAAATGTAAGTTAATTATTGGTATTTAAAAAAGCAAACATATATATATATATAAGCTAAAATATTGAGAAAATATGGAAAATAATAAAGAGAAGAAAATTTTTTAAAAAATTTTTCAAAAGTATTTTTTTAAAAAAAAATATATATATATATTTTTTAATTATATAAAAAAAAATATTAAAAATCTAGAAAATAGAATAAAGAAAAGATATCTCTTCATCAGCTCACACGATTATATCCACAAAGAATATTTTTCTTTTTGTTTTTATTGCTATATATATATATATATCAAAAATTTTCTTTGATTTTTTTTTTAATAAAATGAAAGTTTTATGGAATTTAGGCCATTTTAATAGCTGAATAAAGTCTCCTATTCTGTTGTTCTTCCAAAATTCATTGAAATAGAAATTATCTGCTTAAAAGATACTTATCTATGGATTGTAATTAAAAAAATTCGTTAATCGCGAGTCCTGCCTAAAATTTCTCTTATATTCAAGAGCTTTACCAATAGTTTTTTTAATACTAGTTTCTCCTGGAAAATTCTTAAGATAAACAGGGCCACGTTTGAAAATCACCTAAAATAATTCTTGATTTCAGTGGTAATTATTAATATATTGTCACTGAAAAGCTGGCAACTTAAGCACAAAATATTTTAATATTTACTTGCTACATTTATTTTAGTTTTGTCATATGTTTTTGAAAATCTGTTTTTATTTTTTTAAAACTATTTCAGTTACAAAATATATTTCATTTGCGAAATAAAGCTTGGGGCAATATGTAAGCCACACTTTTGCAAAAGTTTACATTTTTGCACTTAACTCTTTTTTAGTATTGTTTACCAAATGCATTTTCTATAAGTTTCCTTAACTTCCAATATATAATAGCATAATACACAGAAATATCTTATTACCTATGTGGAAATTGTGTGGTGTTTCCAAACACACTATCTTGAACAATTTGAAAATGTGACTTGTCATTTTACTGCCCCAAGCCATTCATATATGTATATATAACTAATGTATTTGTGGAATTAAATTTACAGACCATTTATGTTAGGTGAAATTTTTTTATTCTGAGTCTAAATTTAAAAACAGTCAGTGACTTGCTATAACATTGTTAGTGCTAGTACACATTGAATAATATTTACACTGAATATAAACAGTAAATATTTATACACATTTATAGATTGTTTTATAGACATTTCTTGAGCAATAGTGTCTTCCACTGTTGTTTTAAGAGGTAGATATTAGCTAAAACTAACAACATCTTTTTGTGTGTATAGTGATACACAGGGTGTTCTCAAATCAGCACCCTTATGATTTTAGAATCTTAATGCATGGTTAATCTACAGGTGCGTGTATAATTTTTGAATGCTTATTAAAATATAACGTTATCAAGGAATGAATGTGGAGAAAAAAAATTTTAAATTGCAAATTATTCACTTAACCCATATATTCACTCTTTTTCATATATATTAATATTTAAGATAATTAAAACTATCCTTCTACCATTAAATCTATTGGAAACAATTATTAAGACTAAATCTAAGAGAAATTTTTTAATTTCACACATTTTGTATGGCAAACAATATAGCACTCTATGAATATATATTAAGGGCTGTCATTTGAGAACACCAGGTGTAAAAGAAATCTTTATAGTGGTGTAGTGGAAAGAAATATGTTTAAAATACCTAAATTGATGATGCAGTAATTGTGAAAATAATCCTGCTGCACCGATTGATTGGATTGTCTCTCCGGCTGATTTATTTGCTGATGGATCCAAAATCTGCCTTGAAACTGCGCCTGTCTATCGAGTATTTGTTGTTAGCCTCGCAATCGTATGTCCCAGAATCCATTTGTCTCGCTGGAGTTATTTCAAGCTTGCTCTTGATGTAATCATGCTCTTTCTGCCATGTTGTAATCTGTTTAAGAAAAGAAAAAAATTATCTGATGCTGCCTTAGAGATAGTCTACATTATAGAATTTATTTAATAACTATCCCTAGCAATAATTTTACCTTGAACCCAGTTGGGCTCAAAATTGGCCCACTATGGATCCTTTATGAACATGCACTGAGGGACCCATAGTGGGATGTCAAGATTTTTCAATATTTGTCCTTTATAGGACAGACTTTGTGGGGGCTCTAGTGGCTGGATAATGAATATAAAATATCTTATTTTATGTTTTATAACAGTCATTGAACAGCCGACCCAATTTTTGGGTTTACGATTATTAATGTTCAACGCTGTAGCCTTGTAGTTTTGAACCCAATCCAGAAGACAAGGGAACTCCTGTATCAAGTATTGGAAGAAATTTGCCTTTGTGGAGGACTTTTTGATGGAACTAACCCCCATTTGTGTTCCATAGAGGGGAAATCCACGAAAATCTCCCACGGCAAGGGGACTTTTTAACCCATGATCCGTCTACCACTGAAGATATTTTACGTCAGCACTGTAGTCAGTGCAAGCCGGATGTGGAATTCGTATCGACCAGCCATCTCTGGGATTCGAACCCGGTTCACCTTATTGGAAGGCGAGCGCTCTATCCCCTCAACCACCACGGCTCAATATAAAATATTAGGTGAATCTACCAATTCTATGTAAGGCCGATATTGGTTGTAAAGTGGCTGTAAAATATCAGGTGAATCGAACAATTCTATATAGAGCCAATTTCGGAAAATAAAGGCCCTTTGAAATCTTATTGAGCCAAGATTTGTGAATATTTTGCATCGTAAACTCATTCGTAGCAAGAGTAGGGAACGACAACTTGCTCATTAAATCAAGATGATCTTTAAACCTGAGTCAGTTAAGATAATCAAAAATAAAAGCTATAATGTGCAAAACTGAAGAAGAAATTATTTGATTTATTTTGTTTATAATTTATTATTTTTGTGTGGTTTAACTTTGTATCTTGATTATATACTCTATATCTTTATATAAAGTTGAAGAAGTTGAAGATGCCCCCGCTCCAGTATTAAGTTCTGCATTTTATAAATATTTAGTCAGGATCAGACTCTTAGGGTACAGAAAAGGTATAGAATAATGTAGCACCCTGTGAATATACATTAAGGGCTGTCATTTGAGAACACCAGGTATAACAGAAATCTTCATAGTGGTGTAGTGGAAACAATTATGTTTGAAATGCCTAAATTGATGATGCAGCAATTGTGAAAATAATATGCCACGCACCGATTGGATTGTCTCTCCGGCTGGTTATTTGCTAATGGATCCAAAATGTGCCTTGTGGTCACTGGTTTGCATTGCAACATCTTTTGTTAGATTTTGCCATTTGTAATTCCTTATCAATTGTTGTTGCAACAGCTAGAGGTTTTGCACTAGTTGTGTGATTTTTCGCAAGACAGTAGTCTATTATATTATCTCTTTAATTTTTACTTCCTGCAGTGGACTGATCGTAAAGAGAGATCCCAGTAGAGCACCGAAGTTAAGCATCACTAGTTGTGGTCAGTAAGCGGGTGAGTAACCACTTTGATCAGTTTGTGTAGGGACCGAGGGTGCGCGGTATCGATCCTCCTTAAATTGTTCTACCGTAAAGTGCTTGACTTCACTCGTCGGTCGTCGGGCTACCAAAGCAAGGGAACCATCCCCTCTGTAGAGGATCAAAACTGCAATGGCATGTCTTCGGATCATCCTTAGGGATGTTTCCCAAGCGGTCGCCAATAGCCCATTGTGCAGCTCTAGTGCGACGCAAATAAAGTACCTACCTACCTTTAATTTTTCCTTTTTTAATGAATTGAATAAAGTTACATATTATAACACTTTTATCGCAACTTTTATCGACAATCCAATTTTTTTTTTTTTTTGACATCTGCAGTGAAAGAACTTTAAAGAATATTTTTTTCTTCTTTAACTCACGTTAAACACAACAATTATGTTACATAAACCTTTTAATAATAAACCAAACATTAATTAAAAGTTTTTCGACAAGCCTGAAATTTCTATAAATGAGGGCTAATAATAAAAAAAGAAGTTTAAAATCGATGTCAGAACTTTTTTCTTTTAAATGTAACCATTTTAAGGGCTAGAGAGAACAAAGAATACCTTAAGAATTTGATTTTAGGTGAGCATTTTACTTATAAAGTTGTCAAGTGTTAAATTGATTACCTGTAAATATGGATGGGCATGAAGCTCAATTCCATCTTTAAACCATGTAATTCTGGGACGAGGATCACCTTTTGCAGCACAGATGAAAGATATTTTGTGGCCTAGTATGAACTCGTAATCAAAGTGGGATGCCTTGATAATTTTCGCACCCTGTAAACATAAATTAAAGAAATGCTTTCACAAAATTCTAATCATTTTTTATCTATGTCAGCCAGTGGATTAAAATTATTTTATTACTCTTAAGTGTAAGAGTAATAAATTAATTAAATTTAATTTATTTTAATTAATTAAATTTAATTAATTAAATTAAATTAATTAAATTAAATTAATTAAATTAAATTAAATTTAGCAATATTTTTAGTTTATTTTATGTATAAACTTAAGAATGTGTAGAGAATATTTTAAAAGCTTAGTTTTCTATTGAATATAAATTTTCTATTTTAGATTTTGCAGCACGATTTAATATTATTTACTTTACAGTCAACGATAATATGATCTTTTATTTAGAAATTTGAGTGTTATGTAACTTTGAAAAAAGGCCAATCAAATAGAAGAAAAAAAACTCTGTTTAGTAATTTTTTTTTTTAATAGGACAAGGGAATGAATTGAAATTATAAAGAAAAAACAACATTAGTATACAGTATTATACAATAAGTGTTCTATAAAAAATGCTATGCTTTTCAAATTGATGGGTGTGCAGCTTTCTTTAAATTTTTTTTTAAAGGGAGAAAAAATTTCAAAATCATTAGCCTGGCCTAACCCTATCAACATGTTTTTCCACATAAATTTTCTGTACAGTTTTAAGAGGACGCCATACCGTGAAAAAAAAATTTCTTCGCAAATTCTCTTTCTCCTTCATTATTAATTTAATATTTAAAAGAAAGAAAAAGTAAGTTGAGGCAAATCTAGAGTAATTCATGAAGTTTAATTTGCTGGAAAAAAAAATTTAAAATATTAAAATGCAAACAAATTTAGAAGGGAACTTCACCGTTTCGTCATCCTAAATTATCTTCTCATAATTAATTTTCATTTTAAAATTTTATTTTCAGTTTTTGAAACTTCATGACATTCTCTAGGTTTGTCTGAACTCTTCTTTTTTTTTTTTCCTACACTTTAAATTTTAAATTAGTAATGAAGAAAAAAGAGAATTTGCGAAGAAAATTTTCTTCCTCTTGGCTTGTATCTTTCTCCCAGTATTTTACATTCGTCGTTGAACAGCTGACCCAATTTTTGGGTTTACGACTCCTAATGTTCAACTCCGTAACCTTATAATTTTGAACCAATCCAGAAGACAAGGAAACTCCTGGATCAGTACCCCCAGAGGTATTGATTTGTTATGGGAACACGGAGGACTTTGCGACTCGACAGATTTAACGTGCATCAGTCACCATTTACTACACGGGGAGTCTTCGCCGGCGGGGATCGATCCCACGAACTCTTGTACACGAGCCCAGCGCCCTACCGACCAGGCTATACAGGTCTCTTTGTCCCAGTATGGTGTCCTCTTAAAGGAGAGATTGTTAAAATTGGAAGAGCTCTCGATACTTACATTTTCATTATCGTAGTATTCTTTTCTTCTGGCATTTGTGTAGAATATTAATCTGCTTGATCCCATCTTTCTATGTTTTGTTTTTCTTCTGCCACCTTTTCTCGCTGCATCTGACAAACTAATCAGCAGTACTATGAGGCAAGCTATCCAAAGAGCTATTCGCCATTTCATGATGGAGCTTTGAGGGTGTTACATACCTTCAAGTATAGAAATTTGTTCGATAGTTTAGAAACATTTAGACCAAAAATCGTTAAAAGTTTTATACTGTTATTACAGTTGCCCTTATTCCTTTTATCCCGTTTGACGATTAGACATGAAAATAGAGTGATACATAGCTGCTAACTCTACTGGATTATGTCAGTTTTTCCTGGTGTACTGGTTTAATTAAAATTCTCCTGGTTTTTGTACGTTTTAGAAAATGACTTTAAATTGAGTAAGTTTCCTAAAGAAAATCCCTAATGAAATAGAATTTTTGTACTGATTATTGCTTGCTTGAATATTTTAATAAATATTACTACTACACAATGAAGTATTTATAGAAATCAGTTCCTAAATGTTCAGTTTATTTTTATTCAGAACTCTCTCTTTAAATGAATTTAAATCTTCGAACTATCTTTGATGAATTAAATGCCTATTACTGTTGGAAATTATGAGTAAACATAATACATAACATTTGAAGTATATTTAATGCCAATCATAACTGGAAAATACTGCAGTGTTTCTATTTTGATGACTATAAAAATCCCTAAAATTCTCTGTGTGTAAAATATTTAGTACATCATGCAACAATTATCATGAAATTTGTATTATTTCGTAACAGCTACTGGATTTTTTCCTATCCGTGTTGGCGGCTATGGTGATATATTTGAGTACGTGATTTAATGTTAGAAATTGCGAAATACGAAAAAATACGAGAGTATTAGTTTCAACAAATATCGATTGACAGTTGGCTTATTTTTAATTTTATTTTCTTCGTAAGCAATTTTTAGAGAAAAAATGACTGGAATTCGAGTGAAAAATTGCTCTAAGGAGATTCTGAATTCTCATTGTTCAGGTGACGTAGTATTAGGAGAATTATTGTACGCTAAATCAAACGATCTTTAAAATACTTTGAGAATGGTAGAAAAATTGAAATAAGATGAGTATTTTAACACCTTTGTATTTACCACAACAATAAATATTTCTAAATAAATAAATCTAGTTACAAAATCACCTTTTTCGAAATTTAAATTCTAAAGAAAAGTTATGAAAGGGAATAAAAAGACATTTTTGCTTCTTTATTACAATATTTACCCCACTCTATAAATTTTTTTAAATGTCCTACGAACCCTGAAACCATAATAAATTCATAAAATATACTGATTTTTATTTTTTTCTCTTTAAAAAGAAAAAAAGAATTTAATTATTTTCTGGAATTTTTAAAAGTAGCAAGATATTAATGGAGCATGGTATAATGAAAGTCTATTGTAATATTATTTTCGCATTTTTTTAAAACATAGATCATTCCATTTAAAAAAGCGCAAATTTAAATTCACAGCTTTTTACAACTTTTTAAATCTAAATATAATTAATAACGACGTATAGATATAATCAGATGCAATTTATTTTTCATATTGCATATTCTGGAAATATATCTTAAAAGTTTCACCCCAAAACAAAAGAATTTTTTAAATGAAAAATGAGGCAATAGACATGTCTAAGCTGACGTGCCTTTACTTATTTGTCCACTGGAAATCCATCAATTATCAATCAGCTTCAGATGCAACCAAAAGGAATATGTTTTTTTTTTTGGGGGGGGGGGATAGAAATACGAATCGTCCTATAGGAATAGTGCAAAGGGAAGTTAATTGAATGATAGAAGAACATTGATCTAGTTCAGCCTTTGACTTAGACATCTTTATTTGAGAACAGTCTCAGAAAATAGCGTTTTAAAATTTTGATATCAATTTAGAGTACGTGATCCTTTTATAATAGTAAGTTTTTCTGAGTAGTTTGGAGAAATTGTGAAATGTTTACAGAAATGGGAGAAAAATAATTTAATAATTTTTAAAATAATTTTTTTTATAAAAATTAGTATTGGTACGTTGCATTGATTAAAGAAAGTGGCTAGGGACGCAATCCACCGAATTTTCTCTTATTTTTGACCAACAGAAGGTGAAAAAAAAAGTTAACCTCCTATTTCAGCAGTCATCTATTTTGCTAAAAAATATTTCCTAATAGAAAAATTAGCTTCCGCGTTTTAATTTTTAATCGATTGGAAAGAATGAGATAAATTTAAATAATATAGGTGTTTCACGTATACATAGAAAGATCTTGTTCAATATTGATACACTTTTAGCTATGGGCCATTGTCCAATATTCCCTTCACTAGTGTTGTTTTAAGATTACATTGCTTAGTTATATCTATCAAATTATTGATAAATTTAATGCGAATCCTTATGTCTATCAGGATTTCGGCATGTGCTATTTTATCTATTGAAATTTCGCTTTTTCTCTTGTCTTTTCTCCGCGATTTTATCGGAATTCCTCCGTATATCGAGCTTTGTATGATAATGTACTATTAGTTTAAGATTAAATTTTGTTGTAACTAATCATAACCAAAGTTTAACTTTAATTAAAATTCTTATGTTAGTAACGTCTGGGACTTAGTAAAAAAGACTACAGTGATAAAAATAAAAAAAGGTATTTGACAGAACTTTGCTTTCGTTATCAATTTTATACAGTTCGACAGATAAATCCAGAGGAATGATAAAAGGCGTCAATAAGATGATCACTCATGTGGTAACAAACCATGTTTAGAAGGTACAAAACACGCATCTAGAGGGGAGATCAGTTGAAGTTTGTCCATTGAGCCCCAGAGGATCTCAGAGCACGTATTGTCTTTGCTTCGGCTAATATTAAAAGCACTCCTTATATCTTCAAGCATCCGTGAATTATTTTTACGTTGTTGTACAGCTAGACGGCGTCAGCGGGTGCCATTTGGAACAATTTTTGTAATAATTTTTGTGTATATTAATAAATCTTTTTTATAGTTATCAAGTTGGAAGCCCATTTTGTCGCTGTTTTTCAGCCTAATATCAAAACTTGTATGGGTTTTTCGAGTTTCTCACCCTCTCAGCGTAGTTTCACTTTGTTCTATGGTTAATTTTCTCTTTCAATGCCTCTAACCACTCCTTTGAATTTGCTGGTTGAATTTTGGAACGCCCTGCATACAGTACAGAGTTCGATTATGCTTTTTTTTTTTTTTTTTCGATTAGAGTAAAATACGCTTGGAAATTCTGTAAACTTTTCGATTAGTGTAAAATCGAAATTAAAAACGAACTAAACTTTTTTTGACATGATTGTTTGATAGCCAATTTAAAAGCCACAATCTATCATAACGCAATTATTTTCTGTAGTTTTATATTTAGGAACGCAACTTCCTAAGGAAACTAAATAGAGAACTAAAACAGTTTTCGATGAAATCATATTATTATTATTATTATTATTTTGAATGAGTTGGGACTTATTTTGTGATTAATTAAATGTTAAAATAATCTTATAATTAAATGTTAAAATTATATAAGTTCTTCTAAACTCTTATGTCTTAACGTTCAGCTTATCCTTATTTCCTTATTTTTGTTTACTTAGTAATCCACTTTTTTGTTAAAAAAGATTCAGAAATTTTTCTTTTTTACTTGCAACGGAAACTACAATAAGCTATAAACACAATCTGGGAAATATGTGTGTAAACGGGATAAGAATCAGAATCATCGCTTAAAATGGAAGTTTCATATCATCGTGCGAACCTTCGCTCAGTTTCGCATAATGTATTTTATTGACTCTTAAAATGAGTTCAAAACATCTAGGATCTATAACTTTACATGTGTTTGTCATGTGATAAATATACTTACATAGGAAAACAGTTTTTTGAGAAAATTCATGGTGTTTCTTTATATTGATATTCATTGCATATAGATAAGACGCGTAACAATTAATATATTAATATCGTAACTAAGGTTTTAATTTATGGTCCCATAATAAAAATTTCTATTGGAATGTCATTAAAAACTTTTAATGTTTTTCTTCATTTTATTATTAATTTATTTAACAAAAATGAAATGTTTCTTGGTTTCAGGAAAAATGAATTTTTCTAAGTTCTTGCGCAATTACTTATACTTGCTGGAAGATGTTTGTTTTATTCGTGAAATCTTATTTTATATCTGTTTTGTTTTAATTCTAAATAAAAATTTTATTTATTTATTTATTCTTTATGCTGAGTCGCATTTTTAAAAATCAAACAAGCATCGAAAAATATCGTGATATTTTAAGGACTCATTCAGCTCCTTAATAAAAATACCGAATTAAAAACTACCGAATACAATTTTTGGCCAATACAAATTATGATTATTCGACCGATACCTCCTTAATAAAGTTTAGTTTTACGTCGTAGATTTTTTCGTAATGCATTTATTTTTAGCCTGACTACATAATACTTCTATTTAACTGCCATAAATAACTTATTTTCGCGTGTTTGTTACTGTATATAGCACAAAAATACCATTTATTGTCAAGATAAAACTACCAATTTAAAATTAAATTATAAAGTTAATCATTTCTACAAGGTACCATCTATATCTGTTTTAAATTTGTTTATTGTTTTTCTTTTGTGATGTAATTATTGTTGACAGCAAAGTAATATATTTCAGCGCTTAGTTAATCTCCTGACATTTTTAAAAAGACTATTCTCGTGTCACTAAATGACTTTTCTAGATAAACACTCAATTACTTTTCCGCCAAAATCTTGCCATAAAACCCGAAGCCTTCCCTTGAATCTAATTTACGGTCAGAACCCACAAATAAATAAATCAAACAATCACTTTAGGAGGTAAATTTCATTTCCACCTACATACGTTACTCCTCCTACTTAATTGGCGGCGGACCTATGAGAAAGCAAATCCTTCCATCATTTCTAATGTTGTTAAACGATGTAAACACAGAAGGCTTACCTAATAGGAAAATCGAGAGCAATTACGTCTCAAGTTGTTCTGCGACCAGAAGCGGCACTTAAAGAAGAGGGAAAAAAAAATTAAGTAGATGAAAAAGGGTTGTTCTGCTCCCCGGGGGTTGCTTGTTGCTGGAAGGTTCTTTTTCCACCTATTGATCTCGAGAAGAGTGCGGATTAATTTACTTCTCGGCTGCAGCTGCCGCAACGATTGTGTGAAGGGGGTTACCTACTGAAGGGAGACGACGACTATTGATTTTAGGGGGCGCGAAAGTTTCTGTCTCCGATTTTGAAGTCAAAATCCACTTTTCTTAAGGGGTGTAATGAAAGTGGTTTGTTTAGGAGAGATCAAAGGATGGTTGCCGTGAACTTGATTGCTCGAAATAACAAAGAATGCTATTTGAAAGGATGTCGTTTAAGATTACGTTTTTACTTTCTCGCTTCCCCCCCCTCTTTTTTTTTTTCCTATTTAATAATATCGTATTTTGTTTCGTCGATACTGGGAATTCGCTTACAACTTGGAAAGAAATTAGCATTTATGAATGATTTTTAAGAAATTTTTTAAGAGCATCGAATTATTAGAAAGTTGAAATTCAGACACCAGTTAGAAGATTTAAAGCAAGAAAAGACGTTTTCTTCTTCTTTTTTTTTTTTTTTTCAAAATATAAAGACGGTGTCTCTATGTTTTGGAAGATCGCATATTCTCATTAAAGCTGTAATACTAAGACCAAATAAAATTTTCTTTTTATTTTTAATTACTCAATGTTCAACAATTTTTGTCTCGTTTTTTTACCATCTCGAACCAAAGAACAAGTACAATAACACGTTTTCAAACATTATTTTTTAAATTTAAGTATTGATTTTTAGCTTAGACATATTTTATTGGAATAAATATAAATGATAAATTTAAGCTAGCAATTCGGTAAATGACATATTTTCGAAATTGATTCCGAACAGCTGTAGAGTCGAATTTGTTAATAAAATAAAGGTATCTAATTTTGCTTAGAAATAAATATAAAAAAAACAAACAACAACAACAATTTTTAAACTAACAATTCTGAATATGACAGATTTTCGTATTCTCTTCTTAATACTTGTAGAATAGAATTTGGTACTAAAAAAAAGGTTTTCATTTTACTTTTTATTTTGAAAAAAAAAAAAAAAAAAAAAAAAAATGTGTGGAAAGGTAGGCCACGATTCAGAAGCCAATCGAATTCGACACACACATGGGACGTTGCTTACTGGTATCTAATTAAATCTGATCCAAAAATTGATTCTGCATGATAATAAACCAAGCCTAATTGTGGTAGCGTTTTACCGCCAAGCACAACCGTTTAACATCCAAGCCATTCATCGTTTTCTAACTTTATATTTTCAACTTTTATTATTTTTTAAAAAAAGAATAATAATAAAATTAAATAAAAAGGCATGTCAAAATAATTTTTGTGGTATTAAATTCATTAAAACAATAGTTTGTAAGTTACGCAAAATTCTAGCCCTTATTTCAACATATTTCTGATAGAATATTTATATTTTAAATATCAAGTTTCCATTCCGATGTTAGAACATATAAAAAAGCGAAGCATTTGTTGTTGTTGTCGTCGGCCATTAAGGCATATGGGGTGCGATTGTTCTTGCTTTACAGTGGCGCTATCTATGACCAAGAATTTGTCTTCTGCCACACCCGAATATAGCGCGGATTCATTCATATATCTATTCACTCGTCCATGGATCATAATTTTGATCTGAACCAGAGAACGATCAATCTCCAATTCAGTACCCAGTATTGATTTGTTATGGGGATATGGAGGACTTTGTGACCCGGCAGATTTAACGTGCACCAGTCACCATTTACAACACGAGGAGTCTTCGACCGGCTGGATTCGAACTCCCGTTCTCACAAACGAGCGTTTGTTTTTTAACTATCAGTTTGATCATACTAATAGTTAGATTGATCCATGTTTATCGTTTCTTTCATCATTTTTAATTGAATTTATAAAATTCGTTTAATCAAATGCCCTTACTCTCTCAGCAACTGTAGGAGGAGGGAAAATTCTAAATATGCTTTTAATCTTTACTATTTGGCCCTATCTTTCGATACATGTAGTGTAGGCCGTTACCTACTCAGAATATAAATCATGTAGTATTTTTGATACTCTATAAATTTTTTCACACAAAATCATGCCAATAGAATTCTGGAATCAACAGTATTTGAAAGATATTTAAATATTGAACAGTTTTTAGAGTTTTGATAAGTATTTTTATGCTATTAACGTGAAATTTTTTTTGACGTCATCCAAATCGCTTTTTATCAATTTAAATTACAATAAGATTAGATTTTAAGAAATATAAAGAACTGAGAAACGTGTAGTTTAAAATTATTTACTCAAAATCTCAAATCACATCATTTTATTGCTTCAAAGTTTTGTGGAAAAATTCAGTAGAAGTTCTAAAAATTATCTATGGCATGCTATATCTCCTTATCTTATAAAGTTAACCCTTTATTTCCTACCTTTTTTTTTTTTTTTTTTTTTTTTTTTTTTTTTTGAAAGGTAATGTACTGTATTATAATATTATATCATAAAAAGTTTGTTAAATACAAAAAATATCAAGAATTCGAAAAATAAAAATTCGACCTAGTATCCAAGATGGCGAGGAATAGAAGCCTCTCAAATCTTCAAGCATGCCCCATATTAATGAAGACTAAAGCAACGTAAATTACGGTTTATTTTAAAGATTTTGATTTCTCATAATTTTCTTAAATTTGTATTATTGTTGAATAAAATGCATATTTATAGGGATGAAATATACCGCTTAACCTTTTGAGGGAAATAATAAATTCTAAAAAGCGTTTTAAATGTAAATTTTTTTTTTTTTTTTTTTTTTTTAAATTTCTTTTTTTTGCATTTAGTAGAATTTATCATATGATAGAATGAAATAAACAGGAGTAACTAAAAGTATGACTTGAAACTCATTTTATGTATAATAGAATTAGAATAAAATATTAAGAATTGATTAGAAAATTTTATGTTTCTATAAATTTCAAATCACTTACATAAATTCATGCCATCTTATCTCTATTTAATAATTTTTATTGCAATGAAGCACCCTTTTTTAATTTTGCAGTTTTAGTAGAAAGAGAAAACATTACATTAAAAAAGAACTAGACACTTGTCAATGTCCTTTTAATTTAATGTTAAGAAAAACAAGAGACTTAAAAAAGAACAAGACACTTGTCCTTTTAATGTAATGTTTAGAAAAACAAGACACTTAAAAAAGAACAAGACACTTGTCCTTTTAATGTAATGTTTAGAAAAATAAGACACTTAAAAAAGAACAAGACTCTTGTCCTTTTAAAATAAAATATTGTTTTACAAACCTGATAAACAAAATGCTAAGCATCCTAACAATTTGTATTACCTTTGAAGTCTTAAAACCTATTTAATTATCTAATTTAATGTTTCTACTAATTTAATCTGATTTTTTTACTTGATCATTTTAACTGTTTTTCTTATTTGTGCAGGGGTGTTTGGAATGTGCCCTACATCAATCACGCTTACCTTATTCATGGATCGTTGTTGAGAGATACAGAAAACTATCCCTCATATATTCATGGGCTTTTTGATCCTGATATGGCTTTCTGTAAAAATTTGCGTGATAAGGTAGGTTGCTCTTCTTCTGTATTGTTTTTATTTCATAATTTTATTTCTTTTCTGTATAATTTTTTTAAAATGTTTTTTTTTTTCAGCAAATTTTTTTTTAAACATGTCTTTCTTACGCATCAAAGAGGAAATAAAAAATCTTGATTTTTCTATTCTCATCTGGAATTCTTAAACAAAGTCCGAAAGGGATGACCTCAGTTCAGGGCCGGATTTAAGCTTGGCGGGGCCCTAAGCTACTGAAAATGATGGGGCCCTTATAAGTTCAATTCGATATCTATACACCTAAAGTAAACTGTCATTGTTTTTCATTGTTGAGTATTAACATTATGTTATAAAAAAATCGTAGAACTGTTATTGCAAATATTTTTTGAACGAGGAAAAAAGAGTTACAACGGAAACACATTTTAAGATCATCATAAGCACAGGATAAAAATTTGGTATGCTGGAAGGGCTATTTTATATTTAAGTTTTTTTTTTTTTCATTTTTGAAATTCTGAATATATACTATTTGCAATTTTAAATGATTTTTCTTTGCAAATTTTTCTCAACTTCTTCTTTTTTTTTTTTTTTTTACTTTACATTTTGCTTTTCTGCTCAAAATCTATAGATCTATAGGACTTAGAAACATGAAATTCTGAAGGTGTGTAGAAAATATGCAAGGAGTTTAGAAAGAATACAAGAAAATACAATTTGATTATTAGTTTTATTTCTTTAAAAACGTCGTTGAACAACCGACTTAATTTTGAGTTTATAACTTCCTATGTTTAACTCCTTAACCTTGTAATTTTGAGCCCATTCCAGAAGACAAGGGGATTGTGATCCCAACAGATTTAACTTGCACCAGTCTCCATTTTATACACGGGTATTCTTTGGCCGGCTAGATTCAAACTCCTATTCTGACGAGCACGAGTTCCAACGACCTACCTACCAGGCTATCCCTTTTCAATTTATCCCATTAGTTTTTTTCATAACATTCATTGAACAGGCAACTAAATTTCTAGTTTATGACTACTAATGTCCAACTCCGTAGCCTTGTAACTTTGAATCCAATCCAGTAGACAAGGGAACTCCAGGATCAAGTATTGGAAGAAATTTTTCCTTCAGGGAGGACGTTTTGTTGGAACCAACTCCACATTTGAGTTACATTGAGAGGAAAACAACGAAAGCCTCCCACAGTTAGTCTAACAGCAAGGGGACTCTGAACCCATGAAACGTCTGCCACTGATGATATCCGCTGCCTTATAATGGCATAAAATCAGTAGTTCGGTTGATTTTATTTTTCAGTTTTGCATTTTTATTAAATGTGTGGTAATAAGAGCTATAATTTTTAAAACCAGAATTTTCGATGCTTTCTCGACCAGAATGAAATGCTTTAAAAGACAAATATCTGTTAATGTTTAATATTTAACATAAACCATATTGAACTCTAAAGAATTGCCCCTAATAAATTTTGTGACAGAAGAAAAAATTAAAGCATGATAGATTTCCGGATTTTAGAAACACCTTCTAGTTTTACTATTCAAACGAATTGGTTTCGGTGTCTTTCGTCCCGCCTGTCTCATTAGTGATTCAACATCTTTCGTTATCATTTTAGTTTCGCTCTTACTTATTATTAATTTGTTTGCGACAATTAATTTTTATACCTTTTTTACTTAATTTTTTGTGAGGAGTTAATATCGAGGGCATTAACTGAAATTTGGCTTTTTTTTGTATGCCTTTTTTACTTACATCTTCCACACACCCACAAGCAACTGTCTGCTCCAAATAATACGATAATATAAAATGAGATAGCAAAACAAAACGTGTGGAGTTATTTAAATTCATATTCAAAAGTATTAGTTAATTGTTTTTTGTATTGACAATTTCTGTCATTTTTTAGATATTTTAAGGTGCTATTTAAAATTGCAGCATATCATATGAAAGCATTAAATGTATCATTTGTACAATTTTGAATTAAAATAAAAAGGAATTGCGATCCTTAGAAATAGATATTAAATAGTCTCATGAGCAAATGAAGGGACAAACTTATCTTTTAAACAAATCAAACAACTTTTTTTTCCTTATGAACTAAAAATTTTTTATTTTTAAATAATTTATTAATAATCAAATTGTTTAAAAGATGACATGTTTCTTTCTAATGACAACGAAGTTTTTTATTTTATCCAGTGATTTATTTATATTTTTAAAATTTATTTTTTATTTGTTTTTATTTTATTAAATTAAATGCACAGGCTTGAAATAAAAACAAATCTGTCAAAATTTTATAAACAGTTTCGATTTGCAATTTTAGGAAGCTGTTTCGACTTTGATTTAAAAATTTAAAAGCCTTATTATTTTAAACACATAATAACAACAAAAATCAAGGAATTAAAAATAGAAACAATTATGATCAATAAACAAATGAATTTTGTGTACGAAATGTAACATTTTACAAATTAAACATATTTCATATTTAGGGGAAACATGAAAAATTTGATCAGACAGGAGGTTTGAGCAATTTATTTTTAGCATATATATTTAAACATTTGTTTAGCTAATGATCACTTAACTTCAATGCTCTATCAAGCAATATCACATGTTGCTTCTGCCTATTAGCGGTAAGTAAAATAAAATCACATCTGTTATCTGAATTTCATCCAGAATAGACCAAATCAAGCATTTTGGCAAATATGCCTGTCAAAGAGGGAATTGAATTGTGGTAACTAAATAAATAAATAAAATCCTAAATAAACTAAAAAGATAAATAAATATATAAAAAAATATATTTCTCTCCATTTAGTTCAAAATACTGAATAAGCCTTAATATTCATTCCTTAATAAACATTAATATTAATATTTTACAATGTAGCTTCAGATTTTTTACTTTTCAACAGTAAATAACAATTATATTTGATGTTTCTTTAAACAAAATTATCGCATTTTTTAGATACTTACTTATTGCTTTGTTGGTTCTTTAAATACTCATCCTTCAGAACAAAGTGGGTTAAGTTACCCTTTAGTAAAAACCTTTGACCAATCTTCAGCTCTTAAAAATTATTTATAAAACATATTTTTTAATTTGACAAAGATTTTAATTTAAGTAAAAATATTGATGTAAACAGGGGCAAATATAATAAGCTATTAGATAATTAATAATTTCAACTTTGAAATTATGTTAAAAAAAAGAATAAATGAAAAACTGTGCAAACCTTCCATATGTTTTCCCTAACCTCATAGTTGATTTGATAAAAACATTTGCTTACTTCCAAAGGTGAAAAATTTATGTCTTCTTGATGTCCTTCGAAAATTTTGATACAGGAATTTGGAGTTTAAGGATTCATGCACGATTAAATTAGATTAATTAAACAAAATAAAATCAATTACAATAATAAAGTCAATTAAACAATTAGAATAGTTGAAAAAATTAGGATAATTAAAGGAAAAAAAGCCTTTATAATAAATTAGAAAAAATATCAAAATTTTGTAAAAAATTAGAATTGAGCGAGGACCACTTGTGACACAACGGAAATCTCGATGCAGATTAACCCAAATAAAGAAATACTAACAAGACTGTCCCTCTCTTTACTTGCAGTCCTAGAAATTTTTTGTTCCAAGCAATTTATGACCTGAAATCAAGCAAATGGGTGATTCAGTTTCTGTGGATATCCCATATTTCCGAAATAAAGACAAAAGAGCGCAAGGCTATTTAAAGAAGCTAAAAACTTTTCCCCACAGTTTAAAGTGAGTCGGCTATTTGACAACTCTGTGGGAGGTAGCTAAGAAAGCAGGGATATTCACATCAGTCGAAAGAGCGTTTTATTGCTCTTTTGGTTAGAAAAATGAAGACAATTATTTTATATTTCTAAACACTTCGATTAAGATTTGTGAAGCGTCTGCCAATGTACAAAAGAAAAAAGTGTATTTTGGGCTTCAGAGGGCCACATCTCCAAATAAAACTTTAAAAAAGAAAAAAAAAATGGGATGTGGGGGCCCTTGCCATCTTGAGGCCCTAAGCTACAGCTTATTTAGCTTATACGTAAATCCGGGCTTGCCTCAGTCAGAATTTCAAATTAATATAAAAAATAAAAAAATTCAGAAATTGCGAAAGTTTAAAAGATAGTTTGATCTAGAAATGATGTTCTTTTATTCATTTTTTTTTTTTATTTTTTTAAAAAAAAAAACATGTTTTACACACACTAATTTGAGTATTTCTTTTTTAAAGACTGCTATTCCGTGATTTTGCAGTTGATCTTAATTTTGGAGTTACGGCACAGATTTTACAATTTTTAAATTTATGTATGAATTTCAATTTATTATTGTTAAAGTTATTTAAGAATTTTAAATAACTTAAACAATAATTTTGTCATGATTTACAAAATTCGAAAGAGACAACAATGAGTGCATTTTTCCGCCTACAAAATGGAGAAAGATCCTATAATATTAAAATTAAAGAATATTACTTTTATAATAAAAAATTTTTATTCTATACTTTCGTCTGCAAACACAACGTTTTTGTTACTTTAAATTAATAATTGTTATAAAAACTATCTTAAAGAATATATATATATACTAGGCTTCTCCTCCTGCTCGCTAGCGCTCGCCAACCCCTGGAACTGCTTTCGCAGTTCATTTCGGATTGCTTCGCAATCCAATGCTCGCTTTGCTCGCTCATTGGATACGTTCTTAACGTCTAGCTTTTGTATACTTTTTTGAATACTGAAGTTCCGAAAACTTTTCACTGTAGAAAATTCTAAACCTGTACATTTCAATATTAATTTGAAATTGCAAACAGTTCACATATTTTTCTTAATCACACTATTCTAAATTTCAGTTGTTGAGAAAAGTAACTAACTATTGTAAGTTTTGTTTTAAAGTCTTTCCCACCAGAGTGTTAAAGCCATGTGTTGTAAAACAATATGAAATAGTAGTCTGAATAGTAGAGAGAGAGAGAGAATTTCTTTAAAAACACAATTGTTAATTTGGGCATTTGGCGATACAACACTTATAGAATTGAAGGATTTGTTACGTCAAGCGCTCAGGTATCTTAATTTTGATCTAGTTGCGCTTCTATGTCGTTTTGATTTATGTTGTAAGCAAACTTACAAAAAATTCTTTGGCTGGTAACAGCATTTTTATTTTTTAAGTTGTTTATTTTTATTTCTTTTAGAATTCGTTCTTTTTTTAGCGAAATGTTTTTTAGCCTAACAGAATTCTTTGCCGACTGTTTTCTCTATAAATGAAGAAAATAAAGTAAATATTTAAGTGTTGTGAAAAGAATCTTATTTAGTTGTACAAAGTACTTCAGTCAAAATTTGGGAGCCACGTAAGAGAATTAACACATCATTAAAAGGCAGAATGCTTTGGTGTTTTCAAAACGTAAACAAAACAAAGCAAACGTTGCCACCGGTGGAAAAGAAATACAGCCAAAATTTGGGAGCCACGTAAGAGAGTTATATATATTAGATATATAATGTTTCAAAATTATCATATCTTCAAAGCTAAATGTGCTAATCTAATACACTTAGTTATAAAGCTTAACTAGTTAAAGTTTAATTCAATTCGGTGTACAAAACTACCCTCAAAATTTTGTTACAATTTAGGCTTTTAAAACGTTGACTTAAAGACTCGAAAATATGGTATAAAAATGTTATTGCAAAGTGATTACTTTGGGAAATCAACTACATTTTTTTCGATAAATCTTAATTTCAATATAAAAGAATTTAAAAAACCTATATCATTGAATAAAGGAATTGTCTTTTTTTACAAATAATTATTCTTTTTTTAGGGTATATTTATGTATGTTTCAAATCTCCATGATTTTGGTCACCTTATAAACAGTGAAACATTTGACACTAGCCATCTACATAATGATTTGTATGAAATTTACACAAATCAAGTGGTAAGCGATTCTTTATAGTAAATGTTCTATAAACCCTTCTATTTGATAATACTATTTTTTACCATAATTATTGAAAATTAGTTATATTTTCTATTATGAAATATTAATTCTAATTTAGTCATCCAATAAATTCTGTTATTCTAAAACATATTTTTTTCTTCAAAAATTTAGACTTTGTTTGAAAATCCAATATTGATAGAAACATTTTGCTAATAAAAATAATTTTTGTCTTATTTCTTTATTTTATTTTTTCAAAATAATAATAATAATAAAAACGTAATAAAATAATAAAACGTAATAAAATAATCATGATAATTCTTTTAAAAACATACGTTTAAAGTTTATGTATTTGTTTCTGCTCTTCAAAATGTTTCTTTGAATGTAGTTATTTGTAACGATTTAACAGCTGCATATTTTGTGTTATAATTTAATCTTCTTTTTGCCTCTGTTTGATTTGAAAACTAATCGATTATCCAACTTCTTATAAATTTGAAATGTATATAAATTGTTTGAAATACGGTATATGCTGAATTTGAGATTTATCTACTCTGAATTAAATTGCAGTTACACATTTTTTATTGTCTCCAAAAAATAGAATACATTTATGGAATACATTATAGTTATATATTATAATTATAGATTACATATTATACAGTATGTTAAGCTATGTAATCTGATCAAGGTACACTATTTTTTGTAAACTTATTGTTTAATATTCTTTTATTTTTATTTCTCTGTTATACTTATAAATAAAATTACTTTTTAGGATTGGGAACATAGGTACATTCATGAAAATTATTCAAAAGTTTTAGATTCAAGTCTTGAAGTAGCAATGGTATGTTGTCTTTTTTGTATCTGTTTTATCATTATTAATTTATACCCTAAATTTGTATAGTTATAATTTTATATTATTTATAATCCACAACCTTCTTGAGTGAAGGTCAGCTGCTCAAAAATTTGGCTCTTATGAGCTGCAGCAATATGTAATGGAATTTCTAAATAGTTATTTTATATTCTGAAATATAAAGACCTAATTAATAAAATATCTGCAAATGGGAAATAACAAATTTATGTATATAAGTCATCATCATAAATGACTCGACTGGCCAGGGTGGGCCTTGTCCTTCCCGAGAAGTTTTTTCCCGGCCAGCCTTTCTTGCTAGCATTTCCAGTTTTTAAGACCAAAAGGTCTTTTTCTAGGCCATCTATCTATCGCAAATTCGGTCTGCCTGGTCAGGCATTAAATTTATATATATATATATATATATATATATATACTCTTGATAGGAATACATACTATTTGTACAAAATGAAAGCTCTTGTTGACACAATATATATCTTTGCTATAAATATGAAATTAATCCAAAAAAATTTGTAAGATACCTAGTTAAAATCTAAAGAGGATACAGTTTTCTACAGGCAAATTAGTGGCAGGGGGAAAATGATTTTCTTTCATTTATTTTATAATTGCTTCTAATAATCTATTAATTGTTTTCAGCCTTGCCCAGATGTGTATTGGTTTCCTGTTGTTACTCCCATTTTCTGCAAACACCTCATTGACACAATGGAAGAGTTTGGACAGTGGTCTGATGGATCTAACAAAGTAAATTGAAATTTTCCGAATTATTCATTTAAAAACTGCCTACATAATATTACAGGGAAGTTCTCCCTGGAAAATCAGAAAAGTTGGAATTTTTCATAAAAATCAGGGAATATTTTGCATTTTTGATCCAAAATTGGGAAAAACCAATGAATTTATTTTTTGGATTGCCAAGCATATGATGCTTGTACTTATATTTTCTGTGCTGAGCTTCATTTTCTTCATTTGACACGGAATCAAATTTTGCCGAGCCAGTCAAACTGTATGATATTAAATTTGAATTTGTTTTTAATAAATATGTTTAAAACACGTAGAAAAGGGAATTTTATTCTTCTACTTGAGTAGCAACCCTGATTAGTAATGTGCATATTTCAATTATTATTTCAATTGGAATAGCAATTACAAAATAATTTTCATATTTTTTCGCTTTACTTTTGGCTGCCGGATTGCAAAAAACTTTTAAAGGCCAAAATAGCCTGGTTGGTAGGGTACTGGGCCCATGTCCAAGAGTTCGTGGGTTTGATCCCTGCCGTCCGAAGACTCCCTTTGTAGTAAATGGTGACTGATGCACATTAAATTTGTCAAGTCACAAAGTCCTTCATGTTCCCGTAGCAAATCAATCGCTCTGGGGGTACTGATCCAGGAGTTTCCTTGTTGTTTGGATATTTTCAAAATTACAAGGCTGCAGAGTTGAACATTAGTAGTCTTAAACCCAAAATTGGATTGACTGTTCAACGACGGATATATATATATATATATATATATATATATATAAATAAAAATTCAAAACTACAGAAAATTTAAATTTCTTGATTTATTTAAGGCCCCTTATTACTTACTACATTTTTCTAAAACTGTGAGTGAGTAGGTTTTTAATTTTAGTAAATGTTTTCAATTTTTTTTTAACATCGACAAATTTATTAATTTATTTCATAAATAAATCTAATGCAATCTTTTTGAAACTTATATGAATTCTAATTTGAAATCTGTACAAAAATACAATTTATTATTTTATAGTTTTGAAAAAATTTTATTTCCATAGAATTTTTATTAAATGATTTGTTATGCTTTTAATATTACTTACTACTGTTTTAATATTCTAAAAAACTATTTTTGTTTCTTCAAAAAAAATAAATAAATAAATAGCGTTTTGACCAGAGAAAAACATTGCTGTGTTTTAAAATTGCTAACGATGAATATAGAGACTGTATAACCACAACTGAGTTTTTAAAAAGTGCAATTCGTAATTTTATTGCAAACAATATCTTTTAATCTCATTTATTTGTATGAATGCAATATTAAAAACAATTCTATACACTTTCTGTTTAATTTTTGAGTTTAAATAATTTTAGGGAACTTATATGCATTATGAAAGGAAATATTTAACACATAACTGCCAACTCTCCTGGATTTTCCAGTAAACTCCTGGATTTTGCCAGTTTCTCCTGGTCTTCTGGTTTAATAAAAATTCTCCTGGTTTTTGTACATTTTTAGAAAGTTCCCTAAAATTGAATTGAGTAAGTCTCCTAAAAAAATCCCTATGGAGTTTTTTGCTCTGATTGATTGCTTGAATATTTAAATATGTATTACTGATACATAATGAACCCAGCCTCATTTCTAAAAATCGGGTTAAAACTTTTTTTTGTTCTAAAATGTTAAGTTTTTTTTAAAATTCAGAACTCCCTTTTTAAATTAATTAAAAAGTCTTTTAACTATCTTTGTGTAATTAAATGCCTATTACTATATAAAATTATGAGTAAACATAATACAGTGCATTTCAAGTACATTTTATGTCAATCACAGCAGGAAAATATTGCAGTTTTTCTATTTTGATGGTGCTAAAAATCCCTAAAATTCCCTGTGTGTAAAATATTTAGTACATTGTTTAACAATTATCATGAAATTTATGTTATTTCGTAAAATCTACTGTTTTTTTTTTTCTATCTATATTAGCAGCTATGTTTAACATGTTTAAAAATTTCATGATCATAAATTTTATAAGTTTTTAAAATTGTGGTATTTGATGCTATTTAAAAATTAAAAGTAATAATTAGCAAAATTTGCAAAATAAACCTGTATAATAACAAAAATATTTCTATGTTTTAAATTGTTTATGCTCTGCTAATATTTCCGTACATTTAGGACCCACGTCTTGCTGGAGGTTATGAAAATGTTCCTACCCGTGACATACATATGAATCAAGTTGGGTTTGAGCAACATTGGTTGTATTTTCTTAGAGAGTACATAAGACCAATGCAAGAAAAAATATTTATCGGATATACGCATGATGTAAGTTATTATTTTCTTTCCTTTTTCAATCTAGCTGATAATTACTTATTGATTAAAGGGTAGCTAAAATATAACTGTTCTATAAAATTTTAAAAATTGCAAATAAAGTCTAAAAAAACATAAAAAATAACTTTTTAAAAATATTAAAACATGTTTTATGTTTATTTTTTTTAAAAAAATATTAATTGTACCTTGTAATTAAAAATTTTATAAATAAAAATAAGGTAATAATAAAAATAAATGTGGGATTTTGGAATAAAATAGAATGTAAACAAATACCTGATTAAAGATAGATTAAGAGTAAATTGATTTTTTTATTTACTATCTTCAAGAACACCACTTTTGTTGTGTATTATCTATTTTTTCTTATATTCTTAAAATGAAAAGATTGCCTATAGTGCAAAGGCAAACTTTTTATCCTGTAAAAATCTGTTTAACATAAACGTTTGTTGTTGGAGAATATTTAAAATACAAGATTCAGTGCTGATTTATAAAGAATTATAAGTATTTGTATTAAGTGAGGGAAATGTTCTTAAATTGAAGAGTTTCATTCGAAATTCATGAAAAACAATAGAAAAAATCTGAAAAAAATGACCAAAAATTAAATGAATAAATAAATTAATTAATTAATAAATACTAATAAATTCTTAAATGGTAAAAAGCTATCAAACATGCATTTATCATCAAAATCCTAGCCCTACTAATGAGTAAAGAATAATAAGTCAATATGTAGTATGAGCTCTTTTTTCCCCTTTTTGTGTAAAAATAATCTAATATCATTATTAATGAATATTCGAGTTAGAATAAATTTTTTATTTAGCCATAAGTTTTACTTATTACTCCATCTTCTTGTTAACAAAATTTTTTTATTATGTGCACTTATCAGAATGATTATCTTATTGTAGATTTACTAAAATGACCTAAACATATATGACTTTAATTGCTCCTCTTTTTATCTTTTAATTATTTTTAAAAAAAATTATTTAAAAAAACTTTTTTATGACTTTTATTTACACTTTTTTGTAGATTACAGGAATGAAGCTATAATAATTTGTATAATGTTGCCAAAATATCAACTCTATCTTCAAATTTATGTATTTTAAAAAATATTCATATTTATTTACAGAAGCATATTTCTGAATACACTAGAAATTTAAAAAAAATCAGTTAACAATGTAATATAATCAGTTAACAATGTATAATTATGATGATTTAATAGAAGCAAAGTATTATTCTAGTAATGATGATATGTTTTTATTTAATGTAACTTTTTTATAAATAGAGTTGAGTATAATTGTGCTTTTTTTTTATGTATGGGTGAAAAAAATTTTTCATTAAGAAATAAGCATAAAAATGAGATTAAAAAATAAGCGTGAAAATGAGCAAGAGAGAAAGAAAGGTATAAATTGTTGAATTATATATATATATAAAGTTCAAAATGAAGATAAAACAAAGGTAAATTACAGGCAAAAGAAAATAATAATAAAATAACAAACAACTGGGGAAAGAAAAAGAATTAATTAAAAAAAGGATAAAGTTTTTTTAAAAATCCGGAAATCTTTCTCTCTCTGCCTGCATGCATGCAAATGTAGACATTTAACAAAAAAAAAATTTTAACGTTACTTTGACTACATTTAATGAAGTTTCATTTAAAAAGAAATTTTTTTTAAAAAATAGAGTTTGTTTTAAAACATTTTTTCATTATTTTGGTACCATCATTGATATTTCTGTTTAAGAATAACTTGAGAAATTGCTTCCCTTTTTTTTGGTTCAAAACAAAACACTAGTTACAACAAGTCTCAAAAATTAAAATGAATACTCCAGCAATAAATAAATAAATAACAATTTTTAAAATATAAAAATAAAAGTTTTATTTAAAATTTACCATTCAGACAATCGGTGTAAGTAAGTTATTTTATGGAATTTGACATTTGCATAGGTATTTGATCAAGTGGAACTTGGAACTAAATGGATTCAATTTGTGCGAGATTACAACTATCACTTAACTCATTCTGTATTTACTATGAAATATGAAGATGTAAGTAAAATGATGGGCGATTGGTAGTGGAAATTACTGGCCAATAAAATTGCAGCATCATACAGGATGAGGTCATTAATCAGAATTCTTCAACTGTTATGGAATATAAAAATGTCAACAATGTAGTTCATAGTCAAAACTTTTGTTTTGTAAGACTCAAGTTTAACTATTCATAATGAAACAAATTAACAAAGAAAGTACTCCATATGAATTTTATGAAGAATGGGAACTCACTGTCAAAAGATAATTTTAAAAAAAGGAAATGCATTTTTTTAAAATAAGAAATTTGTTTTGTCCTAATTGTCTATTTTTTATTTGTCTTTAGGGTACTGCTTATTTTTTGCTTACACCATCACCAAAGAACTAACATAAGAAATATCTTTAAATTATAAAAAAAAAAAAATTTTAAAAAAACTTTAAAATTGAGTGTAGTCTAAAGCTAAAAAAAGCAAAAGTTCAGTTGAAGGATAACATCCAAGGATAACCCAAGACATATCCAACCCAAGTTTAGTCTAGCAATTATCCTGATTTTGATGTTTTTCTATTTTATCTTCTTCAGCAATGACTACTCAGATTTTGACAAGGGTTTTGTTTTTTATCTTTAAATATATATCTGAGACCTCTAATTTGTATACTATTTTGACTTCATTTTTGACAGAAATTCTAAAAATATGTATTAAGAGTGGTCATAAAGTTAACAAATACTGTTTTGGTAATCATGCTTCTATATAGTGTTGAGATTTTCAGTGGCACCTTTATATGAGTGCTTTCAAGTTTTTGTCAGTAATAACAAAAATAAATTTGGAAAATTAAAAATTGTAGTTTCAAAATCAAGCTACCATTTTTATTTTTATTATTGTGGTTACAATTTGATTCTCCCAAAAATTTTAATTAAAAATATACTCTGAAACAAAAGGCATTAACATTTTGTTAACATACTCTAATAAATTTTCTCTTGTTTAGTTTGTTAATGCAGTTCAGCAAATTTTAGACAGTTAATACCAAATCTAAAAATCATTACTTTTGTTATTATTTGTTTGTAAATAATAATATAAATATAATCATTACATATTTATCTTATTTTGTTTACAAATAAAATGCTTATTACATATTGGTAAAAAACGTTGGATTTTGAAACTAATTTGTGCAGTTTTATTAGTTTGTCCATATGGTGTTGCAATTTCAATGGCTACATAAGTTTAGGTGATGGTGTCCAGTTACGTTTGTTGGTGTGGCCATTGTAAATGATTTGAGTTTCTTAAATTTTTGGTGATGGGGGCAAATATGTGGTGTGTGTGCAAAATAGCTTAAGGAATCTTTCTTTTCTGTTTATTTTTACTAAAGATACTTCATTGATTAAGAAATTATAACTTATGTACACACAATTGACCATTAAAAGGACTCTTCACTCTCGATGTAACTGAACTGCTAAAGAGGTAGAGACAGACTAGAAAATTCTAAACATGCTGTTAATCCTTTTACTTAATTTTAACTATAAACGGATGGTAGATATTAACTCGATTCAATAGTATCTTTTGATGCATGTAAAACAATTGCGATACAAAACATGCAGTATTTCATATTTTCTGGCAGTTTTCTTTCACAAAATTATACCAATGCAATTCCGCAGTCAGTTGGTTCTGAAAAATTGTTAAATTGTAAAAAAAAAATTTCCTTCTTAGATTTGCAATTAATCCCTTTGTTTTTGTGTAATTTATGCTAAATGAATTTTTTTATCATCATCCAAGTTAGTTTTCATCAGTTTAAACTGTAATAAAATTAAATGTTAAAAAAAAAATCTGAAAACTGACATGTGCAACTTTAAGCTACTGTCCCAAATCACCAACCACATATATATGGCTTTAAACTGTTTAATATTTCTTAGAAATTCTAAAAATTATCAATTTTTTCTTATTTAATAAAGGGATCATTTTATTTTTCACCTTTTTTGAAAGATATTGTGCTGTTAAATAAAAATAGATCATCAGAAGTTCTTTAAGTACACAAAAAAATATCAAGAAAGCAAAAATCAAAATTATATATTAATTTCTATACCTAATAATATATTCCTATACACCTATTCATAAAATGAATAAATTTTTTAATTATTACATCATTTATAAACATGATAGAAAATATGTAAATGTACATAAATATTTAATCTCATTATCTTTCACATTGTCGACAGACATTCTTAATCTATAAGTCACAAAATTTAGCTTTATATGTTGTAAAGATTTTTTTTATCAATTTATTTTTACTATTTCAATATTTATTTGTAAATTGGTTAAAGTTTTTAATTACTTTTTATGTTTATTTATATTTTTTTGTTGGATTTTATTTACAATGATTAGTTTTAACTTTGCGTTTAGTTTGATTATTTTTTTAATTAACACATAAACACATTTTTTAAAAATTTTATTTAATAATAAATAAACTAATAAAATAAAATTTTAAAAAAATGTTTGGTAAGTGATTTTTTTCTAATTTATTTATAACTTGCGATGGGCTTAAATAAATTCGCCACACTTTCAAATGCCTATGAATTTTAAGATAAAACTAGTACTACTGTTTGAATTAACAATTTATACCGAAGTAACATAAAACATTCATACAGTATCTTCAAGATATCTGATAAATGTTTGAAACTTTTGTGAAATAATGTATGCCTTTTTTAATTTTAGATTGTTATCAAAATATTATTTATTCATTTCTTTCATAAAGAAATTAGGTTTCATTTAAATAGTTTCATCATTACATTATAAAATAAAATAAAAAATCTTAGTCAAAACTAAAAGAGGACTGATTTTAGAAACATTAGTGTAATATTATTCAAATATCACGAAAGGATATCAAACATTTATGTCAGAACACATTTCATCAATATTATTGGAATATCCATTCCAATCAATCCAATGGAATATCTCTCATCACGTAATGATATTGATCTGTTTCTAAAATATTTTTTTAACATGTTTTTCAAATTGTGCTCTTTCATTGTTTTTTAGTAATTTCAGTTTTATTAGAGAATTGTTATGTATAATATTTTCATTTATGTTTAAATAATTTACCTTTAAGCTTTTTATAATTAATTATTGAAATTTTTTAATTAAATCTTAAATTTTTTAGCCACCAAAAGCACTGATGAACTTCGTAGTTCGCTACAGACCCGATGAACAACCTTCACTTCGTCCACATCATGATTCCTCAACTTATACAATCAATATTGCATTAAACAGGCCGAAAATCGATTATGAGGTATACCCCTTTCGTATTATTTTTTAAAATGTGATTATGAGACTTTTCTGTAAATTTCACAATACTTTTCATACTTCTGTTTTAGGGGCCATATAGGGGATGTCACACTATTATTTGCATATTTAAACCCCTCTTTCCTTTTGTCACTAAGTGTCACACTTAATCATACATCCTATCCCCCTTGAACCAGCATATATTTGTATGTTAGTAGTCCCTGTGCAGAATCGCAGAAGGTTATAGAGTTCTTGCAGAAAGATTTTTCTCTTAAAGAGCAAAAATGTTTTACTTTTCTTTTCTACAGAAATTTACAGGCAATATTTGACTCTGTATTTTTGGCAGTTATTGATATTGATTTTCACGTGGTTTTTTAAATATCCCGATATATTTAAAACAATATGGAAAATTCGAATCGTGCATTTGAGTATTTACTTTTTAATACTCAAATCGTATAAATCAAATCGTCATTCTATCGCATTCCTGGCAATTATTGCTATTGATGTCTCCATAGTTTTTAAATCCGATATTTTTTATACGATATTATTTATTACAGCAACCTAATCTTGAAACGAAACACACATTTGAAGAATCTGATTCGCGTGATTCCGTCGTCGATCTCTTTTTTTGGCAATTACTACTACTGATTTCATAATTTTTATTTATTTTTTTTATTGTGATGATTATTTAAAAAACGTGAAGAAGGAAATAATTTGTACGTTCCCCCCAAACAAAATGCAAGAATATCCCCCAAAATATTAGAATAAAAAATTATATTAAAAAATTTTAAAAGAAATATTTTATAGCTTTTTTTTGTAGCTACAGTGCTTTTGTTATTTTAAATTAGTAACAAATATGTTTGTTTTTATTAAAAGTATTTTGCAGAATGATATTAGTGCTAGAGAGTTTTGTTGCAGTTAGCTCAAAAAAATTCTTCCACAGGGTTAGTAGTAAAGAAAATAAACAGATACTGAAGATCTTATTTCAAATTTTATTTTCAAACTATGACAACGTTTTTGGATGAGATTTGTGAGCATAATCATAATATTGATTGCTTGTGTATTTATTTTTTTGGAAACAAAAAGAATCAACAAATTAAATATTTGTGAAAAAAATTTTTTTTTGTTTGATCTGATTTTAAATAATATTTTTATTTCAACCAAAATGTAGTATCTCATACTTGTTTCCTACCTCTTGTCACAATACGCCTCTCTCTCTTCTACAAGCGTGACATCCTTTCAGACCTTTTGTTTGAAACAAGTATGATTTATGTTAATATTGGTTTCTCTATAATAAAGATACTGAGTGTCTCAAAAATAAGGAATAATTGGAAACATTTATGAAAGAAATTGGAAGAAGGTGTAGCTTGGAAGAAATTGGAAGAAGGTTTGCTGAACAAACTAGACATTCATACTTATTAAATTTTGAAAATGGATAGAGAACACCATCAAGTGGCACAGCTAACTGAAGAAATTATAAAATTATATTTTCAGCTATATTCCAGATCTCTGATTAGAACATTATTTTCAAGTGGCTCATACTTAAATTTTTTTTTTTTTACAAGGATTTTTGCTGACAGTTTACATTCTTTCTAATTTAGATTACACATTATCTTAGGATACAAAAAATAATCCAATATTTTACCAGTGGATCAGTAAATGACCTTCTGTTCATGAATTGCTCTCTGACCACTCCAACAGAAAATTTTTTAATTTATCAAAAACTGCAAAATGTCGTTATTGTGCAAATGGTGGTTATTTTGAAAAAAATTGTTTTTTACTTTCTCAATCAGCATGATCTGGTGACACAATTTGTAACTAAAAGTGAGATTTAGTGAGAACAAATTACCTGTTTACTTAAGCAGACCGCAACAAATTTTATTTCTTTCTATTTTCCTTTTATAGGTTTTAGAAGTCATTTTTTTAGGTATTTTATAAGCATTGAATTAAATTTCAAAAGATTACTGGTGTTGATTTCAAACCACGAAAAAAAAAAAAAAAAAAAAAACAAATGATAGAACAATTTATAAAATATTGGAAAAAAAAATTTTCTTATGTTTTTTTTAAAAATAATATTTTATAAATGTTACCCTAAAAGAAAAAAGTGAATATTTTTGAATGAAATATCAAAGGATTTATTTAATGCCAAAATAGTTATCCAAGTTTTTAAAATCATCTTAAAAAAACTGAAACTAACTCTTTTAATTGTTGTTGTGTGCTTTATTTATTTTTATTTTGCATGTTTTCAAGCAATTTTGACAGCATTTTTTTTTTTTATTTTATCTAATGCTTCTGGCTACCATATTTTTTCATATTTCGTTTAGTACATAGTTTTCTTAATAAAATTTTTTCTCTACCTTGAATAACAACTAGACAAAAAAGATGGAGAAGTTGTTACAATTGAATTTTTATCACTTCTAAAGCTGAACTCTTGGGAGCCACATTTTTTTGATAGATAAGTAGAAGTTTGTCACGTGAAAACATTACCCATTTTATTTTCATAATTTTTTTTTTTACGGTAAAAGTTTAGAATATATTTTCTAATTTTGCTCTCACTTTATAAAAATTTTGCAATTGCACACAATTTTGCTCTCTTTTTATAAAATTAATTATTAAATGTGCGAATTCAAAAACTGTTAATTTTAAGCTAACGTAGATATTCTTCTTCTTTTCTTTTAAAGTTATTTTAATAGATAATGTAAGCATAATTTGCTCCTTCCACGATTTAAATAAGCTTTCTTTCTATCTCCGGTTAAAATCACGTTCCTTGTTTCTTTTCTGTATTATATTTTCTTTACTTCATATAAATTAAGTTTCAATTAAGACTTTATAAAAAATTTTAAAATATTGTACAAACTGCCAGGTACTTTGTATTTCTCTAATTCTTTCTTTTCTATTTATAGATGTTTGCGTTATTTACTGCTAAAAATAAATGAAAATACTAACTTGGCATAATATTGCTAAGTATTTATTGTTGGACATTGTTTTAATATTTATATAAGTTTAATATAAAAGTCTTATATAGCTTATTATAATAAGGCTTTAAATCTGATTCGCTTTCCATGTGCGGCCTTTTTGTATTATTAGTTATTTGTTCATGAAAAAACATGCAATGTATTCTCACACCCAAATGAGAGCTTTCAGTGGTAGACCAAAAAAAAAAAAAAATACTATTTCTTTTATTTGCCAAGAATTTTATTTATTTATTATTATTTCTTTTATTTATTATTTCTTGAGCTCTTTGCTCTTTTTTTATAATGCTTCTATTTAGATATCTATTTTGCTCTTTGTTTATAATTTTTGTTTTGTTTTGTTATAATTTTGTTTTAAAAATTCATTTTTAATTTTTTTATAATGCTTTCAACTTTTTTTCCATTTTCAAAAAGTTGGCTTAGGATATACTTTTTAGCTCAGCATTTAATTAAGTTCCATTGTAAAATAATAATGAATTTTTTCATTTGTATGGATTTTTAAAATTGTATGAATTTTTTCAATTAAAACGCATTACAATAAGTATGTAAAAAAATCAGTTTAGCAAATTCGTAATATTTAGATTATACATTTGATTTTGAAATTAAATTTCAACTAGAAGATTTACATTTTTCATCTAATCAAAATTCTGGCTTTAAGATGATTGTTGCCTTCAAGTATAAACAATTTATGCAGCCTAAATTACTATTTGAATATTTTAATATTGATTTTTAATTAATTAAGCTGGAATTTAGTGACTGTGAATTTCATTTTTCTTATTGCGGAACAAAGTGGATGAAGACTCCTAGTAAATTAAAGTAAACTAGATTTAATGTTTATGTGATGACAATAGGGAATAAAGATTATCTCCAACCGGCAAAATTTATAAATCTTTAAAACTCATTCAAACTGTTCAGGTCACAGTGTTCTTATTCTTTGCGTTTTAAATTACAGCCAAAAGACGAGGCTTTTTAAGACTGTAGTGTAACCACTACAAAAATTCAATTCCAATTAACTAGTATATAAGATATGTTAACTTGATTCCATGGTGGGGTACCTTTTCATAGATGAAGGTTGACATTGTTGATTACTCTTCGCTCCACATTGGTGATCTGAATAAGATATGAACACGCCTACCTTGGTAGAAACTCCCACTTTGATATGAGCACGCCTATCTTGACAGTAACGCCCACTTCAATTTGAACACTTCTACTTCTATGGATGGTCCATATTAAACAGTTGACTAGCTACTTCTGACTGCGACATTATCCACCTCGCACTGTTGCTACTCAGTCTCGATCACCAACGTACAACCTATACACACGACTGCTAAAGGCAACACAGGAGCGACCACAACCGTGAACTAAATGCAGCACTCCAAAGTAAGTATGGTGATCTTAATACAGCTCTCCCAGCTTCTCACAAAACAGCAATGAATCAACTAGTGGTATCCTGCTCATCGAATTCTATCACACTTATAATTCTGGTGGGAGAGTACTGTAGTGTAACCACTACAAAAATTTAACTATTATTCACTAGTATATGAGACATATTTACTCAATTCTATGGTGGGGTACCTTTTCATAGATGAAGGTTGACATTGCTGTTTACTCCTCGCCCCGCACTACAAGGTTATTCTCAAAATAAAAATTTCACTTACCTTCATCCACTTAGTATCTTCACTTACTAAGATCTAGCAAATTTAAAGACTTGGCAAAATAAATTAATGTTTTATAACTTAATAAGACTAAAATAAGAAATGTCAATTTTTTCCTTTCAAAAATGACAATTAGGATCTTTTTCACTCAACATGTATATTTTATTCTTTCACAGGGTGGTGGTTGTCGGTTTATTCGATACAACTGCAGTGTGACTGATTTAAGGCTGGGTTGGTCCCTCATGCATCCTGGTCGTCTAACTCATTACCACGAAGGCTTGAAGGTCACAAATGGTACTCGGTACATCATGATATCTTTTGTTGATCCTTGAGTAAAAAAGATTGATTAACATTGGACTTGATTGCAGCTATCTTTAAACCATTGCAATAAATAATCTATTTAAAAAGTTATTTTTTGTGTAAACGAAGAGATTCCTATTTTAATAGATTTGCTTGTATTGTCTTGTGTGTGAGAGAATGTTGTTTAGCAAAAATGTGCAATTTTGGGTTTTTTCCCTAATTTTTTTTTCTACTTAATAATTATTATTTTTTTTAAAAAAAGACAAATAAATAAATGTGCCTTATGTGTACCAAGTATACTGTCATGCTTGTGTTTAAATTGTTGAGTTTAGGCACACGTTAAAAAAAAGGATTGGTGAAAAAAAAAGCATTAAAAATTGGTTCAGAGGTAATTTGATTTCAGTTTTATGCTATAGTTATTAAATTGCAGAAAAATGATTAATTACTGAAGTCAATTAATATTTCCACTTAACTTATACTTATTTTTTTGTTTTAGTTCAATTATTTTAACGAAAATGTATACAGAAGCTTTATAACTCCAGGAAATATTTTTAATTTTTAGTGCTCTGTTCTCTTTTTTTAAATAGAATACCTGCCTTATATTTTTAACATTATATTTCTAAAAATTTCGGCGTTGTCCAAAAAAAAAAAAAAATTAAAATTAACTAACTTCATTAATTTTGAAATTTGAAAAAAATACTACAATGTTTATATTTTTTGTTAATTATTATTATTATTAAATGCTCATAGCATAATATCAATACTAAGGTAAAAAGTCATTGTACATTTTTTTATATATATTTTTGTATTCATTAAATTTTGACAAGTCAAAAATTATGCGTTTTTTTCCCCTGTGTTATATTTAAGTAGGTAGTTTTCTAATTATGGAGTTCAAAACACTATTTTATTGTTTTATGACCCATCAAGTAAAGTAATATTAATGTCGAATAAATATTCTTACAGTTAAAAAATTTTCTTTCTCAAAAAAATAAATAAATAAATAAAACTGTGCTCTTATGCAGTTAACTTGAAATTTTGTTGTAGACTAATCTGCTAAGTCTAGTTTCTGCACTGTACACTTTTTATAAAAAAAGTTGAAACAAATTATTTTGTTTTTAAACAATCATTTTAACTGTATTATTGCTTTTATGAGAAGAACATTTACCTTGTTTTCTTTTTGTTTATCTATTTATTTTTTTTATACAAATATCTTTTTTAAAAGCTAAACTCTAAAATTCTAGGTTTTGTCCTCAAAATTTTATTCTTTTATTGAATCATGAATCATTGATTCTGCTTATTTTTTAATTTCTATATTTCGTCACTATTACTCACAGAAGGTATTAAATAGTGCTTGTCAGTATCAGAATTTTTATATAGCGATACATCGCCTGAAGATATTATTTCATAATACATCATGACATTCTTCCAATTTCATTAATTAGTCAATATCTTCAATTAAATGAAATTTATCAACCACATCTGATAACAATGGCTATTGATAATACTTTAAATATTTTAGTATTTAATACCTAACGTTGTCAGTAATGATCGAAATATTATTGTATTAAATTTTCATAGCTATCGATTACATTGTCCATATTATTATATTCAATATCTATCGTAGACGATAATGATTGCATTATTATCCCAGAAAAAATTTATCGTATGTTCAATATTTATTGTAAAACATAGTATGCTTGTAATCACGATATATCTCTAGAGTTCTTTTTTATAATATTTTTAAGACGAACGTTATTTTACAGCTCTAGCTATTAAGTAAAAACAGCACAATACCTTTTTTGACTGGTTGTGTCAAATTTTTATAATGAACACGTTTAGTTTGCATTTTAACGTACTTAACTATACATTCTTAGCATATTTATTTTTACATAATCTGTTTTAATTATTTTAAGCTTTAATTAGAATAGAATTTAGAAAAATTTTGTTGATATTTGTTATCAAGACTTAAACTTGCTCACAAATAATTTAGTTTTAATTATTTTGTAAATTTTCATTCCTTAAAGGTGATATTTTGCTTTCTTTTCTACTCTGTTTATTCTGAGAGATGTTTGTTAGATATAGATGTTCACTAAACAGAAGTTCAGTGTCAGTCAACGATGATTGATATGACATTTAAAGTGTTAAATTTCTTTCTTTTTTCTATCATTGTACTACTAGTAATTACAAATCTAAATATACTATTTTATTGTTTCCCTAAATTATATGTTTATTTTCTTTCTTCGGTATTGTTTATATCAATATTGTCTATTGAATAATAAATTTATATTTTCTATTGTCTTTTTTTAAAAATATTAATCAATATTTACATGAATTCGATTATCATTCGGTATCGATTTATATTGCAAGACATTTCCCGATCATTCTAATAAAGTGAGAGATTACTATAATATGTATATATTAAATTTGCTACTCTTAAAATTCTTGTAACTATTGAGTTTTTAATTTTGTATATCTCTGGCAAAAAAAAAAAAAAAATATATCAATAAACATATTTGTCAGACTTTGTTTAGGGCTTCTTTTCATTATTAATATCATGCTCTGCTGCTTTATTTTAATAAATCAACTTTCATATATTTTATTAAACCATTTTATTTATTTAACAGTTATAATTAAAAGTCAATGATTATGCTAAATTTTCTATTAATAGAATTTTTTCATCACACACTTAATGTGTTTAAAAAAGGCTTAATGCTAATTTTTTAAAAATGCTAATTTGATTATTTTTGTGCTTTATGGTTGTTTTCTGAAATCATAAAACTTTAAATGCTGCTCTGAAAGATTTTATTGTATATTTCATATAGTATGTTACGTATAGTAACTATACTTTAAAAGATTTGTTAATAAAAAACAATAAAAATAATAATAATTTTGCATTATTATTATTTTTATTGTTTTTTATTCTTATTAAGGTATGCTTAAAGAGAATGCATTTGCTAATTTGATTGTCATGGTGCTTCTTTAAAAATATAAAATTTTTAATAATGCATCAGTTGAATTCAATTAATTTAAAATTGAAAATGTTTTTGCAATGTGTATTTGCATATTGTTTGTGCAAAAATTATACTTTATAGATAATTACTTACTATAATTATCCGAATGCCAAACTTTTATAAAAATTTTATCAGTTATTTCAAAGAAACAAATATTTAAATTAATGAAAAATCTAAATGTTTTGTCATTTTTGTAGAAATAAAAGAAAAATTTATACTTATGAAGTTTTATTTTAATTTCTATTCATTGTTTCACTTTTTTGTTATCATTTATGACTCTCAACTACGTGGTGTGTCTATTAATTTCTATGACTGATTTAATAGCTCCTAAAAATATTATATGAACTACATACCCATATAACCTGTTTTGAAGTGACCGTCTCCTGTTGCAAAGTACTTCCATACTTGGGCGTAAAGCTCTCTTATTCAGAATCTTTAAATCTGACAATGTTTTTATTTAATTACTTTTTCATTTACTTTTTTAGAGTACTTGCAGACATTTTATTTCCGTAATTTTTGTTTTTGTAGGAGAAACATTTCCTAAATGAAAGATAGTGATGAGATTCAGAACATTAGAATTAAATAGCTCTTTAATTCTGGAGAAAAAATTTTTTTTTTCTATTTTAGAGTAATTTTCAGATAAAGTACTCTTGCACATTTTTGTTTCAGTTACTGAAAAATTTCCTAAATGAAGAAGGATGCCGATGAGATTAAGAATATCTTATTTAAAGAGCATTCCAAAAAAGGTATAAAAAATTGCTTCTGAAACTTCTACATCCAGGCGTCTTTCATCATGTGGAGTTAACACTTTGAAACATTTTGAAATGGTTATATAATGTGATTCACGTAATATTATTTGGAGTTATTAGATAAATCTTGGCAATAAAGCATTAATTTAGCACCACTTGGCATAATGCTATCACTCGCGACCAACTCATGATAGTCAAAATTAACCACCATCAAGTAGTTTTTTCCAGTACATATCCCTTTCGAGGGAGGGATTGTAAAACACTTATTTCCAAAGTATCGATATTAAAACTGCTTATTGGTTCTGTTTAAATAATCACAAACTATATCTATATAATATTTTATACCTGTATTAGTATATTTGGTATTTATTACATAATCCTTGTAAAAATACATTCGCCAGCCAACTCTATTTTTTTTTATTTAATAGAATAATTCTATTTAATAGAATTTTTATTAGAATTTGATAAGAGTTTTGAAGCATGACCATTTCTCAATCTGACCTTTAATTTACTATTAAAATATTTACAAATAGTGGTGGAACAAAGTTCTTTTAATTCTAATTTATTTAAATACTAGCTGAATACCCCTTCTTCGCAAGGGGTGAATGAAAAAAAAAAAAAAAAAAGAGACAAGAATCAATAAATCAGTACTGAGAAACACAAAGCAATCATGCTCAAAACTGGAAGGCATATACCGACACAATTAAAGAGCTTGATGGAAGATCCAGACGAAAGACATTTTTAGGGGAATTAATGAATTAGAGAAAATAACATAAAGTGGTTGCGGCAATACAGGTATATTTAATGTAACAAAACTGTTTTTTCTTCCACTTTTATCGCAATCCATATTAGTTTTTAGTATGCTTAGTTGTTATGTTTTTAGTATTAGTTTAATCCATATTAGTTTTTAGTATGCTTGCATGATTTTTATTTCAAATCAGGCAATGGTAAATAAAATAAAGCAAACAATTATTAGTCCCACCTTCTAATAAATTGGTAATAAAATAATTCGGATGCAACTTCTTTTTTCGTTCTGAAAATGTCACTTACCTGGTTCTTTCACTAAGTTTTTCAACTAATATATCTAAAATAATTTAAATCTAACATTATATAGTCTTAACATTATATCTTCAGTCGCTTTACGTTATTGAAGTTATGATCGAATAACAAATTATACCTCTGAAGGTACAGAGTTAGAGATTGGTAATTCCCTGGTTTAGGTTAAAATTACGACCTGTAGAGGAATGTATGAATGGGTCGCCCCTATAAACAGGTGTGTCAGAAGTAGAATTCTTGGCCACTGGAAAACAAGAATAATCGCACTCTGCCTTAAGGGGGGACCCCACTCTGAGATGGTAAAATATTAACGTTTTTCTTGAATTTTTTTTAAGTAATAGAGACAATGCAGAGACTCCTTGTTTTTTTAATGTTATTTAGCTACAATTTAAGTCTATTTTAATTTTTTTTCTTTTACAAAATAATAGAAAATAAGTTGGTGCCACCTCCGTGTGTGGCTGGTCATCAAAAAGTAGCACCTCACTGGCTTCATGGATTTAGAAGTCCTGAAACATAGGAAAACGATTTTGTTTAGATTTTCTGAAACATAAAGACATTATCTAAAAAGTAACATAGCGGTTTTTTGATATTCGCAGAATTACCAAAATGGCGGCAACTTGAAAAAAAAGTTAAGTTTTTCATTAAAAAATATTCATTGAAATACAAATATAAAATCGAAATATAAAAATACCAGAAAACTCCTATGCTACTTTCTAAGGAATATATTTTTACGTAATTTAAAATAAAGAACAGCTTATTTCGTTGTATAGATCATGAGAAAAACGTTAGGCCAGGTCAAAAAACAGCGTTTTGAGAAAAACGCGTTTAAAGTTTTGATCTATGGTAGGGGAAAACGTTTAATTTCATATATATAATGGTCGATAAATGAAATGCCTACAATAAGTTTCTATATACAGTTAACAGAATGGATGAGACACAAAAAGAATGTCGCCCATCCTAATCCGGCCGAACAGGCCTTTCTACCTGCTTAGCGACGACTCTCTATTTTCCGGTATAACTTCCAAACGAAGTTAGGTACCGAGAAATCGTTTTAGACAGACATTAGGAAGGGTACAAAGATTCGAAAAATGCAATAAATTTTTTTTCGAATTTTTGAAATATTCAGGGTGGGGTCCCCCTTAATGGCCGACGACAACAACAGTTATGATTAAATTGAATGAAAACTGCAGTAATTGTATAACAGTAGGGGTCGTCTACTAATTTTTATTCTAATTCTATAAGCATAATTATAATTTCTATAGCTTAAGTTCCTTATCCTTATGAACTTTTCTGTAATGAGTAAAGAATTTTTAAGTTTTCTCATTTAAATTACATAAAAAAATATTCTTTGAAGAGTTTCTAGATATTCAGGGGTGTTTTCTTGAAATAGACAGCTAATTCTTTTAAATGAAGCCAGATTCTAATGAAGCTTGCGGTGCAAAAAATTATAAAATATTCAAAAATTGAAAAGGTTATTCTTTAGACATCAAGTCATACGACTCAATTCACGAAAGGAAATATGAAATAACAATTTCTTGCTATAATTCAGGAAAAGAACTAATATTCGAAGCATTTTTTACATCAAAAAAATGTTAGCGATACCTAGGCTTTCAATATTACTTGATTAAATAATTCTAAGTAATAAATGTAAATAATTCTAAGAAACTGAAACTGTTATATTACTTGATTAAAAACTTCATTCGTGATTTCATTCATTCCGTAGTTTTTTCTAGTTTTGTTGAAAACCTAATTTTTTCACTTTTTGTTGGCAACTTTACGTTTTAAATTTCAACATACATTCAACATACAGAGAGAAAGAGAAAACATAGAACATAATTAAGATCAATCTTTCCATGTTTTCTCTATATTTTTAACTTATTTTATGAATTCTATCAAGTTGCAGCTTATGCTCAGCTAAAACTTATAAATTTTCTTTGTTTTTTTTCTTTTTATCCTTTTCTGTCTTTATTGTCCTTTATTTATATAATTTCCTAAATTTTAATATTGTGATCTAAAAATTTTATTTTTGAGTCCTATCTTGGTAATGATAAAGAAGATTTTGAACTATGAAGTGTTTAGCACTTTTATGACATTTTGAATTCTGTTCTAAATCCGAAAATTGAAAGTTTGAATTTAGTCAGTTGAATAGCAATAAAAAAGAAATATTTAAAAAAAACTATATTTTTAATATTGTTTCCTTTGAACTAATTTTATTCAAAATTTTAATTTTCGTATTTAAAAATAGTAGTTCAAAACTCGAATATATTATGAAACTCAATTTTTTGTCCTGAAATTGAAAGATTAATGATTTTAAAAATTTAATTTAATATTGAATAAAATAAGGGTAAACATGTTTTGTAATTTTATAAAACAATTTCACAATTCTCCCAATGAATGTTTTTAAATTTACCTCATGGTTATCATAATAAAAGTACATAAAACGAAGTTGATAAAAAAAAAAAAAGTTGAAAACAGCATTCTTATATAGAAAAAATGTAAAAAAAAAAAAGTACAAAAAGTTACATTTAGTATAATAGAAACGAAAATACTAAGTCAAGCATTTCTTTTTTTTTTTTTAATAAATTAGCAACTGTACAATTTTTTATTTATCATACAATCAGTTCTTCAAGCTATTATTTATCAGCGGTATATAAAGCATCAGCCACAGCAATAAGCATCCCAATAAACATCCAAATGCTATAGTTTTGTAATATGCCCAGGGTTCGAGACGAATTGTGTACTTAGTGTTCCCATCTGAACTACAACGGCATTCAGTGCCTTGTTGTAAACAGGAGCATGGCTTTCGGTCTGGAATTTTCGGAGCCTAAAAATAAAATAAAAATAATTTAAGGCAAGTCATTTGCTGAAAGCTGGCATTCTACAAAAGAGGACACCAACTTGATATTTTAAGACTTTTTAAATCGCAACCTATTAAAATCAAAAGAGTTTATAAAACCTGAAGTTCGAGAACGCTACGTGCATTTCTTTGCAAAATTTTGAATAAAGTAGAATGGAATTGAAGGCTAAGACTTACAGCTTCTTTTAAGAAAATATAGGTCCCACAGTGGACTGATCGCTAAAACACGGTTCCCACCAGATCACCGAAGTAAAGCATCACTGACTGCGGTTAGTGCACGGGTGGGTGACCACTTGGATCAGTCTGCGTAGAGTGTGCGGTATGGGTCCTCGTTAAACTGTTCAACTGTAAAGTGCTCGACTTCGCGTGCAGATCGTTGGGCTATCGAAGCGGGGATGCCATCCCCTCGGCAGAGGATCAAAATTGTGATGGCATGTCTTCGGATCATCCACAGGGATGTTTCCCAAACTGTCGCCAATAGCCCATTAGGCAGCTCTAGTGCGACGCAAATGAATAACAACAACAAAGAAAATATAGTAACATTTAAAAACTACACTTCGAGACAGATGGGGCCACCTTGAGCGAGTGATATCATCCACCAAACGCAGTGTGAAGCGTGGAGGTAGCGGGTTCGAATCCCGTTGTTACCCCGAATCTATCTTCGCACTGTCCTTCTTTGTATTGTGCAATTGGTCCTTCAAAGGTTTATAAGTCCTAATTGAGCACAAAAGCCAGCAAATGTATGTTGTACCAATAAGTAAACAACATCGAGGTAGTTGGACAAAATGGTGTTTTATATTGATAAGATTAATGCATTATTCATGTGTCTTAGTTGGCAAATTTAGATTAAATCAAATTTAAACCAATCATACATTAAAACAAAAAATCTTGAAACTGTTTGCCTACAAAGCGCAACACATTTCCTTATATTTCCTGGTGGGGTCTCCCTGGCCGAGCGGTATCACCGCCAAGCCTTGTGCTAAGCATGGAGGTAGCGGGTTTGAATCCTGCCGTAACCTTGGATGTCTTTCTTCCTAAATTGTTCTATCTGTCCTTCTATTTGATAAAGGTTTATAAGCTTAAATTGAGCAAACAAGCCTGTAAATGCATGTAATTTCAATAAAACAATATATTTCCTGGTCATGGCATCTTAAACATCCTGTACAGATCTACGCTCTTTGGGAAAATTTCTTCTTGTGGTAGTTAAGTTGATAATTTTATTCTTTGGCTTCATAAATTTGATTTTCAATTATTTTCTACACTACTACATTTAAATTATTCAAAAGTTTATAGAAAAGGCCACTTTCTTAGTTTTTTAGTGGATTCAACAACCAAAGGATCCGCTGACCACAATGTGTTATTACAAAAATTTAAGCAATGTTCCTGATGGATGAGATGAGGGCCGTTTCGCGGCTTAGGTTGCTAGTTTAAGAACAATACTAGGACTAGTTTTTTCGTGGTGAAATTTTCAAAATGTTAGCGAAATTACCAAAAATTCTGAAATCTTTAGTCTTAATTTTCATCCACTTTTTAAAGTATTTTGCAGAAAACGTAGTAGTTGACAGCCCAGCCTTTACCTTGATGTTTCGTTGTATTTAGGACATGTATGTACAGCTTTTGAAAACAAACAAAATTGATATTATGATTTTCCGAAAGCTTCTCAATCGCAAAAATTTTCTGAATAGTTTGTGTGGTGGAGTTTAGAATATAGGGACAAGATTTATTTTCCAAACACCTCCGATGATTCTATGGCACTTCTATGCAATCATCAGACTGCCAGATGAGTGGCCACAAAACTATGAATGTGGACATTAAATAACAACTATGTGGACATCAATTGAAACTATGAATTAGGACATTTTTGTTGGAGAAACTAGTCACAACTAGTCCATTTCTTCTAGACAACAGGAAAGCCTTGTCCTAGTCATTTAACAAGTAAGTAACGATTTTTGATTTAGATTTCGATAATTGAAAAAACAATTCTTTCCACCTCGGTCAAATCAGCTCAGGAATTTTGCCTTATTTATATAAATATGGATTCCCAATAGTTACCGACATGAGTTCCTCATCAACCTTTCGCGTTTGAAAATAATATAAATATGTCATTTTTCATCATTAAGAGAAGCATATTTTAAATTAGTTTAGAGAAGTCTATTCTCGTATCTTTTTAATGTTAGGTTGAATATTTATAAACATGACGCAATTTCTGGGGAATTCAAATCTGAAAGATTTTTATCTGGTGTATAAAAATTGGACTGAATGTAGATGCAATTAAGGTACTGAATGTAAAAGTTTAGTGCGATTACTGCCTGGGGAACGTGGGTCCTATGTTTATCTAAGAAAAAAAGTTATAAAGGTATCACTTTTTGCTTGACTGTGTATTACATGCTTCCCATGACACTAAAAAAAATATTAATGTATATCTTATATCTTAATATTATTAATATAATATTAAGATATAAGAAATTAATATCAAAATATTTTTTCAACCTATTAATATTTTTAATTAAATTGGATTATGAACGAAATAACGTCGCGGTGATTTCCCAGAATTTTAGACATTATAGACGGAAAACTAGCTGATATAAAGTAGCTTACAAAAACTACTAATGTTCACGAAATAGCAGTTAAGCGCCGAGTGATATCCGAATTTTAATATCGCAATATATCGTCAAAAAATATTGATATGTCGCGACATTTTTAGTATATCTAATTTGCGCATCTTTTTATTTTGGTCAACGTTGAGAGCCGCAGTACGGCTCAAGTTTGGAGTTTACCTTCACCAGGTAACGTAGGTTCGAATCCCAACGATGGGTGGTTGATGCAAATTCTGCACCCGGCTCGCACCGATCACAGTGCTGACGTAAAATATTCTCAGTGGTAGACGGATCATGGGTTAGTCCCCTTGCCGTCAGGCTAACCGTGGAAGGTTTTCGTGGTTTTCCTTGCTATGCAACGCAAATGCGGGTTAGTTCCATCAAAAAGTCCTCCACGAAAGCAAATTTCTCCCAATACGTGATCCAGGAGTTCCCTTGTCTTCTGGAATGGGTTCAAAATTACAAGGCTACGGAGTTGATCATTGACAGTCGTTATCTCAGAATTGGTTTGTCTGTTCAACCACTTTTATAAAACAAAATAAAATGTTTACTTGCCCAAATGAAGACGAAAAGAAATTTTTTTCTGAACCTTTTAAGAATAATAATTTTAAAAATTACCAGTAATTATAAAAGTTTAACAATATATAAATAGAAAGGTAGAAAAAAAGCATGGTTATTGTGTTTATGTACAAACAAAACCATTAATTTTTATGTATTAAATGAACAATCCTGATGAAACAATACGTTCCAGTCGTGTCCACTGAAAAAAGTAACAGAATCCTTGTTTTGAACCAAATTTTTTTATAGACATTTTTAATAGCTTTTTTTTTTTTCATTTACCTAATAGATAGTGTCTTGACTTTTAAAAAAAGAATATATGTGGCATAATATGTATGGTATATTGTAAATTTGCTCCCGTAAGTGCATTGTCCCGCAGTGGACTGATCGTTTAAGACACGGTTCCCAGCAGATCGCCGAAGTCAAGCATCACTGGCTGCGGTCAGTGTGCGGGTGGGTGACACTTGGATCAGTCTGCGTAGGGACCGAGGGTGTGCGGTATTGGTCCTCGTTAAACTGTTCTACCGTAAAGTGCTCGACTTTGCGTGCAGGTCGTCGGGCTACCGAAGCGGGGGTGCCATCCCCTCTGCAGAGGATCAAAATTGTGATGGCATGTCTTCGGATCATCCTCAGGGATGCTTCCCAGACCGTCGCCAATAGCCCATTGTGCAGCTCTAGTGCGACGTAAATGAACTACAACAACCCGTAAGTGCATTGCTCACTTCACTGGTGCAGGCCGGAGGTCACGAGTTTGATTTTGAAAGCCGGCTAAACAACCGGCGTGTATAAGCAGCAACATGTAGATTTAATGTGTTGTGTCTGAAAGTTCTTTCGTTGCTTGTGGTGTGGAAGGTTGGTAAGAGGGGTACCAGCTCAGGCGCTGTCCACGTCGTCTGCCCGAGTTCAAAATTACGTTGCCTTCTTACCATAGCTGCTAAGAGATAGGAAAAACGGGACTAGGTGCTTGGTCACTTTTGTATAACTGAAAATAAGCCAATTATTTTTAAAAATAAATTACGAATATCCCAAAATAAACTAATGTAAATTACTGTGATGATACGCCTATGGCTATACCAATTTCTTATGTTTTATCCAAAAAGAATTTGCAATTTTTCTTAACAAGCAGCTGCAAAGTGTTAATCCATCAAGGATAAATTAAGAAAAAGCTTCTCTTCTTGATAAATTTTTTGTGAAAAGGATGGGGATTTTTTTAGATGGCTCGTCAAGATTGCTAGTATTTGCAGCAGCAGCAGCAGCTGCGCGTTTACATAATATACGGAATATACATTTTTTCTTCAACAATTTTTCCTTTTTCATCAGCCAATGATCAGCAACTAACTGGTGGTACTGGCTGTTTTTTATTTGCGATAGCTCATTTTCAAAAATTTATTATGAAATTACAAATTTTTCTGTTTTGGTCTAAAGTATAAAATTTAAAAATTTTGTAAAACAGATATATTCGCCAGTGCATATATTTTATCACCTCCCCTCCCCCTCTGCAATCGGAATAGCGCCAAGTAAAAACAAAGCTCAGTCCTTGTGAACTGTGAAACAACTGTAGTAAAGGTTCTCTTCTTCACTGAAGCGGGTTTTACTTATTGAGCAACGATATTATCGATATTTATCGCAAGTCGATATTTATCGTGTAGGGAAATTTTTTGATATTTATCGTTTGAGTCGAGGTGGCTCAAGAAGTAGAGCGGTCGCCTTCCTATGAGGCGAACTGGATTCGAATCCCAACGATGGCTGGTTGATACGAATTCCTCCCCCGGCTCGCACCGACTAGAGTGCTGACGTAGAATTTCTTCTGTGGTAGACGGGTCACGCGTTGGATTCCTCTTGCCGTTAGGCAGGAGGTTTCTTGGTTTTTCCCTCCCTGTAACGCAAATGCTTGTTAGTTCTTTCAAAAAGTCCCCCGCGGTGGCACATTCCGCTCAATACTTGATCCAGGAGTTCCCTTGTATATTTACTTCGGACATAATTAATTTTCAATGATTAAAAACACAGAAATCTACATTTAATGTATCAACAATGATTTAAATGTTCACACTAGGTTATTAATTTATAAAATTAAAAACAAAAGAGCCAGCATTTGACCTTCAACAAAGGTCTAAATATTTACTTCTGACATGTTTATTTTTAAACGATTAAAAACTCAGAAATCTACATTTAATGTCTGAACAAAGATTTGAATGTTCACACTAGGTTATTATTTTTAAACAATTAATAAAATAAAAAATCTGTATTCGAAACAGGTTCAAGCATTTACTTTTGACATCATCCTTTTTATATCATTAAAAATGAAAAATGTGTGTTTAAAGTGCAACAATGGTCTAAATATTGACTCTTTTTATAACCATTTTCAATCCATAAAAAACAAAGATAACTGTTTTTAAACTCGTCAACCATATCGCTGGTTCAAGTCCCGCAGTGGATTGATCGTTAAGACACGGTTCCCAGCAGATCACCGAAGTCAAGCATCACTGGCTACGGTCAGTGTGCGGGTGGGTGACCACTTGGATCAGTCTGCGTAGGGTGTGCGGTATTGGTCCTCGTTAAACTGTTCTACCGTAAAGTGCAGCTCTAGTGCGACGTAAATTAACTACATCTACCTCTACATATCGCTGGTTCAAAACTAAAACGACACATCTGCAAACGTATTATGCTTGCAGATGTGTCGTTTTAGTTTTGAACCAGCGATATGGTCTTATTATTTATCAATTATCATATTTTGGCATTATTATTTCCGTATTTATAACATGTTTTAACTTAGTTATTATTTGCATTATTTTTTTTTAAAACTTGTTTGCTTTTTTTATATTTTATTCTCTTAAATATTCATTTGTTTATTTCATTTTTTAAATTTATTTCGCTATTTGCTAAACAAATGTTTTTTTTTCTTTCAAAAAGTTACTTTTTATATCTCTCTAAATGAATACTCTTTTTATATCCGAATGAAACATAAAAAAAGAATGAGTTTGACACATAAATATAAAGTTATAAATGATCTATTTACATACTTGCTATCTTCTCTTAGTTAAATAAGATAATATTTCTATCATTATTTAAAGTGACAGTAAAATTCACGATTTAAAATTTTATTTTTGATATCAGTAACAATGAACCTATTTGCTTCCTATAACTGGACTAAATGTAAAAGGTTCGTATCAATATCAGTTCAGAGGATTCAATTTTTGACAGCTCATCTGAGTCTTTAGCAGTACGGTGACAATCACAAAGTAGTCACAGTTTAAAAAATTTTTTAAAAAAATGGTGACGATTGTTTTATTGGGTAATTGTAATCTTTAACGTTTTAATTTTACAGCAATTTTAGGATTTAAGATGCACAGCTGTAACACAGAAGTTTAATTTACAAATATTTTCGGTCAATCGCTAATAGTAAAAACAAGTAGCTCCCTCGATCTTTTTCTGCCAGTTTTTGATTTTTTTTCTGGAAAGTGTTGCTATACTCTGTAATCTGGGTAAAAAGAAAATAACGCTGACCAAATCACACTCAGTGTCATAAAAATTACCGCATTTGGCTTTTTTCAATATCTAATTATTTTTATCTCAACCGGTGTAAGCATTTCTAGAATATACGCATTTGGTATTATTTACAAAAACTCCGTTTAAAATTTTTTCTGTCAATAATTGTTTGTCACAAGAAAATCTGTCATTTTCATGCCTACTTTTATTGAGTGGTTTAAAACCAAAATAGTTAGAGCCAGCAATCAATATCTTATGTTAATAGATCGATTAGATACCCTCCTATCTGAACATCTCTTGTTGCATGAATAAAGAACCAACTTTCTGGTTCAAAATCTATTTCAAAAACTTTTTCAAGGTTTTTGTGTTGTCATTTTCCTGGCTTCTTGAAATCACTAATAACATAAACTACATAGATTTATCTGAGTTATTTTAAGAAATCCTGTTGTTTTCTACAGAATATATATGTCTTGGGCCAAAATATAAAATTAAGGTGAAGTAATATGCTATAAAATGGCGAATCCTGGCTGTCATTTTCTTGGCTTATGAATGCCAGCACATTGAAGTGTTACCTGAAATTTTTTTTAACTGCTAATACTGTAAAGAGGGAACGCAAATATTGACCTAATACCAAGTATATGTATGACTGTAATATGCTTGGATGTAATCAAAGTTATTTATTTATTTTCATTTCCTGACATTCAAAATGTGGTGAATTTCTATTTTATTTTTTTCTTGAGCAAATGTCAATAAACTACACTGCTGTCTGTAAGATATTAATAAATGTAACTAAATAAATATACAAAAAAAATTTAGATTGTTTTGAAGACTTTAAATTCGAAGAAATTATTTGGTTCGAATTGTCATGTTGCCTAAGAATCACCCCCTTATATATATTAAAAAGCTGGAAAACAAAATAATGAAAAGATATAATCTCGTCATCAGCTCACACGATTATATCCGCAAAAAGGAGTACTTTCTAATATTGTATTAATATAGTCACAGCAAAATATATCAATACAACTATCTAAAATAAAACATATCAAGCATAAAATAGAAAATAAATGTGAGAAAAGTATATATTGCAATGTATATATAGGAATTATTAATAAATAAATATAGTATATATTATAATAAAAATAATAGTATATATTGTAATTATTAATAAATAAATAAAAATTCATAATAAATGAAATAACATATATGAACGTTTTAGAGCTTATAATTAATTTAATGATTTATTGATATGATGAAATAATGAATAATGTAATGTTAATGTCTCATAAAGTTAATGTTTATTTGACGAATGCTCTCATAAAGTTAGTGAATAATATAATGTTAATGCCTCACAAAGAACTAAAATAATTCCCTTCAAATACTAGTTACCATTTTCTATTTTGATTACACTTTCCTATTTTATGATATCACAACTATACATAAATTATAAAAAAAATCAACAACAAAAAACTTGTCAATTAGCCTTTCTGTATGTTTTTAAAGTACAATGGCACTTAAAAACGCTTCAAATTAAGTTCATTAAATCTAGAAGAAAATATTAAATCATGAATTTTGCAACCACTTTTAATGTAAAAATAAACTTTGCAAATCTGGAAGTCTTTATATAAAAAAAACCAACATGAAAAATTGGTAACATATTTGTATTTGCTAAGTTGATACCTACTTTCTACTGTAGCTTTACCATTACCTACCATAATAGCTTTGAAAAACACTGACTTTGAACTATGGTTTCTAATATAAATATTTATATTAGTAAAACATAAAGGAATAACTTCAGCGAAATTAACCCTTTTTTTTTTAGATTATATTTATATTAGTGGCGTATTAGTGCATGACCCGGTAAAAATTTTCGAATAGAAACGAAACGAAAAATGTGATCACTAAAGAAAACCAAAAAAAGAAAAAAAAAGTTTGAGAAATATATATTTAAGAATTAAAATCCATACTGTGACTGAGTACGTTAAGAAAATACTTGGACCAAAATAGTGCAAATCATTTTCTAAAATGCAAAAAAGGTTAAAATTTTAATGACTTTTATTATTAAATTTGTTTGAAAACCATATGTCAATCTTCATAAAATATTTTTCTTGAGCCAAATACAAAAATAATTAATTTAATAATGAAACTTATCAATCAGTTTAAAGTTTCAGCGTTGCTAATTCTCGATTGGATGTTCCTCTTTTTGCTGGATGTAAGGGACCTCTTTTGCACGCCACTGAGAACCGTCCCTTTAAAAGGACGCTAGGCAAAAATGTGTTGAGTTATAAAGGTTATTATAGGGTTGATATAAATATGGTTAATATAGGTAGTTACTTACAGGAGCAGATGAACTACATCCAGCTGATTCGTGATCGTGGTATGAGTGAAGTCCGTGTTCGGCCATATTCATTCTTTTCCACAGCACTCTTCTCTAGAATTAATGACCAGAAACGAAAGAATCTTTCGTTAACAGGAAACACTAACTTTAGAATCATTCCTTAGCGATACAGGGTTGTAGAAAAACATATTTTTACTCGTTCCTTATCAGCTTTTCCGTAGTCTGGTGTCTTATAGGAGGGTCATCATACTGTCCACCGGAAGTTTGTCGTGAAAAATCTTGTTAAATATTTTCGTTTGTTTCTTTCAGTGTGAAGTTTTGTTTTTGTTTGTATTTCAATATCTACTAAAAACGATGAAGAGGCAGTACTAATTTGAAACTGAGAATTCATCGAAAATCGTATGCTTGAAAATAGATTTGCTTTTTATCACAAACATAAATTAGAATGAAATGAATTTGACTTCTTCACAACCGGAAAACCTTTCTATTTTATTCTTTAATTTAATTTACATCTGATTTAAAACATAAGTTAAACATCCTAAATTCTTCAACATTAGAGGCACTCATAATTTCTTTCTTTTCTGTTGTATCAGATACTTTTGAATCGTTCATTTCAAATCTGCTGTCTGTACAAGCTTTTTGCGATTTAATAATATAGACCAAACCAGCACTTTTTTAAAATTAATTAGAGTGACTGTTAAGTATTTTTCTGATAGGTGGTCGTAATACATTTCAGTTTATAATGAAAAAAGTTAATATTTTTTTCTCTATTTTGCCTTAAGTTTCATTTTCAAAGTAGGTAGTGAATAAACCATAATTTTTTTGAAAGAAGTTTTACTATAACTAAAGCATTAGACTATCTGACTTTATCTATATTAATTATTTGTGTATAGTTAGTTGTAGGATGAATTCTTATTGGTCATTAAAGCATATATAAATCAGTTTTTAAATTTCATCTCAGTTTAGTAAATTATATACATCGGATGTCCTTTAATTAATTCTAGTTAATACATGATTCGTTGTTGCTTTGAAAAACATATAAATTTTGGATTAAAAAGCTTTATAAAATATTTAGAATTCTAATTAAAAATTTTTACTGGTATTTTTGAAATATAATTGTTTTAATAAATGAAAAAATGTAGAATTTATATTTTTACTGTGTGTGAATGGTTCAAATACTAAAATTATTGAAATTACATTAAATTGCTTCAACTTACATTAATTTAAATTAAAACATACTGATATCATCATACAGAAAGTATGAACCAGACAAGATTAGAGTACGCTTTAACACCTGCTTTGAAATGAACGCAAGCCATAAAGGGAAACCTTCTTGTAATCATGAGTTTGTCATGGGAAATGAAAATAGGAAGGGGTAGAAATCGATTTTTAGTGAAATCCTTAAGGCAAACTTTATTAACATTGCTTACAACCACCTATCTACATAACTTTATTTTAAAATGTAGAGCAGAATTACATTACAATAATAATAATAAAAAAGCAATTATCTTAGTTTTCAACTCTTGAATTAAAAGCGTAATAATAGCGGTACAGGAAAATAACATTAAATTAGGGATGCAAAAATATTTATAGAAAAATAATACTTTTATGCTAGTGAGAACCAAAACAATATGGAAATGAATGAGGGAAAACTGGATCCTACCACGTGATTTTCCGGCCAATAAAAATGTAAATGTTTAACGCAACCTTGTTGGAAGTCCCATTAGAAGCTTCACTTCAAAAACAAACATTAATAACTTGCTTTACATTAAATGTGTAAAAAGGATATCTGTATGGAAAAATGTATTCGGTAACATTTAAATTTATTTTACGTAAACTCCTAATTATTGTGTGGAAAAGCAGTTAGTTATTTTATGATAATGCCAGCAATCAAGGAAATACATATTTCTCGTCGTTGCTTCTGATAACGTAAAATTTAATGCTTTTATGAGAGATTAAAAATTTTTAAATTCGTAAAAATTCTAATTTAAAATCTTTACTGGTATTTATGATATACAATTGTTTCAATAAATGAAAAAATGCAGAAGTTATATCTTTAGTGTATGCGAATGGTTCAGATACTAGAATGATTGAATTGTTGAACCTACATTAAATTGTTCCAACTTACATTAATTTAAATTAAAACATACTGATATTATAATACTGAAATCATGAACCAGACGAAATTAGAGTATACTTAAACACCTTTGAAATTAACGCAAGCCATAGAAGGGATTACCTTTCAAGCTTATCTTATAATCATGTACTTTTAAGCATGAGTTTGTCACGAAAAGAAAGAAGAAAAAAACAATCACTCGCTTAACAATAAATGTGTTAAAAGGTTATCTATATGGAAATGTGTGTTCGGTAACATTTAAATTTTTTATTACGTAAACGCTCATATATATTATTGTATATCATTGCATTAGTAATGGCTCATATTTATTATTATTTATTGGTTCATATTTATTTCATATAAACAATGATTGTGGTAGTATTGCTCTATAGAAGCAGTATTGTTCAATCCTGTTTTCAGAATATGCCACTGGTAACTGAATAGTTTCGTTTTTTACATTTTTTAAACAATCTATTCCGGGGGTGGCCAACCTGCGCCTCGCGAGCCACATGCGGCTCTTTGAAGGATTATTTGTGGCTCTCGATAAATGTACTGAATTAACAATTGCAGGGGAAAGATAAAATAATATCTGACCTCTCACTGTGTATCTTTAGTTTTCAAACTAAATTACAACTTTTTAGAAAGGAAATTAAAAATAAAACATTTTGTCATTTTCCTCGAATTAAAAGAAATTGTTCCTATATTAAACAAGAAAAACTCAACGAGTATATAAAAAAGCAAGAAGGATTATTGTCGGAATTCCAAAATATATTTCAAGACTTGAAATATTTTAAATCGTCTCTTGATTTTCTTTTGAATTAACATTTGAAATTAATATAATTCAAGGTGAGTTTTCCATTTCCAATATAATTATGACCCAAAAAGCATCTGGAGAATTAGAATTAATAGAGATGCAAGAAGATCAAGCTCTACAATTAAAATGTAAGTCTAGGTCGATTACTGAATTTTGGAAATTCGTACCAGAATCGAAGTATCCTGAATTAAAAAAGGCTGCTTGTCAAATTATTTCAATATTCAGTACAACGTACTTATGTGAATCATTTTATTCCACTTTAAAATTCGTGAAATCCAAACATCGATCAGTATTAATTAACCAGCATCTCAAAGAATTACTGAGAAGTGCTGTCACCAATTATTCACCAAATTTTAAAGAATTATCAAGAGGAGTAAAATAAAGTGTTTAATTAATATTTAAATTCAATACACATATTTTGTGCTTTTATTTATATGTTTTCAATAAATATAACTTCTGTAAAAAATTTTAATACCTTTTTTACATACCTTTTAAATACATATTTGATTGCGGCTCGTGAAAACGTTCAAATTTTGAAAAATGGCTCGACTATAAAGGAGCTTGGCCACCCCTGAACCTGAGACAAATTAGATTACATTTTGATTTGTCTACATTTCAATGTTATTTGGAAATTGCATTTGAAACTAAACCAATTCGTTGAACTTTCTTACATCATACATAATTATAAATTTCCGTGTTTAGTGTCTCAATAGTTTTTAATTCTTTATTCGAACATGAACTCATGAAATGTATAAAAACCAATTAAAAATGCAACAAAAAAAGTTAAAAATAACGTAGCAATGAAATAGCAAGGCAGCTACTTACTTATCCGGAAAAGACAAACTGGTAACATAAGGACATTTTATAGTAATTTTTTGTTCAAAAGAAATATACTTAACTAAACTACTTATTAATAAGTAAAAATATATATATTTTAAATCTTGTATATTGTATTCGGTAAATATGCCACTGATAACAAAATCGCTTAATTTTTTGCCTTAGTTTAAACTTCTGTTGACAAAAACATTTTTTAATTGAAAGTAAAAGTGGATGTATTTTTATTACCGGATCTTTTCCGTAAAAATATACAGGGTGTTTCATATTGAATGGGACAAAAAGAAAACATGATTGTAAACGTTATAATTAATTTATTTAGAAAATTCAAATTTAACTCAAAACTACATTTATTCAAGTTTCTACAGGTGTTCAATATGTGCCCCTCCGGTAACACGATAAATGTCTACACGGTAATCAAGCTCCTGCCACACTCGTGATAGCATATCCCCTGTGATGGAGTTAAACACTGCAATTATCCGCTGCTTCAGTTCCTCGAAGTCCTGAGGAAGTGGAGGCAAAAACACCTTGTCTTTAACGCTACCCCAGAGAAAAAAAATCACAGAGCGTTAGATCTGGTGATCTCTGCGGCGAATGTAGACATGTCGAATCCTGTGGCCCAGCACGGCCAATCCAGCGATGGGGTAGACGTTCGTTCAGGAACTCCCGTACGTTGTTATTCCAATGTGGAGGAGCACCATCTTGCTGCATAATTAAATCAGGAACAGCTTCCTCCAGCTGGGGGAGCAAACACTCAGAGAGCATGTCTTGGGAAAACGCAGTACGCTTTCTCCTGCATGGACGACATTTTGTTTAACAGCGCCTCTAGCGGCGAGTTCGTTATTCGATGATTTTTCCCTGTTGCCAAATAAAACTTGTATAATTATAGTTGCAGAATAACTTTGTTTCGGCTGAATAAATCCATTACGGCAGTCACACTGCGCTATTCTTTTTGTCCCATTCAATATGAAACACCCTGTATTCTAGTACAACACACAGTGGGCCAGAAGACCATGATCTTTGGACAAAAGTCAAAATTGAATTTTCAACTAAAATATGTGTAGGCAGTTTTAATATCGCTCAAATTAAGTATTCATAATCATTCCAAACATTATAATTTACTTTTTGGATCGACGAGAATACAATGTAATAAAAAATATGATTAAAATTTTTTTTTTAAATTTAACTTTAAAATTTTTTTTTCAGAAATATATATAGGAATTTCACCTTACTGTTACATTTGTATCAGAGTAATTAGTCTGAATTTATAGTACAATTTATCAATTTGGTGGATTAGTTAATACTCTTGACAAACTTATAGTTTATATCTTATCATTTGACATTTTATAATGTTTGAATGACTTTCGAAACTTATCTCCAAAAAGTTCCACGTGGTAATTAGCTAAACTTTTTTGTTGCTGTTTTCTTTGATGTTTCTTCCTTCGAAAAAACCTGCCCCATTTTGCCCGTATTGCTAAGTGGACTATATATACCAAAAAACAAAAATTATGTTTTTTTTCATGTTTTCGCGTTATTTTGTAATTTTCGCGTTATTTTGTAATATTACTTCGGAAATATAATTTGCTTTTCTTTACAAAATTTATTATATTACAAAATTTATTAATTACAAAAATTATTATATTTTCATTGCTATATTTAATTATTTAAACGTACAATATTATTTTTTTATTTTTGCTCGCCATATTTCAGCCGCCATTTTGTTTTTTTTTAGGGTATTTTTAGTGTATTTCAAAATTTCAACTATGAATTCAATTTACCTGCTTAAAAAACCCCTAAATAAAAACCCTCAAATTTGTAACAAATTTTATCGAAATACTTATTTTGGCCACGAAACCTTGGATGCTGGCCCACTGTGCAACAGGGTGAAAACGAAAATAGGTTGAATTCATGATCGCTCTCTTGCGTTGATGGATAACCGTTTACTTTTCCGAACACTTTTTTTGCAGTAATGATAAAATTGACATTAAGAAAAAAAAAGGTGGTACTAGGTTGGGATATAAACTAAATGGAAAGTTTCTAATGGTATTTACTAGTATGATTAAATAAGATTACAATCATTCAATTTCAGAAAAAAATACTTTTATATTATTAAGAAATTTTGGTGATAGAAATGTTCAACTAGTCCAATCGTCAGTGCTAATAATGAAAAATTTGAGTTACCACTACCAGTTTTCAATTGTTTGAATAAGAGACGTTGTTTGAATAACAGACAAACTTGAAATTGATTCGCTTTAAAAAATATTATTTTTAACTTTCGCCGAAACTAAAAAAGTTATGAAGTGCCAGATTTTAATTTTAAAGTGGTAATAAAACTTTTTTTTAAATTTTATTCTCAGATCAATAAACAATAACAACCACTGCAAACGAATTTATAAAAAACACATATAAATGCGTGATTGCCATAAATTGCTGTGATTAAGCTTTGATAAAACATAAAAATTTGACAATAATTGACTTTTCAGCTTTTGTTTTACTACTACTATTTGGTAACTAAATAATAATTTAATTAAAACGAATAGCTATAGGTACTTTTCAGTTAGCCGGGCGTAAGCAAATTCAATTATATATTTTTTTTTAAAAATTGCTATGCTTAGTAAGTAGAGCTTAAATTTATTTATTTATTTTTTTATAACCGTCGTTGAACAGCCGACCCAACTTAATGGGTTTACGGCTACTAATGTTCAACTCCGTAGCCTTGTAATTTTGACCCCAATCCAGAAGACAAGGGAACTCCTGGATCGAGTATTGGGAGAAATTTGCCTTCGTGGAGGACTTTTTTGATGGAGCTAACCCGCATTTGCGTTACATGGAGAGGAAGACCACGAGAACCTCCCACGGTAAGCCTGACGGCAAGGGGACTCTAACCCATGATCCGTCTACCACTGAGGATATTTCACGTCAGCACTGTGGTCAGTGCAAGCCGGATGCGGAATTCGTATCGACTGGGATTCGAACCCGGTTCGCCTCATTGGAAGGCGAACGCTCTATCCCCTGAGCCATCGCGGCTCTAGAGCTTAAATTTGTAGTATTTCTATTTCTAGGATATCTTAAATAAGCCATTAAAAAAAAAAAAAAAAAAAAAGTATAAAAGAATCGCCAAACTACAATTAACGCCATTGATGCTCAATTAATTTTGGTAATAAGTATCAACTGAAAAATGGGAAAAGTATCGGAGAAAATCGCATGATTGTGGTAACGTTTGGCTACTATGAGTTGACTTCGAGCAACAGCATCATTCCAAATTGTTCTGAACAGCGTTAATATTTACTTCGATGAGATGAACTACTGTAAACGTGTTTTGGTAATCTAATAAAGTAAAGCCACCGGAAAGAGCAAAATATAATAATTTAAGAAATGGAATTATTTTAGCTTTATTAATTGTGTTGGTATATGTCTCTCAGTATTGTGCTGATACATTGATTGCATACTTTTTACCACATCATACGGAAAAAAGGTTTTTAGCTCGTATTAAATAATTTTAAGAAGCTCCGTTTCATTAAACATACTATCACTTTCATATTTACTTTATTTAAACATCTTTTTATCTGAAATAGTACTATGTCAATACACCCCCCCCCACATCGTACATAGCTACATAGTCATAATTTAAGGTGCACCTGTCGAATATTTCTTTTACTCCATTTGCATTCTCACCGCCTCATCGAACCACTTCATCGATCAAACTCAGGATGAATGGGGAAAGGGCCTCAGGCATCCAGATATTTTTATTCGGTCAGTTCAGTACCATAACAGCTGTTTAATAATCAAAACTTTATTTAAAAAAAAAAAAAAAAAAAAAAAAATTCTTTTGCTTAACCTAGAATAAAAAAAAGGAAGAAAAAAAAAAGAAAAGAATTAAGAGAATTAAAATTTAGGTTTATTTTCTTCACCTAAACTAAAAAAAAATTGTGATCGCCTTTTAGCAATCACAGGTTACCCATTGACAAAATGGTTGTCTAATTTTTTTTGTTTTTACCCTCTTTATTTGTGATATTCACCTGAATTGAAAACTATTATTGAAACGATTATTGAAAGAGTATTGAAAACGATCCAGTTTGAACTATAGGTTAGAATTTCTGATTCATAATTAAAACAATAAAAACAAAAAATATCGTTCAAAAGATGAAATTCTCTTTTATTCACAACTCAAAAAGTATTTGCGGGATCTATCTGGTCTCAAAAATAAACTCACTAACCTAATGCATAACAAAATTAAAAGGGAGAAAAAAAAAGAATTCTAAACAAATTATCTAACATCAGCGGTCGTCATAGCATCGCAAGCAATGACGACGCATGCGCACTGTTTACCATTACGCTTGAACACAGTTGAAAAGTGTGATGACGTACAAATAAGGTGCACACGTCATCAAACCCACAACACCCATTTTGCTAATGGGTAATATTCATGTTCAATTTATTATACACCCATACGGGATGAGGAAATACGGAATAAATTAGTCAACACTGAATAATTCTACAAAATCGAGCACAAAGGCATATACCGACACGACGCAAATAATAAAGCTAAAATGATTCCAATATTTTTTATTTATTATTTTTTTTCACCATTCTCGGAGGCTTTAGGTTAAGTAATAAACACATTTAGTAGTTCATCCTGTCATAATAAAGATTAACTGTATTCAGTATCATCTGGCACAATGCTGTTTCTCAAGGCAACTTAATTTATCACATACAATCTACTTACTTCTGTAAATCTTCGAAGGGCCGTAAGAAACCTATCATAAAAATGTACAGTAATGGTGCTGCTGTATTCGCAACCAAATTTAACCAAATACTTCATACCTATATAAGAGTATATTCGGTACCTATTAAAACTGCACCAATTACCATTGAAAATGCACAGTATTGGTGCAGCTGCATTCGGCACCAAATTTACGTAAATACTTTGTACCTAGATAAGAGTATATTTGGTACCTATTAAAACTACACCAATTACCATGGTTCCAGTAGTCCCTATTACAGAAATTAAGTTTCTTTGGTATCGATAACAGTTTGACGACTTTTTAAGGTTACCGTAACGAAGAAGTACATTTTCTTCATTAATGTCTTTTTTTTAGAGCATAGCTTAATTTTTTAAATCATTGAAGAATCATTGACGTCAATAATAGTGTGGCGATCTTTTTCTCTCTATTAAACGAATTAGTTACATTTCTCCATTGATTTTGCTTTTTAGTAAATAGTTTATTATTTTACCACAATCAGTTACTATTACCAAAATTAATTATAATTGGCATCAATAATAATATTGGTAATTTTCTGTGTTCATCCTCAACAAATTAATTCCTTTTCTCCATTAATTTTGCTTTTCAATACGAAGTTTTTTTTAAATTTCAATCACCGTTATCGATTTTAATCGCCGTTATCGTTATCGATCACCAATCGATTTTAAATTATTTAGTTCCATAGTAACACATTTTAAAAGTATAAGTATTAACAAAATAAACACGTGGTTTCAGATAACCTTAGGAATACTAATTTGATGACTTAGTTCACCTATGCTACCGCGGTTATGTCGATCATTCAGATAACTTGGCATAACGAATGAAAAATGATTAAATATAACAGAACACTTAACAACTTTTTCGATTAGGGCTATAAACTAGAAAACATTTCTGATATCTTTAAAATACTTGTCAAAACTGTATCGTCTATGGTTTATTTTACAACAATGGCTTCCTCTAATATATTGAAAAAATTTCAGTTTTTAAATTTCTCTAATTATAATTAAAACATATGTAACAAAAAAATAAAAATTTAATTTAAAAAAAATAAAAATCGAAAAATTGGGATTCGTAATGTCTTTACAATAGTACTCATTCAGATTCTAGTTGAATGTCGCATTTTTAGAGCTAAGGATGTTTCCGCAATTCGGTATATAGACACATACACTCGCAAATTCTTTACTTTTTTTACAGTCTAACCCCGCTATAATGAACACGATTTATAGTGAACACCAGGATATAGTGAACGAAATTTTCAGCCCCCTGCCTTTGCTATACACGTATAATGTTATTTTTTGTGAATATAGTAAACTGAAAAAGTGAGGAAGGTGGATATTATGAATTTTTTTCTGTCTTCCATGTTTTTTTTTTTTTTCATTTTTTAAAAATATTTTGAAATGTCTACTTCAAAATAAATACTTAAACTGATTTTTAAAATCATCTATTGTGTGAATGTAGCGATAAGCATTTTCTCTTGTTTGCTTCTTCTATCACACTTTTCCATTCCTAATCAAAGGCCTACTCAGGCAGATGCATGGACAAATTTTTCCCTGTATCAGCTAAAGCTTTTCTTGTACACAAAACGAAGAGTAATAAAAAATAAAAGCAAATTAACACATTTTTTGTTACTACGTATTTTTTTTCAGTCACTTTTGTATTTCATTTTATTGGTCATTTATTTAAATAATGTATGAAGGAGTAATGTAATGTAAAAAGGAGTTCGGAACCATTAGTTAAAATTGTTTGCGGAACGGATATATAGTGAACTCCCGGTTATAGTGAATCGAAATTTCGGTCACTTGAAAGTTCACTATAACGGGGTTTCATTGTATATGTACAGATTTGTTTCTTTCAAGTTTTGCCTTCACACGACAATTTAATTAGTTCAGTAAATAAAATTAAATTTTTCATCGGAAAAATTGATATCCGAAACTTTTTTTACATAGAAAGCTTTTTTATGTCCTCCGAAATTATACTTAAATACTTTTACTATTCTCTGTAAGCTTCCTTCATTTTTGAGGGAAATTGGGGGGATTGAAATTCAGTCAACTGAGGCATTGTTTCCGATGTATGCTTTTAACGAATGCTGAATCGAATGAGATCAATCACAAGGCAGTCGGACGAATGGCTTTGAAGTTATAAGGATTTTATGAATAAAAAGTACAAAGTTATACCTGTACCTATATACTCATTGGGTTCATGAGTGTAAACATTGTTTATAACGGCAAAATCAAATTTTATGAGAAAAAAAATCCGTGGTATTAATTTTTCTGAATTAACACCCTTTTTTTTATTATAATTTCTGAATTAAATTTAGTGTTAGGGATTAGAATTTTAAACTTTATTATAGACAATTCACCCTTAAGATTTAGTTTTGCGCAATGCTTAAAGCAGTAAAGATTAAACTCGTATACTAGTGCATAATTATAAATAATGTATAATAATGCGTAGGGAATTTTTTTCTTGCTAAATACTAATGAATAATTCAATAAATTTGTAAATTAATTAAAATGATAAAAATCACGTTGAAGAAAATAAAGGTGATAAAATTATTGAATTAAAATTCTACTTATATTCACCATCACAGAAAATCAAACGATTTTTCACCAGATATTAAATTCCTGTCATTAATTACATGACGAAAAAAGGTTTTATATAAAAAAAAAGTTCTTGTCACAGGAAAACTACTTACTGGAAAAGAACACACTTTTTCACGAACTAATTTTAAAGATGTTTAATTACATTTTTCTAATTACTCTTAAGAGGTTCAACAATTCTAAACATACTCCTCCCAACCTCTCAACTCTACTCTTATCTTCCCTTTCCACCTTTTAATTACCGAACTCTTTTCAGTCCATTTTCAATTACCGTTCTCTCGTCTTATTATATTCGGAACTCTAGGACGCTTTTGAAGCGCCTAGAAAATAAAAATAGAATTCTAATAGAATAAAAAAAGGAGAGAGAGAAACAGCCGACGTGCGCGCTCCCTAGTGCAAGACTAGAGCATTTCCTAACTCACTGCCTATGAGAGTAAAGAGAAAGTTCTACCCTCCCCCGCGACGCTCTTAGTCCACCAGTTGAGCTTCCTATGCCCAGAAATCCAGGTTCTCCTGTTCTTAGGCTCTATCCCGAATACGGTTTTTTCACGGAGAAATGAGAACCTGTCATTCCTGAGAAAGTGGAAACGAACTATTTGGTAAGTAGGATCTCGCACGTAGTCATGTGTTTTCCTGCTTGTCAGAGAGAGCGCGCTTGTACGCTGTCAATTATAGAAAACATGTGCAGATCGTTCTCGTTAAAATCGTTTGGTTTAAAATATGACTTAATTCAAACGTAAATTAGAATTTTAGAAGTATTAATGGGAAATAATATGCCGTTAATTGCGATTCAATCAGTTTTTCAAAAATATAATCTTTATTTCCTCTTTTGTTCAAGTATGGTCTAAAGCTTGATTTATTTTATTGTTCAAAATAGAATTTACCTACCTGTTGCCAAAAAGTTTCTCGAAAATCGTTTTCATTTAAAATCGTTTGCTACAATTGCAAAGATTATGAGAATTAATAAATATTGGAATTAACAATATTGGAAGAAAATAATTATTGGAATTAAGAAATATTATTTTGTAATATTACAAAATTCTTTACAATTTTACCAACTTTTGTGAAGGATAACTTTAATTCTCTTCTTAACCGAATTTTGTCTAAATATTTTTTTTACTTTGTAATCTAAAATATAATTTATCTATCTGCTGTCAAGTTTTTATTTTATTTTTTTACTTTATAAAAATTTAACAAACGTTACAAAAGATTCTTAAGCATTCATATAGTTTGTTGCAAGAAATTGAGAAAAAAAAGTCTAGAATAAATTACGTAATATATCAAAAGTTATTTTTCATTGATAAGAGTTTTTTGTTGCATTATGTAAACACCGTATAAACGTATCAACGAAGTTGATTGTGTTGTTCTGAATTTGAATTATTTATACCTAAAAAATTTTATGAAGATATGTAAAATGAAAAGAAAAAGAATTTTACATTTTAGATTACTATAAATTTAAAAATGAATGTTATAGAATAACATTTTTGAACAATAGTGCATTGACTAAAAATTTTTATAGATTATTTGTAACAGCCTTTTGTCACTTTTACGGCTTTTAAAATTTATAATAAATATTGCATTGAGTCAGCCCCATGCAATGAAATTACATTTTTAAATTAGGTGTATTAAGCATGCTACTTAAATTAAATCCTTATTTAAAACAATAGTATAATGAAAGAATATACACGATTTAAAATAATTGTGTTTAAAAAATTTTTGCTTTTAAAGAGTGATGCGTATTTCTAAAATGTTTTTAATTAGTGAAACACTTTTATGAACATAAAATAAATTCAACGCTGCACTTATGCAGACTTGGCAGATTAGTTTAAATTTTAATTAAATATTTAAAGTAGTCGAAAATTTATATTTCAAATATGATTTTTAATTATTAAGATATAGAGAAGTGTGTAAGAGCGAGTGGTGAAGTAAAATTGGGTACCTCGATTGTGTGGCAATTAGTTCTGTTTTCTAGTAAACAAATTCTGAATTACACTAATCGAGAAGGATTAACCACACTGTTGTTCATTTATTTATGCCGTCTGTGTAGCTAAGCTATGTCAACTCTCTCTCACGTTCTCTTTTTAAGCTACCTTACTTAGTTAATTTTGAAACCGTCATTGAACAGCCGACTTAAATTTTTTGAAGGGTTTTACGACTACTAATGTTCAACTCCGCAGTCTTGCAATTTTGAACCCAATCCAGCAAACAAGGGAACCCAAGTATTGGAAGAAATTTGCCTTCGTAGAGGACTTTTTGATGGAACTAACCCGCATTTGTTTTATATAGAGAGGAAAACAACACGAAACTCTCCCACGGTAGCCTGACGGCAAGGGGACTCTAACCCATGATCCGTCTACAACTGAGGATAATTTACGTCAGCACTGTGATCAGTGCGAGCCGGATGCGGAATTCGTATCAATCAGCCATCGCTGGGATTCGAACCCGATTCACCTTAATGGAATGGGAAAGCTCTATCCCCTAAGCCATCGCTCCTATACCTTACTTATTGATCATTACAGTAAAAATATTATTTTTAGTCCAACTTATTATACATTTACTAAAGATTTGTACCCTAACAAGAAATAAGAATTTAGCCCAATAGTTGCACTGCTTGTTCTGTTTTGTTAGTCTCTGCTTCTGCTCGCTAGCTAAGACCGTGTACAACTTGACCCGGTGTCCTTACCTTGATACGATTCTATGCAGGGCTGAAGAAAGCTGCAGTGCGGCAGAGGAAGAAGATAGCTCAGGTTGAGCAAAGGTTTTACGTACACCAGGACAAAATATTTTTCGGTTCCCCCCCTCCAAGGCACAAGAAACCTTTTTCTTTTTAGTATTTCGTATAATTTTTGAAGACCCTTAATACAAAATTGTTGTTTAAACATGAATATAAAGAAATTTTCTGTTATTTTTTTTCTAACAAAAACATTAATAAACACAATATTTTTGTAAAGAATTTTGATCAGACTCTGCAGTTTCGGAACCTGGAACAATTGTCCTTCTTTTGACTACATCACGCAAAAATTACATGAATAATTTTCTTAAATTGGATGCTTTCCCTTCCAGAAGAAGACCTTTCATACTCACACTCGTGACCTATGACGTCAGCGCCAGCTAATGTTTATCAGCAACATGGCGCATTAAACTTGAGCTATGTTTCTCTACATAAGTTAGAATGCTAATTAATGTCATGTTAATTAAATACAGAGCCGTATCGCACATGAAATTAAGTGAAATATAATTCTCTCTCGCCTATTTCGTTTACTTTGATTTATTATTTATTCATATATTTTATTGTACCCATGATATATTTTCGTTTTGTGAACCCGGAAACTTCGATGCAGAATTAATTTATGTTTTACATGGCTTCGTGCCTGTCTTTTTGTTAAGTAAAGAAATATATAGTGAAAGAATTGAAATACTTGTGAAAGAATATAGAATGTGTCACTTAAGAGAATTGTTAGGCTTAGCTTATTCGAAATAGAATGAGAAGAACAGTTTCTAAAGTATACAAATGCAACGTTTCAACAACCCATCAGAATCGAGATACCCTCACTACTTCACTTGCAGGTATCCCATTGTTATATAAAATAGAAACTTTTTCATTGAAATTCTTGTATTTCTAAATTTTCCATAGAGTTAACATGCGTACCCAGTTTTATCCAACTAAGACCAAGTAGTACGAAAAAAAAAATCCTTTATAAAAAGTACATCTCTGATTTTTCAGAGCGGATATATTATGCAAAAATGATCCAATATCTTGATTAACCTTAGTTCCAACAGGTCTTCGAATTTATTTTGTTCTATATAGTTTTACCCCATTTTCTCCTACATAAAATGCATTAAAAACGCGTGAAGCTTTGGCGAAACTAAATGAACATTTGGTTATTCAATTATTAAAGCATTTGTATCTTCTAAAAAGAAAAGCCTTATCAAGTCGAACAAGATATAAATAGGACTATACATTTTAACAAGGATTTCGTTAACCTAAAGTAAGTGTTGTAAAACTTAATTTTAGTACTGTTTGAGATCACTTTTAAGTCCTTTGAAACCTGATTCCGTTTCAATGTTAAAATCAGTCATTAAGTTTAAATATTCTTTATTTTGAAAAGGAAATAGATCGATTGTTAAATGATAAGTATCACATTATATAAATGATAATGTAGGGAGGTGTAAAATTTTATAATCACATAAAAAAATAAATCATATTTAATGAAAAGCTTACTACCAGTTTTCATTTCGAATGTTTATTAAAGTATTTTAAAATGTCAGCTTTCTAAGGGAAAATTTATACATTTATAGTACCCAGGTTTCATGCATGCGAAATGTTTAAAAAGATAATGATTGGTAATGCAATTTTTTTAAATCTTACCATTCAAGCTTTAAAGCGCGATAAAACTATTTTCATTATAATTTGCTTTGAGGTGGAAGTAACTTGAATTCCTACTATGTTTAATTATTATCTATTTATCGCTACGTATTTCTCCGGTAAGAAAGAGTCCAATATGTATGTAATAACTGTTAAAAAAATTTGGTTGTCATGAATATTTTGCCCTAACTGAAAAAAAAAAAAACGATAATGAAATAATTTACTTACCAGTTTTAGCTTTTTTTCTGTTTTAGAAAGTATAAAGTTTTAGCTTTATTGAAATGATTCTTGAAAATTGAATCATTTATAGTATCCTTTGGGTTAAAATGATGAGAAATTTGAAATATATATTTGCTAACTTTTAAACTTTTCCGGTATGTATAGAGATGTTTTTAAATAAGGTCCAAATTAAGATATCTATTAATTGTTAGTTGCAGGTTTCCCACTGTGGTGGGAATTCTGCATATGAGTGGTAGCTAAACTTTTTTAGTAGAAGTCGGACTAGTAGGAATAAATGAGGGTTACATTTATAATAAATACATTTATACATAAAAGAGCTAAGATTTTTCGAAGCTTGGAAAAAGCTTAAATTCATCTTTCATTTGAGAATTATGAGAATTCCTAGTTAGTTTTTTCTGCACTCATATATATTTTCTTCACATTAATTATTTATTAATAGCTTAAAACGTCTAGATTTTTCTCACTTTTGCTATACATAAAAAATTTTTCCAGACCATGGGAATCATGTATTTGGCTACCGCTTTGAAAATTCTGGGGAGCTAGGACTTCCGGGTAGGCAGCTATGCACATACATAGTACGGCTATGCACATACATAGTACAAGTCCCTACCTACACACTATAGAGCGTTTGGTGGAATGGTGAGACCGCTCCGTTTAAGTGTCAAGAAGGTCTTTCGCTGAAACTTGAAGATGGACACGAAGATATAATTGGAATACTTTACCCATTCGTCTTGGAAATGCTGATGCATCGACTATTAAGCTATAACTGAAACTTAAAATAATAATTTCTAATTAAACATTTGTTAAGATATCTTTGAATTAATTTTACTGAATCAAGAACCAACATTAACTTATTAGAATACATGCTAACTTCTTGTGTCTTGAAGTGACATATTTGTCTTGAAGTGATACTAAATGTTTAGCCCTATTATTTTATTTTTAATTCAATAAATGGAATTTACATTGATTTTGACCCCCACTCTATCGAAATAGTTTAATTGAACGCAAAAGACTTGGCAGTAATATAATGGATCTTTCAAATACTGATAAAATTAAATAAATTTATCTCACCATCTACTATCTACTATAGTCTTTTACTATAGCTTTATATATGGTAGCTAGGTTGGCATCAATGCATTAGGCACTAAACCTTCCACTTTCGGGACCTGGTCAGATAAAGATAAGACCATAAAATCAATTCATGAAGAACTCTTAAAGCTTGATAGGACCTGATGCCATAATCATGGGCGGATCGTGAATTTGTGGGGCCCTAATAGCCATTTTGTCAAAAAACTGTTTTCTATAGTGATGTAGATAAGTATATAGAAAAAATAGAACAATAAAATAATTTTATTTATTTATTTTTATTTGTGCTTACAAACAGCAACTGTATAACAATATTGCAAAAGAAATTGACAGGTTATGTGTAGTTATGTTATATAAATTATAATGCAACCTTTCTGCAATTTTGTGCTGCAAATTTCTTTATTTGCTCATCGCATTGTAAGTCCTTCGTTAAATCACAATTTATGGAAAGAACTGATAAATGATTTAGTCGATGGTTCGACATTGTTGTCCTAAATACAGGGTGTTTATAAAATCCCGGACCCATTTTGATGTTTAATAACTCATAAAATAATAAAGATAGATTAAAATTAATAACATAAATGGTTAGATAGACTCAAAAAGTTTCATGACCCTTGTCAATGAACTTCCACGTGTGCCCCCTTCGTCGCACGGAGAATATCAAGTCGATAGTCAATTTCACGCCAGGTAGCGGCAAGCATGTCGGCATCCACAGAGGCTATTGCGGTTGTAATTCTGGCTTTTAGGTCATCAATGTTCGACACGATCCTCCTGTAAACATTGTTCTTTATAAATTCCCAAAGAAAAAAAGTCCAGCGGCGTTATATCAGGTGATCTGGGTGGCCAAGGAATTGGACCTCCTCGCCCAATCCATCTTCCTGGAAAATGGTCATTCAAAGAACTACAAACGATGATATCCCAGTGAAGTGGTGCAACGTCTTGTTGCAAAAAAGACATGTGGCTGAAGCTCTTCTACTTGTGGAAATACGAAGTTTTCCACCATGTCTAAGTACACAACTGATGAGACCATCTTTTCTGTAAAAAAGAAAGGCCCAATGACTCGGTCGTGCATTAGTCAACACCACACATTAACCTTTGGGGAATCCCTTTGTGCCTCACGGTATTCATGGGGATTTTCAGATCTCCATATGCGCACATTATGGCTATTAACAATGCCATTGATGCCATGAACATTGATGAGCTAAAAACCAGAATTACAACCGTAATAGCCTCTGTGGATGCCGACATGCTTGCCGCTACCTGGCGTGAAATTGACTATCGACTTGATATTCTCCGTGCGACTAAGGGGGCACACGTGGAAGTTCATTGACAAGGGTCTTGAAACTTTTTGAGTCTATCTAACCACTTTGTTATTAATTTTAATCTATCTTTATTATTTTATGAGTTATTAAACATCAAAATGGGTCCGGGACTTTATAAACACCCTGTATATTTGTTTTCTATATATGACATCCTGGAAAAAGAGCACTCCGCTTCACAGCTAGTGATTGGCAAAGTTAAAAAAATCTTTAAGATAGTATAGCAATTTGGGAAGACATCAAGTTTCTTTTCATAAATTAGCATAAAACTTTCGCTGCAAGAGGTGTAAGACTCTGGTTTAGACTAAAGTAAATAAGATTTTAACTGAATGCACTCATTCACTAAATGTTCGTCTACGTCATCTGGATAATAATCAACAATATTACGTACACTTTCCAGATGTATGTTTTCCATATTTTTGTCTTGCAGCGATTAAAAATTTTAATTTCTTGCTATACATCTCATAGACTTGGCTCCCTTTATTTAAATCCATAATCAGCTTATCCAACGCAACGTTTAGCATGACTCTTTTAAATTTTTCTGCGCCGTATACTGTGTATTTATCTGTAGACTTATCTGAAAATTTTGGAGTAATGCGTCTCTTGTTAGACTACAATGTCATTGTAGTATCTTCCCACACTAGTACTTAATTTTTTAGTTTTCTCTTAGCATTCCTTTAGCTTCTGATCTGATTAGTGCCTTATGTTGTTCACGAAGTCTTTTAATGACACAATTAACTTGTTGCCTTCACAAATATCTAAACCAGGGCTCTGTATTTTTTTATTAACTAAATTAAATCTCCCCAAAATTTCTTCCCAAAAAATAATCAAAATTTCAGTATTGAGTTTCGCCATTTTATTGAATAAATTTCGTGCCTTTTTCCGGAAAGCAACTTTCTCATCCTCATTTTCGCTGAAACTATCGAAAATTTTCATAATGTCATCATAATTATTTTTCAAAGTCTGGTTTCATTTAAATCCATCCATCTATCTAGTCTGGCTTAAACTTTTTAACGTAAATTTGAGTTTTGTTTCACGATTTAACAGTTCCCACCTATGGGTCGAAGTAGAAAAGAAAACGTATATTTTTTGCACTACTCCAAAAAAGTTGGCAATTTCGGTTGCAACCTTAACAGATTCTTCACCAACTAGGTTAAGGGAATGCGCAGCACATGTCACATAATCCGCAAATTTCTTTTTTTGTTTTAGTAGTGCTTGTACACCATTGTAGTGACCCGCCATATTAGCAGCGGTGTCATAAGATTGTCCCCTACAATTATCCAGTAGTTGTCCATTTCTTTCTAAAAAGTCTTGTAGAGTATTAAATAAATGTAAGCCAGTATGACTACTAATTTTAATGAAGGATACACTTTCCCCCGAAAAAACAGTATCGTAATACAATAGCAAGTTGATCATTGTGAGATAGATCTAGAGTAGAATCCATCACAATTGAATAATACTTTGTGTCGTCGTTATTTATTCGAAATATAATTTGTTTAATTATCTGTCGGCCCATAATCTCAATTATTTTCTCATATATTGTTTTTGATAAATACGATATTATCGGTTTTGGTCGCAGCTCTCATTGTTCAATGTGTTCACGAATGAATGGATCGAACTCTGCCAACAGCTCCAGAGCACCCATAAAATTACCATTATGTGGAGAATCAAATACTTTCTCGGAACCTCTTATACTTAAAATTTTGACCACTGCAATAACCCGTTTTAGGACATTGTGATAATATTCTGTTTCTTTTCTTAATTGCTTCTGAAGCTGCTTGTCTAAAACAGATTTATTTTCTTTTCGTGTCAACCACACTAACATTGATTTCTTATGTTCATTAGAATTCTCATGATTTTCTAAACAAGTTCCTATGTGTTTCCGATCAGAAAATCCGGTTGTGTATTGAGAAGGGATTTTAGAAAAAAAGTTTGCAAGTCAAACAAAAAACAGTACCAACCCTGGGTGAATAACATAACCTAGATCTTTCCAGTGATTAACCATTTTTCATTTTCTTAATGAAATACCTATTTGAAAATGTTCTGTTTTGTTCTTTGTATTTCTTTATTGAAGCTGAATATATATTTTTCGGATCTTTATTTTGAAAGTCAGTTATTTCATGTGAGAGGATGTCATTAATAAAATCATTATTTAGCAATTCTGACCACAAGCCCACGTCAACATATTTCTCAAACTCATACTTAATATTCTCTAAATTTCTTTCCGCGTCAGTAAATACTGACCTCTTGCTGATCACCAGTATAGTTTTCAGTGGGATCAGAGGGTTGCTGGTAGTCAAAACTTTGCACATTTTCATCACTTGTATTTTTTTCCTGGTGTTGCGATTTTCTGCTCCCTTGAAATAGATTCTCTTCGGATAAGATCCCTTCATTTTCGCTTGATAATAAATTTATAGCTATTCCATTCTCGTTTTTATAATCTAATTTGAAAAAAGTTTCAATTTTTGCACATTTTTCTCGATCTAGCTGTAATTTCCGTTTTTCGGCTCCACTTTTATATTTTCTACCAGACATATTGTAAAATAAGACTTTGATATTTTTCTGAAAATAAACAATGAACTTGATAATTTTCTGGTAATAAACAAGGAGCGAGGTAATCGATGTAATATTGTTCGTCACGTCACATTTTAATACTTTGTAATGAGTGCAGTAATTCACAAATCATCATTAAAAATAGATTAAAAAGTTCATTTAGTATTGAAAAAATACATTAAAAACAAAAAAAAACATGATTTATAATTCTTTTTACTTACCAACTTAGAGCAGGAAATCTTTTCTTATACTGATTATGTACTTTCAATTATAAGTAAAATAAGAGAAAGGTCCGATCTTTTTAACTTTTAAGCTATCATTTCCTAGTAAACTAAAAAAGTTTGTCACTTTGACGACGACAACAGAAGTGCGGGAAAAAAAGAATTACGTCGGACGTTAAGCGGCGCGGCGGGTAGTCCCCCGTAATAGACGCGAAAAAATACACTGACCAAAAACAAGCAACGGGGAATTCCCCGTTCCGTTTGATAGACGCGCACATGCATGGGTTGATTGATCTCAGGGTTGCCAACCTTATAATAGTTATTTTTTAAATATTAGATTCTAGATTTTTTAATTCAAAATATCACATATTGTTTTCAGTGCGGGCTGGGACCCTTTGTATCCACGGGGTCCAGGGCTGCAGCCCAAAAAGCCCTTAAGTAGATCCGCCACTGGCCATAATAGTAACGTACTTAACTAATGAACTTAAGTTAGAGTGCCGACCGCACTGGCATTGCATCAGAAAAATTCTGGGTTCGAATCTTGGTCAGGGCATGGATGCTCTTTCATTCTTTGTACTTTTTGTCCTTACTGAGGCCATAACGTTGGTCCACCTAATATGATGCCCCTGGTAGCCAACTAATCTGCCCTTCAGATGCCTGTTTGACGTAAGTCATTCCCAAGGCGGGCATTGGGGGGAAAAAAGCCTTAGAGTTTTGAATGTTGAAGCTAGGAAACATATTTTTATTTAAATTAATTTGAGAGAAACAATTAAGGGATATTAATTTCGGGTGCTTTGTTTTTAAAGAAACGAAAATATACAACTTATGGATGCAGTGTTGGTGCTATTCACTAAAACTTTCAATCGAAATTCTCTGTTCCAGAAAGTGTGCAAAGGTAAATCGCGTTATTGTTTTCAGGAATATCATAGTATAATTTACTTTCACCCATCAATGTCTAGCTACTAAGTGGTCTATATATGAAAAAACAGCTCTATAAATAAGGGTAGTACATATTTGCTTTTACCAAGTTTTTATATCTTTCTTATACGTAACAGATCGGAGTTTCGAAATGTCTTGTTTATTAAATTAGTTTTTTTTTTTTTTTTTACTTTAAAGTGAGTTTTTTTTCCTAAAAATTAAGATTTTAAAGTATTTGCTTAAGAAATATGTTTTCAATTATAACTTCTTCAAAATAAGATAGTAGAAACCATCACTTTAAATATTTTTATTTTGAAATCTTTTATCTTAAATTTTTAGATCGTTTTCTAAAACTTATGACCAGGAAAGCTGTAAAAATAGTAAGGCGACAGCGTTAAGTGTTCCCTATTCGCCATAAAATTTCTGCAATATCCCTGACTCAGAAAACGCGAGTGGAAATAGTATAGATATTATTACAGCCCAATACGGCGTTAAGTCATAATAGTAGCCAGATCGAACGATAAGCTATAAAACCTTATCACTGATTTATTTTTGTTGGATAAATGGCACCCGATATATTAAAGGAGTTTTTATATCCCTCTTTTTTTCACAAAAGATCACTGAACTTACATGTGAATGTTATTTGGATGTTTTCTTTCATTTTCCCCCCCTCGCTGAAATATTAGCTAACATTAAAAATTTAGAAACGAAGTTCTGTGATTGGTTAAGAAAAAATAGACTGACTTAAAATAAATACTGAAAATGTTTAAAATTTACCCGATTTATTTAACTTAAAATATTACGTGTCATAATTGCATGCCATGAAGCTCTAGTTCTTCACTGTATGCCAGCATTTGCACTTTTTGAGGAACGTTTTTCCTAATTATATTTGCACATACAGTCCAACATTTCAGGCGAAGATATTTCCGTATCGTGATCTGTCACGCCGATTACAATCGCCAAGGTGCCCAATAGATTTTAAACGTGCAATATATATTTTTTTCTTAAAGAAATTATGTTTGCCCGGAGGTGACTATGAGATATACCTTTCGAGTTGGTCACTTTCTGTGATGTTTTGTTCAGTTTCTCGCGGGCCACTGCCCGAAAGGACTTGGCGGTTATTCTGCCACAGATCACAATACGGAAATCTCCCCTTTCAAGCTATTACGACATATTTTTTCCAGTGGTAGTGAATTGAGGTTCGCATTTTTATAATAAATTGGATTTTTATAAAACTTTTCTTAAAACTTAAAGTATGACCGCACTTGTCAACCCTACCTTTTATAAATGCTTTAATATTTGTATTTGAAGGACCGGACAAAATTCTTTTAATTCTAATTTAGTAAAATATTAATACAAATTACCTTTTGCTAATGTAAGGAGATATATTTTCAGAAACTACGGAAATTCCATAGAAGTTGGAAATTATGTTTGCATGAATAAATTGCTACAAGTAACATTAAATGAATATCAAACCTTGAATAACTATGTATGTTTAAATTATTCATATGCGATGTTGGTCAAAAACATTTTAAACCAAACTATTTCTTTTAGAATACAATATAAAACTGTATATATAACAATCATTAATTTCTTAAATGTCATATGTTGCATTATAAAACATACCATATTAAAAGATTTAAAAAAAAAAAATTGTAATTAATCGGTTCAGTAGTGTCGGAGAAGCATGACTGGTCATGTTGCAAAGTGTTATCTATATATGTAAATATAGTGAAGCTTTTTTTGATCGATCAACGTTGGGACACCATTTTAATGTCCATTTAGACAAGCGGTTACCTTATAAAATGGGAATTAAAATCTTTTGCCAATTGGGTACTTATTCATTAAGATCATTTTAAAACAGTTGATCAAGAAACTGAAGTGATCAAAATACATACACACACAAAATTTAAAAAAAAACAAACGATTTTAGTTTCAGTGATTTAAATACCATAGCTACCAACCTGGATGTACTGGATACCCAGAAATTTAAATGAATCTTAAATTGTTATTTGATGTTTTGATAAACACCTAAATAACTCAAGTGAAATATTTACTACAGTAAAAAAGTTTTTTTTTTTCAGGCTACAGAATTTCAAAAATGACCGAATTGCTCTTTTAAAATAAAATGAGGAGACCAAGTTGCAAAATCGCTTCATGATTTGTCTGCTATTAAAAGGATCAATCGCAACTAATAACTAATGAAAACTTAAACAACGTATAAATTATGAATATATATATATACAGAGAGAGTGAAAGAGAGAGAGAATTCTTTAAATTCTTTCTTTAATATTGCACGCATTTTTTTAAAATTTCTAAGAACAATTAAAATGTTTCATATATGTGTTTAAATTGTTTTTATGTAGATGTGGAAAAAAATCATTCTAAATTAAATTTATTACATCAATAATAAAATGTTAAATCTTAAAATTTACTACCACTTTAAATATTCAAATAAAAGTGTTCTAAAAAATTGGAACTAGTTAGCAATTATGTAAATACTAGTTGCTGTCTCTAAAAATGTTTATAGGATTTATTAGATTTTAAGCCTATATTTTTTTCTTCCTTATTTTTCAGGCCGCCATGACGACCAAAACAGCGACAGATGCTGTAACCGTTGCCATGCGCGGAGAACCAAATACATCCAGGTGAGAAAATCTTAAATAGAATTTTGTACACGCTCTGGAATGAAAATCTAATTTACTGGTAAGGTAAATCTTACACTCGAGGGCATTTAAAAGGGGCTTCGCAGAGCGGAAGAAATGAAGGGTGATTTCTGAGATTAAATCCCCCAGGACAAGCGATAGTAACATAAACCGGCTTAAAGCTCACTGCGAGTCATTAATGGGAAGCAGGGTAAATGCTGTTGAAAATGTGACGTTTCGCTATCAGCCCTTGAGTGCACCGCTTTAATGAAATGTTTAAGAAAAGCTTTTAAAAGTGTGTTGTACCTTATCTTGGTGCTAGCAGACCGAAATTAATCTATCCAAGTTAGGAAGTAAAGCTTATAAATCTGCATAAACATGAAAGATTCTACCCTGTAATTTATCGTCAATATTTTAGTAATACTTAGTAACTATTTATGCGAAAGGGTAAATGTGAAAGTTATTTAGACACGGATTCCTTGTAATTCATTCAATTCAAATAAAAGCCGTTTGAAAATATAAATAAAATTTGATTTTTTTTATTATCTCCAATTGGAAAAAAAAGTAAGCGATTATTGTTAAGATTATCGCCAATTTGGCTACTGGTAAATGGCTGCAGCGTTATATTAAAAATAAGAAAGTAGTAAAAGAATTACGATATAATTTATCAATTTTCGAATGGAACACTGTATTTTAATTACCAAGACAGGTTAATAATTCTTAAACAACTCACATTTGTGTTGTTTAAATTAAAACAGAGTTAAAACTTGAACATGATAATCACTTAATCTTATTATTTTTAAACATAAATAGCCAGGTCAGTGCAAAAATCGACCCATTGTAAATAATTTTAATGTAAAATTATGAGCATGAGTGAACATTGTTGCGCTAGACATATCCCAACTCTGAATTATCGCCAATTTGTTCTAAACAAAGATAAGTCCTAAACTAAAGCTTCCAATTTGTTGCAAACCGCTTTCAATTAGATGTCTAATGGAAAATAAACGTTTAGATAAATGTTTACCACAATAGCTACTTAATGGAGTGTGCAAAATTATTCATGCAGGGCGTGAAAGTAATTCTAAAAGATCTTGAATGTTAAAATTAATGATCTTTCAAAATTAAAAGGGATGCTTATTCTCTAACAATGGAATCTCTAAAAGTGAAGTGGAGACGAAATTTTCATAATGAAGACGTCGTAATTAATGATTCTTATTACATTTTTCATGGACATTTCATTAATACCATGCTTATCTTCAGTCATTTATAATAAATGTTTGGAATAGCTGATAAAGGGAAATAATACTGATATTTTATTATAATTCATTATTTGATGTTTTGATAAACATCTAAATAACTCAAGTGAAATATTTACTACAGTAAAAAGTTTTTTTTTCAGGCTGCAGAATTTCAAATATGCCGTATATTGCTCTTTTAAAATAAAAGGAGGAGACCAAGTTGCAAAATCGCTTCATGATTCGTCTGCTATTAAAAGGATCAATTGCAACTAATAACTAATAAAAACTTAAAGAACGTATAAATTATAAGTATATACATACAGAGAGAGAGAGAGAATTCTTTAAAACTCGATCTCTCAGGAACTATTCGACCGATTTCATTCAAATTTTGTATTTAAATTTTTTCGATTATCATTAAATAAAATAATAACAATTAAAAAATAATTATTAAAGATAATTTTTTGAATGGAATTATCTTTGGATAAATAAATTTCGTAAGTGCGTGATAAACTTTTTAATTTGTTTAAAACGTTCTCCAGATATGATTAAATACGCAAAAAGTAAATGGTCACCAATCCTATTCCTATGGTCACCAATCAAAAACATGTGAAATTTCTCCCCAGGCGCAGGCCCTCTATGAAGTAGATAAGGATTTGGACAAAGTAATATTAATAAATGCATCTGAACTCCCCAAGTCCATATCATTGCTTGTCATAACACTTTTGACCAGATACCATACGCGATGATTTTACGAAATTGTCAAAGCTGCCTACTTTTCCAAATTTTGTATGTCTGTTTTTCCTAATTATTTTCTTTAGTGGGAGAAAAAATTATGCTTAAATAATTCTTTTTTTAGTTCAATGTGATTAAACTGATTTGGTTACCATGGCATATTGATAATTCAAACTTATAGCTTGGTGTTTCAAAGAAAAATTGCCTAAATGAAAGAGCAAAACAGATATACAAATTTTTTTTAAAAATCTTATAATAACAAGGGGCTGCAAAATATACGTTATCAAAAACCATTTTATTTATGCTGCATTAGCACAATTTACACGTTTACCTCCAGCAGTTGCTTAACATTTTATCTAGATTCTTGAAGACGAGCTTTAAATGCCCGCTGCATGGAATGGTTTGCGTAGCATGCTACCCTTAAACAAATGCTGTTATTTCATCAGTCTGTCGAAATATCCTGTAGTAGAACTCCTGTAGTAGTACTGATAGTAATAATGTAGCATGGGAAAATAAAGTGAAAATAAAATGGTTTAAAATGATTTTTCTCGCTGTCCTTGTAAATTACGAACCATTTCCGATCCTTTCTAACGGCACCGACTAGCGTTCGTTATCCAGTGTTGTAATTTTATTTATTTACTTTCTGCATATCTGTTTTGTCCCTTCATTTTAGTCACGTTACTAGGCAACACTCTGTTTGCTCTTGATGGGCATACAGTAAAATATTAAATATGACCTTTCAAAAAAATTAATGACGGCGTGAGCTAGTTTTTCTTCGACTAAACACAGGTTTGAATGTCATGAAATTTAAAAAACTTTAGCAAGCAATAAGATAAACCTTGTTTATTTAATCCATTTGTATCCACCACTGAAAGTTATTTTTCTAATAAAAAATATCCATATAAAAATTTTAATAGATCTTTCGTGCCGTTTTCGTGCTATGGGGAGGCTCTGCCCCCCTCCCCGGGATTGGAATACTATGAGAGCTTAATTTATCTTTAACCTTATTTTAATCTTAACTCATATTCTAATTTTTATTCATTTATTCAACTCATTGAATTTAGTGTTGTTGTTTTATGCCAGTTGTCGATAATGAACAGCCCATTTTAAGGCGAGAGGGTATTCTTCTTGTTTTCCAGTGGTGCCACCTATGACCAAGAATTTGATTTCTGTCACACGCATACCTCACTGCCCGTTTTACATTGAGTACACTTTCCCACATCATCTGTAAATCCACAGATTGTAATTTTAACCTGAACCAAAGCACGATCAATCTCCGATCCAATACCACCAAAGGTATTCCTTTTTTATGCGAACTTCCTGACTTGAGATTTTTTATAATCTTCTTTGAACAGCCGACCCAAAATTTTGAGTTTACGACTACGAATGTTCAACTCCATAGCCTTGTCATTGTGAACCCAATCCAGGAGACAAGGGAACTTCGGAATCAAGTATTGGGAGAAATTTGCCTTCGTGGAGGGGAAACTCACGAAAACCATCCATGGTTAGCCTTATGGTAAAGGGACTCTAATCCATGATCGGTCCACCACTGAGGATATTTTTTGACTGCACTGTGGTTGGTGGTGCGAGCCGAGTGCAGAATTCGTATCGACCAACCATCGCTGGGGTTCGAACCCGGTTCACCTCATTGGAAGTGAATGCTCTATTCCCTGAGCCACCACGGCTCTTTGACTTGAGATTTAGCGCGCCCCACTTACCATTTTGTACTCGGGGAGTCTTCGGCGGCTGGGATTGAGCTAACAACCTCTTGGACACGGGCCCAACGGCCTACCAACCCCGCTATCTCGGCCCTGTTTAATTTAATTAAAAGAAAAACTATTTGCTTGTGGTTTAACCTGAGCTAAATGTTAATATTTGTCTTCAGACTTTGTGTAGCCTTTTCTCTTTTCTTTTTTGTCATTCATATCTAATTACAAATTATCTAAGAACTTTATTGTAATTTCAACCAATTCAGTTAGCAAAGAATCTGTAATTGCTGAGATAACCTCTCATCGGCCAGGTACTCGTTTTAATCATTTTCTAGTTTCCACAGTTTTGGATCAATAAAATTAACTCTTAATGGAAAAGTGATATCTTAAATGAAGAAATTCGTTCGAATTTTAGTGTGAATTTGCAACTACTATCAATTTTATGGCCCGTAAGCTAAAAGCCATTCTAAGAACAGAAACAAATTTTTTTTAGCGTTATAAATGTAGAATTGCTAACGTGAAGAGATATATTACTGTTTTTTTTTTTTTTTTTTTTTTTTAAACTATTGCATGTCTAACAATGATTGCTTGTTTGTTGACAGGTCTTTGAATTGGCGGCCCCGCACTGTTACAGAGAAGATTTTACTGTGCTTGTTATTAACTGTATCTACTTTATGTGCTATTTTAACAACATTTCTATTCCGACAGAATAATCCTCCCCTTCTGCGAGGTAGGCGAAACGGTAAGAGGTGAATCATTCATTTCACTTCATTTCTTTTTTAATTCATGTTTATTTTTTAATTACTTTATTTTTACTTCTAAATCGTTTGCAACGTAAGTTAAAAGTGACAGAAAATTAAAATTTTCTTTTTAACTTCGATGCGCAGTAACACGTATTTGTTTTTAATTATTTTCCCTTTTTTCTTCAATTTTCATATACAGTTCCTGCCCGTATTATTAAACGCACTATAAGATTCTATGTAAAATTATAATTATCAGGTGATACTTGAACAGCTGTATTGTTTTTATTCGGATGAAACCGGTTTGCATTTGTTTAGCATTGTAATCATCAATTGTTTAACATTGTAATGCAATACGTTAAAAATAAATACAAATAGGAAGTATATAAAAAATCTTTTGACTAAAAACTCATTACATGTATGTTTAAATATAAAAATATTGCCTATAAACTCCTGCAAATCATGTAAATATTAAAAAACTACAGTGCGTCTAATAATTTGATCTAATTATTATAATATACTAATATAATGCTTGATTTAATAAGTATTCTATATTTATATAATATATCGACTCATTTATCCAATTGTCAAATTTATATTATATATCACCCATTTTAAAAAATTAATACACTCACTTAAGCAAGTGCAAACCTCATAAAAACAATAAAGCTGTATAGTATCACCTGATAATTAAGATTTTACATAGAATCTTATAGTGCGTCTAATTATTTGCCCAAGGACTGTAGTTGAAAATTTATTTTTATAAGAAGTTCTTCTAAAACCTTTATCAAAGATTATTCTTTTAACGGCGATATTTTGATAAAAACAGTTTGAAGTTTTAAACAGCCTCCATTAAAGCAAAAATATTCATATTTGTTTTAATATTTTAAAAGCCACTTAAGTATAACCAAATAATATGTGTTTCTTTCTCACTCTTTTTAGTATTCGAATGTGTTAATGATAGCGAAAGTTGCCAAAATACTTCCTGTTCCCATGTTTGCCTCACTGAAACTTGTGTTCAGGCCGGTGAGTGGAATTTAAACATTTTTCAGTGTCCTCAAGATTTTCACATAATCTGTGTATTATACATAAACGTTTTCGCCACGTCATGCATACCTATTATTCATATTATATGAAAGTTACGAAATTGATGACATTTCGTTTCTCGTGTCTGCTACAAACCGAAATTTCGGTCCCTTGATGATTCACTATAGGGGGGGGGGCTGTATTTTGTTTAAATTATACTTATTTATTTACGCAGTCAACATAATAATGTACACAACTACAGAATAGTATTAATTATGCTGAATAATTTTCACAAGTTACCTTTAATAAACGGAGATCTCCAGAAATATGTTATTTATTGTTTCAACCAGATTTTTTTCTTCAACTTTGGTTTATTTTTAACTTCTTTGTTCCTATGCTTTTTCTCCATGTTTTAATATTTTTCTTCAGTTTTTTTATGTTTGGGAAATTATGATACATTAAAGGACATAAAAGTATTATTTCTTTTAACACTGAAATTTATAATTATGTCCGTTGGATAATTCTTTTCCAAATGCAATTTCCCAGCCGCATTGAAATGTACATGTAACAGTAATGACCAAAATGGGTGGTTGTTGATTTCAACCGGTGAATGTTGACAATCACATAGTCGCTTTGGTTAATGTCCGAAATATAAACTTAGTCTAGTTAAGTGCCACTGCCCGGTACCCGTTTGCCCGGTATGCCCTACTTCAATGTTTTTTTAAAGTCCAGTAACACTCCCAGTATGCACTTAACAAGTACTCCGAGGGGCCCCGCAGGTAGCATATAATCAGAGACGTCACATTATTTTATCAATAAATCATTATGCAATGACATGTTTCTGTATATTGTGTAACTATAATTTATTTGTAATGATGCTGAATAATTGTAATACATAGGAAATTTTTCGAATTCAATTTCACGACATTTTTAATCATTATCATTGAAATATTGTGAGCATTTTTGAATTAAGAGAATACTTAATTGCATGGAAATGATGAATCCACATTATTCTGTTCCAGCTGCAGAGTTGCTGAGGAATATGGATTCGAATGTTTCTCCGTGTGATGACTTCTATCAGTATGCATGCGGTAGATGGTCACAACATCATGAACTGCCTAGTGACAGGTCCTACTACGACACATTCTCACTAATGAAAGATGAACTCAAATCCAAGCTTCGTGGTAAGACAATAATTCATTTTCTTACTTAAAAGACGAATAATAAGCCTGGTTAGTATGGGCGTTGGGCCCATGTCCAAGAGTTCGATCCCCTCCGGGAGAAAGCTCTCCGTTTACTAAATGGTGACTAGTGCACGTTAAATCTGTCGGATCACGATGTCCTCCATTTGCGCATAAAACACCTCTGGGGGTACTGAATTAGAGATTGATCGTTCTCTGGTTCAGGTCAAAATTACGATCTGTGGTCCTCCATGAAGGCAAATGTTTCCCAATACTTGATCTAGATTTTGGATTGGGTTCAAAATTTCAAGGCTAAGGAGAGAGAACCTTAATAGTCGTAAACCCAAAATTGGTCGGCTGTTTAACGACGGTTATAAAATAAAAAACGCTCACTTCGGTTACATTCGACTTAAATTTGATTCCCGTTGATAGCTAGTTAATCTTCACATTTTTTTTACAATTTGAACTGACCATATAGTGTTAGCACAAAATACGTTAAGTAACTAACGGATCGAGACTTTAAAAACTATTTGAGGTTTTGAAAGTTTTTCCCAACAAGAAAAAGCGAAATCGGGTCAGTTCCATTTTCAGCTCCAACATTTAATTCACTAGTGCCGTCCTTATTTTTTTTAATTAGGTTTAAATTTATAAATATATGAAGTTTAAAATAAAGAATTTTACTTCGCTATGTAAATCGGTAATTTAATCATAGACTTTAAGGAAAGTAATATTTTTTTTCTTTTTTTGCAGAATTATTAGAAGATCCTATTAGTGAAGAAGACAACAATGCTACAATAAGTGCAAAACATCTTTATGCATCCTGTATGAATGAAAGTAAGATTTCTCTCACTGTTTCGCATCACATTAAACTACTATGTTGCTTTAAAAAAAGTTAGTACTACCTTCTTGCTGAGAACGGCAATGTACAAGTCAGAATTATTAATAAATAAAGAAAACATTTGCATAAAACGGTGGGCAGTGTTTCCTTGTATAAAATATTTTTGAACTGAAAAATCGTTAAAATTTACTACAACCTTAATGTGGTGAAGAGGTGAACCATAATATCGTAATTCTTAAACACGTCACTCTGGTTTAATTTGAACTGATACATGATTTAATTTAACTCCTTAATAAGTTTGCAACAAATTTACACCGTACTAAGATTCAAGAAAATATATTATGGTTCAACGTTGAATAAAGCTTTATAGTGATTACATTAAACCATATTTTTCTTGTTCCATTAGGAAAAAAGATAATATGGGTATTTCCAGCCAAACGACTTTGATTCATGAAGTTAGTAAGCCTGAAATTTTTCAATGTAAAAATCTAGACGGAAATATAATATATAGTAATAAAACCATGACAGGTATCTGGAGCTTCAATATTAGTAGGATACTAGAATATGCACATGGTTTACATTCAATTTATGCTCCTTTTAGTGTTAATATTGTGCAAGTTATTTAACATTTATCATGTGTAAATTATTGATTTCCTTGTTCTACATTGTTAAATAAAATATTATGCATTGTTCTGCTGTCACGAGAATTCCTCCAAGAGGGTTACTATGGTTACAGAAATAAATCATTTTTAAGAGAAAGGGGTTTGCCATTTTGCTTTGATGAAAGTTAGCTGAGTGTTATTTTTTCAACTATCCCCATTGCAAATGGTTTTATTCTAGTTTCCATAGAATTTCAGTCGGTAGAAGTTCTCGTAGTAGCAGAACAGTAAAAATAATGGTATTGTCATATATATTTGTTTTATTATTAGGAGCAATAGAGAGTCTGAAAGAAGAACCTTTGCTCGTGCTCTTAGAAGAGTTAGGTGGATGGCCAGTCATTAGCTCAAATTGGTCTGAGGAGAATTTCGACTGGGTTTATGAAATAGCCAAATTAAGGCAATACAATAATGACATACTCCTTGCCCAGTGGGTCGGACCGGACGGCAAGAACTCGTCAATAAATATTATACAAGTAAGATTTATTCGCAAAATATTTTTGTAAAGCCATAATTTTATACACGTACAGAGTCTGTACATGTATAACATTTGGCATAATTTAACATTTTGGCTAATCTGGGTTCTTATTTGAGTTAATTCATAGGCAATTCGGTCGAACATTTTACCTTTCGTTTAATTTCACAGAAAAGGGATTCTTCATCTTAAGGGTTAAATTTGAATTAATTAGGGGAATATAAGAAAAAACCACATTTTCAAATTGTTCGAGCGAGTGTTTTTTTTAAAGCTTCTTAAATTAAAAATATAACGATTTCTATTCGAAAACCGAGATGTTCCTTAGTAGTGTGCTGTTGAAATTTTAGCTTATCAATATATTGCCCCACAAACTATGAGGCAACTTTTGGACTTCTTTTCTCTTTAATAAAATTTAATTGAGGAGGTAGATTGAAGCCTACTTCTCAATAAACGATGCATTTGCTTTCATATTGTCTGAATGTGGCCGAGCAGCATCTCTCTGGACTCTTTCTGTTAAAAGCTAAAGTAAGACTGGAACATATTTTTAACCTTGATAAGAAGAGGAGAACAGAGCTGGTACGCCCTTCTCCTATCTTGCACTGTACAACAACACGAAAGTTTTAATATTTACCTTGCTGCGTATTGCGTATAAACGTTAGTTGCTAAATCAACTACCAGGGCAGAACTCATGATCTCCATCCCACCACTGATGGTGTCAGCAACGCACTTACCAACTGTGCTACCGGAGTAATCACATTTCCTTGACTTGACATGAGGTGATTCAGATTAGCTGTCCACTCTTTCATCTGAGTTGAGCGAACACCTACTAGAAGAAAGAAGGCCTCAGCACGGATCAATTTAGTAGTCCAACGAAACGAACATAAACTGCGCAGTGGATGATAAATAAGAAAGATGTCATTACGTTCGGTCTACTAAGCTGCGCAGTGGTGATTAATACGAAAGATGTCATTACGTTTGGATTTCTAAAGGATCAAATTTATTGTTCATGGTAACCCGTTCTGAGGTCTTCTCTTTTTCTAGGAGGTATTGGTTGAGCCCTAGGGCGACTGAGGCTAATTGGCATATAAGCGAGGAAGAGTTGAGACAGTTGGTGACTGGACTCTTATTTGAGTTAATTCATAGGCAATTCGGTCGAACATTTTACCTTTCGTTTAATTTCACAGAAAAGGGATTCTTCATCTTAAGGGTTAAATTTGAATTAATTAGGGGAATATAAGAAAAAACCACATTTTCAAATTGTTCGAGCGAGTGTTTTTTTTAAAGCTTCTTAAATTAAAAATATAACGATTTCTATTCGAAAACCGAGATGTTCCTTAGTAGTGTGCTGTTGAAATTTTAGCTTATCAATATATTGCCCCACAAACTATGAGGCAACTTTTGGACTTCTTTTCTCTTTAATAAAATTTAATTGAGGAGGTAGATTGAAGCCTACTTCTCAATAAACGATGCATTTGCTTTCATATTGTCTGAATGTGGCCGAGCAGCATCTCTCTGGACTCTTTCTGTTAAAAGCTAAAGTAAGACTGGAACATATTTTTAACCTTGATAAGAAGAGGAGAACAGAGCTGGTACGCCCTTCTCCTATCTTGCACTGTACAACAACACGAAAGTTTTAATATTTACCTTGCTGCGTATTGCGTATAAACGTTAGTTGCTAAATCAACTACCAGGGCAGAACTCATGATCTCCATCCCACCACTGATGGTGTCAGCAACGCACTTACCAACTGTGCTACCGGAGTAATCACATTTCCTTGACTTGACATGAGGTGATTCAGATTAGCTGTCCACTCTTTCATCTGAGTTGAGCGAACACCTACTAGAAGAAAGAAGGCCTCAGCACGGATCAATTTAGTAGTCCAACGAAACGAACATAAACTGCGCAGTGGATGATAAATAAGAAAGATGTCATTACGTTCGGTCTACTAAGCTGCGCAGTGGTGATTAATACGAAAGATGTCATTACGTTTGGATTTCTAAAGGATCAAATTTATTGTTCATGGTAACCCGTTCTGAGGTCTTCTCTTTTTCTAGGAGGTATTGGTTGAGCCCTAGGGCGACTGAGGCTAATTGGCATATAAGCGAGGAAGAGTTGAGACAGTTGGTGACTGGAGTAGATTTCAGTTTATAACTAATTGAAAAGTGAATTTAATAAAAAATTGTAGTTAAAGATTCAATTTATGAAAAACTACATTAAAACTCAATTGCTTATAATAAAGATTAAAGAGTCTTAACTTTACTAGATCGGTGTATATATATAGAGTACTTGCCCGCGTTAGCAGGCACTACAATTCATCATCTAAGGTTAGCTCTAGACAGCAACTGTTGGTATAGACAAGGCGGCTGTAGAAGCATACTGTAATGAACAGTTCATGTAATTATGAAATTAATCAGGAAATATTAATTAAGCTTTTTTTAATATTTTAAATGGTAGATATTTTAATTTAAAATATCAGTTTAATATTGTTTTGTTCATTGGCAGGTTGATCAAGCAGACATGGGTCTGCCCAGCAAAGAGTACTATGTACAGGGTACGCAGCAGTTGGACGCCTATTACCGATTCATGGTGGACATTGCCCAGTTGTTAGGAGCACCACTTGAACAGGCCGAGACAGACATGAGGGATGCTTTGGAACTTGAAATGCAGCTCGCAAACGTATGTAGAATATTTACAAAGTAAATATATGATTGTCATCATTAAAATTACAAAATAGTAATTTTACCTTTCTTGTTGCTATAATCAAAAAAAAAAAATGCTTTTATATTTTTTTACAGCTATTTTTATAACTTCTCTGTAACTTGTAAAGAAATAAATGTCCATTTTATTCAAAATTTTCAACGAGGGGCTTACATTAGAAAGCTGTTACATTAGAAAGTAATTTGAAAAGAGGAGAAAAAAAAGACATATTTAGATAATACATTTCAAAGGACAGCACTTACTGAGGGTTGTCGTACATTAGCACAATATGTTACCGTCAACGTACAGAATCCGACATACTATAGAATAGTTGGTATGGGATAAAAATTTTGAAGATGATAATAAAAATAAAACCCTCTGTCAAAATCCATAAATAAAAATATTTCAGTTGTTGAAACTGCTTATTTTTGTATACAATTTAAATTATTGAAATATATTGATTTATAGTTTAGAAGGATACTAATAAACATAAGTTAATAAATATCATCTATCTGCATATTGATTGTTTTATTAGTACAACATACATTAATGGGCTTGTGTGTTCAATTAAAACTTACCTTTGTCAAGTAGACCTAATACTAACCTTTGTCAAGTAGAAGGATAGATAGCACAATGCAAAGAAGGAAAGCATGAAGATGTAAATAAAGTAACAGCGAGATTCGAACCCTCTACCTTCATGCTCCACCCAGCATTTGGTGGGTGGCATCTCTCTTGCCCGGGAAGGTTCCTTTTAGATTGATTTATCCTATGTTTATTTTCATGCTATGAAATTTAGAAAATTGACTGGCAAAGTATGAGGTAGGTAGGCATTTTATTTATGTCGAACTACAGCTGCACAAAGGACTATTGGTGGCGGTCTGGGAAACATCCCTGAGGATGATCCGAAGACATGCCATCGTAATTTTGATCAACACTATGCCTCAGCTGAGAGGATGGCTGCCCTGCTTTGGTAGCGGTAGCCCGACGACTTGTGCGTGAAAACGAGCACTTTACAGTAGAACAGTTTAACGAGGACCGATATCGTGCACCCTCAGTCCCTACGCAGGCTGATCACCAGCAAATATATTTCACACATTTATGATAATAATGGATTATGCTAATTATGGCTTGGATTCTGGCAACAGTTGAGAACGAGTTAACGTGTCTGGTTTTTTTTTCTCGTTGGATTTCATTCCTTGGATTTTTGTTCATTCTCGTTGGATTTTCATCGTTGGATTTCACGTTTTCTCATTGTAATATGTAACTAAAATATTGTTTTTATATTCGACTAGATATAATCGAATAGTAATCACATTTAACTCACAATAAGCTTCATTTTTCAGGGTTCTGTTTAGAAAAAATTTGGGTCCGTTAACGGACCCTTCACAAAATATCTTTTCATAAAAACGGACCCTTCACAAAATAATTTATCTTTTAATCGGACCCTTCATATATTTGTTTATCTTCATTATTGTTTTGTTAATTGAATAAACCCTTCCCAGGAAGGGGGTGGGGAAAGAAAGACAATTGTAAACGAACTAAGTTTTCTTTTCGGCAGACGATTCTTCCTTTATTCGTCCGAAATGAATATTCTGCGTTCAGCAGTATATGCTATATACCAAATATTTGTATGTTGCATCTCTAATTTAGTAGCAGCAATTGCTGTTTATTTTTTAAAATGTAATTTTTTATTATAATTTTACAGTGTTGAGCATGTCTTTAGAATTTAAAAACTCCTTGAAAAAGATTTTTGCAATAATAGGACCATATTTGCACAAATTCGTAAAAGCCAGACCCTGGTTGAAAGAATGTGACTTAACGTTTACTTTATATTCACAAATTACGAGTAATTTTTTCACAATTTTACAAAATGGACCTTTCACAAAATGTCTGGATAGACCCCTGTTTTTATGTAATCGCCTGAAACATGGAATGTAAAGCTTGTTTGAATACCCCCATAGATAACACTGATCTGTAACGGAGTTTGAAAGGCTAATTTTCATTTCTCTTGCTGTGGCTTCAACGAGAAAACCTTCCGCAAATTCGATGCACAGAAAAGTGGATCTGCAAAGCATGTATCACTGCAATCACAGCAAGAAATATTCTCACCCAAACTGAAAGATAATAATGGAATGAAATCAGTAACAAATATCAACCTAAACTTTAATCCTCAAATGCTAAACGAAATAAAGATATGAATTTATTTGTTTCAGAGAAACTTGAAAATGTTAAACAAGCACCAGAATTTTATAATTCATTATTCAAGATCTGACAAAAACAATATTAACTCCACAAAATACAAATAAAATCCTCCAATCTGCAAAAGACTTACTGAAGAGAATTTGGAAAAAAAGAAAGTTAAAATAAGAGCTTAAATTAGCCGTTGCAATATTAAAGCAATAATACTCGCGTCGTGCCAATTTGTAAATTTCAAACATTCCAGATTCCGAAAAGGAAAATATTACCAAATTCCATCAAAGATTGGTAAACAAGCAAACTACAATTTCTCTGAAAATGTTTCGATCGCCCATCGAATACCTAGTTTTTATGAAGATCAATCTAATTCTATTATTGTACAATTAAAATCCAAACCATTAAAAGATTCAGTCTTAAAAAAGTTGAAATAAAGAAAAATAACTTCTACAGAATTAAACCCACGATTTACGAGCACCTGACTCATGAACTAAAGAAAGTATTTCATTTTTCAAGAAATTTTAAAAATGAAAAAAAAAAAAAGATTTTGCTGGGTGCTTGACGGTAAGATCTATTTAGGAAGAAACAAAGCATCCAAAATTTATAGATTTCAAACTAAAAAGGACTTAAAGGGCGAATTTTGCTATTGTCACAATACACTCTTCCAATGATTTTTTTTAAATTTTTTTTTTTTGCCAACTAATAACAGTTTTTAAACTAATATTATTCACATCAGAAGCATTCGAATGAATTTTGATATTTCTGCTCTAACTTCAGAATGTATATACCAGTCATGTCTAGTTATGTCAGAAACTTGGATTTATAATTATGAAAAAAAAATCTTATTTTCAGTAAGTTTTAATTCTAAAGTCTGTTGTAGACGGGATAATGGATCAGGTGGCATTGTTGTATTTTTTCGTGGAAACCTTGATTTCATTGAAATGGAATATGATTTTACTACTGCTGAATTTATATTATTGTGCAACAAATGCCTAAAATTATGTTTTTTTCTGCTTACAGCTCGCATGTATTTTCTATTTCAAATTTTAATTTAGAACTTATTTTATCTAAGTTAAACTATGAAAGCATTATTTTAATAGGTGATTTGAATATAAATTTTCTCATGGATGGTAATAATAATATACAAGAATATTTGAATTCATAATATCATTGTGGTTTTCCATTTCATATCAAGATACCAACAAGATCGCTGCTCTTTTCTACATGCATAGATCATACATTTATTACACTTTAAAAAGATATGTCTCATTGAACTGCAATTTTTTTTTAAATGGTTTAATTAATCATTATCCAATCATACGTAACTTAAATTTTAACAAAACACTTAATCCAAAACATTATGTTTCTACCATTTCAATTAGCTATAAGCAGCTGTTCAAACACAAAACGAATTGGGATGTTGAAAACTTTTTTGATCAGCAATTTATTTAAGACTAACTCAACAAAAAATAGCGTGAAACAAAATTTAATTAAAAATACTGAATGACTTCAAATGTTCTTAGAAAAAAAATAGTATTCAAAAATTAAAAAAAAATATCGTTACGCCGAAATATATTAAGTAGTCTATGAATCGATTTTTAACTCACTTAAAATAAAAACTAAAGACAGAAAAAATAAATTTTATAGAGAACAATTCATACAATTCTTTTTCAACAAGCGAAAATGGGATCGAATCAATAATATCATAAAGAAACGTTTAAATTACCTGACTCATAAAATGATTATGAATTAGCTTTCAAACTTAATTCTAAATTTGTAACAATAGTATTACTTCAAGCAATAATTTTAAATGTTACATTTCTCCGTAAAATAAATATTTTGTTTTATGAAAGGTTTTTATTTATGAAGCTTATGATATTTTAAATTCTTTCTAGAATAAAATTTCCTATGGTTATGAAGGCTTAAATATTCAAATACTGAAACAATTCTCTGTCAATATTGATTTTTTAATAAACTTCATTAAAATGTGCTACTGCAACACTCCTGCTGAAATCTGGTAGCAAAAATATTTTATCAAATTATAGACATATTTTAATTCTGCCTTGATTATCTAAATAAATTGAAAACTTTATGTCGAATCGAATTTATGATTTTTTTGTATTCAACAAATTTATTTTTGCATATAACCAGTTTGGTTTTATTAAAAATAGAAACACTGCAGTTCACAAATTTCATTTACACAAGCATCAATAATAATAATACTCTTACAATATATTTCAGTTATTTCTAATTCATTAAATAATGTAAATTATTCCACTTTAATTCCAAAACTGAAGCATGGGAATTGGAGGTTGTGGGGCAGTATATATAAAGTTCAGTTTTATATACTAGTAAATTAGAATTGTATTTTTGTAGTGGTAGATACACTACAAGATAATATTTTAAATTGGTTTAAGTCATATTTATCTGTTAGTGTTAGACGACAAGGTATAAAAATTATCTATGATTTTAGTGATTTCATTTTCAATCACGCAGGGTGTTCCTCAAGTTTCCTTTTAGGACCTTTATTTTTCGTAATTTTTATTTTATCAATGATTTTTGCAAGTTAAAATTATTTGGATGTATTTATTACCTATACCGATGATTCTGTCCTGCTATAATTATGTTCTGATAAAAATACCTTTCCGTCATAAAATGAACTATATTGAATTAAAACGGGTAATTGTTTTTTTTTCCATCAAGTAATCTAGATTTAAATTTAAACAAGACCAAATATATCTATTACAGCTTAACAAATTTAATTTCGAACCTAAATTTTATTCGTTCCAATGCAATGCATTTTTAAACTGTTCTTGTTATTCTTTACTATCTGAAAATACTATTAAATACCTTGGTTTGTATATTTATTGCAATTTAAAATGGACACACGTCACTGAAAATTCTAAAAAAAAAAAACAAAAAAAAACCGTTTTGTACTTTTTAAGTTTCATTACCTTAATAAGAAAATTTCTAATGATTCTTTTCAATATTCTGTATTATGCTACGTATTTTAGTAGGGAGTAAAATTGCGAGAAAACTATTTTTAAAAAAGATGCTTTCTTCAATTTCAGTGTGACCAGAATTTCACTTTTCTAGTATCATATTTAGATTTTAATATTTATAATTTATATTTTAATTCGTTTATTAATTTATATATTTATTGTGTCAAATTTTCTTTTGTGCATAAATTTTTTACTTACAAATTTATTATAATATTTTATACTCATGCATTTTTAACAGATCAAAAATTTTAATTATTTCTTCTACTTGTATGTAACTATCTGTGCATTAAATTCTGAATTTGAAGTAAAAAAATTTTTGTTTATGAATCGCTTATACTTCTGTTCAAAGTATAAACGAATAATTTCAAATCACTATAAGTTGCAACTTTTGTAGCCTATTACTGGCCAAGGTAATATTGTTTTTTGTTGAAACTAAATTTAAATAAAATTTGTTTATTAATTGCATAGGCATTCTATAGAATACTAAAGAAACACCTAAAGTCCTTGTATAGAATAACTAAGCAAAGTATATTATCTTTCTCATATTTCATACTTTGATAAAATAAAAAAATGCCAGTTATTTTGTAAAATGTTGGCATTTTATGCATTGGCAGTATCATATATATAAATAATATTTAAATTATATTATTTAAATTACAATCAAAATACATTATAATATATTTTTAAATGTTAACTTCCTGCAGATTTCTGTCTTTAAAAAATACACAAAGTTTCAAAATGATGAGAGATTCAATTTCATTGTAGAAAATTTATTATAATGTATTTCAACAGTAAGAAAATGCCTCCGTCAAAATTATTGTAAATAAAGTTAGAGCCAAAAAGTTTTCGTTTCGTTTTCGAATTTTTAAAAATTATAAATGCATTCACCATTCTAATTTTTATAGTTTTGTTTCCTCCTTTAAATATTTTATGACATATTTCTAAGTTCCCACATTTTAAACGAATTAAATAAATTAAAAAAAAATAACATTATGATAACTTTGAAGGAAAAATCATCAGAACAAAACGACCCAGATTTTTAAAAGCAATATTTTCTTTCAAATCTGGAGAGAAGAAAATGAAGACATTATCGCAATTTTTCTTTTTGTTTAACCTTATTCTCTGATCTGGGTGAAAATTTTAATTTCAACTTTTACTAAAACCAGCTATTATTTAAGTCAGTAAATATCGAAAAACGATTTTTTTTTTTTTTTTTTAATGAAGTTTGTGTGCAAAGGAGAAAAAATTTTTAATTTAAAATCTTTAACACAGAATTGTTCTTTACTCAATTCAGAAGACATATATTGGATCGAATGTAGACTGGATATAAGTTTTAAATTAACTATTTCATATTTTATTTCAGTATTTTAAAGAAGAGATTACCAAATGGTGTTCCGTGGAACTCTAGGGTTCCGTGAAAGAGGCTCCATAAGTTATTACTTATTACAATCAGTTATGAGTTTTACATTTAAATCCAACCTATAATTATAAATTTATTTATTCTTTTGGTTGCCTTTATGAAAATATTTCAAGTAAAATGCCAATGAAATAGAAATGGTATTTTTAAAAGCAATATTATATTACTAATAACAATATATTGAGCAAATTATGAAAAGAACAATTTTGAAATAAACAATTCGACTTTTTTTTTACTAATTTTCAGCTTACATATATACACTAAAACAAATTTGTAACTCGATTAGATATGACACAAGGATTTTTTAAAAATTTTTACTCTTGGACATATAACCTATTTTAAGATTATAAATGATAAAACGATGAAAAATCTTATTCTGCTAAATAAATATTTTAAAAATAGTTCTTTATAGGTTATAACTTTAAAAATCACCTTAACTTTATTTTTAATGTCGGGGTTCCTCCGAAAAAAAGTTAATAATTTAGGGTTCCGTAGCTGGGAAAACAATGGAAACCGCTATTTTGGAGATAAAAACTGATCTTTTTTTTATTAGAACCTGTGGTGCCTTTTCTTTAACTAATTGCTTTTATTTTAAACGGTTAAAGTGATGGACTATGATTTCAATACATGAGGCATCACGTTATAATTATTTGTTCGTAAAACCGTCACTGTAGCGTGTTACTTAGTAATTATATTTTTAATTAATCTAACATCTGCAACAATTTATAAGCCTTTGATTTGATTGAAAAATAATACTTATTCATATATTTAACTCAAATTGTTCGCGTGTGAGAAAATGTGAGTTACTAATTGTGATTATTTTTATAAAGGAATTAATATTTCTGAATCGCTTCATATGTTATTAGATGTTTTTATGATAAGAAACTAAAAAAATATTCAGGAAACAACGAATTACTACCTGAATATAGCATATAATCAAAATCCCAATGTAGTGGAAATCTAACATCAGTAAGATCATTTAAAAAAAGAAAGTGGTAGAAAGTTAATTACCAATTTAACTTTTAATTTATAATTGACATTTTGTATTGCATTATTAATGATTGATATTTAAAATGTAAATCTTCCTTGAATACGTTTTAAAAATAACCCAAAAGAAAATTTTTATAAAGTGTTGTTGATTAATTTGTTGCTCTTTTAATAGATTTTAGCACTTTCAGACGCACGTACCGTTTATAATACGGTCTGGGGAAAATTAAAAAGTATCGACCAATGTTTCAGTTCCTGCTCAATTTCACATTTACACTTTCATTTTAAGAATTAATTTCTAAATTTTTACATTGCGAGATGTATTTTTTTAATTAGCTAATAATTTATAGAAATAAAAAATGCGCGAAACTGCTTCCATTTTATTATTGTCTACCACTTATCAAAATTTTCCAAATCGTTTTCATCCTGATAATATTATAAGAAATTTTTAAAAAAAAGAAAACAAAACTGTTCTTGTTTAACCAAATTTTAATTCAACTACAAACTATTTTATTTTTTATTAATTACTAGAATATATTATAGATAACGTATTGCAACTTTGAAACTCTATTATTAATAAAATTATAGATATCAAATTCATGGAATTATATAGCTATCATTTGAATTGTTCCTGATTGCGTCTAAGAGGGTTAGTGAAACTTAATTTTTTTTTTTTTAATACAAAAATGCTATAATAATATGCAAAAATTTATGTTCTTTTAGTTCACTATCTGTTGAGGGGGTCGATATGCGGACTGTATTACTAATGATTAAACACAAACGATAACTATTTAGCAATTTATTAATTAAACGATGAATGACGCCATTTTAAGGACGTCCGACGATATCAAAACAAAAAACAACAAGAAGTCTTCTTTTCGCCAAATTAATTAGATAAACGAAGCCAAAGCCAAGAGAGGCGCCAACATACCGCCCGGCTTTGAAATATCCATTTCAAACAAATGCATATATACAACAATAAATGACAATCTATAATGCAAATGATAAAAAAAAAGTATGAACTAAAATTTATGACTAAATAACCATAATAAGAGTATTTTTCATCAGCAAACTAAATGCATAAAATCACAAATTTTATGACAACAATGAAGGAAATAAACATGTAAAACTAATTACTAGTAGGCTCATAGATAGGTAAGAAGCAAGATTTTCTGAATTTTTAACAAGATCATACATTTTTCTCAATTCAGAATGAGCACCAGTATAATTTGTGGCATTATCGGAAAATATAATAAAAGGCAGACCTCTTCTCGCGAAAAATCTTTTAAGGGGGGGCAATCAATGCTTCTGCTGTCAAATCACTTACTGTTTCCAAATGAATGGCTCGAGTAATTAAACATACAAAAATTACGACATAGATTTTGTTTAAGATTCCCTTCCGCTGATTTTTATATTTAATGAGAAAGGGACCGCATAAGTCGGTGCCACTTTTTTAAAAAGGGGGGCTTATGGTAACTCTTTCTTTCGGTAAAGAAGCCATAATTTGCTGTTCTATCTTAGGTTTGGCTTTGAAACATGTTATGCAATCGTGAACGATTTTTCGAGCAGTGTTCCTACCATTTAGGGGCCAAAATTCTTGTCTAATACAATGAAGCAAAGTTTGCGCGCCAACATGCAAATTTTTTAAATAAAAATACTAGAAAATTAAAGTAGTTATTTTATGATCTCTTGGAATTAGTAATGGGTGCTTTTGATCATAAGATAAATTCGAATTGTTGATTCTGCCCCCTACTCTAACTAAACCATTAGAATCAAGAAAAGGATTTAAATTACTTAAGTGGCTGTCCTTCAACCTTTTTTTATTTTTTAATGCATCTATCTCCTTCCTAAATACAATTACCTGTACTAACTTTACTGGGGAAAGCTTTGCATGCTGAAGTTCCTCTCTAGTGATGGGACCAAACATCTTTTCCTCTTTCCGACAATTAGAAATGAACCTATAAATGTAACTCAAGATACGAATTAGTTTTACAAAATTATTACTTAAAGTGAGAAAACTATTAACAAAGTCTGAGTTGGAAGACAAAGTAAGAGTTATATTCAATGATTTTTTCAGTTCAAGCTCATAAAGTTCACTGTTCAAATTTTCAATGGATTGTTGATCTATTGGTTGAATGTCTAAACTAGATGGTCCAGAAAACCACAAGTCCAATGACTCCAATTCGGAAGGATCGATTCCTCGCGAAATCAAATCAGCAGGATTCTCCTCCGATGGTGTATGTCTCCAGTGAAAATTATTTGAAAGGGTTTGAATTTTGGAAACACGATTTCCAACAAATGTTTTCAATTGGTGAGGTTAATCCAAGCCAATGTGATGGTAGAGTCTGAAAATAAAGTGACCTCTTTGATATCCATTCTTAAAGCAGCTATAACCTTTTGAACTAACTTAGCAAGCAAAAGGCATGCACATAACTCCAAACGAGGTACGGATATTGTCTTTTAAGGTGCAATTCTAGATTTACTGGCTAGAATTTTAAAGGTAGAGTTAGAACTGTCAGGATGAAGATATATCACAGCTCCGTACGCCGAAGTGGAAGCATCAGCAAATCCAACGAGAGCAATTGCCTTAACTTTAGAGCTTAGAACATATCTGTCGATTTGAATGTTCTCTAAAGCTTTCAGGTTACTGACAAAAAGATTCCATTCTCCAGCAATGTGCTCCGGCAAATTGTCATCCCAATTAAAGTTTAGAGTCCAAAGTTTTTGAAGCATTATCTTACCTCTACTGATGACGGGTCCAAGAAAGCCAATTGGATCATACAATGACTGACAATACATCTCGTTTGGTGTAGGTTAAATTCAAAGTGTTAGAGGAAATTGAATCTGTAATTTTATTGACTACTAAAAATTCAGTGCGAAGCGAAAACGATGAATCTTTATTAGAAACAAGAGCATTCAATTTATATTTAACATTTGTTTCTTTTCCCCCTAACCACTTATTGGAATATTTATTCTTTCTTTTTTCAATTCTATTTTGTTTGCGAAATCCGAAGTCACAATGTTTACCATACTTCCACTATCCAACAATAAACGTCCTTGAACAAAATAGTTGCTCACAGGATTCTAAATCAAAGCTAGAGCCGTTGCGAGAATTATGTTTTTATTTCTACAAGTGTTTGTAGTAGCGAACACATGAGATATTAAAGTATCATTTGAAACATTATTTATGTCCTGAGAACTTGGATTACAGACTGGCGCCTGCGAATCCTGCTCTATTAGAGATTCCGAATGAATCTCCGTTTGGCGAAAATTATTTTCCTTGCGATGCAATAAGTAATTATGCTTAGCTTAACAGAATTGGCATGTAAATTTCGATGGACAGGAATTCAGTTTATGTGATGCATTTAAACAATTAATGCACAGATTATTTTTCTTAACAACATCAAATCTGAGTATTGGTGACATTTTTAAAAAAGAGGAACAGTTGTAAATTAAATGGTCCTTTGAACACAAATGGCATTTATTGCAATTCGATTTCCCAACAAAGTTGCATGCTTTGTTTTAATGTTGAATATTCTTAACTTTGTTCTCAAAAAATTGGTTTCCCTGAAGATTTTCTAATGTTTGATATCTTTTTTGAATAAATTCCATAAATGTATTGAATTTTGGAAGTTCAGTAGACGTTAAACTAATTTCATACTGTTTGCGACTTTCCTTATCCAATTTTTGAACAGTTATGTTAATTATTAATTGTTCAACAAGATCATTAGTTTCCAATTTCATTAATTTTAAACCTCTTAAACTTTTATTTAAAGTATCAATTAAATGTCTCAATTCTTTATAAAATTCTACAGAAATTTTTTCAAAATTCAAATTGTTCGAGATATAATTGTTTACAATTAAACAAGAATTTTCAAATCTTTCTTTTAAGATTTTCATCAAGGATTCAAAAGTATTTTCTGGCGTTTCAATATATTTAGCGTCATCTTTTAAAGCTGAACGTAAATAAAACAATTTCTGCATGCTATTTAAAGACTGGTTTTCAGTTATCAAACTATCAAATTGAAGCTTAAAGTTATTCCAATTTTCGATTTTTCCATCAAAACAAGGAAAGCAAATATCTGGCAATTTAACATTTATTTTACTAGTACTTAATTGTTCACTGTTATGCAAAATAGAAATATTAGAACTTCTTGAATAAAAAAGTCTTTGTAAGCTTACCTTGCAAGACTCTATTTATTCTTCCATTTCATCAAAATGGGATTGATAAGCTTCTAATTCTTCATCCTTCAAAATTGAATAATAATCCAGTTTTAAAACTTCAATTTCTTGAAGAATTAATCCTATGCTATCGATACGAGATTGCAGTTCGAGACAATCAGCTTCATTTCCATTTGTAAAAATAAAGCTTTCCAATCTAGTTATTTTGCTTTTTAGAGCTACCACGATGACGATTCAATTGTTTTAAGCTCTTTTCATAATGTTCCTCAGTATCAGTCATTTTTATATTTTTATAAATCGAAAATAGGAGTTCCAAATCGGAGTTATGACGAAACGAAAACGAAAGTTGATCAAAATTGTTATTTTCAATGTATATCAGGTTTGAACTTCGGCTCGACGGACCATGTTGAGGGGGTCGATATGCGGACTGTATTACTAATGATTAAACACAAACGATAACTATTTAACAATTTATTAATTAAACGATGAATGACGCCATTTTAAGGACGTCCGACGATATCAAAACAAAAAACAAGAAGTCTTCTTTTCGCCAAATTAATTAGATAAACGAAGCCAAAGCCAAGAGAGGTGCCAACACTATCATTAATGAAGAGCATCTGGATTTTTTCTGCAATTTATAGCTACATACACATTCTTACAAAAATGTTTTTCATTCTGTGAAATTTTATAACTTCCTGTCTCATGTATGCATTTAATGTTCTTTTAGTTCACTATTCCCAGTGAAGAGCGTCGGAATTATACTGCAATATATTACAAAACTATGCTAGCCGAGCTACAGGAGAAGATTCCACTGGTGAGATTTTATAACAATTTATAAACTAAATATTGTTTTATCAGATAAAAATTGTCTGATAAATAAACGTAATTTATGTGTTAAGTATCATTATTTTTCCTGAGAATTAGATAAACGAATTATTTCGTAAGATTTTATTTAAATAATAAATAATAAACAATCCCTTAAAACAGACAGACTTAAACAATCATTTGAGCATATAAGCACATTATCATACCTCTTACAAATACGCAAGTTTCATAATCTCAAAAAAAATATTTACTGGTAGCAAAAGTAATGTATTAAGTTAATAATAAATTAAAATTTGAATGAATTTTGTTAATAATTGTGTATAAATGAAATATGAGTAATAAGTATGAATATGCTAGTTTACTACCAGTGGAAAAGTATACCGCGAAATCTTCAAATACTGGTGAATATAACATGTTCCTTCTACTGGGACAGCTTTCGAATCTGTACAGGGGATGGACAAAATTATGAAAATACTTCTACACTAACTCATTTTTTCAAAATTCTCAAGAAATACTTCGAGAATCATTTTATAACTTGAGAAGTGTTTAGGCTATGCGATTTGTGTCAATGAATTTTAAAGCTTTTAGAAGTTTCGACAATAAATTACGAGTGGTTCTGAAAAAAGAAGGAAAAAAAAACTACTTTTTAGCCTTTATTACTATAATTACAGAAATATTCGATAAAATTAAACAAAAATTTTCGAGTAATTTTTAATTAATAACAAAAATATCATTTTAAAATAAAATTTTTTTTTAAAGAAATTGAGCAAGATATGAGCATTTTGAATAATCTTTTCCAAGTAAGAAGAAACATAAAAAAGTTGTCGCATCATTTTGCTCTGAACCATATTTGGCAACCTGTGAAAAGAAAAAAAAACAAACTTCAATTTGAAAATTTAAAAAGTTTCTAGCCATTTTCCAACTATTTTTTGTAAATTTTAAAGAAGAAAAAAAGCTATGAACTGTTACAAGGAACGACTGTGAATTAATGAGTCTTACATTAGTATTGAAATAGAAAGTTGGCCGTTACATTGATTGTTAAGAATATTTTATATTCGCTTTTTATAAATTGTAATAAAAATTTAATCATTTTTAATTAGAATTCGGTTAAGAATAAATAAAAAAAATAAGTTTCAGGAATTAAAAGAAATTTTAAAAGCTAGGAAATATGTAATGCCTATTGTGGCATCACATGTACAATCGCGTGTGAAAGTGTGACCAAATTATTTAATTTTCCAATTTTCGTAATTACTAGTTTAAATATTAGTTAATAAATACGTAGTTCCTGTTAACGCTCAGTTGCAGCCACAGGGTCATTTTCATTGCATCCATTGACGGTCCCGTGAATATTTGTACCCGTCAAATTCGAAAAATTAGTTGCGGAGCCGTGTTTCTTTACTAAACTAACATTAAGAGGAGTTTCCAGAAATCGCTACTAACTACTGTTTTTTTTTTTTTAAACCATTGGCAAAATGGGTCTTGGTTTGGATTTGATGGCGTCTACACTCTTTTCAACTGCGTGCAAGAGTAATAGTAAACAGTGCGCATGCGTTGCTATGACGACCGCTTCTGTTTTTTTTTTTTTTTTTTTTCATTTTCACTAGCAAGTATTTTTAATGTATTTACATAATAAAAATTTTACTGGCTTGACGGTGATTTCAATATAAATATGAATGCTGAAAAAGGAAAAGTATTTTGTGACGTCTTGAAACACGTACATAGGCAGGATATGAAAACCAATCCAACGACAAACATCAATGGAGACAGTTTTTGTGACCCATGATTTGAAATGGTGTGGCGTTTAACGGAGTCAATCCAGAAAGAAAAAGCATTTGGATAATGGGTAACCAATGATCGTATTAAAACAATCACTACTTTTAATTATTATTATTATTATTATTATTTGGTATCGCACTACTCACTACACCACGTTTTCTTAAAAGTATTTCGCTACAAAAAACTACGAAAAAAAGTAGCGACTACAGTAGTTTCACTACTTGTAGTGCGCTACTTACGAACACTGATTAAAAAATATTTTTCTTTATATATTTTTATAATTACATTTATCATTCAACTATATTTTTTCTTGATATAGTGCAACAATTGTATTTAAAATTGAATAAAATTTTTGTTAATAAGTTGAATACTCACTTACATTGTAACTATCATCTTTTGCACTATTGCTTTTATCTGTGTTTAGGTAAACTGGACCCTGTATTTCAGTGTAGCTATGCCGCTAGAGCTGCCAGATGACGAAGAAATCGTTGTATATGCTGTTCCCTACCTGCTTTCTATGAGTGATTTAGTTGTAAATACACCGAGAAGGTAAACAAATTTATTTTATTCATATCTATCATGCATCTAAAATAATTAAAGAAATAAACAAACAGTGTTGTACTTATTGTAATTACGCGTTACTACCAATTTTTACTACAGTCATTGGCCATATTATTAGACGCAGTTAAAGATTCTATGTAAAATTATAATTATCTGGTGATACTATACAGCTGTATTGTTTTTCCTCTAATGAAACCGGTTTGCATTCGTTTACGCTCCTGTATCAATTAGTTAACATTGTAATGCAATACTTTAAAAATAAATACAAATAGGAAGTATATAAAAAAAAATCTTCTGAATAAAAATCCATTACATTTATGTTTAAATATAAAAGTATTGCATATAAACTCGTGAAAAAACATGTAATTATTAAAAAATTACAGTGCGTCTAATAATTTGATCTCATTATTATAATATAGTAATATAATGATTGATATATAATGATATAATAAATATTCTATATTTATATAATATATCGACTAATTTATCCTATCGTCAAATTTATATTATATATTGCCGAATTTAACCTATTTGTACTCTAACGTAAGCAAGTGTAAACCGGTTTCAGTCACATAAAAACAATAAAGCTGCATAGTATCACCTGATAAATAAGATTTTGCATATAATATTATACTACGTCTAATAATTTGTCCAGGGACTGTATGTGGCCACTTTGGGATTAACCTATTAATATCTAAAATCGCAAGTTTCTAATAATTTTGAAAGTTTGCGACAGTAAATTTTCATTAATATAGTATTTTGTGAAATTACAATTCGATAGCATATTGCGTATTTATGCAGTATTTTACGAAAAAAATTCGTAATAATTTTGTACTCTAAAATTATTTGAAACTTTGTACTTGTATTGAAATGTACGTTTATTTTAAACATAACTATTTAATATACTATTACGTACAAAAATATCTCATGATTTTTTTTCCCATTTAGAGTTGTTGCTAACTACGTACTGTGGAGGTTCGTATACAACCGTGTGAGTAATTTGGACAAGCGCTTTTTGATGAAGCAGCAGGAGTACTACAGCGCACTCTACGGTACTCAGTCTATATCTCCCAGGTGGAAGACCTGTACTGTGTACGTGAACAAGTACATGGGAATGGCTATGGGTGCATTGTTTGTCAAGAGACATTTCAGTGAGAAGAGTAAGGAAACGGTACAAATACTTCCTCTTCCTTCAATATCTCCTACCTATTACTTTTTCTAGTATCAGTTCCAGTATCAATTGCGATATATTACTTTCTCTGGCATCAATCAATATATTACTTTTTCTAACGGTTACAAATCAATCTATAGTTTATTCACCAGGATTTGGCACTTGGCTCCACCTCCTCGGACGCAGATTTCATTTCAGTGCGGGAGTAAGAAGAGAAACCTTTCCGCGCTTGAAATTGAGACAACCCTTAATGCGTGCTAAACACAAACAGTGACTTATTTTTCAGTCACTTACTTCGCTTTATCATCTGCTATTATACCTTTCGTTTCTCTAGCTAATTAAATATATTTTAAATTTAAAAACTGCTGTTTTCTCAGCAAAATGTCTCAAAAAGGACAAACTATTCACTCAAAAGAGAGAAATGTCATAAGAAATGGAGAGAAATATCTTCAAATTTATGAAATATTTAATGTTAAAAAAATGCAGATAAAAATTGCGAAATAAATATTTTTGCCATACGATCGCCAAATAGCAACCTTGTTCAGGATTGCTCACAACCTTCTCCCAAAAATAGTATCGTCGCATACCACGTGATGAAGGCAGAGCCAAGTGCCAACTCCTGGTGTACGAGCTATATTACTTTTTCCAGTATCGGAATATGATTTTTTAAAACATTTTTTAATATGATTAGATTCATCTTTACTTCTATGAAACATTTATCAGTGACAGTACTTTTTTCCGAGGACATCTTATTTGCTTAGAAATTTTGACTTCTGTATAATGACTTTCACAACATACTTTTACATCAGTAAATTTATATTACGGAACATTCTTCAGTTAGTTGTAGCTTGGAGCTATCTAAACAGCCTGTACATTTACACTGTGCAACCCAGCGACATCCGGGTTGTAACTGGGTTAGAAGTCCTACCCTTTGTTCATCACAATCTATTCGTTTTCTTGTACTGATAAGACACAGATGTGCATTTCCAGTATTCCCCCGGATGCCCACGGTTGGGGCGAGGTTAAGTTGAGATTTTCCAGTATCACAGTATTTAGTATAAGTTACAAACCAACATTTAACTTTTTCTAGCATTTAATATCTGTTACAATCAATATTCAGTCAAACCCCGCTATAGTGAGCAGGTTTTATAGTGAACGAAATGTTCGCTCCAGTACTTTGCTATACACATATAATATTATTTTTTGTGGATATAGTGAATCAAAAGAAGAGAGGAAATTGGATATTATGAACTTTTTTTTCTGTCTTCGACTGATTTTCTTTCTTCATTTATTATTATTTTTTTAATTTTGAAATTTCAACATAAAATACATATACCCATTTTTAACATCATCTATTGAGTGGAATGTAGCCGTAAACATTTTTCTTGTTTGCTTCTTCTCAGTTTCTCCCCCCCCCCCTACCCCTAAATAAAGACCATCCCTAAATTTTTTGAGTAATAAAAAGAGTAATAAACGAAGAGTAATAAAAAGTAATAGATAACTCATTTTTTGTTACTACATATTGTTTTTTTAATCATTTTTTGTATTTCTTTTTATGGGTCATTTATTTAAATAATGTGTAATAAAAGGGAGAAGTTTAGAAAATTAGTTAAAATTGTTTGCAGTACGGTTATAGTGAACTCACGGTTACAGTGAACCGAAATCTCCGTTCCTTGAAGGTTCACTATACCGGGGTTTGATGTATGATTGATGAGGAGAAAGAAAACGGAGTCAATTACCGCCCTTTTCAGTTTTCCATGAATCTCACGGACGAAAATATCTTGTAATTAGTAAATTATGTAATAAGTCTGGATGCAAACCCTATTCATATGATTTTTTCCTCAAAATTGTGTGTGTGGGGGGGGGGGGGGAATCTGATATCAACCCGAATTTAAAAATATGTTTATTAATATTTTCTTTAAAATCAAGTGAAATATTAAGCCAATAAAAATTTATATAGCTGTATGCTTTTATTAAAAAAATTTGATGTGCAAAATGTATTTGTCAAATTCGCTTTCAGAAATGAAGTTGTCAGGTTTTGCATCTGGCTTACAGTATAAATGGTATTCTTTATTCACCAACCTTAATATCTATTTGAAGAAAAAACAAAGTAAATCGCAAATTACTTTTTAGTTAAAAAAAGAAACTTTGTCAAAACTTGATAAATCTTTAACAAGTTGATTGACGAAGAAACACAGAAAGAGTTCCAATAACCCTTTCGTTTCCTTAGGCTAATTTTCGTTTGTTTTTCTTGGAAAAATCTAATTTGCACAAAAAAAGTGTCTTTATATGAAATAAGTGGTAGTACTTATTTGTTTATACCAAATGGATTTTTTTTCTACTACCTACTATTATGATGTTAACGTTAGAAATGAGCTATAATTTGACTACAAAAGATTCAGAATATTAGATTCAGATTTTGACAGGTCAAAATCTGAATCTAGATATATTGTTTATATACTAGAGTAAGTAGAACCATTTTGATTCGGCAAAGTAAATCTTAATAATGAAAACTCTTAAGTTACAACTTTTTTTTGGTATATTTCAACATCGTGATAGGTTGTGCCAACTACAATCGCTAAGGTGCCAAATAGATTTTAAACTTACAAATTTAAAAAAAAAAAAAAAAAAAAAAATGTAGATGTTGCCCGGAGGTGGCTACAAGTTATAACTTTCGAGTTGTTTCCTTTCCGTGATGTTTCTTTTTTTTTTTTTTTTTTTTTTTAAGATTCTTACCAGCCACTGCCTGGAAGTTTGCAAGACTTGGCGACTATTCTGCCACAGATCCCGATACGGAAATCTCCCCCCCTTTTTTTTATTAGATTTAATAAAAATTTTAACGTTAAACGTTAGGCACAAGTAGAACAGTATGTATACTTTCTGATTTAAAATTATAATAAAGAGTCAAACACCGAATAATTAACTTTCCGTATGATAGTATATACTATGCATTGCATACTTTTCAACTATTTCAGCATTTCATTTATAATATAGATTTAGAAATATTTTTTTCTAGTGTTAACAAAGGTAGTGTATTGATTTTAACTAAATGAGAGATCAAAGAAATTCCACCACGTATGAATAATTTAAACAGGTATTTTAAAGACCAGATGGAGAAATGTACATGTCTAAAATTTTTTAAAAATTTCATATGAAATCTATTTGTTTTAAAAATTTTGGCTTAAGTTCACTGATATGTAATGTTAGAGGTTAATATTGGGTTAATAGAGGTTAGGTGATAAATGTTAGAGGGTGTGCATAAGTGATAATGAACCACGTGTAGGGATACAAATTTGAATATTTTTAACCCCATTATATTATTAGAGCCACTGATCTAAAAAAAAGTATTATACATTGTGTTAATGCCATCTTTGTTACAGGCTGATGAAATGATTCTCGACATTAAAACATCTTTTCTGGAGATTTTAGATGAAGTAGACTGGATGGATACTGAAACCAGATCTGCTGCTCGTGAAAAAGTATTACTCATTATTTGGAACATATATTTTCAGGGTTGAAAATTTAAGATGAATTTCTATCATTAAAATGTAGCGTAACTATCACTACGATTGTTAAACATAAAAAATTCACTAGTTTTGGAAGACACGTTATTTTGATGGTGACATAGAAGCTCGCTTAACCTCGAAAGTAACGCCCATCTTGATATAAACACGCCTACTTCGATGAATGCTAGTACACTTTGAAAAGTTGACTTGCTATTTACGACTTCGTCATTGACCTCCTCGCGTTGTTGCTTCTCATTCTCATTTACACACTCTCGACTGCCAATAGTAACACAGAGAGACCACACACACGCAACCGTGAACTTAATACAGCTCTCACCAAAAGCATTTAAAACCCGGTGAATTTTAAAGCTCTCACGGTGTTTCACAAATACGGCAATTAGTGGTATCCGTTCATTGAATTCCATCATTGATAAAATTCTAGTGTTGGTATTGTGGCGTAACTACCACTACGATTATGAAGCATGAAATTTATTAGTATAAAAATCGCGTAAATCATCCGCAATTTTATCTTGAGGTACCTTTTTAAAAATATTAAGTTGGCATAGTCGAAATCTGTCTCCCATAAATACATTTGCGACCCCTCTATACGTTGTTTCTCGAATAAAATATATCTGTATCTGTATATTTGCGCTATCAAACTTCTAAATGTTTAGTTGTTTTTGTTTTAATCTTATTAGATTTTATGTAAATCCAAAAGCCATGATTTTCATAATGCGTAATTTCTTATTAAAAAAACATTTCTCCAGCGTTTGAAATTTTGTGGTTTACCTCAACTCACTTTTCTTCCAACTTTAAATACACCAATGGAAGTACAAAAAGTTTGTCCCACAATACGTCCTCTTAACAAAATAAATTGACTGCAGATCTAAATATGTTCTTCATTTATTATGATAGATAGAACTCTATATTTTTCCTGAAAAATAAATATTAAAAATTGATAATATTAATAATGATGATTATAAAATAAATATTAATAAAATAAACTGAAAGGAAATACGATTCACTACAATATGAAGGTAATTGTGATTGGCTTAAGGCGATCACAGGTTACCCATTGGCAAAATGGTTATAGTCTAATTTTTTTTTATTTTATTATTATTTTTTTTTTTTGGAACAGAAACATTGTATTTTCATCTTGGACATCTTTAATTGTTAATCCTGAACTGCTCGGTTCACAATTTCGCTTTAAATGCAGCTCAGACACATTCTGTGGAAATTCTTTTGATGACTGAATAGACATTGAATAGCCAATCGAGATCAATATTAACATTTTCGGATGGGTACAATGGTGTTGAATGAAGATTGTAATCTGCATCATACACCCGTTTCGGATTCACAAGCTCATACATGAAATATGATTTGAAAGCTAGGCTCTTTTTCAATTTTACATGAAACGTGAATAAATCATTTATATTGCGCGGAAGACAGCCTACGGTCTTGTGCAAGTTTATTGGGTACGTTGACAATGGATCCGTTTATCCCTAACTGGTGATCAACATCCAGTTCTCGTATTTGCATGAAAGAAGTTCGGAGAGTCACCATTCGCTCTTCGGTAGGGCTCCATTCTCTCAACCACTTTGGTACTATTGTGAGGGACGGCCTTCATGCATAAAAAAATTAAACTTAATGCATAAAAAAATTAAAAGCGAAAAAAGAATTCTAAAAAAATTATCAAACTGCAGCAGTCTCCATAGCAGCGCATGCGCACTTCTTACTACTACTCTTGGTTATTGTAGTTGAAAAGTGAGGACGCCATGAAATCCAAACCAAAACCAATTTTGCAAATGGGTAATAAATATTAATGATTGTGCCACCACTTTTTCTTTTTTGAAAAAGAAACTTACTCCTTTAAGAACCATGCACGAACGAGTCAATAAGTCTTTCATAAAAATTAATATTCAATACTAAAAAAAAGATATTCGAAATAAAATTTACATGATATTTAAAAAAAAAAAAAAGTTTGGAAAGTAACATTTCTGTCTAATTAAACCAATTTAAAACTTATTTGCAGGCTATAATGATGAGTCAGAAGATTGGTTTTCCTGAATATATTTTGAACTCTGAAGAGTTAGATGCGGAATACGAAGGAGTGAGTAATTCGAATAATTTGGATTTTCTGTGACGAATTAAACATAATGCAATTAATGCCTTTAATTTAGTAACTGCAAATTTTCAACGTAAACAAAAATGTTTGGGAGAGAATTTTTCTTTCTGTTATCAATTTCCGCATTGAAGTAGTAAATATTTAATTATTTGATAATGGTATTTGATTTGCGTGTTACCGGCAAAGCATGAAACGCCGGCATTCTATAGAATGCCTTGTCATTGTATATAATGCTGTATGTTTTTAGGCAAGGTATGAAATATGAGAAGTATTACATACATTCCCTAGGAATTGTATATAATACCTAGGCATTCTATAGAATGCATAGCTATGAAATATAAATCGCTTCATACATTGCCGGCTATTAATGCCGGATTTCAAACTTTGCTGGTAACATGTGTATGAACATTGCTTGGTTAAAAAGGATCTAGTATGATAATTTTTTAGATTAAAAGGATATCAGTGTGATAATTTCTTGGTAAATAAGGATCTTACTATGTTCATCCACAGATCGTAATTTTGACCTGAATCAGAGAACGATCGGTCTCCAATCCAGTACCCCCAGAGGTATTGATTTGTTATGGAAACATGGAGGACTTTACGACTCGACAGAATTTTAACGTGCATTAGTAACTCTTGATAAGTTATGTACGAAAATGATGCACATGTCGATATTTTAACATCTCTGTATATGGCCCAAAAAGAATATTTTTACGAAAATTCTACACTTCTCAATCACTAAGCAATATAACTAAAATAATTCTACTAGTTTTAACGTAAATCAAAGAGGAAACTGCTTATAAGAATTTAACAAATTGTGACAAATATTTCGTAGAGTTGTATAGAATTTTAGTTTTAACTTCAGTATAATTTTAAAAGCTTGATAGAGAAGTTTTTACTCAAACAATTAATTAAATATCTTTTGGTAAAAGACATTCTGCTTCCCTAATTTTTTTTGTTTATCACTTTTTAAAACTTTTACAGATTGTGATCACTGTGTGTAAATCTACTAAACAAAAATACGAAGTATTTTTGTACATTAGTAATATACAAAGTATTTTTGTATAGCAGTAGTTCAAAGTAAAATACAAAATATTAAAATCTTTAAAGGTTCGCGGAATTTATAATAACTTTTCAGTTCACAAAGATAAAATTTATAACTTTTCTTGTAGATAATTAATTAAAAATCATTTTTAATTTTCTTTATGCCTTTTATTCTATAAATTTTTTTTATTAATTGCTATAATTTTTTATTTAACTCTAAAAAAATGTGCGATCTTTTCTTGTGCGAGGAAATAAATGTCGCAAAAAGATATTGCTTTTTATATTAAAATTCAAAATTTTTCCAATGCTTTTTACACGAGCCATGATGGCTCAGAGGATAGAGCTTTCGCCTTCCAAAGAGGTGATCCGGGTTCGAATCACAGTGAGGGCTGGCCGATACGAATTCCGCATCCGGCTTGCATCAACCACAGTGTTGACGTAAAATATCCTCAGTGGTAAACAGATCATGGGTTAGAGTCCCCTTGGCCGGAGGGCTTACCGTGGGAAGTGTTCGTGTTTTTTCTCTCCATGTAACGCAAATAGGGTTAGTTCCATCAAAAAGTCCTCCATGAAGGCAAATTACTCCAAATATTTGACCCAGGAGTTCCCTTGTCTTCTGGATTGAGTTTAAAATTACAAGGCCACGGAGTTTAATATCAGTAGTCGTAAACCCAAAATTGGGTTGATTGTTCAACAACGGTTATAAATCTCAATGTCTTTTACATCCAGATTAATGCTTCTTGCAAAATTTAATAAAATTGTTTTTTTTTTGTGTAGATAGAATTCAAGCCAGATACATATTTCGACAATGTTCTATTGAATTTGAAGCACAACTCAGCTAGAGAGCAAATGAAACTACGTACACCTGTTGACAGGAAACAGTAAGTATACGCAATTGCTAATTCTTGAATTTTAATAAGCGCAGTTTCATGCAATAGGTAAGTGTAAAAGGATTCACTATACTCCATCTTCCTCAGTCCCACACTGTACCAGACACGGTTCTCAATGGAGTACCGAAATCAGGCATCGCTAGATCCGGTCAGTAAGCGAGTGGGTGATCACTTTGATCAGCTTGCGTAGGGACCGAGGGTGCGCGGTATCAGTCCTCGTTAAACTGTCCTACCGTAAAGTGACGAACTTCCCTCGCAGGTCGTTGGGCTAACAAAGCAGGAGAGCCATCCCTCTGCAGAGGATCAGAAATTGCAATGGCATGTCTTCTGATCATCCTCAGGGATGCTTCCGATGTTAATAATGTCCTACCATCTACTTCATCAATTCTTTAAAACTATTAAAAACTAAAAAATTGATAGAGAAAAAAAACATCACGTGAATTGAGACATTTTCCCACTATTTTGGTTGCAGGGCTTCCCAGTGTCCGTCACAAATATTTAAGCGGTCATAAACTCTGAAATAAAATTGGGATATCGTTGATTTAATATCCATTCAAGTTTGATTCATTTTTATTTACACGCACAATTGCAGGCTTGTGTGCTCTTTATTGATACGACGTATCAAGCATTGCATGTTAGGTTGATAAACAAATAACACAAGTTAGAGAAGAAGACTGCGCAAAAATATTTTCTAGCTAGGGTTACGATGGAATTCGAGTTCTATATCTCCATTGTACAAAGCTTTTGCCAAAACAGTGATGCTGCTCGACCGAGGAGACTTTTTCCCCCTATCATATATTATTTATTTATTTACTATACAGACATTTGCAGTTTTAGTTGTTTGTTATCGTTTTATATAACTACTAGCCGCTTAAGGCGGCCAGCTGTCCGCCAGAGTTTTCCTTGTCTTGCCACAAATGCAACCGAGCTTGGGATGTTGAAGCACGATTTTATTCTAGCCTTCTTCGACGTTCCTGGGATGTTTCTCGGGTCCTTGCATTTCTGGTTGAGACACGATTATTTTATAATCTTCTTCCGCGTTCTTCAGATGTTTCTTGGGCCCTAGCACTGCTAGTAGAGACACGATCCTCTTCCAATCTTCTTTGACGTTCCTCAGGTGTTTCTCGGGCCCTAACACTGCTAGTTGAGACACGATCCTCTTCCAATCTTCTTTGACGTTCCTCAGGTGTTTCTCGGGCCCTAACACTGCTAGTTGAGACACGATCCTCTTCCAATCTTCTTTGACGTTCCTCAGGTGTTTCTCGGGCCGTAGCACTGCTAGTTGAGACACGATCCTCTTCTAATCTTCTTTGACGTTTCTCTTATACTTCTTGGGCTCTAGAATTGCTTGTCGAAATTCGGTCATGTTCCATCCTTCTTTGACGCTCCACAGACGTTTCTTGGGCCCTTCTTCTTTTTTGAGTATCTCTTAATATCTTTTTCTTTGACAAAATACAAAGTTTTTTGGAAGGCGGTTCTGCCATGTCAGTAATCGGGTTTTTAAGAAGTCAACGAATACTTTAGAACAACAATTACTATGAAAGCAAATCATGAAACTTCAATATTATAATCTAAGTGCTTACCTGCAAACTGAAACTTTCTGAAAATAACTAATTTCATTTAATAAAAACTGTTAAAATAAAGAATAGAAAAACCAAAGAGATCCAAGGTAAGTGTGATCGTTCCTTCAAAAACAATTAAATTCCTATTTTATATATTATATAGCTACAACGCTTAAGAAAAAAAAAACTAAAATGCTAAATACATGAAAAGAACACGAAAACGAATTAATTTTTTATGGTATCAATTTCTATTTCTATATGATTTTTTATGGTATCAATTTCTATTTCTATATAATTTTTTATGGTATCAATTTCTATTTCTATATCGCTACAAAAATTATCATCTTCGCTTAAGATAAAAAAATAGAGCGTGGAAAGAAGAAGAAAAACTTATTATAACAATTATGAACAGCGACAAATATATCAAAGAGAAGCGTTCTATTTACGTATCGAATATGTTGCCACATTTTTAATACAAAAGTTAAACTTTTCTCCACTTTGATAAATGTAAACTAATGCGAACCTTACAATTAAATTATTAATTCCTTCGTATATTATTGGTTTAAGTTGTCGAAAATTAATATTTCAATTGTAAGGTTTGCATTAGCATACATTTATAAGAGTGGAGAAAAGTATATGCATTTTTTAATAGTTTTTTGAATATGGCTCTTTGAAGACGAAAAAGCATAGATTTCCTTTCAAAATGACTGATAACTAAAACACTAATCCAAATTTTTGAAAAAGAAAAAAAAAAAAAAAAAAAACTTCTTCATTATGTCAAAACACAATTATGTGCCGAGTTTCGTGCCTGGGCGAGGCTTCTGGGGCGATATATTGTGATTACAGACAGACACACACACACACAGCCGCGTTTATTATTATGTATAGATTGTCTTATAAAAATAGTGTGGTGATTAAGAACGTTTTATAAAATATTTTTTTAAAACCAGAAACATATTTTACGATATAAATTTTTGCATCCACTTTAAACTATTTTGGTGGAATATTGGAAATCCTCTACTTGTAAAACAATATATTGTGATTGTTCAAGATACGTTACTGATTTGTTATTTAGTTATAAAAACATGCGTGTTCTAACTCTTCCACATACCTGCCAACTTTTAATCCTTTCGAGAATGATTTTCTCCAGTGGTAGTAATATGGAATGGAAATGACAATTTTAGGCAGAAACGTACGTTAAATTTTGAGATGGCTTCTGCGTACTATAACAATAGTATTCCATATTAATATATATACTTTATTTTTTTAAAAATAGTGGTGATCAAAAAGATTTTAAATTTAGTTTATAAATGCAAGAAATATATAGAAAGCATACATCTTACTACCACTTTAAATATTAAAATAAAATATTAAAATAAAATTTTACGCCAAATGCGTAAAAGTTGGCAGGTATGCTTCCATTTAAACAAGAGTTTTTTTTAGAATATTTAATGTGATGTTTACCGCTTTGTTTTTTATTTACAATGATTTTTACCATCACAATATTCAATGGATATAAAACAAATATATGAGACCTAATGCAATGAAGTTTGTAAGGGAACATCTCTGCTCGAGAGGTCTTGCTGATCCGCCAACCTCCCGTAGTGTTTAGGTAGCAGGTTCGAATTCCGCCGTAACACTAGCTGTATGTATCTTTGTGATGTTTTTCTCTAATTTGAGCTGTTTGTTCTTCAAAATAAAAAGTTTTTAAAAACCGTTTTTGTAAAAAGCTCGCAAACCTGCCTATGTATATGTAACAATAAAGTTTTTAAAGTGTTTCCAAAATTTCAAGTTCACGATTTCATTGCGATCCGCGCACTAAACTAAAAACAGATTTATTAAAACGTTTTTTTTCTTCACACAATAGAGCTACTGCTTTTGAATCTAACAGGATTCAGTTTTCCGAATCTAGATCAAGTTAAACTGTTAAAATATTTTTTAACTGTAAATTCAACCGTTTTACTGTAGTGTTTTGAATTAAATGTTGATAAAATATTGAAGAAAGCTCTGTGACAAGCCTAAATTCTTATTTTGTTAACCTACGTAGCTGAAAACTGTCACTTTTGATTTTACATACATACATTATCTTGTTAAGTTTTACAGTGCACAAAATAAAAAACTGACCACCCTGAATAACTCTTGATCTAATGATTGGATCTTTATGTTCTAGGACTCATTCATAAAGGTTCAAGGGAGTGGCTTGAAATATGCTAATCAATTAATGCAGACGATATTTTCATTTACGAAATTAGACACAAACACATACTTTCTCCGAATAAACATACCTTTAACGGATTCGGTTTTCGGAACCCCGAAGTATAGAAGATAGCCACTATCCGGGAAATATAGTCCCAATAGATTGGTCAGGAGAACGGCCCAATGTTTGGTCTCTATAATACTAATTTTACTTTTTTAGGTATTTCACCATATCTCAAAAACTTTTTTAACGAATTTTAAAATTTTTGCACACGATTATAAAATTTGGTAATCCAAAGATAAATCTATAAAAAAAATTTAGTAAATATTTATCATTTGATTTAATAATTGTCAAAAAAAAGTTTGAATGGTAACTTATAAATTTTTTGCATCATTTTAAAGAATGTAATTTAACAAGGTAAAATACAAATTTGAAGCAAGATCGGTAGAAAAGTTTCCGAGAAAACGAATTTCAAGGTTGCTACTTTTTAAAATTCGATTTCTCAAGAACCATTCGATCGATCTCGCTTAAATTTTGTATTTTGCCATATAAAATTACATTAAAAATTACGTAAAAAACTACATACCTTACAAATGAAATTTTTTTTGAACTATCATTCAATAAAATAATAAATATTTACTAAGAGCTAGATTTTGTATGGAATTATCTTTGGATGGACCAACTTTATTTGTGTGCAAAATTTTTTTCAATCTGCTTAAAAGATTCTCGATATGTGGTGAAATACACAATAAGTAAAATTAAAATTAAGAGGTCCAAACTAAGGACCATCCTCCTGATCAACCTATTTGGACCATCTTTATTTTTGAGTCCTAAAACGTGAAGATCCGATAAATAGATCAAAAGTAATTCAGGGTGATTTGTTTATATCTTTTCCGCACTGTATATTTCTCGAACTGAGTAAAAAAAAAAAAAAAACTTTTAAAATTAAATAAGATATATGTATATATATATATATATAACTACCACTTTAATAATTGAAAAAAATTTATTTAATAAATTCTTATTCTACTTTAATGAACACACCTCCATAGTATTAAACTACATAGCATTCCCTCGATCGGGTGGTTCGCTATAGCTATAAAAAGGGATTGCGAAGTATTAAGGGTACATAACATTAGCTGAATGGGCAAATAATTTTAAGTTAGTAACAAATGTATTTCTTACGCATTATTAATTTCGTAAGTAGTATTTCTTAACAAATTATATTATAACTAGTATTTCTTAACAAATTATTTCGATACGAATTCCGCATCCGGCTTGCACGATAGAACTGACGTGAAATATTCTCAGAGGTAAACAGGTCACGGGCTAGAGTCCCCTTGCCGACAGGCTAATCGTTGGAGGTTCTCATGGTCTTCCTCTCCATCTAACGCAAATCGGGGTTAGTTACATAAAGAAAAATCCTCCACGAAGGCAAATTTCTCCCCATATTCGATCCAGGAGTTCCATTGTCTTCTAGTTTGGGTTCAAAATTTCAAGGCTACGTTACTTTAGTAGACGTAAACCCAAAAAATGGTTCTGCTGTTCAACGACGGTTATAAAATAAATAAATAAAAATTATAATTAGTTACCCATCACAGTCTAAATTAAACCCTTAACACACAGAATAGGTGGAATCTCATCATGACCTATTCATCGGAACTTCCATCATGTATTGAGAAGTCATGTAAATTGAAAACTTGCTATTTCAGTAAAAATAGGATATTACAGAAAGTTGTTACGAAAAAATAGGGAGGTAATGTTCAGCAGCTAATAATGGTCTATACATAAAAGACACCTTAATGAAAAGAGTGGTAACATTTTTCATATTTCTGAAATCCGGTTTTCGTAAGAGATTTTATTTTTAAAGTGGTATCAAAATGTATGCGTTAATATTTTCTCCTTTCTTTAACAAAATTGATTCATAATTGTTGTAATCACCACTTCATATAAACTATTTTATAATCTAACAATATTTTTTAAAGAATATTGTTAGAACTAACTGCACTCACGTTTTAACAATAATCTTTAAAAATTATAAGTGTTGAAATTATCTGGTGGAAATATATTAAGGGCTTAAAATAATTGTTATATTGCTACCACTACAAAGATTTTTCAGCAGAAAGTGTAAACAATCAGCTGCTAGGATATTTTTTATTTCCAAGAGGATATTTCATTCTGTTACCTACCACATTGTTTATAAAATAGCACTACGCTTTGAATTAAGATAAAATACAAACATTTATTTTGGTAATATGTTTTGGTAAACTGTCTCTTCAAAATTAATACTAATAATAAGACACTTGTGATGCTACCTTTCAACATTTGACATGTTTGCAAAATGTTTTTTTCCAGTGGTAGTGAAAGTGAACTAAATAACAAATTTTTGATACAAATAGAAATTATTATAGAACTTACGAGCATGATCATTTCTCTATATGAACTATATACATACATATAACACAATAAAGAGAAAAAAGACGAAAATTAATGAGTTTTATTCAATTTCATAATTTCTATGTTTGATTTTCTATGTTATAATTTCTATGTTTTTGTTTCGAGCTACGCAATTTTTAAAGCGTTATAAAATTCTTCTGCTAAGAGCGTAACAGCTAAATGTTATGAAATACACATAACTGTTTTTCAGATGGGTCACAGCTCCTGCGGTTGTTAATGCGTTTTATACGAGGTCGAAAAATTTTATAAGTGAGTATATATTTACATTTTCTTTACGAAAAGCTTTCAAGACTCCTATCGAATTTATTTTTAATTATTTTTTTTTTCAGCGTTCCCTGCTGGGATACTACAACCTCCTCTGTATCATCAAAATTATATTAGGTAATTTCAATTCATAATTTCTTTTTCAAGTGTGTTCAAGAGTAACAGTAAACAGTGCGTATGCGTCATCATTGCATGCGTTCTTGTGGCAACCGCTGCTGTTTGATAATTTTCTTAGAATTCTTTTTTTTTCTTCACTAAGTTGGTGAGTTTATTTTTGAGATATGGGACCAGAGAGATCCCATAAATACTTCTTGAATTGTAAAAAAAAATATTAGTCAACAATCATTTTGCCAATAGGTAACCAGTGATCGCCTCACGGCGATCAAAGTTTTTTTTTAAAAAATTGATTTTTAAATTAAAGAAATTTCAATGATGAACTGATTCTCTTAGATCTAAATAACTGCAAATTACTTTTTTTTAAATCTCATGTAATTAAAATCGATCATGTTACAAGTCGTGATAGCATTTATGTAATACCTCTATAAGAAAAAACTCTGCAGTTTATAATTTTTGAAATATATGTTTTTATAGAGAGATTTAGCACTTTCACCCTTCACGTTCACATGAGTATATTCTGACCGTAAAAAAAAAAACCCAGATAATGTATGTATTAACTACTCTAAGTAGAATATACGTACGAGAAAAAAAAGGTGTCCGTGAAAACGCTAAATCTCTCTAGTTGTACTATGAATTGCTGTTATACTACATTTTAGGATTGTTATAGTCTAAACATTTGATGTTTCATACGAATGCTGGAAATTTTATGAGTCAGAATTTTAATTTAATTTTCGGAATTAAGTTTACGTGTTTTTCCCTGTAGTTATATTTCTTTAAAAATACAAATATTTTTTAATCGTTACTAATTCGTTAAAATGTATCTGTTTTTCTACATTTTTAATTTCATACTTTAGTTTTTAAAATGCTCAATGTATAAAAATGATCTTGTTTTAGCAGACGCTGACAAAAACAAAAATCGAAATTTACTACAAAAATATGATAAAGTTAATTTTGATTAACGGTATATTGAAAAAAATGCACTCAAACATGGTGTTTTTAATGACTGCCTTTAGCACGTCTTTTCAAAATTCTTGTCAAAAATGAAATAAAGAAGTTGTATACATTTAGGATATCACTTTGGCATAATAAGCGGTGGAGGGGGGAAGCTATGGAAGTCTTTTTGAGGAAGACAAAACTGAAAATAATCTGAAAAACAAATTGAATCTCCGGAAATCAAAACATGTTTGATTTCAATAGAAAAGCTGAGAGACATAAAGGCAGTTATTAAAAATACCTCCGAGTTTAATTATACTACCAAAATGATTTTAAAATTTTCAATCCTGGCTTACTCAGAAGTATGTCGTTAGATATCGAAAGCGTTTTTGTTCTTTCCTTCATTAAAATATTAATTTGAAATTCTTCAAGTATGTACTTTTTTACTTCATATTTTTTTACAAATTTTTTTAAATAAATTAAAAACGGTCATTGCGGAGTATTTTATCTGTTTGGAAAAGCATTTTTAACTTGGTGTACCTGAACTATCTTTCTTACTCAGAGAACTATATGCTTCTTGAATAACGAGCCCCAAATTAATTCATTGAAATATTTTCTTGCTTATATTGCAGATCTTTAAACTATGGAGGTATTGGAGTAGTAATTGGGCATGAAATCACACACGGCTTCGACGATAAAGGTATTATTTGAAACAAATTTATACATTTTATTTTTTTTAAGCGAATGACTTATTGAGATGCAGTGCTAAGGTTTTCATTTTGAAAAGATTTTTCAGTTAATTAAGGAAAATCATATTACATTTTTCTTGCTATATTAATCTAAGTGAGTACCATATAGCTCCAGACTAATAATTACGAATAGTAGTCGCTGGCTGCCAGAGTCGCAAAAAAATTGTAGCTATATCCAGATAAGTGTACGCTCAGCATCAGTTTTGTTGATTTAATACATTCTTTTGGAGAAAAAAAAAAGAATTTATTAGATATAATTCATCGTTGTTTTATTTTACTGTTTTTTTTTTTGTTAAAAAATAACTTAAATTTATGCTTTACAACATGCTGGTAATTTATAACTTTAAAAAAAATACGTAGTTAAAAAATATTTAAATAGTACAAATAGTGATCAATTATAAATAGTTACTAAATAAAGATAAAGAATCTATATACTTGTAAAATATATCAGATATTTTGTTAAAATGGAAGGTGAGAAAATTAACAATTTTCTCTAATATAGCGTGGTCAGCAAAAACTTAATCAACGAAACTGTTAAAAAGATTTAAAAAAAAATAGTCCAAATATACTGAATATTTATCGCGAATCATCGTGAATAGATTCCATCAAAAAGTAATTAATTGAAGGGGCGATTATATATGCGTATGTCATAATATCGCACTAAAAACATCGCAATTTTAAAAAGATGTGTAAAATCAATAGTAATAAATCTCGACAAAGTGATGGAATCTTCACAAATCGAGCACCCAAAAAATGATTACTCCAATCATGATTCAATATTCGCAAGCCTTATTGAATTGAAAATTTTTAAAAAAACAAGAGGAAATTCATTGAAAAAATTGCTAGCGGAGCCAACGAAAGTTACTTCATTTATTCTTCTATTATAGACTTCTCATGGACGCCATTTTTGGCGACTTGATTTCGATATTTGGTTAGCCATTTTCCATTCTCGATTGCTAATCTAGAGCTATAGCAGTACTTTTGCCTTTAAGCTAATTGAACAATTCTTTAGAAGATTACAGAGTCTTAACTTCAGATACTTAATAAATTATAATACTATTCATTTTCATGGCAGACAAGTATTTTTTTCTTCTGTTAAGTTCTTATGTTACTACTTTTTTCTATTTGGAAAAAAAAAATCTATTTTAAATGTTGGATTAAAATTTACTATCTTATACAAAATGAATACACTGATTAAAATATTTTAATTAAAAAATAAAAAATCGGCTGGTACTGTATTAATACATAATATTAGTTTAATAATAACTAATTTTGACTGATCTATGTTCGGGAAACGGGAGTTTTCAATTTGCAATTAACTAATTCATTGTCCATTATTTATTTAAATCTAAGAGAATTTAAACTTGATAAATCTAAAAGCCGTACTACTATTTTATAAAAAAATGTTTTTTGACGGATCTGAACAGTCATACCTGCCTACTTTTATTAACAAAATATTTTAAACTTTTGTCAGTGCTTAAGCACATCATCACACGATATTATGCATTTATATATTATGCTAAATTTATTCATATTAATTTATTATTCAGCGACAAAAGCTCAAAATGGGAAAATACCATTTACTATTTTTCCGTATTAATGTCAATTTTTTAATTAGTTTTTAAGAGTTTTTTTATGGCTTAAAAAAGTTTAAATGTTTTGAAAAAAATATCATAAATTAGAAGAAAAAAAAAGCTGAAAATTCTGCTTACAAAAATTTCCTACAGTAAAAAACCTACTGTGAAAAAATGTTTTGGTCATTCACAAATGAATTAGTAAAAATTATTTATTTTATCTGAATTCCTCAGTTCATTTTTCTCAGAGTTGAGGGCTTATAACTTTTTGCTAAAGAATTATTTCAACTTTATGAATCTTAAAACACAAAATAAATGTGCACAGATTAGATCAGTAGTTCTCAAATGGTGTTTCGTGGAAACCTAGGGTTCCATGGAAAGGTCACAAGGGTGCCCAGACTGGGGACTAGCCAATTGTTAAACATGTAATTAATTTTAATAATTTTTTTGAAGGTGATTTTTTTTAAAAAGGTGTGGTAAATTTATGTTTAATTAATTAATTTTTGGTTTAATATATTTTATTTACAGCAATTTTATTCACCGGATATAAAAAATTTAAACAAAATAGAACACTTGATAATAGTTCAGCAAAATTAAATACTATAAAGACAAAAATAATTAGTTAGCATAACTTTATTATAAAGCTACCACTTTATATTTTGAAAAGAAGTCTTTTAAAGATTCCTTATTTTTTTTAGTTTCGATTAATCTATTTCCTTCAGTCTCGATTAATCTATTTCCTTCCCTCCTAACCACCCCCACATTCTAACTTAATAAGTCCGATGAATGGGTTATAGCCGCTTCGCGGCTGTGTTCCCAGGTTCTCGTCATTTCCATTTCTACCGTTCTTGAGAATCGATACATAAGTCTTGCCGATATCATTTTGTTTAAAGTTTTCAGATCACACGATAATGTGGCAAAATTTTTTTTTAATTAATACAATAATTTTTTAATAAAGTTAACGGTAGTTTACAAAATTTTTTTAGTGTTCCAACCATTTTATCTCTCCCCTATTTTGTGTTGTACAGACAGGGGTTGGATAAAATAATGAAAACACTTGTAAACTGATACATTTTTTATTTTTCTCAAAAACTGCTTAGAGAATAAATTTCGAAGTGTTTAGGTTTTGCGATTTCTCATAATTATCAATGAATTTTTTTCATAAATATCAATTTAAATCTCTTAACGGTTTGAGTGACCGATAACAAATTACAAACAGAAAATAGTGCTATCCTCTGCCAAAAATAATATAGCAATAAGATTGTAACAATTATTTTGGTTATTATTTGTTACCATTTGTCATTTATTGCCAGTCCCTCAAACCTCTAAAGGATTCGAACTTCATTGATAAGTAAGAGAAATCTCATGGTCTAAACACTCATGAAGTTATAAAATGATTCTTTCTTGGCAAATATGAAAAAATGTATTTGTATAAAAGTGTTTCCTTTATTTTGTTCACACACTGTATGTAATAACACAAAATAAGGAAGAAATAAAATGGTTGGAGTACTAAAAAAAAAAAAAAAAAAAAAAAAAAAAAAAAAAAAAAAAACTTTTATTTTTTTAAAACTACCGTTAATTTTATTAAAAAATTTATATATTGATTTAATTTTTACTTTTCACTCTGTCATTATATGTTTAGGTTTTACTCATTTGACTGTAAAAGATCAGAGTGTTGGCAGTGCAGCCTCTAAAAATTAGTCAGATTTAAGTTTGGGTTTTACGCATTAAAGCAGTATTGTTTATTTCTACTTAATTATTTACAAATAATTGTGAACTTCGCTCTTGGCGTTTATTTAATTATTGTTAAAAATACTCTCAGCGCTGTCTGCTTTTTTTTTTAAGTAGCAGAATTTGATTCCCCGAAATCTAGTAGACCCTTTACTTTCCGAAAAGTATATTATTTAAACATATTTTAATTTTCTTTTTTTAAAAAAAAAAAAAAAAAAAAAAAGCTTTGATTTCATTTTATTTATGCGGTATAGAAAATTAAAATAATGAAATAATTTCCTTACAGTTTCATACTCTGTTAAAAAATATAAATAAAGTTGAATCAGTATATCCTATAAATATGCTGCAGCCTTTATAAGGTGCTAAGTTTCTAAACTTAAACAATTACATTATACTTAATAATCAAAAACATATTTCAATTAAACACCTTATTATGATTGAATTTGCTCCGTATTATGGTTCAGCACATTACGGTTTAATATTGAACCGTTTTAACCATCAAACCGTTTTTCTGAGCGTATATATGTTACCGGCAAAGTAGGAAATAGTTAAGTTTTTCACACACAATGCCTTCGCATTAAATACAATGCAAAATGACCAACCAGCAAATATGATTATTTCATATTATCAATTAGTGTAATTATGATTTATTAGTATTAGAATTATTTTAAAGTAAAACCAATTATTCTTGCTGCAAGAAGTAAGTTCCTCAATTAATTTGCTTTCCTTATTAAAAAAAAAAGCGCAAAATAATGAATCCGTTTTCTTTCATTAGAAGGTCAGAAATTTTTAGCTAACGCAATGCTTTATTAATAATAATAAATTTTCCTGGGGATTATAACCCAGTAACGATGTAATTGCTTTTAAGTAAATAGTCTTTCAATAGAAAAATTAATTATGCTGTTATTCTTTAAGTTTATGGGCTATTGCCCAGTATTCCTTACAGTTTGGCTAATCCAAATCTGATATCACGAATAATATCCAAGTAAGTTAGGTAAAGTAAAATTTGTGTTTATAAAAAAAAAATTTTATTGCACAAAAATTTCTTTAATCGTGAACTCAGTTATATAAAAGAGTGTATAATAAGAGGTGAAGAAAAGTTGTGTTTTCTTCCATCGTTTTTATTTGTCGAGCCTTTACTATCATACTTCTCTTAAAAAGCTTTTATAATAATGATTCTCATAAATCATACTCTTTTAAAAATGCCAGGCATTGTCTACAGTGCTGCTATTTTTTACTTTTCCAGAAACACATATTCAGCTCATTAAAAATATTGCTATTGATTTTATAATTTTTATAAAATACTAATTATTTTTTTGGTTGAAATTTATTCCTTATATTAAGCTCTAATTCTTTTTTAAGTTTAGACAAATAGATGTTAAAAAAAATTCATTTGTTTGATGAAATAATGCTGTTTTTATTGAAAACAAAAAAAAACTTTATGTGTGTGCAGGTCGTCAGTTTGACCATTTTGGTAATTTGAAACAGTGGTGGAATGCTGAAGCACTACAAAAATTTCAATCAAAGGCCGATTGTATGATCAATCAATATGGTGAATACGTTATGACGGATATCGATATGAAGGTATAATACGTTTATTTTTTAAATGCTTTCAAAATCACTTACAATTTTTTTTTAATTTCTTAGAGTTAAAAAGTAAGAGATAGTTTTTCCTTCTTTGTGTTCTATTTGCGAAATACGTAAACTATTTTAACATATTCATACAGATTTCATTTTATGTATTAAAGGTTATGTAACATGTACAGAGAACATAACAACGTAGAATTTTTTTTTTTTTTTTTTTTTTTGCACCTCACAATATAGTTAACTGAAAACTACGAGCGATAGAGTTAGTCTTTTGCCTATAAGAGGAATAATCAACTTACCTTTGTTTACATTTTTTCCCACTGCCCACCAGATTGACACTTCTCATTCGGGTATCAGTAGGGCAGATTGCTCACTCTTTCAGGGTCACCCTATAAGGTTAAACAACGTTGCTTCCAGAGTAAGGACAGATAGTACAGAGAATGAAAGAACATCCGTGCCTTGCCGGGGATTCGAACCCAGGACCTTCCTGATGTGAGGTCAGCTCCCTGACCACTACACAGTCCGGTCGGCACTTTGTTAAATACTTTTGCTAACAAAATGTATATCTATATTGTTGTTCATTTATATTTTTGTTTAATAAATGTGTAATAAGATTAAGTTACCTGAATGTTATTCAGAAATGCTTACTTGTCAACTAACTGTCTTTAATAAATTTAAAAAATAGTGTTATATTCTTTGAAAAAAGTAAATTTCACTTAAATTCTGAACTTCAGATTTTGAGATTTATGTAGAAATATTAAGTATAGAGCAAATATACTTATTAAAAGATATTTTTAAAAAAATAATTTAAACAACATTTTCAACTTTTTAAGGGCAGTACGAACCTTGCTGCATGCTTCACCTGTTTATTTTTTGTTTAATAAACTTGATTTACGATGATTTTAACCACTATTACAAATTAACAATTTTAACCACTTCCTTTACCAATTTTTTTATTTTAAAAATGCAAAAAATCAACATTTTTTTTTATTTTTTAATTTCATTAATAAATACAAGGAACTGTAGAGCCATGAAACATAAGAATAACTACGATTAATTATGTTTGTAATGATAGTCGACTTATAAGTCAAAATACAACATTGATAATTTTATTTTTAAAAGTAAGACGAAAATATTTATACTTTGAAAAAAAAAAAACTAGTTTACAATAAACTTACATTGTGATTTTTCCGAAAAAATTCATTTTCTATTTCGAGAAAAATTCGACATAACAAGGTTTTGAGAAGAAACCCTTCGCCATAGGAATTCAAATTAACATTAGGTGGTGGATATATAATGCCAAAAAGAAAAATATTTTTTAAACATAACAAGGTTTTTGAGATATCGAAGTTCGAGATATCGAGACTATACTGTATTTCAACTTTTAATTGTTTCAATGGTATTGGTAATCTTATTTTAAGTGGGAGAAAATATATGGGCAAACCTCTAGAACCTTTAGCTTTTGATAATAAAAAATAATAAAAAGAAAGTAATAGGCACACTATTTTTATAACTCCAGAATTGTTTGAAAATGTATAAAATATCAGAAAATAATCGTGAACATTGAAAATTTTGATGCCCTTTATAAGTATAAACAAAAAATTAAATTTTTTGATTTTTCCTTATTTACCCTTTATTTTTCATCAAAAATTATTAGTATCATAAATGAATTGAAAAATTTTAATATTAAGTTAAATTGTTATAAAATGTATAAAAAAGCTTACTTTAATTATTTTCAGTCAAAAATTATTTTCAATTAGTAAAACATAGGGAAAAAACTCAAGTTCTGATATGTTGAATTCAATTAATTAATCCTGAGGTTACGGTTTGACAGGCTTACGGTCTGGACAACCTAGGGAATAGATCGAAAACTTTACTTAGATGCAACGCAATGCGATGCACACAGCACAGAAAATAAATTAGGCAATTACAAACGTGTGTTCAAAATTTTGATCGATTTTAACATTTACTTTTTAGATCTGCGTCTGGTTACGGTCTGGACATCGTTACTGTTACCTCACCGAATGACAGTTTGTGATAAATTCGATTAATTTATAATTACTGCAAATAAAAATATTTTTCTTTAATAATGATACAAGTTTGTTCTACTTTAAATAAGCTTTTGGAATATCACTAACATAAAACTCGCAGAATTGGATTGTATTCCTTTTTTTTTTCTTTCCAATTTTCGATGGTTACGGTTTGACGTGGCAAAATTTCGCGGCAAACTAAGTGTTTGCAAACGTCAATATTCACGAAAAATATCATTCAAGAAAATATGATAGTACAGCTGAGGTACTAAATTATGTTTTTAGTGATTTTAAATTTTTTTTTAACAGAATACATATTGAAAAAAAATAAAAAGTATGTTAAACACTCTAAGCGACACTCATGAAAAGTTGTCAAATGTAGGATTGAAGTAAGAAATGAAAGCCAAAAACAAGTAACTCGCGATCAAAACTGTACGTATCTTAAAGTTAGTAATGCATAGTTATTCCTGTAATTTTATTAGAATTAACTTTCCCTTATTACGTTATATATTTATAAGAAAAATTTGAAGACACATAGGTAAAAGGTTCTAGAGATTTGTCCATATGAATTCAGTAACTGCTCTAAACGTTGATTTAACAAGTCATACATGTATTAGACCTTGTAAGATATGCTATTGGGTTTTGCAAAATTACGTATTCAACCATTGTGTGTTATTTTTCAAAGAAACTTCAATATTTTTTTTTTTACTCCATTTCAGATCAACGGCATAAATACTCAGGGTGAAAATATTGCCGACAACGGAGGTGTAAAGCAAGCATTCAGGGTAAGCTGTCTTAAAATATCCAACAGAAACGCACGATTTAAATTTAATTTACCCAAGTTGTTGCTCAATGTTCTTCATAATTAATTTGCATGAGTTTAATATGCTTATCAGTCATAATTAAAAATCAATTTAATTTAATTTTCAATTACTAATTATGAGTTAATATATTGATGTGCTGACTCAGAATTTTTAATTGAAAGCTCTTTGAATTCTGAATAATTCATTAACCCTTTGACGCGGTGTCCCTTTTTATATATATTTTTTTCTGACGCTCTAATTATAAACAAAAATATATTTTGGAATCTTTTAATTTAAAAAAAAAATCTAATAGTTGCTGAAAAAATCTGATAGATTACCGGAATTATATTTGTACTAAAATATAAAATCCAAAAAAAGTAGTTTGAAATTTTCATAACCATTCATGCTATATTTCATAACCATAAGTTATTAAAATGCTAAATATCATATTTTTTACCTGTTTTGGTCTAAATGAACACAAAATAATGAAAAAGAATATGAAAAAATATGCTTTATAGAAATAATTTTGAGTTAGCAAATTGAAATAAAAAAAGTTTTAAATGTTAAGAATTTTCACAAAAATTTACTAAAGCTGAAAATATTATTCTACATTTTTAAAGTATGTGTCTTCTTTCTAAGATTCCTAAATTTGTTCATCCAATGTACGTTTGTTTGTTTTATTTTCACATGGTACAATTTTACGACAGTCATAATTGAGAATCAATAACATGATATTAGTCATCGCTATGAGTGTCAGATAAAATCATTACAAACGAAAATCAGTCAACTATGCTCTCATTTCTTAATTTATTTCAGCCAAAAATTAATTCTCTTCTAAATATTATTATAGTTCTATTAGAAAAATCATTCTAATAATGAAAATATAACATTACTTACATTATTTGAATCTCAGAAATCGACGATCGCGTATATACTGATTAGTTAGATACTACGTACAAACTGCTAAGAAAGCATCAAACTTAAATTTCTCAAAAAATTAAAATGCCTGTTAATGTTAGAAAACTCGATTTAGCGTTGAACCATTACATCTTACAAAGATACTAAATGAAACCGTTAAAATTGAACCGGCAGCAGGTAATCAAATTTTAGAATTAATTGCTCTGCTAATATGGCTCAAACTGGCATTTTATTAGGGTTGCATCCGATTTGCACGAAAATATTGTATAACAAACTTTTACACCTCGTTATTAAAACGTCAGATATAAAGTCCTATAGATTTGTAATTATTTTTTCATGTTTATTAACTTTAATTTTTTTATTTGTTATTTGTGATTACTGTTCTGAACTTTAACCAAATATGAAAATTAACTGTTCGAATTGTTTCAAAACTGCTTTAAGTGAATAACATTTTCTCGAATATTTTGGATAATCTACATTTTCCAGTAATTGGAGGCGATTCAGGTTTTATTCATTTGAATCATTTAGGGTTCTTTCTTTACTACTAACTTTTAATGGAAACATTTGTATCGCTATTAATTCTTCCTGTTTGCAAGCATTATTTATTGCAGCATTCCATTCTTGTTACAACAACATTCAATTTAAGTAATTTACGCATTTCCTCCACAGGCTTATCGAAGTTGGGTTTCTCGCAACGGTGATGAGCCACTTTTACCAGGACTTGAGCTGAGCCACGAGCAGTTGTTTTTTCTCAATTATGCCCAAATTTGGTGTGGAACTATGAGACCAGAAGCAGCTGTGAACATCATTCGAACGGGAGCTCATAGTCCTGGAAGATTCAGGTAATAACTCCAATTCTATACTAAGCAAATTTGCAAGCGTATTCTTATAGTTAGTAAAACTTACTGTGTAAAATACATAGTCTATATCAGGCAATCTCAACTCGTAATCTTCTTCTATTAGGAGCTTGAAGTTTTCGGGCTCAGTCTCATATGTTTCAGTATTCATATTCGAAAGTTTTCATTGCTTGCAAACCAATTAAACACTAAAATCCATTTGGTTCAGCTAATAAAAAGAAATGAAAAATAAATACATAATTGATAGCAATTATAATTAAATATAAAAAGTCAGGAATTATTGAATCGCGTGTTCGGGGAAATGTATCTTATTTGACCTTTCTCTATTCAAATCTTACATAAAAGCATCTTTAGCTTGATTATTTGTCTTGGCTTAAGAAATTTCTATGGGCGTTGAGCTCCAGTGGACAAAAATCAAACGTTTTTGGGATCATGTAGGCTCAAATTTCTAAAAATTAATCAGTTCAAGCCTCTAAGAGTTTGCCTGCTCGAGGTCATTTCTAAGTCAAGCTTCCAAATCGAGAAATAAGCAAACTACAATCCTATTTATATAAAAAAAATTATTTTTTGTATGGTCAATATGAGCAATTGTGAACAGGGGTAATTGTCTATTATTTACAATAATGTTTAACGACCTACTCTTGACTCTTAATTTCAGAGTAATTGGAGCTCTGTCCAACTCAAAGGATTTCTTGGAAGCATACAACTGCCCAAAGGGAAGTGCCATGAATCCAGAACACAAGTGCGACGTGTGGTAAACAACAACAACGACCAGAAATTTCAGGAGAATAAAAAATAAAAGTGATACATTCCAAGGGATCTACGTGCAGATCATAACAAAAAGAATTTTTTTTTTTTTATGAAAATGAACTTGATATTTGCTTTGGATAGACGCACGTTCTGCTTGCTTTCCCAAAACAAGCCTTACGCTATCATCCATTAGTGTTTTAAATTAATAATTCATTTCGAATAATGTTCATAAATGTGTCGAACATTTTATTTTACTGTATGTAACTCATAAGTTATTAATGCTGGCCATGAACCATTGAACATAAAAGGGGTGACGAAAATGAAACTGAAGATTTGTATGCATCACGAGGTGGCGTAGAACGTGGCTCATAATGTTACTTTTAACTATAGCGAATAATTTAAATGTATATTCAGATTGACAGAACATACTTTGATTTACATCTGTGATGATACTCTTTTTTGTAAATCAGTCCCACAGAAGTCTATACCTAATCATCTAGTGGCTCATCAAAATTATTATAGTGGTCTAAATAATTTAAATGTATATTCAGTTAGACAGAACATACTTTAATTTATAACTGTGCTGATACTCTTTTTTGTATATCAGTCGCACAGAAGTCTATACCAGATCATCTAGTGGTTCTTCAAAATTATTATAGTGGTATAAATAATATAAATGTATATTCAGTTAGACAGAACATACTTTAATTTATAACTGTGCTGATACTCTTTTTTGTATATCAGTCGCACAGAAGTCTATACCAGATCATCTAGTGGTTCTTCAAAATTATTATAGTGGTATAAATAATATAAATGTATATTCAGTTAGACAGAACATACTTTAATTTATAACTGTGCTGATACTCTTTTTTGTATATCAGTCGCACAGAAGTCTATACCAGATCATCTAGTGGTTCTTCAAAATTATTATAGTGGTATAAATAATTTAAATGTATATTCAGTTAGACAGAACATACTTTAATTTATAAGTGTGCTGATACTCTTTTTTGTATATCAGTCGCACAGAAGCCTATATCAGATCATCTAGTGGTTTCTCAAAATTATAATAGTGGTATATGAAATTTTGTCGTAAAATGTATTTAATGAAACATTCCAGATCACAAAAATGTGACAACTCAAACATCATATATTGAGTTATGTTCAGTATAAGGTGAAAGTTTATAACATTTAAGTGGTTCTTGAACCATGTGAATATCCACTGCTTTGATAAGTTAACTACCACTATAACACTTTTGGGAGACCACTGAACGCCCTGTTATACAGCCAAATCTTTATTAGACCTACACTAGTTCTCTTCAACGCAGTTTTCATTTAGGCATACTATGACATTCCTACCAACTTTTAAGCTTTTCAAAATGGGTTTTTTTTCTAGTGGTAGGGAAATGTCAATTCAATTGAAAGATGTTATTTTATTAAGATTTAGTCAACATTTGAAAAGTCTTTCAGCTTTATATAAGTTTAAATTATTTAAATGAAATGTAGTCAAAATAATTTTAAATTACATATATTCAAATAATAATGAAGGGATGATATATAAATTTTGCTTTCACATTAAATAATGTTAAAAATGTTTAAAAGATTAGTAAAACCATGCCTGCCAACTACTAAGCTTTCTGTAAAATATTTTATAGATTGGTAGACGTTTAAAAATTTTCAGAGTATTTGGTGATTTTGCCAACTTTTTAAAATCGTCACCACTCAAGAACTGGAACAAAGTGGTTTTGCGTATGAACTTTTAAATCATTTATCTGTAGTGGTGTAAAAAAAAAATAGTGCTTGGAGTCCCTCCGCGCGGAAGAAGTTAAACTTCGTAACCTGCGACGTTAATTGTAGAAGAATCAGCAGTCGTGGAAGGATCACTAGTTCTATTCAACGACTCTTTTTCCTGCTCCGCTCGCTTCCGTGCTCTGTAATCACGGTAATATTGTGTATTTTTCCCTAGTGGACCTATTGAACCAGTGGAAGTGCTTGTGGTTCGTCTCGCCCTGGAAAATGTATTTGTATTAATAATGTATGTGAATGCGTCATAATGTAATTTCAAAAGAGAAAACCTAACAATCAATTGATATTCACAAGAGACGTACCTTGACATAACCTAAAATCCATCGCATTGTCCGTGGGATTAATTTCACTCATTTTTTACAATTGTTATCCACTGAATTTGAAAATAAAAAATACTACCCTATTAAATTATATGTGTATCAAAACAAACTAAAAAAATATTTATAGGAAAACAATACTTTTATGACTTTTATTATTTTTATGCTAGGGAGAACCAAAAAAATATGGAAATGAATGAGGGAAAACTGGATCCTACCACGTGATTTCCCGGCCAATAAAAATGTAGCGTTAAACGTTTAACGCAACCTTGTTGGAAGTCGCATAAGAAGTATAACTTCAAAAAAGTTTAAATGAATAAACAAATATTACATTGAAATATTAACTTAACTACCACTGGAATAGTTTTTTACTAAAAAAGTTGAAAGTTGGCAGTCCTGGTAAAACAGTTATGCTTGTAAGTACTAAGAAAAATAGCTAAATTTCAGTACAATTCTTCCCACAATAATTATTATTATACTGCCATTTTCTAAAGGAATGTACAAGTTGACAGATTTAGAGATTCATATTTTCTTCCTCAAAACAATTTTGAATGCCTAATCTTTCTCTCCTCAAAATTTACATAGACTTATTTTGATTTCCTTTAAAATTTTTAATGCTTAATTTAACTTTAATGATAAACCTTTTTAGCTCATTTATTTCTGAAAATCGCAGTCATTTAAATTTTCAGTCTGAATTTCGTTTATAATATATTCTAATTATAAAATGCGATATGGTTTCCAACAAACATGATTGTTTTTTTTTATGCATACAAGTTAGTATTTTCAGTTCTCAACCTATCAAAACATTTTGATTGTTGAAAATCTGGGCCGTCAATTCTTTTACATTTTTCTTAGAAAAATAATATTCAAATAGTAATATAAGTCCCTAAGAAATCGTGCGAGATTGTTTAAAAAAATTGAAAAATTTTCGCAATTGTGATTTTTTACAAATATTTCCCGAGATGTTAAAATAAAATATTATTGGAAATTATATTTTTACATTTGCTTAGTAATGAGCTCATTCATTATTAATTTATTATTTAACCCTTTACGAACGAGCTCATTTTTCTGGATAGAGATAGACATAATTTACCGAATTAAATTCTTTTTAAATTCAAACCTTTAACGTATTAAAGGCTTTAATCTATAGAGCGTGGATATGCATTTTGCCCCATTTTCCCTCTCTCGCCCTCTGCTGTTTTTCTAGTTTTTTTCCACCTTTATTTTCTTTTTTCTGTTTCTTTTTCAGATACTGCGGTTTTTCTAGTTTTTCTTTTCATATTTTTGTTGACAATTTTCCGTTTTCTGTTTCAAAACACTTTTGTTTTCCTCATTCTTTCAAGGCGAATCTTGAGAATATGCGCCATTTTTGAATTTTTATTACCATCTTCATACTTTTTTGAAGCAAATGAAGTCTTATATCAAGTATAAGACTTCTACTTCAGTTCATTAATTTATCTGAATTATTACCGTCTCCGTACAAAGAAGAAAAATTTTAAATAGTGGTAATAATATTTATATAAAAAATATTTTAATTTGTGCATAATTACCAAATTATTTAAATTATACACCATTATACTTCTAATTTAAATTCGGCGATTATATTTTTGAATATTTATAATGTCAGGAATATGACAGCATTTGTACGCTAATGGTTAATCTAGAAAAGGTAATTCATTCTTCATTCCTTTTCATTTTTGAAAAGTTAGTATTTCACAAATTTGTTCCGGACAGAGAAGTACTCATTCTTATGACATATTGCGCCTTGTGATGTAAGTGTTAAGCAGACATTTATGGTGTTAATTGAATTAAGTAACTGAGATTGTTAACATGTGATTGAATACATTTTATCATTACCTCATCTTATAAACACTTACATAATCTGCTACTTATGTGGAAAATACAGTCCCTAGATAAATTATTGGAAGCACTATAAGATTCTATGTAAAATCTTAATTATCAAGTGATACTATACAGCTTTATTGTTTATACGAGACTGAAACCGGTTTGTGCATGTTTACGTTTGTGTATCATTTGGTCAACATTGTAAACCAACACGTTAAAAATAAATCTCTTGAATAAAAACGCATTACATGAATGTTTAAATATAAAAGTGTTGCAAATAATTTCGTGCAAAACATGTCATTATTACAAATATTACAGTGCTTCTAATAATTTAATATAATTATTACAATATATATAATACCTGATATTATAAATATTCATATAATATATCGTCTAATTTATCCAATCGTCGAATTTATATTATGTATCGTCTGATTTAACCCATTGATACACGAACGTAAACAAGTGAAAACAGTCGTGTAAAAACAATAAAGCTATATAGTATCACCTGATAATTAAGATTTTACATCTTAGAGTGCGTCTAATAATTTGGCCAGGGAGTGTATGTTTAAAAAAAGTGGTTTTCAAAAATATTCATTTCTTCCGAAAAAAAAGCTAAAAATGAAATGTTCTTTTTACCTCTTTGCCAGATAATTCTTCAATCAGGTTTGATTCACTTTTGATTTTATTTATTTATTTTTTATATATGTATTCTTTGTATAAACTCTTCATCAATATATTTGTTTTTAAAACCTCCAATAAGAAACATCACATGTTTTAAGCTCTTCCATGCTTTTGTAAATAATTTCATGTCATATTGATATTTTGTTTTGCTTTATTTTTAATTTATGAACATTCGTTTGTAATAAGTATTATGTATATATGCACGCATATGTATAGTAAAAAAGAAATAAAAATTAGGAAAAATCGTAAGTAACTTCTTTTTTTAAAATTTTTCTTTTTAATTTCAGGCTTGAATATTTTTTGCTGCATACCGGAGTACATAGGGCATGGATGAGTACAAGATCTCTTTTGACTACTCCAGTCAGGAGGGCCCTTGAATTCTAGTGACAATTGTGTGGTTGAAAAAAATTTTGTGAGAACAAATCTAAGATCTAGGAACAACAAATTCACTCCTCAATTAAAGAAGTTCCTTAGCCCTAAGTATGATTTCTGGGATAGGTGGGGAGCTGCAAATGCTCTGTCAAAAGCATCCCAGACGTGCTCCATGGGACTCTTGTCTGGAGATCTGGCTGGCCCTTAAATCACTTGAATATCTTAGGTTATGGTGGCTCAGGAAATAGAGCCCTCTCCTCCTAATGAGATGAACCGGGTACGAATACCGGCGATGGCTGGTAGATTTTAATTCCGCACCGACCCCTTTGCTGACGTAAAATACCCTCAGTGGTAGACTGATCATAGATTAGAGTCCCCTTGCAGTCAGGCTAGCAAATGCAGTTTTGCGGTCCTCCCCTCCATGTAACGCAAATCTGGGTTAGTTCCATCAAAAAGTCATCCACGAAGGCAATTTATCCCAATACTTGATCCAGGAGTTCCCTTGTCTTCTGGATTGGGTTCAAAATTACAAAGTCACAGAGTTGATAATTAGTTGTCGTAAAGCCCAAAAAATTGAGTTCAGCTGTTCAACGACCCAAAAATTGTGTCGGCTGAAGCAAACCGTGACAAAAACAAAATGTAACGCAAGCAGCACACCCAAAACAGCGTTAGCGAAAAAGAAATATCTAGAAAATTTTCACTTTGTAGTTTCTAATGCCACTTGCCAACCCACTTGCTTAACCGTTTGAGTGAAGAGTTTTCTTATATATATGCTAATCGTGCTAATAGTATATAATAGTTTCTTATATATATGCTAACCAACAGCAGCGTCTCCGCATTTTCGGTACAAAACAACGCATTTTTGGCACATAACAAGCGAAGCGCTTCGCCGCACTCAAACGGTTAATGGAACCAAACGTATTAAAGTCTGAGAGTGCATTTCTTGTTTTTTAGTGGCACTATCTATGGCCAAGAATACGACTTCAGCCACACACACGTCACAACCCGTTTATAGGAAGGACGCAGTCATTCATCCACAGTTCGTAACTTTGGCCTGAAACCATAGAACGATAAATCTCCAATTCAGTACCCCCCAGAGGTTTGATTTGTTATGCGAACATAAAGGACTTCGTGACCCGACAGATATTTTATTTTTATATCTGTCGTTGAACAGCCGACGCAATTTTGGGTTTACGACTACTAATGTTCAACTCCGTAGACTTGTAATTTTGAACCAATCCAGAAGACAAGGAAACTCCTGGATCAGTACCCCTAGAGGTATTGATTTGTTATGAGAATATGGGGGACTTTGCGACTCGACAGATTTAACGTGCATCAGTCACCATTTACTACAAGGGGAGTCTTCGGCCGGCGGAGATCGAACTCACGAACTCTTGGACATGGGTCCAGTGCCCTACCTACCAGGCTATCCCGGCCTAAAAACCCAACAGATTTAACGTGTACAAGTCGTCATTAACTACACGGGGAGTCTTCGGCCTGCGGGGATTGAACTCGCGACCTTTTAGACATGGACCCAACGCCCTACCAACCAGGCTGTCCCGGCCTCTAAAATTTCACTTTATTTGGTTCACTATTTCTTGAACCACCGGCAAAAACGTCTTCATTATTTTTCGACATTAAAGTAGTTTCATGCAGTGTATACCATATAAATTAAATACTTTTCACAACCAAATATCAAATTTATTGTGCAAAGTACCAAATTTGAAGCAGTACGTATCAATTTTAAAGTGCAAACGATTTATAGTTTCATAGCAATTCCATATGAGCAAACAATGAAATTTTTAAACATTTAGATGAGTGTGTTATGATATAATTATTCAAGTACAGCAAAAACGAATTTTTACATTGTATAATATAAAAAGTAATATAATTAGCAGATTAAATGTGACACAAGACTTCCTCATTTAAGTTTTGGCCACCATGGCAAAGAGAGCGAAACACTTAAAAAAGCATTTAATACACTCGATTGCGTTGTCACAAATTCGATCCCATCGAAGTTTTCCTTTAAAAGACTTAAAAGAATAATAAAACCTTCCTTCGACGAAACTTCGTTCAAGGAAAGACATCTTTTGTTCGAAAAAAAAAATAAAAAAAGTAAGCGAGACAAATTTTTTGAGTAATCAATAATAAAACGTAAGCCAACCCAGTTGACCAAAATGAATGAATGTTACATGGTGGTATTTGCTGACAGAAACTTCTTGTTTGAGTTAACGATAACATTTTTATTGAAATCTTATTCGACCACGAACAATCAAACAGTTGGTGAATTTAACCATGACATGTTTTCTTCTTCTTCGTAGATTCGAAAGAAAGAACATTTTATTTTAAAATGCTTCCTTAATTTTGAAGGACTATTTACTACGCATGTTCTAATGTAAGCACAGAGATTACATTAGAAAAAGAGTAGTAAATATTTAATTATAAAACTGATTTTTTTTTCATTGTTGTTTACTTTTTTCCTTTCAGATATTTTTCTGTCCTAATTTTAACCAGGAGTTCCAGATAGTTTGGAAGCATTCTAAATTAACTTAACATAAAGTTCGAGCGGTCTTTGAAAAGAATTAAAACTAGGTTACTAAATTAAGAAAATATCTTTATGCACCGCTACGCTTAATATTTCTAAATAAATACGAATCGCGAAATCTGTCGTACTGCATTTTTAAAATTAAATTCGCCAAAAAGAGGTGTTAAGTTATTTTATTGAAATATTAGCATTACTTTTTAAATTTTTTAAGGTCCGTACGAACCTTGTAGTTAAATATTAGACAAAAAGAATTTCAAATAAAATTTAATTCAGAGTAAAATATTACCCGTTCGCAATCGTCTTAAATGTATGCATAGTTATCGCAATTATTGTTTATTGTGCAAATATATGCAAGATAACTGAGTTATATGCAAGATAAAATAAAATATATGAGAAGTTATAGGCAAGATATAATTGTTTAAAAAATTAATTTTATCTTGCATAATTATAATATTAATAATTTCTTATAAAAAATGATTTTTAAATTCTCTACCATTTTATTAAATATTTTGAAAACAAATATTTCGTGGTTAGCTAAAATTGTTTATCACGGTTAGCTACTCTGAATAGTTTTAACTATTTAATACGATATCATGCTGAGCATTGATAATTTTCATTTTCAGAGAGGAAAATATCGACCACATTATTTAAAAAGGTATATATATAGATGAATGTCTCGATTTGTTATAAGATCTCTATTTATCATAACATATCTTGATACTTAAATTTCGGAATCATTCAACTCTAGTTCATATTTTCACAGTCCCTGACCAAATTATTAAACGCACTATAAAATTTAATGTAAAATCTTAATTATCATTTAATACTATACAGCATTATTGTTTTTACACGGCTGAAACCAGTTTGCACTTGTTTACGTTCATGTATCAATGGGTTAACATTGTAATGCAATACGTTAAAAATAAATACAAATAAGAAGTGTGTAAACAATCTCTTGAATAAAATCCCTTTACATGTATGTTTAAATATAAAAGTATTGCAAACAATTTCATGCAAAACATGAAATTATTGCAAAAATTACAGTGCGTCTAATAATTTGATCTAATTATTACAATATAATAATATAATACCTGATATAATAAAAATTCTATATTTATATAATATATCGTCTAATTTATCCAATTGTCGAATTTATATTATATATCGTCTAGTTTAACCCATTGATACACGAACGTCAACACGTGTAAACCGCGTAAAAACAATAAAGCTGTATAGTATCGTCTGGTAATTAAGATTTTACATAGAATCTTATAGTGCGTCTAATAATATGGCCAGAGACTGTATATATAAAATGAATTCAAAATACGCATTTATATTTTTATTAACATCTATTGTAAATTATTTTTTCCCTTTCATTATTTTACATTCTTGTACTAATTTTTTCAGGGGCGCATCCAATCGAGGAATTACCGCGATCAGCCACACACACCTCCGCACGCCACTGAAAAAGAGGGGAATGAGGGAGGATGTGGCAAAGTTAAGCCAACTCTGGGAATATCTGACGAAGAAAATCGATCTTCTTTTATAAGAAAGGAGAAACAAAAAAGTCTTTTTTTGGTCAATATTCCGGACCAGGCACTCTTCAGTCAGAACTTAGTTGGGGGGATTGGTTAGTTTTGAAAACTGGGTCAACAGCCCTAATCTCTGGAACAGAAGAAATGAATATCCAGAAAAGGAATATTTCTGGACTTTATTTTTCTTTTTTTTTTTTTTACAGTTTTGAAAAAGAAAATCTCCATCATTCCTAATCTTCCTCTCTTTTTCTTTCTGAGTTCAATCACGATACTTTATTTTCCTTTTTGTTGTTGTTGATAAATGGCTGTTCTTTTGTTATCGCCGAATTCGTTTTATAATTTAACAAAAAACGTGCTTTTAATAGAGGAACCAGTATGAGATCGTATGCATTGTTTGAGACCGGCCTCGATTTTTAGTTTAAAATATTGGTCGGGGTCGAAACAAGTAGAGTAAATTTCTTGCTAAAACTCGTACTTTTGTCTTTTGAAAAGAAAAAAAAAATCCTCATCATTCTACATGAATCTATTGATTTTATACTCATTATATGCGTGAATCTATTGATTTTATACACAATATATGCTGATATATTCATATGATTTTATACTCATATATTATATTAATGAGTATGAAATCTATATATCTATAGATTTCATACTCATTACATGCATGATTCTATTGACTTTATATTTATTATATGCCTGATAATATTGATTCTATCGATAGATTTTAAAATGAATCTATGCATGAATCTATTGATATTATACTCATTATATAATGAATCTATTGATTTTATGTTCATTATATGCATCATCTATAGATATTATTCTCAGTATATGCATGAATCTATTGATTTTATATTCATTATATGCCTGATGGTATTGATTCTATCGATAGATTTTAAAATGAATCTATGCATGAATCTATTGATATTATACTCATTATATAATGAATCTATTGATTTTATGTTCATTATATGCATCATCTATAGATATTATTCTCAGTATATGCATGAATCTATTGATTTTATATTCATTATATGCCTGATGGTATTGATTCTATCGATAGATTTTAAAATGAATCTATGCATGAATCTATTGATATTATACTCATTATATAATGAATCTATTGATTTTATGTTCATTATATGCATCATCTATAGATATTATTCTCAGTATATGCATGAATCTATTGATTTTATATTCATTATATGCCTGATGGTATTGATTCTATCGATAGATTTTAAAATGAATCTATGCATGAATCTATTGATATTATACTCATTATATAATGAATCTATTGATTTTATGTTCATTATATGCATCATCTATAGATATTATTCTCAGTATATGCATGAATCTATTGATTTTATATTCATTATATGCCTGATGGTATTGATTCTATCGATAGATTTTAAAATGAATCTATGCATGAATCTATTGATATTATACTCATTATATAATGAATCTATTGATTTTATGTTCATTATATGCATCATCTATAGATATTATTCTCAGTATATGCATGAATCTATTGATTTTATATTCATTATATGCCTGATGGTATTGATTCTATCGATAGATTTTAAAATGAATCTATGCATGAATCTATTGATATTATACTCATTATATAATGAATCTATTGATTTTATGTTCATTATATGCATCATCTATAGATATTATTCTCAGTATATGCATGAATCTATTGATTTTATATTCATTATATGCCTGATGGTATTGATTCTATCGATAGATTTTAAAATGAATCTATGCATGAATCTATTGATATTATACTCATTATATAATGAATCTATTGATTTTATGTTCATTATATGCATCATCTATAGATATTATTCTCAGTATATGCATGAATCTATTGATTTTATATTCATTATATGCCTGATGGTATTGATTCTATCGATAGATTTTAAAATGAATCTATGCATGAATCTATTGATATTATACTCATTATATAATGAATCTATTGATTTTATGTTCATTATATGCATCATCTATAGATATTATTCTCAGTATATGCATGAATCTATTGATTTTATATTCATTATATGCCTGATGGTATTGATTCTATCGATAGATTTTAAAATGAATCTATGCATGAATCTATTGATATTATACTCATTATATAATGAATCTATTGATTTTATGTTCATTATATGCATCATCTATAGATATTATTCTCAGTATATGCATGAATCTATTGATTTTATATTCATTATATGCCTGATGGTATTGATTCTATCGATAGATTTTAAAATGAATCTATGCATGAATCTATTGATATTATACTCATTATATAATGAATCTATTGATTTTATGTTCATTATATGCATCATCTATAGATATTATTCTCAGTATATGCATGAATCTATTGATTTTATATTCATTATATGCCTGATGGTATTGATTCTATCGATAGATTTTAAAATGAATCTATGCATGAATCTATTGATATTATACTCATTATATAATGAATCTATTGATTTTATGTTCATTATATGCATCATCTATAGATATTATTCTCAGTATATGCATGAATCTATTGATTTTATATTCATTATATGCCTGATGGTATTGATTCTATCGATAGATTTTAAAATGAATCTATGCATGAATCTATTGATATTATACTCATTATATAATGAATCTATTGATTTTATGTTCATTATATGCATCATCTATAGATATTATTCTCAGTATATGCATGAATCTATTGATTTTATATTCATTATATGCCTGATGGTATTGATTCTATCGATAGATTTTAAAATGAATCTATGCATGAATCTATTGATATTATACTCATTATATAATGAATCTATTGATTTTATGTTCATTATATGCATCATCTATAGATATTATTCTCAGTATATGCATGAATCTATTGATTTTATATTCATTATATGCCTGATGGTATTGATTCTATCGATAGATTTTAAAATGAATCTATGCATGAATCTATTGATATTATACTCATTATATAATGAATCTATTGATTTTATGTTCATTATATGCATCATCTATAGATATTATTCTCAGTATATGCATGAATCTATTGATTTTATATTCATTATATGCCTGATGGTATTGATTCTATCGATAGATTTTAAAATGAATCTATGCATGAATCTATTGATATTATACTCATTATATAATGAATCTATTGATTTTATGTTCATTATATGCATCATCTATAGATATTATTCTCAGTATATGCATGAATCTATTGATTTTATATTCATTATATGCCTGATGGTATTGATTCTATCGATAGATTTTAAAATGAATCTATGCATGAATCTATTGATATTATACTCATTATATAATGAATCTATTGATTTTATGTTCATTATATGCATCATCTATAGATATTATTCTCAGTATATGCATGAATCTATTGATTTTATATTCATTATATGCCTGATGGTATTGATTCTATCGATAGATTTTAAAATGAATCTATGCATGAATCTATTGATATTATACTCATTATATAATGAATCTATTGATTTTATGTTCATTATATGCATCATCTATAGATATTATTCTCAGTATATGCATGAATCTATTGATTTTATATTCATTATATGCCTGATGGTATTGATTCTATCGATAGATTTTAAAATGAATCTATGCATGAATCTATTGATATTATACTCATTATATAATGAATCTATTGATTTTATGTTCATTATATGCATCATCTATAGATATTATTCTCAGTATATGCATGAATCTATTGATTTTATATTCATTATATGCCTGATGGTATTGATTCTATCGATAGATTTTAAAATGAATCTATGCATGAATCTATTGATATTATACTCATTATATAATGAATCTATTGATTTTATGTTCATTATATGCATCATCTATAGATATTATTCTCAGTATATGCATGAATCTATTGATTTTATATTCATTATATGCCTGATGGTATTGATTCTATCGATAGATTTTAAAATGAATCTATGCATGAATCTATTGATATTATACTCATTATATAATGAATCTATTGATTTTATGTTCATTATATGCATCATCTATAGATATTATTCTCAGTATATGCATGAATCTATTGATTTTATATTCATTATATGCCTGATGGTATTGATTCTATCGATAGATTTTAAAATGAATCTATGCATGAATCTATTGATATTATACTCATTATATAATGAATCTATTGATTTTATGTTCATTATATGCATCATCTATAGATATTATTCTCAGTATATGCATGAATCTATTGATTTTATATTCATTATATGCCTGATGGTATTGATTCTATCGATAGATTTTAAAATGAATCTATGCATGAATCTATTGATATTATACTCATTATATAATGAATCTATTGATTTTATGTTCATTATATGCATCATCTATAGATATTATTCTCAGTATATGCATGAATCTATTGATTTTATATTCATTATATGCCTGATGGTATTGATTCTATCGATAGATTTTAAAATGAATCTATGCATGAATCTATTGATATTATACTCATTATATAATGAATCTATTGATTTTATGTTCATTATATGCATCATCTATAGATATTATTCTCAGTATATGCATGAATCTATTGATTTTATATTCATTATATGCCTGATGGTATTGATTCTATCGATAGATTTTAAAATGAATCTATGCATGAATCTATTGATATTATACTCATTATATAATGAATCTATTGATTTTATGTTCATTATATGCATCATCTATAGATATTATTCTCAGTATATGCATGAATCCATTGATTTTATCCTAATTACATGCATGAATCTATTGATTTTATATTCATTATATGCCTGATAATATTGATTCTATCGATAGATTTTAAAATGAATCTATGCATGAATCTATTGATTTTATGTTCATTATATGCATCATCTATAGATATTATTCTCAGTATATGCATGAATCCATTGATTTTATCCTAATTACATGCATGAATCTATTGATTTTATATTCATTATATGCCTGATAATATTGATTCTATCGATAGATTTTAAAATGAATCTATGCATGAATCTATTGATTTTATGTTCATTATATGCATCATCTATAGATATTATTCTCAGTATATGCATGAATCCATTGATTTTATCCTAATTACATGCATGAATCTATTGATTTTATATTCATTATATGCCTGATGGTATTGATTCTATCGATAGATTTAAAAACTGGTTTATTTAATCATACGAAATTATTTTTAATCATACAAAATTATTTTTAATCATAACAATCCTTTAACTGATCTTATGACAAATAAACTGCTAGAGAGAGAAATGGACATTTTCTTCAATTTGCTACAATTTTTTCATGCTTAAAAAGAAAATTAAATTAATTTTATGATTTTAGAAAGAAAATTTAAAAAATTTTTTGATCCAATTAAATTTTTTATTATTATAAAGTTATGGATCCGAAAGTTTTACTTAATCCTTAAATTGGTTCAGTATCACTGTTTGAGTTTTTTACGAAATAAACTGTTTTAAAAATAGGTGTGAAAGTGTGTAGAGCGGGAAATAAAAACATTACATTTCTACCTTATTCTCAAGGAAAGTAAAATATCAGCAATTACCAAAACTTATAAACAGTTGTAACATTTATTATAACTGTGACTTTTTAAAAAATAAAGAGAAAATAAAATAAAGCGTTTGCTTTTAAAATCTTAAATAATCTTAATCTAAAGCGTTTGCTATCTATCACTACTAAACCTTTCTCAAGTAAGAAAGAGTCTTATAAGCATGCAATAACTTTTAACTAGTCCAGAAAACAAGCTATAAAGGGTATAGTTTCACTACTGACTCTTTTCAAGCCTAATTTTCAGCCATTTATAACCGTCGTTGAACAGCCGATCCAATTTGTTTGGTATACGACTACTAATGTCAAACTTGTTATTTTGAACCCAATCCAGAAGACTGCTTGACCCATTAGTGGGAGAAATTCGCCGACATGGAGGACTTTTTGGTGGAACTAACCCGCATTTGCATTACACGAAGAAGAAAACCTCCCAGGATTAACCTGTCGGCAAGGGGACTCTAACCCGTCTACCACTGAGTATATATTACGTCAGCACTGTGGTCATTTCAAGCAGGATGTGGAATTCGTATCAACCAACCATCGTTGGGATTCGAACGCGGTTTACCTCACCGGAAGGCTCTATCCCCTGAGCCATCACGGCTCTAATTTTCAACTGTTAACTCTGCTGATTCTTTGGGAGGATTTTATTTTCGTATTTTAAGTGGTATCAAGACTTGTACTTTGATCAGGAATTCCTAATGATCCTCTTCAGCAAAAGATTTTTCTAAATGGTAGAAAATTAAAATCAAACTCTTGTAGAAATTTAGTTAATTTTGGTTACATATAAAAAATTTCACATCGTGATAATTGTAACAAAAGTAGATTTTTTATATTAATTTTAAATTAATTTAAAAGTAGTTGTAGGCAAAATAAAATTTATTTATCCGAGAACTACACATTAAAGCTTTTCTGTACGAAATTTTTTTTATAGAAAGTTAACCTCCCTGGCTTTGATATTTCCAGTATTCTCACAAGTTTTGAAAAATTTCATTGCGATAGCAATTTACGTATGGCTAGCAGAAATTTTCTTTTTTATAATGCAAGTTTGCATTTTTACAATTTAAAAATCATAGGATTTGCTCACGGATATATTTCCTTAGAACGATAATATGTCGTGGTTTTTTTATAATTACATAAAATATTCAATGTTTCATTCACTTAAATTGCTGCTTTTAAAATTATAACTAAAATCCTGCGTTCCATTCTTTAAATTCCATCATAAATGAATAATTTAAATAAACAAAAACATTTCCAAATTCAAAATTTTCACCTGAAAATTGTTTATTACAGAAAAAAAACATTAAAGTAGAATAATTTTGTACTGTTGAAAGATTGCAGAGCTGCCAGCTTTTTAACGCTTTTTGGTAAAATTTCTTCAAATTGTAGGTTGTAGCTATGTTTATATTTTAATGTATGATTCTTTGTTATGTAAATTAGATTGAAAGTTACTTTCTAAATTTTAGATCCATAATTTAAGATATTTTGATTATATATATAAAATAATGTATCTAAATTTTAGAATTTTGAAACGCTAAGTAAATCAGGGAAAACTGTAAGGGTAATAGACTGTAAGGGTCTATTAAAAAATGGACAAAATCGAGTGTTTTGATAGCTCCTAAACCCATGTGTTACAGTGTGGCATGACAGAGATTAAACTGTAGCGCGCGGGAAAAAAATTAAGTAAAAAAATATCTTCAACAACATTGTGAAAAATCGTGTAGCCTCAATCTATATGCTACTTAATAGAACAGCACAGAACTATATTTAAAGTAAGAGTGAACCAAATTATAATTGCATTTTGTAAGCAATTTTCTAAACTAACACGATGACGGACATTGTTGTAAATCTGGATCAACATACATTTGTAAAAAAAAAAATCTATTATAATGAATTTAAAATATAGATTTTAACTAATAATCAAAACCATCTCATTTTCTTAGAATTTTTAAAAACTAACTCTAATATCGTTAACTTGACAAAACAAAAAGTATATACTCAAAAGCCATATTAAGTATCGACTACTTATTAATTAAAACTTATTAAGAATTTTTTTATTTTGCTCAAAACTGAACCTTTAAAAGCGTTTATTAACAATAACCTGATTTTATAATTTTATTATTTTTTTAAATTTCCACTACTTAGACTTATAATGAAACGAAAACAAATTCTTTTTGCGTATTAAATAATCCCTTAATACCCATTTCTCTTACTCTACAGTGTTTCGGCTGAAAATATTTCCTATGCACGTTAGTGTTTCTTATATTTTAATTAAATAGACAATTCATTAAATTAAATTAAATATTTGTTAATAAATATTTAAATTATTATTTTTATTTTTAATGTGGTAACAAAATTTATACATTAAAGTTTATTTAAATTGAAATAAATGCAGATTAAACTGATTTCGACTGAGGTTACATTTCAATAATTAAACATATATATAATAAGCTTGCTAGTCTTCTGTAAGTGTTTTCAAGCATTTGCTCGATTTTAAAGTGGAATAAGCTTACAATTGAATTGACCACTAGGAAAAACTTTTCCGAAGAACGTAAATGTTATGCATGCGCATTCAAGGAAAAAAATAAACGAAAAGAACTTCACAAATGTTTGAGAATGAATTTCATTGCTAAGGACAGTGCTTATAGAGTTCATATAAGCCAATATATCAAATTAATCAATTTTGTCAGTTTTTGAAAGATAAACTCAGTTTTTTGTCGTTCTTTCTGAGATAAAATCAACACGTTACGCTTCATAAAAAGCAATGAATAAACCTAGGATTAGTTGTGTTTTGTTTCCTGAATGCGGATTCTGTAATAGGATGAAAACATCATTCTGTCTGTTTCAGTTAGATAAGTTTTAAACATGACTAAACAAACTGTTTATCGATTTCTAAATCCGGTATTCAATATTTAGCAAAATATGTCCTTAAACATTAAAAACAAAAATAACAACAAAATTAAAAAAGTATACTAGTTGTGAACTTTTTATTTTCATAATTGAAAATTCTAGTTAAAAAAAAATCTGAAGTGCATATTCAGACTGATATTAATTCTGATTCTTTAATAACTGTTATGACTATATTATTTTATGCTATAACTGGCATTGACAACTCTCAGTGTCTAACTCCTAGCATTTTTCTTTTGAACCCAACCCAAAAGGCAAAAAAAGCTTCTAGCTCACGCATAGGGTCTAACTGGCCTTCGTGGAAAACTTTTTAATGAAGCTAACCAGATTTTGCGTTACATGTGAGGAATATCACGAAAACCTCCCACGGCTATCCCGGCAGCAAGGAAATTCCAGCCCATGATCTGTCTACCTCTAAGGATATTTTACGTCATCACTGTAGTCAGTGCGAGCTAAGAACGTATATACCAGCCATCGCTGGGATTCGAACTTGGGGCATTTCATTGGGAGGCGAGCACTCTTTCCCTTGACTAGATATGTTACAACGATTATAACATAAAATAAGTGGCCAGTGAATAAGTATCATTCGTGTTGCTCAATAAAATAGGTCAAAATACTCGCATATGATGTGTGAGTATTTTGACCTATATCCATTTTATTAAATTCACACTTCAAGTACTAAACTGTTCATTTACTAAAACGTGCCTATTTTTTCTAAGGAGGATTTCAAGCTATGCCTATTTTCTTAAACACGCATTTTGATGGATGAAGTTGAGAATAAAAAGTCCACTAATGTCTAGGCTTGTCGAATTTGGAGTGCGCTGACAAAATGCTGTCTGCTAATACCGATAAAAGTGTATTTTTCAACCTTGTACTTTATTTAGTCTTAAACAAATACGGAAACTCCGTGGCGGCAATGGGAAAGTATTAACATAATCCTATTTATCAAAGCAATAAAAAATATCTTTATCAATATGTATTTACGAGTGAAATTAATTATCTATAACGTTTATTTTTACCGTTAGAAAAAAATATCCTCCTTGTTAAAACAAAATTCTTTGTTAAGAAACATACTGTTTCTTTTATTTTCACAGTGTGCTACTGAATTATGGATAATACCATAGGCCATCAGTAATCGGCAACCTATGCGCTTGAGACCTCATTAGAAAATATTGGATTATCCTGCATATTTTGTTTTTTATTCCAAAAAATAAAGCTTAACCTAAAATAAAACTGATGCGACCCTCGAGCTAAAATTTTGTGGCAAAATGGAAAAAAAGACCCATTTGAAAGAAACATTGTTATAAACCGTGAAAGATTGGCTGAAAATAATAAATAATTTCAATGAATAACGGAGAGTATAAATGGATTTTACATAAATTTTACTGTTTTTAATCGTTATCTCAACTTAAATCATTGATTTTTAACACATTGAATACTTCTCAAACTACTATATAAAATATTATCGGACCTTTATACCGTACAATTTTGGAATTAAAAAATTTGGTATGCCGTTATTTTTATACACTAATATTTACTGTAAAATCACTGAATAATTGTATTTAAAAATATTACTGTAAAAATTATGGTGTAAAATTTTACGGTAAAAATGAGTTTTGCATTCAGGGTCTACATGTAAACCGTTGTAGTTCGCAGCCCTATATAAATTCTAAGTAAGTAATAATGAATCTATTACCACTGTCTTTTATTAAAAAAAATCTAATTATAAATAACTTTTATTGTTACATGCCTCGTGTAGTAGTAGTCAGTATAAAGATAAATTATTTATTTTAGTTACCACTATTAAATAAAAAATTTAATGATTATTATTAAAGTTAATATTAAATTAAGATATTTAAAGTCGAGTGGTTTTAAAATTATTCCCATATTGCGCCTCATATTTTGACAATAGGAAAATTGAATCATTCGAAAAATTATTAATAAATAAATTAGTTTAATGTCATGTAGATCTAACATCAAATATTTATTTTCGACGTCTAAAATTGTATAAATTTTTCGTTTTTGCTATTCAGGAAATTTTAATAAATCTAGATAGCACACAAATCTGGAAAATAGATAACAGATATTTTATTATTTTTGTATCAAATATTTAAAAAGAATTCTTATATGTAGATTTTAACTATAAATCTTGTTAATATTCTTAAAACCCAATCAAAATTATTTTATACATTTTGCAAAAACTTTTAAAATTCAAAACGGCTGCAATAAAGCTTTTAAAACGCTTAAATGACATTTATTATTTTATTATGACATTTATTAACGCTGACATTTTATTATTAGTTTTATAATTTGATTCAAAATTATCTTGATGAACACGACACGATAAACCTGGTAGGGTATAGATAATACTATTATATATGGCTAGCAATGAAAGTTCGTCATAGCTGGCACTTTTTAAAAAGGTTGCAGTTTCACTCCTTTTTATTATTTTATTTTATTTTTACCCATTTGCAATATGGATGTTGTTTTGGGTTTGATGGCGTGCGCACCTTATTTGGACGTCATCACACTTTTCAACTGTGTTCAAGAGTAATAGTAAACTGTGCGCATGTGTCGTCATTTGCATGCGTCGCTACTGCTGTTTGATAATTTTTTAGAACTATTTTCTTTACTTTAAATTTTGTTATGAATTAAGTTGGTGAATTTATGCCAATGGGTAACCTGTGATCGCATTTTAGCAATCACAGTTTTTTTGTTTTTATATTTAGTTTCATACTGTCCAATAATGGTAATATAAATAATAAATTTTCAAATATTTATTTTTGGTGATTACATGCAAAGCGTAATAACTCGATCCATTTTATTTTCTTTGGCTACAAGGGATCTTTTTGAGTTTTTTAATTTTATTTTTTTATTATAGTTCATATCGAATTTTTTTTTAGTTATCATTTTTTCTTTTCATTTTATAAAAAAATTTATTATCATTGTTTTAAATTTTCTGAAATAAAACTCTCGTGTACGAGAAGTAAATGCATGCACAGTATACTACCAGTTGTTTAGATTTGAAACTAGCAGTCATATTGTATCATAATCAAAGAAACAATATTTTTATATTCACATTTAGTTTCATTCAATGGTGCATAGTTATCATACTTTAGTGTTGGTTTAGAAGAACTAATAGCAGTTTTCAAAATAAGTTTAATCTTGTAGAAAGAAATCAAGCTTGATATTTCAATGTTGTGGTAGAATGAACCAAAAAATAATTCATCATAAATATTTCATCAAAAAAGTTTCTTGTTTATAGAACTTAAACTATAGTAGGTAAATTTATATATTTTCATTTGAGATTTATTCACGTTGACTTTTGCTTTAGTTATTATATGCAGATTACATTTTCTGAAAATTAACAACTGGGTAAAAGTTGGCTGGTTCGGCATTTAAAAAATGTTATTTTCTTTCTTTTTTTTCTTTTCATTTTACAATTATAATGAAAAAGGAGGATTAAATTTTGTTCAATTCAAATTCATTAATATGAAAAACTTGTTAAGTATGAAAGATGTGTGTAATAATTAAAATAATTTCTAGAGGTTTCAAATAATTGTATGACATTTCACTTCGTTTTGTTTGGAAAGATTTATTAATTGTATAAATAATAAGCATGTTACGATTTTTATCTATCAACTATCCCATATCGGTAGATAGATGATAAGAATAAAAAATAAAATTTTATAAATTTTTTTTTATGAAAATTTACTAATATAAAAAATCTAATAATGGTAAAAAATGTGTGTAATAATTATGAGTTTTAAATAATTGTGCAAACTTCTACTTCGTACTAAGTATTCTTTCCAAAGAATCATTAAATGTATAGATGAAAAGCGTGTAACGACTTTTATCTATCAACTATCCCGTATCTATAAATAGTTGATAGGAATGGAAAATAAAATTTTATAAAATTTTATTTAAGGAAAATTTACTTTCATAGAAAATCTAATAATTGTAAAAAATGTATGCAATAATTATGAGTTAATCAAAATTTACTAATATGCAAAATCTGATGTCGATTTAAGATTCATATAAAAAGATAAAAATGTGCGGAAGTTTTTTCCTCCAAACCACCTAGAGGAAGGACTTGATCCAGTCGTTGATTGGCTTATAAGCAGATACATAAACAATTCCCTTCGGTAACAGGTATCAGAAGAGGTTTTTGTTCCTCTCTGAAAAACACGTTAGGATCAATCATGATCCTCCTCTCTGCGCTTGCAATTTGCTCTCTCGCATCCCTATGGGCACCGTCTGCCGGATATATTACCTATATTGAAGTTCGACTTCCCTTACCGGTAAGTGAAAATTCTATGGGTACTTTATTTATTTACTTATTTTTGGAGGAGTAAACTTTCCTTAATTGCTAATGTATGATAATAAATACATTGTTTCAAATACTACGGAGTCTCCGTAGTTTTAAAAAATGATTACTTTAAATAAGGTAATGAATCGATATTTTAATAAATTAGAATTAAAAGGAATTTTATTCATCGCTACATTTAAATAATCTAACCAGATATATTAAATTGGTTATACAAAAATTTATTATATTTATGTTCTGTTATGTTATATTGATAAAGGTTTTATACGAAATCTATTTGCTTTAAAATTTCTGCTTTAATTCGCTACCACTCCTACATTTCGCACGAAATTCAAATGTTGAAAAGAAAGAATTTTCGTTAAGTGAATTACTATAACTTATATCTTTCTGTCTCTTAATAAATGGAGGGCTTGGAAAGTTTTCTTATTTTGAAATTAAGTTAAAATTGAGCTGTTTTAGCTACCTGAACTTTATTGACTTGTTTAACTTTTTCACTTCAGAAACTTTTTGAATTAGGTAAAATATTACCTTTTTCTTATTCTGTTTTATTTGATTATAAAAAAGTGCAAATTTTTAAAAAAAATTTCTATTCTAAACAGTTGTCAATAAATGCTAATTCTTCGAAAGAATAAAATAAATAAAAAGAACAAAGGTGAATAACTATTTTAAGTCTTTTTCGAAGAAGCTTTTATTTAATCACCTTGGTCCCATTTATTAATGGTATGCTAGTTTGTAAGTATAATAAATTAAAGAGAAAAATAAAATTCCAAATCGTTTTCATTTTTAAGGTCGTTATAATTACTGTAAATATAGTTTTAATTGTTTATATCTCTCAAAACATATTCATGATTTATTAAACCTTACTTTGCTGCTTCATAACTTATTACACACCATAACTTATTACACACCATCAACTTGCTGCATAGATGCCAACTAATACAGTCATGGAAAAAAAAAAATTCTTAGTGTAGGTAGCATTTGTATATTGGATTTAAACGTAAAATATTAAAGTGCCTTAACTGCAATGACAAATTCAAACGTATATACATAAAATTTATTATTTCGGCAGTTACGCTGTAAAATATTGGCGAACTAGTTTAATTTTTAGAAAAATTTTAGTACCTTAACTTTTATTATATTACAACTTTTTTAAAATCTTTCTCGGTGACTGTCCAATGTGCAAATTTGCAGACTGTGATTTTCCCACTGAATATGCAAGCATACTTTTTTTATTATTATTTGACAATGTCTACTTGCTTCTCTTTGTGGGCAATAATTTTCTAGTGGTAGTTAAATTTGTGTTTTAATGAATTATTTTTGATTTAAAATTATTTGATCCACCACAGATAAATAATTCAAAAGTTCGTTTAAAATGCCACCTCATGCACTCCCACAGTTAACTGATCGTAAGGACACGGCTCCCAGTTGAACACCGAATACAAGCCTCACTGGCTGCGGTCAGTAAGCGGGTGGGTGACCACTTTGATCTGACTGTTTAGGGACAGAGGGTGCGCGGTATCGGATCTCGTTAAACTGTTCTACCGTAAAGTGCTCAATTATAAATAACATATAGGCTTAGTTGCATACATATACACTTGTCTGCTCCTATGGAAATAACACTAAAGATAAAAAAAATGACCTTAACGTATCAAATCATAAACTAATATGTATTATAGTCATATTAGTACAACTCCCTAGGTACCAAAGAAGTGGTCCCCTTTGCCGCCCGGCTAACCGGGAGAGATTTTCGTGACTTTCCTCGCAAATGTGAATTAATTACATCAAAAAGTCTTTCACGAAGGCTAGTTTGTCCCAATCCAGGAGTTCTCTTGTCTCCTGGATCAAAATTACAAGGCTACGGAGTGGTACCATGATAGTCTTCATTTCAGAATTGAGTCGGCTGTTAAACTCCGGTTAAAAAATATATAATCTTAAACAAAGCGATTACTGTTAACCTACCAATATAACCTACGTGTGTTGAGGGTTAAAACGCAAGAGATTTAAAATTATTTTAATAAGTGACAGACCTATTAATCGTAATAGGAAGTGAATATAAAAACTGACTATGATGAAGTGGTGATATCAATTCAATTATGATTAAAATGAATAGAAATTTTTTTATGAGAAGAAGTGAAAATTAATTATAATATCAATTTACAGGAAGCTCATTATAATACGAATTTACAGGAAATTACTCATTTTATGAAGTGATAGGAAATTAATTATAATTTTAATTTACAGGAAATTCATTATAATAGGAATTTACAGGAAATATATTATTTTACGAAGTGATAGGAAATTAATTATTATAGTGCTAGTTAGAAAAAGTCAGCCTAATTTGAGTCCCATAACTTCTACTGACAAGAAAGAAAAAAAAATCCGGAAAATTAATATTTGTTTTGGTCTTTTTTTTCCAAATAATATAACATAGATTTTTTTCCCCACTTTTTTTTTCACAATTATAATTTCCTTTGTCAGGACTTTTCCAAAATTCCCACACCGAACCTTAATTTCACAGATTCTTTTCTGGCCGACAAGTTCTGCACAGCTAATCATGCATAACTTGTTAAAAATTTGGTGAGAAGACCAGGTCGCCCTTTCGCCAGGGCACTAAAAAGAAAAGAAAAAAATGCATACAATGAAGGTAGAGGAAGAAGTATGTATATATTGTTGGAAATAGATTCTACCTTTCAATGACGAGGTCAGCAACATGATTAATTCTGGAATAGATTTAGAGACATACAGGAAGAAGAGGGTCATCATCTCTATTCCATCCGATACAGTAAACAATAAAAAAAAATTGTAATCTAATGCAGTAAACAATAAAAAAAAGTATTGAGAGACGTTGATGGAAAAACATTTATCTTATATAATTATTTTATGATTGACTAAAGCTCTAAAAAGAAAAGAAGTTGAATATTAAATAGGTCGATGGAAAAATAATTTTTAAAATAACTGTTTAGAACTGAAATTACCTACTTATGTATTAGTTAATATCCAGACCCCGTCTGAGCTAAATTTAAACTTGTTTCAATATCAGGTCATTAACTGTTAACTGCTTAGCGTCTCGTGTAAGAATCATTCAGTTGAATCAGTGTAATGTAACTTTGTAAACATTCTATTTTCAATAAAAAGGCGACGCATTGAAACGATTTAGAAGCTTTATTGCGGTCATATTGAAGCTTAGAAATTGAGAAAAAAAATTGTTGGGGATTACAAACGTAATTTTACAATTGTTCTTAATTTAGAAAATTATATTACATGCAGATTAGTTGCTTACATGTAAAATTTGGTGGACACTATTTCGATTCGCAAAGTGCGCTAACGTTAGTAGCTAGAAAAGTTGGAATTATATTTAATGAGGTGCATTAGAGAAAGAAGAAAATATGCTAAAATAATATCCTAAACTTAAATCGTATTTGTAAAAAAAAAACTAAAAAGTTCTTTTTTGTTCTCAACAAATAAAAAATAAAATAATAATAGTAATCAAAGAAAATATATTCATCTTATTCAGCCATTTAAATAATTTTTGTTTCGTATTTATTATCTGTGGTCCCTAGATTCCCATCGTGGGTGCTGTACACCAAGTGGGCGATAAAAATTTTTAGACGAAAATTATGGGTGTTTGAGAGGGATTTCTAGAGGGGCGTTAAAAAACTATCGATGAAATTAGAATTCAGTGCACAATAAAATGAATGGATATGTTGGCTCGGTATCGAAGAATATCTCTAACTGTCCATATAATATTAGTTATAAAAGAAGTTATGTATTAAAATTGTTGGCCTTAAAAAACAACTCTAGTTAACCATGACATATCTGTAATACTCACTTTACAACTTTAATGTTCATCGAAGCCATGAATTTTGCCCATGTTTCTTTTTTAACTTCGCCGAAATGGCTGGTACGTTTGTTAAATTAAACAGGCAATTTTTATAAAGACTCAGAAATTTTTTTTCCTCCATAACTTTGAAGTTTTTAAAATTTTTGTCCATCTGCTTTAAACTCGTTTCAAAAAGAAGTTTTTGATATATAGCACTTTGAAGTCAATTAATTTATTTTCTTCATTTGATATCTCAAAGAGTTAATTTAAGAGTGTTAATTTTTATATTATTTTTTGTTTAATATCAGAATATAATTAAATTTGAATATCCTATTGTTAACTTATGAAATATAACTGATTCGATATTGAAATATATTTCCCTCATTTGCATAAGAATTATTTTAATCTAAATTAGAATAGAAAAACGTTCTCATCATTTGAAATAAAGAATATTTGCAATGACTTAAAGGTATGATTATAGAAGTGTATCATAACAAAAATAATAAATGTTCTAAAATGGGGCAAAAATTATTTTTATAAATGATTTATTTTAATTATTCTTATTATTTATTTTAGTTAGCGAGCATTGAAAATTGTTAAGCCTATAAAGTGGACGGGATCTAAAAAAAATTTGGAAACCTATGCTCTCGTTTATTAAAACATTTCTATAAATCGATTCTAACTAAAATCATATGGCAGAAAAAAGAAAAAGAATAATTAATTTAAAGAAGTACTGAATGAATGTACGTAATGTAATGAAAAAAATTCGATTTTTTTTCTTCTTCGTAATTTTAGAATGCAGTAAAAATAAAAAACTTTTTTTAATTAATCGATATTAATTTCCTATCATTATCACAGTCTTTCACCCATTAAAAGTTATTTTAAAGTTTTACTTTTAACCCTCTACGAACATGTATCCATGCCGCGTTTTGACCAGCAGACCCATCTATTTTTTCAGACTACAGATTTTATTAACAAAGTTAACACTTTTATTAACAGATTTTATTAACAAAGTTAACAGTTTTATTAACAGATTTTATTAGCCAAGTTAACACTTTTATTAACTTATTTTATTAACAAAATGTGATGTATGCATATATACGTAGATTTTACAATGTTTAAAAGAAAAATTTAAAATACTCTAATTTATTGAAAGTTTAGAATTGAATATTAATTTAAATAATATTTGAAACGACAATTTCTTAATTGAAATAAAAATCTAGAATTCTTCTAATTTATTGAAACCTGTCATTTAGTAGCAATGTGTGTTTCAGACTTTTTTTTAAAGAAAATATAGTTTTATCCTGCTCTATATTGATTGTAATAAAAAATTTGAGAAAAAAATCCTTTAATTTATTGAAAATAGTAGATTAGTATAATTTATTCAACCTTTATATTCAAATATAATTTTTTTCATCATTGTGTTAATTGAAATTAAAAAAAATCTAGAAATTCTAAAATGCCTCTAATGAAAATTGCGAAGTAGTAGCTTTGTTTCAGACTTAATATTTAAAAATACTTAATTAACAATTAAAAATGTATAATAGCAATAAAAGTTCTTGAAAAATCTCGAATTTATTAAAGAAAATTGTTTGTCCCTCAAAAATTATAGTAATTTTAATTAACAATAATTATGAAATATATGTTTAAACTGGATGTCACTTAACATACGAATTGTAATATAATTATTTATTTCTCGAAAAGTGTTAGATGCGTCATGTCTTATTCTGCAAAGAAAAGTTGACAATAATATAATAATTAGTAATTTGTTTGTTTAAAAAATTATAATTTTTATTTCACTTTAGGAAATAAAATTATTTCTTTTAATAAAATAAGCCATTAGAAGACAATTATTGAGGCTATAATTATTCAATTGAGTTAATTTCGGAAATTATAGTTTTAAATCTTGCATAAAGCAGCATGCGTATTCACCATGTTACGATAATAGATTTCAAGCAAATATAAGAAGACAATTTTATCATCTTAGTTTCACCTGTATCAATTTTTTTTCTTCCTCTTTCGCTGTACAATGTCATTATGCTTCATTCACGTATATATGTATAGATATTGATACAACCTATTTAATAATCAAAAATAGAATAATCATTCACATTCACATTAGAATAATCATCCACATCATTCGTTTGAGCTACGTTTAAAACCTTTTAAAGTAATAGTTTCCAACTATAAGTTTTAATTTTTTGTATTATCCGTATCCAGGGGAAAATAAACTGTAAACTTAAAAGGAAAAAAAATAGAATGCTGTCTGGCAAGAAAAGTACATTGACTTGTCGCCAAGCCGGCCTAGTAAGTTTGTAGAGCAGTTTTTTAGATGGAAAAAAAATAATAATCACCTGACCTTCAAATAAATGCAAGTCTGCTAAAGAAAATACTCTCGTCTTCTATACTAACCACATTCCTTATTTTTACTTCTTTTTTTACCGCGATGAGAATGTCAAAACAAGCATTTTTTTTGGAAGGAAAAAAAAACGAACTCTCCAGTAACCTGACTCTTCACTTGTGATTATAATCGGAATATTTGTTTCTTTTCGTAAAGGACCCCATTTGGGGCGCTGAAAATCCCAGATTCAGGTAAACAATTTTTATAGGGCACATTAAAATAAGTGAATGCATTTTCGAAACTGCTCTAGAGCTTTTGTTCAAGCCTTATTTGCTATTCCGTCTGGAAAAACGTCTAATAATAAATAGTACTCAAACGGCTATCGGTCAATCTCTGCACAATTATCAGATTTTTGTTAATTAATTATCGTGGTAAACAAACTCATTGTAAATCAAGTTTATTTTTTAAAAAAATAGTTTGACATAAAATATTTATAACATTTTCAAGAATATCCAAGAAAAATCTGAGAAGTTGCAACTTATGTAAAAGCATAGTTGCCATCAGTAGAACGGAATTTGAGAAATATTTTTCTTAGTGATAGCAATATCTAAATTTATATGTATAAATCTATATGTATAAATTTTAAAAGTTTTATAATGTTTTGCCTACTATAACAAATCAATAATTCAAACATGTATTTAGAAGGTGCATAGGTTAGACCAGTGTTTCCCAAACTTATGACTTTTGTGTACCGCTTCTAAATTTTTCGTAACGCTGTGTACCACTAATGAAAAATGAATGTATTTTTTTTATCAAAATTTTTTTACAAAAGATAAAAATCGCAACTGGCTGTTGACACCACTAATTACAGGGGTCTGTCCAGACATTTTGTGAAAGGTCCGTTTTTGTAAAATTGTGAAAAAATTACTCGTAATTAGTGAATATAAAATAAACGTTAAGTCACATTCTTTCAACCAGGGTCAGCTTTTGTGAATTTGTGGAAATAGGGTCCGTTATTGCAAAAAAAAACTTTTTCAATGAGTTTTTAAATTGTAAAGACATACAAGATTATGCTCAACACTGTAAAATTATAATTAAATAAAAAAAATAAATAAACAGCAATTGCTGCTACTATTTTAGAGATGCAACATACAAATATTTGGTATTTAGCCTATACTGCTGAACGCAGAATATTCATTTCGGACGAATAAAGGAAGAAGCTTCTGCCGAAGACAAAACTTAGTTCGTTTGCATTTGTGTTTCTCCCCCCCCCCTTTCTGGGAAGGGTTTATTCGATTAAAAAAACAATAATGACGATAAACAAATTTGTGAAGGGTCCGTTTTTAAGTTAAAATATTTTGTGAAGGGTCCGTTTTTATGAAAAGATATTTTTTGTGAAGGGTCCGTTAATGGGCCCAAATTTCTTCTTAACAGACCACTGAATTATTAACTGTTAATTCTCTGCAAAAAATAGAAAAATTCGTTAACGTAAATTTTCATTTCTAGCTTTGTTTTTAAAAAAAATGTTTCGAAATTTTCTTTTGTCATCGCATGAAAACGAGTACCCCCGCTAAACTATTCCCGTACCCTTGGGGGTACGCGTACCACACTTTGGGAAACACTGGGTTAGACAATTGTGCTTCTACAGCTCAATTTGAACTTAATTTCAAAATAAGAAAACTTTTCAAGCCGTCCATTTATTAAGAGACAGAAAGATATAAGATATAGTAATTCACTTAACGAAAATTCTTACTTTTCGACATTTGAATTTCGTGCGAAATGTAGCAGTGGCAGCGAATTAAAATTCGTAATACCGTAAGTATTATTGTACTGCCTATACTGGCACAAGGTAAAAAATTCACCATCGTATAAACAAGCTGACAGTGATTCATTCAGTGACTCCATGTGAACTAAATTCTAAGTCACTGAGCTCAAACAGGCTAAGCCTCTGGTTCTCAAATGGTGTTATGGTTCGTTTCAAATGGTCCGGTTCTCAAATGGAGCCCTGAGTTTCCGTGGAAGGGTCTGAGGGGTTGATATAGTTTAAATGTTTTCAATCAGTAATGATTTTCGAAACTTGAAATTATATTTAGGCCATAGTATAACAATTATAGTATAACAATCCTTTCACGCCGAAATAAGAAACTATAATTTTTTGGCTGATTTAGTTACTTTTATGATGTTATTTAAGTAAAATACCATTAAAAAAGAAATCTCAAAATTTATAAAAAATTGCCTCTCGTCGAATTTTTCAATTTTAAACAAAGTGACCAAATTCAAGAATAACGATAATTATGTTTCTCTGATAACTATTCTCAACGTTTATAGGAGTTTTTATTTAAAAACTATAATTCAGCTTTTTTTTTTAAAATTCATTTTCAGCTAATGTATGCACTAAAAAACAAATTGAAAGATAGACTAGATACCAGTTCAGACCTGCGAATTCAACTGTTTCCATAAAACCTATTATTTTGAAAATTTTATTGATAAAACGATAATTGACGAAAATTTAATTCTTCACATTAAATATTATTAAAATAATGAGTTGTTTTTCTTCGGTTTATGTGTTTACGGCTGGTAATAAATTTTATTTATATGTTTAGGGTTCCGCCGAAAAACGCTCGATCAAAATTTACTTAAATATATATTAAATAAACAAAACATCATCATTTCATCTAATCTGTACTCGGTGCAAAAAAATTCTCTGTATAACATCTTCATCTATGTATTGCAGGGTGAAAGATCTCCGCCTGGATCCCCATGGCCCTTCCCAAAATCATGGGAATGGTCTACAGAGTTACGAACCATAGATCCTGAAAAGTTTTACATCAGTTCTACAGCCTCCGACTGTGACGTCATCGATGACAGTCTGCAACGTTACAAGAAGATGATCATGAACATGAAAGGCAAGAAGCATTCTAGTCACAATGAGATCGACGGTCTCCACGTGAAAGTACAAAATGATTATGACTGTGGATATCCTAAACACGAAGATGATGAATCCTGTAAGAATTCTATTTTTTTAAAGTTTATTATTAATTTTATGAAATTATTATGATTATAAAATAATCAGGAAGTTAGATGAAAATGATTACGCACAAGAGTTCGTATTTTTTTTCTTTTTTTAATTTTTTATAACCGTGGTTGAACAGCCGACCCAATTTTTGGGTTTACGACTACTAATATTCACCCCCGTTTCCTTGTAATTTTGAATCCAATCCAGAAGACAAGGCAACTCCTGAATCAAATATTGGGAGTAATTAGCCTTCGTGGAGGACTTTTCGATGGAACTAACCCGCATTTGTGCTACATGGAGAGGAAGACCACGAGAACCTCCTTGGTTAGCCTGATGACATGAGGACTCTAACCCATGATCCGTCTACCACTAAGGATATTTAACATCGGCACTGTGGTCGGTGCAAGCCGGAGCCATTTGTTGAAATGATCTGTAGTTTCAAGTTTTCGCTGTAATATAATGGTGCCAAGGTCAGAAGTGGCTAAACACGTCAAATATTAACATTATAATCATACACGTATCCATCGCTCACAACGTTATGTTCTGTAAATAGAGATTTTGTCCAAATGCCGTGGTTTTCTGCAGTTCAAAATGTGTAAATTACGAGTTAAATGAGGCCCCTGACACATTATGAAAGTGTTAAGACACAGGCATAAATAAATTTGTTTACTTTAAGTTTGAGTTATTTAGTTATTTGCTTGTCTATTTATTACAGATTCTATTTCTATTCCTGCCAGTGGCTCAGCAGAAATCAAGACTAAAACTATATGGGGTGCTTTGAGAGGTTTGGAAACATTTAGTCAGTTGATATATCAAGATGAAAATGGCCATGTGCGTACACATTTCATTCTGTTAATTCTTTAGCTCTTTTTGTTCTTATAGTATATTCCGTCATAAATTTAAAAAATACATTTATTCTTTCAATTCTTAAGATTTTTCTCGTTCTTACAGTATAAATACGTTATTATTTATGAAACACATTTTAGTTTTTCATTCTTAAGTCTTTTTTTTTCCGTATAATATGTTTCGTGATACATTAAGAACACATTTTATTCTTTTAATTCCTAAGCTTTTTTTCGTTCTTACAATATAATTTGTTTTAAATTAAGAAACACATTTAATTCCTTTGATTCTTAAGACTTTCTCTACCTTATAATGTATTCCATGATATATTAAAAACCCATTTTGTTCTTTTAATTCTTAAGATTTTTTCGCCTTTATAGTATAATTTTTTATAAATTAAGAAACACATTTCATTCTTTTGATTTTTAAGGTTTTTCGTTTTTTTGTTATAAATTAAGAAACACGTTTTATTCTTTTGATTTTTAAGCTTTTTTCATTTTTATAGTATAATTTGTTATAAATTAAGAAAGACATTTTATTCTTTTGATTTTTAAGACTTTTATGTTCTGTGATACATCAAAAAAATTTTTATTCTTTCAATTCTTAAGCTTTTTTCGTTCTTTCGTATTTCGTTCTTCCGTACAAATTTTATAATTTCAAATTTTATGCACTTCTTATTTTTATAATATATTCCGTTATAAATTAAAAAGTAATAATTTATTATCATACTTGTCATCTCGTTGATAAATTTTTATGAGGAAAAAAAAGGGGTTGAACGTTGATGTTTAAATTAAGTAAATGGTTTTTCCTACTAACGAAAACCTTACTTAAAAAAAAGGATAGTAGCAGGATGTCAGATTTAGGTATAGATTTGTATTTTCGAATATCTTATTTTTTCTAGATAAAATCTAATTTGAAAATGATTATGCCACCTCTTTTTACCTTTTCAAGAAAAAGTAAAAATGTGGTACAACAATCATCAGACAGGGTGGTCACAAACGGAAAAATTGCAAAAAGTGGTAACGAATATTTCATGGGAATTGTAAAGATTTCAATTTCACTTTAATTTTAATATTTTCAGTTTTCATATAATGTTTATATTTAGTTAAATTATTGGTATTTTCAAACGATCATGTGGTTCCTCACTTCTTTGTTCTACTATCTATTTTTTTCATTTTACAATACTTGGTTTCCAAGCGTTGGGTTTTTTCTTTTACTTCTAACGCATAGGTTAAAAATCATAATTTATCAGTAGAGAATAATTATTGAATTTTGTACTTTCCAGAACCTCATTAATGCAACAAGCATTGAAGATGAGCCAAGATTTAAATACCGAGGTATGCTATTGGACACAGCCAGACATTATCTACCTATCAAAACACTCAAGAAAAATTTGGTAAGCCACGTTTTACATTTCCATAAAAACTTACTTTCCAGAAGAAAAAAAACTTTAATGAAAACTTAATAGTAAATAAAATTTGTACATTATTTCGCAAATTATCATGCCAAAATTAGAGAGAAAAGAGCTCATGGCCAGCAATGAAGAAAAATATCTTGACTGGAATCAATTTAACATCAATCAATCAAACATTAACATTAATCAATTTAATTGTGAAAAAATCTTAAACATGTTAAATAAGAGCATTTCTTTTTAATGTGTTGATAAACTTGTAATTATAGAGAAGGGACGATAATTCCCCGTTTTATATAATAATTCCGCTGTCATTTTAGAAAACCATCAGGGTTTCATTTCTAATATATGTTGAATTATGTAATGAGAGCGTTATCTTTTATTTACATAATATTCTGTAGTATTTAATTTATTCTAAAACTTTTATTTGTTCTAAAATCCAATTAAAATAAAAGAAATTACCTTTACATCATTTTGCAAATTATCATACGAGGGAAAAAAGCCCATGACCAGATTAGGAATAAATAAAAATATCTTGACTTAAACTAAGGGCTTATTGTGAAACACTCATAAACCTGCAAAATAAGATCATTACTTATTTAATGTGTTGGTAAAGTTGTAATTATAGCGAAGGGATGATAATTCCCCGTTTTAACTACGGCTGTTAGTTTAGACAGGAAACCATCAGGGTTTCATCTTTGAAATATGTCGAATGATGTAATGAGTGTTTTCTTTTATTTACATAATATTCTGTATTATTCAATTTATGTTAAAAATTTTCATTTGTTCTAAAATTTAATTAAAATAGGAGAAGCTTTGCCATCTACTTTTTAAGGAATACAAAATCATCATTTTTTTAATGTTAAGCAAAATTACTAAACTAAAATGAACTAAGCAAACTATAAATATGGATTTTATTTTTTAGGAGTCTTTGTAGTAATTAGACATTAACATGTAATTTATCTTCTTTTCAGGATGCTATGTCATACAATAAGCTCAACACATTCCATTGGCACATGATCGATGACCAATCATTTCCTTTTGAAAGCAAAATTTTCCCTAATCTCACAAAGTTGGTAAGTTAAATAATCAATAGTGTGATTTTTTCCTTATAATTTAATCCCTATAATGTAATAACCCTATAATTAGTCTTTATTTATCGTACACCACAGTTGATCTTTAAAAAAAAGGGAAATTGACTGTTGAGACTGATTAAAAAACCTTAAATATAAATTTCAATAATCTTAAATATAAATTCCAAACCTTAAATATAAATTTCAATAATAACAACGTTTAAAAATCACCAAGAGTAAAAGTAATTTTTAAAAAACCATACGCGTTTCGATGCCACATAGGTAAGTACTCATCTGTAAGATAAATGACAGTGACGGTGAAATAGAGAGGATTGAATTCCACAGAGGTTACGTCATGCATGTGAGGTAAATATACAATTAAAAATAAACAATATTAAATTGATAGTAAGAGTTAGTAAATTAAACCGATTAAAATTTTCAGTCAGCTTTCGAACGACTTCGTCAGAACATTTTGGAGCAGATCAGGCACCAAAATCTCCACGTTGGGGAGCTCCTAATGAATTTGAAAATCCGAACTTATGACCTTCAGCCCTGCAGTGTTTTGAGATATCGTGGTGAAGTGCCTGATTTTCGAGGTAGATATTCTTTGAAATAATATTTGAGTACTCGCTAAGTTAGCCCTATGTACGAAAATACCCGTTAATGTAATTTTATAAGTGTAAGTTTCCTTTTGGTTTGTTTTAGATATTAAGAAACAATACTTATCTACATTTATTTTTATCCTCTTGGGTAGTTGAATTAAAAATAATCAAATAGAACTTTAAAAGAAAAAAATTTAGAAAAATCTACTTTTTTCAAGTGATCTAAAAAGCAGAAAATAATTCTGATTTTACCACATTCTAAAGACGTAAGGGGAATTTTCGTTGGGGTAAGAAATTTATTACGAATATTTGTATACATTAAGATATGTTATAAAGTAGTGTATGATATCCTAATATTGCACAACGAATAAAAGACGAGCTCTAAGATGTTCTTTTTTATTTCTTTTTTAGGGTGCTTATAGTCCTAAACACGTTTATACCCATGAAAATATTCGGGAATTGATTCAATATGCCCGAAATCGTGGAATTCGAGTTATTCCTGAATTCGACACTCCAGGACACACTCAGGCATTGGGAAGAGCGTTTCCAGGTATGAGCTATAACATATTAATCAACTTTTCTAAAACTATTTTTCTTATTAAAATACTCATATTGGTTTCTTTAATTTATCTTCAAATTATTTAAATTATTAATTAAAAATTATTTATTCAATGAAAAAAGAGTAAATGTTGCCGTTCGAAAAACTTGAAAATATATCTCATTATTGTGCTACGAGAGTTATATAGTCGTTTTTAGCATTGTAACACATCTTATTCGTTGTACTAATTTTATACAAACTTTTATTATGCACGCTATTTCTGTTGGAAAAGTTAATTTACAGTGTAAAAAGGCAGTTTCAAAAACTATATACATCGCCTCTCCGTAAAGTCATTTTTTTTGTACCTACTAGTATATATAAAAAAATGGAACTTTCACCTAATTTTTCAGACATTCTTACTCCCTGTTACGGAGATGGGCCAGATGAGCCCTATACTCCCTATTATCCAGAGCATGCTGCAGCAGAGATCTTAAATCCTATGCTTGAAAAGACCTACGATGTATTCAAGACACTGGTTCAAGAAGTTAAGAGCGTATTCCGAGATGAATACATCCATCTCGGAATGGACGAAGTATATTATGCTTGTTGGTAAGCCTCTTATTCAATTTAGATCTTATCTTTAAAAAAAATTAATATAAAGCATGTTGTTTTCAAAGAACTTTAATTAATTTCACTCAAAATTTCAAGACAACAAAAAATCATCTTCAAAATTTCTTACTAGAACTAGATTAAATAATTTTAATATTGAATTGATCATTCCTGTTTACTGACTCAATTTCTGAATTTCATGTTTCCAATTTATATCAGAGAAAAAGATAAAATAAATCTAACAGTTTAAAAACAAATTAAAAGTTGATGAACGTTTTGCGAAATAAAAATATGGTCTAGTAAATGTGGTTGGGATAGATACTTAAAATACGCTAAAAATGAAAAAAAAAAGTATAGGAAATTACTTTCTTTGCAATTGTGTGCAATACATTGTTTCCACCATAATAAAAAAAAAAGTCTATTTTGGATTCTAAAATCATGTTACTGAAATCTTTTAAATTTAAAATGTGCTAGATAACTAAATAAACTATTCATTTAATTCAAACGTAAATTTCTGTTACTTTTTTACACCTAGACATTGAATACTGTTGAAATATATTGAATATATATATAAGCAGGTCTATATCTCACATTTAAAAAACAATAATTACTCAATTCAAAACAGGATTTATTGGCACAAAGACCCAATAAACTACATAATTTAGTAAAAACAAAAGTTCGATTTAATTAAGAGAGATTCTAAAACAATAAAAGTCCATTCTTTTATCTACGCCAGTGTATTGAACCCTGCCTCTAAACTCAATCGGCTCTACTGCCTCAAGCGTATACGACATTTCCGACTCTATAGATTAGTTAGTGATAGGGTTCTATAAACTAAGTTTGTTGCATAAAATTCTACTTTGTCACGTTGGAGTGGTATCGGGTTATACCTATAGGAAATAAAGCCTCTCTGAAGGATATAATTTTGGATAATCCATCACGAAGTTCGTTATAAATGAAGATATAACTTTAAGTTGAACTAAATAGTAGCTTGGTGATAAATATACTACGTTGTATGATCAGTTCTTTTTAAGCATTTAAATTGGAATTATAAGACGCATATTCGTACACGCGCTTTATGTCTAATTGCATGTCTAATTAAGGTTAATACTATGATTGCATCAAAAAGCATACCAGTACATTCGTAGAGTACTTTTCGAACCAGAGCTAACATAAAATTTAGGGCTTAGACAACTTCACTTTGTTCTTTTTCCCCCTTCTCATTTCTTTACAAAATCTGTTACAAAATTATTATTAATTATTTAAATTTGTTCTATGCATTTTACTTAAATTTCAATTCTTGTAAATTTCTTTAAGTTTTAATCATTTCTTCTCTAAACGAAATTTCTTTTATATTTTGACTTTTCATTCCCGTAATTAAATTTTTCAGCTTTCGAAATAAAAACGAACAAAATTATATATAAATCGTTTCATGCATTGATACGTACAAACCTAAATTTAAAAAAAAAAAATCTGTAACAAACACATATTTATGAAGATATTTACGTGCAATTGAAATGTATACACAAATCTAAGAGCTAGTGTTATACCTCATGTCATTCTTTTAGGAAATCTAATCCAGAAATTACTGAGTTCATGAAAAAGCACAACTATACTGATTATAATCAAGTTGAGCAACATTACGTCAAGAAAACACTCAAAAACGTCAAAGATACTGGGTACAAATACATGATCTGGCAAGATCCTATTGATAATGATGTACAAGTGAGTAGTTAATATTTATGCTGTTGTATTAATTTTCCCCAATAGCAATAAAATAATATGAAAATCTTGGATATTTACCTTGATTTTCACTGTATTTTAAACGTATTGTGTAAGAAACTGGCCACTAGATGGCGCAAAAAACGTTTTTGAGAGTGGTAATAAAAAAAGGATGGTGATTTTTTGAAATGTTGCGTCTCTGCTAATATTGATATGTGTCTGTGTTATGCATCTATAGGTTTGTGAATAAATAATTTTAAGATACAAGCTAATCGTCTTTGTGACAAAAATGTATGCGTCTTGAAAGCGATTTCTCTAGAACACAATTTTCTAAAGTTGTTTGTTAAATTTCACTTGTGTTTACCGTTTGCAGGCTGAACCAGATTCCATTGTCGAAGTTTGGAAAGATACTTATCTTGATTACAGCATGGACAGATGGGAAAACTACATAGTTCCTGTCGCTAAAAAAGGATACCAGATCATTTTGTCAGCCTGCTGGTATTTAAATTACATTTCTTACGGCCAAGATTGGAAGCGATATTACGAATGCGATCCTCAAAATTTCAATGGTAAGATGATCCCAATTGTAATAATATTGTGTACTCTAATAATATTATGTACTAAAAATATTATATAATATTATGTATTTGATAGATAATAATTTCATTCCACCGAGTTTTGAAAAAAATTTATCTAATCTCTTTAACGTTCTTCGCATGGTTTATATGCAATCGATTTCACAAAAGTTTAAGAAGGAAATAATTTGGACATAATAACAAATTATGGCTTGAATAAATTTTAAGAGAATGTACAATTCTTTTAGTGTAGCAACAATGTTTACTTTGTTGCTTCATGTGTAGAGTGTTTCGACTTTATCATCGACGTGATTATAGAAAACAAGCAGAACCCTGCTACTACTGGACAAAACCCTTATTGTTCGTTAGGATTTGAATACTTAGTAAACTTATAATAAGCTGAGCTGAAAATATATTTTTACATCGGAAATGATCAATAAACAAGGATCGCTTGAAAACGAACGAACATTAGTTGATACGATAAAACAAACTTATCGATACAGAAGCCATGATTCATAAACAACAATACGCCAAAATGGCAGCTTGTTCTTTGAATGTAATTCAGATTCTGCCAACTAGAAAATAGAAGGTATTCGGTTTCACCCATATCTGGTCTTTTCCCATACTTCTTTATTATAACCTGATAATCTTTAGGTATTATTTAGTTGCTTGTAAAATTCAGAATACATTCGTAAATTAAGGATAATACAGAATCACACGAAAATTGAGCTCTGAAGCATTTTATCTGTATTATTACCACACACATCTTCAAGAATAATGACCAATACAATTACAAGAAGTCACACTCAGGGGCGGATTAGGCGTACGCGGGGCCCTAGGCCAATCAAAAGTTTGGGGCCCTTAGATTAAATTTTTTCCTCGTGTATTTTTTATTTATTCAAATATAAAAGTATTTATATATATATCTTTTCATTTAAGAAAGCGTATTTTAAATTAAAATAAATAATAATAATTTAAATTTTATTTCATTTTGTTAAATTAGAGCTAAAAAATAATCATAACATTTTGAGAAAATGTGAAATATGACTAAATTTGAAATATAAATAATAACTAAAATAAGTAATAAATAAATATGTAAAAAAATTATCGTATTTTATTAATATATATTTGAAATAGATTTTTTTTTTTTTAAATCATTGTTTTTCCTAATTTTTTAAAATTTATTTTCAAAAAAAATCTTTTTTAAGGGGCCCGTAATCATTGGATGGCCTAGTCTGGCCTAATGGGTAATCCGGCACTGACCACACTGATAAAGCCGATAGTACATCACAATGACGAAAGTCTAAGAGAGGGATTTATAGGAAATGATGGTAAAGAAGTGAAATTGTTCACAATTCGTTCCGTAAGTCGTCCATAGCCATAACCGAATAGTTATGACACAGAGGACGCATGTGGATGTTTTTTTTTTCGTAGTAAAATTATAGGCCCCCTGGCGTAATGTGGGCGTAATCAAATAGTAGTATCCGAGAAACATGAACTTGTACAAAGTGCTATTTCTAGGCTTTGGCAACTATTCCAAGATGATGGAAATGTCAGTAGACGTTACAGTATTGGTCTCTCCAGAGTTATAACACCGAATGAAGACCAGTATTTGGCAGTCAAAAGAAGCAGACGGAACGCAGCGTCCGAGCTAAGCCATCTGCTATCATGGATACCCCAGTTTCAATATAAACCGTATAGAGAAGTTAGGAAAATGTTGGTCTATATGCTCTCAGGCCTTTCAAATGTGTTCCTGCTCAGCTCACGACGGGTTTTCGCCAGCGATTAGCCTGGATTAGAGAAAATGCGATGTGGACACCGCCACACTCTGTCGAGTCCAGTTTTAGCTGGGACTCTGATGTTGTTGTTGTTGACGTATGCCTGTTTAGGCAGAGGGGGTGCGATTGTTCTTTTTTTTCAGCGGCGCCATCTATGGCCAAGAATTCAAGTTCTGCCACACCATACGTCACACCCGTTTATAGGACAGACCCATTCACACATCCATTCATTCATCCACAGATCGTAATTTTGACCTGAATCAGAGAACGATAGATCTCCTATCCAGTACCCCCAGAGGTTTTGATTTGTTATGGGAACATGGCGGACTTTTGCGACTCGACGGATTTAACGTAACACTGTACTGCACGGGGAGGCCTCGGCCAGCGGTGTTCGATCCCGCGAGCTCTCAGACATGGGCCCAGCTCCCTACCGACCAGGCTATTCCGGCCCTTAGGACTCTGATTCACGTCTCATATGGAGAATGACAGGTACCCGTTACTACCAAGACATTAATCCTTTAACGATACTTTTTAAGTGATGCAGGATTGCTCGTTTGGGGTGGAATTCTACTGTGCTCCAGAACAGATTTTCATGTTCAAATTAGAACCATGACAGGCTAAATTCATCGGGACATTACTCCGGAATAGCATATAGATTTGGTACTCCCATTCGATACAAAAAAAATGTTACACATATTTTTTAATTTTATTTTATTTCCTTATTTCTGCTTGTGTTCTTAAAAACAATGTTTTCGTCATCCTACAGGTACAGAAGCTGAGAAAGATTTGGTGATTGGTGGTGAAGCATGCATGTGGGGAGAATATGTGGACGGTACAAACATTCTGTCTAGACTGTGGCCAAGAGCATCAGCTGTTGCGGAAAGATTGTGGAGTCAATCTTACGTTACAGACCCTGATAGTGCTGCATTCAGACTGGACGAACATCGCTGCAGAATGTTAAGGTATGTAAACAAATAATTGACTAGAATTGGATAAAGGTACAATGATGGTAATAAAAATACAAATAGTTTTCAAGTGAGAAAATTTTTAAAAAGTCAAATTTTCAATATTTAATTTTTCAAGATATATTTACCGGAGTTTGGGATTTTGTCCTTTTAAATTTTCAATACTCGGTGGCGTGAATAAATGCTTCGATAGGGTGGTCAGTGCGGAAAATGGAACCCCCAATGTTTAGTCTTCAAACGTGATTGGTACTCATTTTATCAACCCAATGAAGGGATAAAAGCCTGAGTCAACTTTGCCCGATCCGAGGATATAACCCGAGACCTGTAACACGGAAGTGAGAAGTACTATACCACTCAGCCAAAATTTACTTCGTCTAAAATCATCTAAAGTTTGTGTATAAAAAATTCAAAATATATATAATATTATATATAACGTTTTTAAACTTGTACTAGATTGATGAAAAATAGACTACTAATGTCATTTAAAAATAAAATCTGTAGCTTTAGGAGCAAAACTAACTTTGACTTTGAAATGTCCATATCATTATTTGGATTTATGTAAATGCCAATACCGGAATAGGCATTTACATAAATCCAACAAAAAAAAATTTCCCCGGTGTAATTATTTGATACCAAACCAACATATCGATGAATTTTAAAGTGCGATAAATTATAATTTCATCTATAGTTTCTTCACGGCCCTCTAGAAATCCCTAGTACCTTCTAAACACCCATAATTTTTGACGGATCGCTAAATGTCTCCACCGCCCACTGGAGGGAGGGATAGCACCCACGTCGAGAACCTTTGATTTAAAGTATTTTAGAGACTAGATCATGGGTTTTCAACGTGGGAGTCTAGATTATCTTTGATCAATGTCCAAACGAGGGCCGTGGTAGCTCAGGGAATAGAGCCTTCCAATGAAGTGAACCTGATTCGAGTCCCAGCGATGGCTAGTCGATGCAAATTTCGCACACTGCTCGAGCCAACCATAGTCCTGACGTAAAATATCCTCCGTGGTAGACGGATCATGGGATGACTAAGAATCCTCTTGCTGTGAGGCTAACCGTGTGAGGGTTTCGTGGTTTTCCTCTCCATGAAACGCAAATGCGGGTTAGTTCTATTAAAAAATCCAGCATTGAGGCACATTTCTCCCAAAACTTGATCCAATAGTTCTCTTGTCTTGTGGATTGGATTAAAAATTACAAGGTTACAGAGTTGTACATTAGTAGTCGTAAAACCATAATTGGGTCGGCTGTTCAGGGACAGTTATAAAATAAAGTAAAATGTCAAAACGAAAATGATTTTGCTACTACTCTTTCACCTCTAAAGGGCATACAAATAATAAACAAGTACATGATATTCTGGGTGTACAGATTTAGAAACAATTCGAGGTTTTCCATCCTTATTAAAATTTTGTTATTCACTTACAGACGTGGCATTCCTGCTCAGCCTATTCTGAATGGCTTCTGCGGAGATTATGAGTGGGATATGGAAGAATAACTTTCAGAATTCACCAGTCACCTAATTCATGAGGTAAGATATCCAGTATACTCTTAGAGACTCAACTGGTGCATATATTAAATATGTAACATAAAAAGCTTCAACTATTCTTTTTATGTTATTCCTTTATTTAAATATCTTTCAAAGCTCTTTCTCACCCTTTAAAATTCACATCCTGATTTTTAATCTATCGTTAGTTTCAAGTTATGAATTAATTAACATTTTTGATTTTTGCCCTTTCATGGAATCGTGAGAAAGATTTTTCCCTCGATCAACTTAATAGGCCAATTATAATTATTACGATTTCCCTTATTCCCTAAAATGAAACATTTTAGTATCTTACGGATTTATTTTGCAAGATTTTCCCTAACTTTTATTGAGGAGAACTTCGATTGATTTTATGTCACTCGGATATTCATTCCCTAATTATAATGGTTAAATAAAATTATTTAATTGCTAATAAAATTGTATATATATATATATATATATATATATATATATATATATATATATATATATATATATATATATATATATATATATATATATATATATATATATATATATATATATATACATACATACAGGGTCATTCATAATGCCCTCTGTTTACTACAACCTTATTTTTACTACAACTGGCTTCAGTGGTACATGTTACTGCCCTCTACCAGCAACTGCTTAAATTGAAACTTGAATACTTTCGGAACAATTTCATATGTTCTTATTTGCCATATTCATCTTCGTTTTTTTAATATAACGCTTCGAAACCCGAATAACCCTGTATATATGTATATATATATATATATATATATATATATATATATATATATATATATATATATATATATATATATATATATATATATATATATATATATATATATATATATACATGTGTGTTACCGCAGAAATGTAGAAATCAGCTAATCTACATATTATCTTGCACATTAGAGTGATCCGTTTAAGAACCGATTTTTTTCTTTTTCATTTTACATATTACATAGATAATCTGCACACTACCAACTAGACACTCGTTAAAGTGAAATTAAGATCTTTGCTGAAACTGCAGCAAAGCTTCTGTATGTTTGAATTTATATGATGTTATTCTTTTTATTTTCCCGTATCATAAAGTTAACATGATCAAACAAACAACAAACTAGTTGCTAGAATCAATCATCGGTCAAACCTAATCTAAACAAAATGACGAAAAAATCAAATGGATTGAAATATCGTTACAATGAAGGGTCTATTTATAATTTATTCGATACCTAAACAATAATGCAATTATACAATCAAATAATCTAGAAATTAGTTGATAGAATCAATCATCGGTCAAACCTAATCTAAACAAAATGACGAAAAAATCAAATGGTTTGAAATATCGTTACAATGAAGGGCCTATTTATAATTTATTCGATACCTAAACAATAATGCAATTATACAATCAAATAATCTAGAAATTAGTTGATAGAATCAATCATCGGTCAAACCTAATCTAAACAAAATGACGAAAAAATCAAATGGTTTGAAATATCGTTACAATGAAGGGCCTATTTATAATTTATTCGATACCTAAACAATAATGCAATTATACAATCAAATAATCTAGAAATTAGTTGATAGAATCAATCATCAGTCAAACCTAATCTAAACAAAATGACGAAAAAATCAAATGGTTTGAAATATCGTGACAATGAAGGGCCCATTTATAATTTATTCGATACCTAAACAATAATGCAATTATACAATCAAATAATCTAGAAATTAGTTGATAGAATCAATCATCAGCCAAACCTAATCTAAACAAAATGACGAAAAAATCAAATGGTTTGAAATATCGTTACAATGAAGGGCCTATTTATAATTTATTCGATACCTAAACAATAATGCAATTATACAATCAAATAATCTAGAAATTAGTTGATAGAATCAATCATCAGTCAAACCTAATCTAAACAAAATGACGAAAAAATCAAATGGTTTGAAATATCGTTACAATGAAGGGCCTATTTATAATTTATTCGATACCTAAACAATAATGCAATTATACAATCAAATAATCTAGAAATTAGTTGATAGAATCAATCATCAGTCAAACCTAATCTAAACAAAATATACGAAAAAATCAAATGGTTTGAAATATCGTTACAATGAAGGGCCTATTTATAATTTATTCGATACCTAAACAATAATGCAATTATACAATCAAATAATCTAGGAATTAGTTGATAGAATCAATCATCGGTCAAACCTAATCTAAACAAAATGACGAAAAAATCAAATGGTTTGAAATATCGTTACAATGAAGGGCCTATTTATAATTTATTCGATACCTAAACAATAATGCAATTATACAATCAAATAATCTAGAAATTAGTTGATAGAATCAATCATCAGTCAAACCTAATCTAAACAAAATGACGAAAAAATCAAATGGTTTGAAATATCGTTACAATGAAGGGCCTATTTATAATTTATTCGATACCTAAACAATAATGCAATTATACAATCAAATAATCTAGAAATTAGTTGATAGAATCAATCATCAGTCAAACCTAATCTAAACAAAATGACGAAAAAATCAAATGGTTTGAAATATCGTTACAATGAAGGGCCTATTTATAATTTATTCGATACCTAAACAATAATGCAATTATACAATCAAATAATCTAGAAATTAGTTGATAGAATCAATCATCAGTCAAACCTAATCTAAACAAAATGACGAAAAAATCAAATGGTTTGAAATATCGTTACAATGAAGGGCCTATTTATAATTTATTCGATACCTAAACAATAATGCAATTATACAATCAAATAATCTAGAAATAAGTTGATAGAATCAATCATCAGTCAAACCTAATCTAAACAAAATGACGAAAAAATCAAATGGTTTGAAATATCGTTACAATGAAGGGCCTATTTATAATTTATTCGATACCTAAACAATAATGCAATTATACAATCAAATAATCTAGAAATTAGTTGATAGAATCAATCATCAGTCAAACCTAATCTAAACAAAATGACGAAAAAATCAAATGGTTTGAAATATCGTTACAATGAAGGGCCCATTTATAATTTATTCGATACCTAAACAATAATGCAATTATACAATCAAATAATCTAGAAATTAGTTGATAGAATCAATCATCAGTCAAACCTAATCTAAACAAAATGACGAAAAAATCAAATGGTTTGAAATATCGTTACAATGAAGGGCCTATTTATAATTTATTCGATACCTAAACAATAATGCAATTATACAATCAAATAATCTAGAAATTAGTTTAAAGAATCAATCATCAGTCAAACCTAATCTAAACAAAATGACGAAAAAATCAAATGGTTTGAAATATCGTTACAATGAAGGGCCCATTTATAATTTATTCGATACCTAAACAATAATGCAATTATACAATCAAATAATCTAGAAATTAGTTGATAGAATCAATCATCAGTCAAACCTAATCTAAACAAAATGACGAAAAAATCAAATGGTTTGAAATATCGTTACAATGAAGGGCCTATTTATAATTTATTCGATACCTAAACAATAATGCAATTATACAATCAAATAATCTAGAAATTAGTTGATAGAATCAATCATCAGTCAAACCTAATCTAAACAAAATGACGAAAAAATCAAATGGTTTGAAATATCGTTACAATGAAGGGCCTATTTATAATTTATTCGATACCTAAACAATAATGCAATTATACAATCAAATAATCTAGAAATTAGTTGATAGAATCAATCATCAGTCAAACCTAATCTAAACAAAATGACGAAAAAATCAAATGGTTTGAAATATCGTTACAATGAAGGGCCCATTTATAATTTATTCGATACCTAAACAATAATGCAATTATACAATCAAATAATCTAGAAATTAGTTGATAGAATCAATCATCAGTCAAACCTAATCTAAACAAAATGACGAAAAAATCAAATGGTTTGAAATATCGTTACAATGAAGGGCCCATTTATAATTTATTCGATACCTAAACAATAATGCAATTATACAATCAAATAATCTAGAAATTAGTTGATAGAATCAATCATCAGTCAAACCTAATCTAAACAAAATGACGAAAAAATCAAATGGTTTGAAATATCGTTACAATGAAGGGCCCATTTATAATTTATTCGATACCTAAACAATAATGCAATTATACAATCAAATAATCTAGAAATTAGTTGATAGAATCAATCATCAGTCAAACCTAATCTAAACAAAATGACGAAAAAATCAAATGGTTTGAAATATCGTTACAATGAAGGGCCTATTTATAATTTATTCGATACCTAAACAATAATGCAATTATACAATCAAATAATCTAGAAATTAGTTGATAGAATCAATCATCAGTCAAACCTAATCTAAACAAAATGACGAAAAAATCAAATGGTTTGAAATATCGTTACAATGAAGGGCCTATTTATAATTTATTCGATACCTAAACAATAATGCAATTATACAATCAAATAATCTAGAAATTAGTTGATAGAATCAATCATCAGTCAAACCTAATCTAAACAAAATGACGAAAAAATCAAATGGTTTGAAATATCGTTACAATGAAGGGCCCATTTATAATTTATTCGATACCTAAACAATAATGCAATTATACAATCAAATAATCTAGAAATTAGTTGATAGAATCAATCATCAGTCAAACCTAATCTAAACAAAATGACGAAAAAATCAAATGGTTTGAAATATCGTTACAATGAAGGGCCTATTTATAATTTATTCGATACCTAAACAATAATGCAATTATACAATCAAATAATCTAGAAATTAGTTGATAGAATCAATCATCAGTCAAACCTAATCTAAACAAAATGACGAAAAAATCAAATGGTTTGAAATATCGTTACAATGAAGGGCCCATTTATAATTTATTCGATACCTAAACAATAATGCAATTATACAATCAAATAATCTAGAAATTAGTTGATAGAATCAATCATCAGTCAAACCTAATCTAAACAAAATGACGAAAAAATCAAATGGTTTGAAATATCGTTACAATGAAGGGCCTATTTATAATTTATTCGATACCTAAACAATAATGCAATTATACAATCAAATAATCTAGAAATTAGTTGATAGAATAAGAGGGATATTCTTTTTGAACTTTAAATGTATAAAGACAGTTAATATGCACATTTCCCGGGTAAATTGCATAAAACCCTTGATTCCGCACTTTAACGAAGCACTCTAGTTAATCTGCAGATTAGCTAGGTAATGTACAAATTAACGACTTCTGTGCCTTAACGGTAAACATACATATTATTTAAGAGTTATAACGTGTATAAAATTAATTAAAATTTTTATGAATTTATTTTTACAGATCATCATTGAAGTATAATTTTCCAAGAAATAAAGACGCCTGTGATTGAAAATTTATTTGTACAATAAATGATAAATAAATTTTAAAAAATTGAAATTAAACAGTATTTTACTTGAAGCATGAGTCATTTTATTTTCTTTAAAAAGTTTTGAAATAAAACCTTTTTTCTTTTTGTGAAATGTTTTTTCCAATGACCGAGAGAAATCAGCAGATGCAAAATTACAGAACTACAAATATGCAGCAGTAACCCTTACTTAAATCCTTTCTATAGGGTCCGCAGAGGACTGATCGTTAAGACACGGTTCCTAGTAGAACAGCGAAGTCAAGCATCACTGGCTGCAGTCAGTGTGCGGGTGGGGGACCAATTGGATCAGCCTGCGTAGGTACCAAGGTTGTGCGGTATGGGTCCTCGTTAAACTGTTCTACTGTAAAGTGCTCCATTTCGCGTGTAGGTCATCGGGCTACCGAAGCGGGGGTGCCATCCCCTCTGCAGAGGATCAAAATTGTGATGGCATGTCTTCGGATCATCCTCAGGGATGCTTCCCAGACTGTCGCCAATAGCCCATTGTGCAGTTCTAGTGCGACGTAAATGAACTACAACTTTCTATAGGAGTGGATTGTTCCATACGTTTTACATCGGAAGAAAAGATCTGTCCCCGATTGAGTTCGCTTGAGTATGTGCGAACACTTGGGACGTCGAGTTGAACAGACTCCAAATTTAAGAGTATTAGGGCCATTTATAGCTAGAAGGGAACGACATAACGCGGGACATCATAAAGTCCCAATCTTATCGCATTGTGCACTCTTACTCGAAGTGGTCTAACAGGGTACTAAAACTTCCATTTATTTATCCCCCCCCCTGTAATAAGTTTTGCTTTGATTTCTTAATCATTACTTACATCGATGTTATACTTATATATGTAAAATTTCATTCCATTCTGACAACTCTTTCTTGATGCACGAATTTTTATGACAAAGAATGTAATTTCGCATCGCAAAAGATCATAAAAATTCGAAAAATGTTCACACTTATACCATCTATATACATACTCTTAATTTATCAGGTTTTGGACAAAGCAAAAATTTTTTTTTTCAATTTTCAATAAACATTTATTGGTATGTGTAGGTTTTTCGAGCAAACATAATAATTCGATTACTTTTTAATTAAAAAAAATAATAATTCAACTTTGTTAGCGATATGCCATACAGCAGACTTAAATTCTTTTTATATATAAAAAAATTAATTTTTTAAGTTTCTATAAATATTTTTAAACAGATATGAGTGCTTTCAAACAAATTGGCACTCTTTTAATTATGAAACCCCGTTTCAAAAGAATTTCGCATTTTAGAAAAATTATAAGAAATTCGATCGCAAAGTGCCCTTTCTTATGTTAGCAATATACGGAACTTAACATAGACATGTAGCTGGTGTTTTATCAAGATTTTTTGCCGAGCTTAGCCATCGTGAACAGCTATTCATTTTTATAAACTGTTTCTGATATTTCTAATTCAATTCATGCTTCACAGGCTGATTATCTATACTCTATATCTATACATAATAATAAACGCGGCTGTGTGTGTGTTTGTAATCACAATATATCGCCCCAGAAGTCTCGCCCAGGCACGAAACTCGGCACATAATTGTGTTTTGACATGATGAAGAAGTATTTTTTTTCTTTTTCAAAAATTTGGATTAGTTTTTTAGTTATCAGTCATTTTGTAAGAAAATCTATGCTTTTTCGTCTTCAAAGAACCATATTCAAAAAACTATTAAAAAATGCATATACTTTTCACCACTCTTATAAATGTATGCTAATGCGAACCTTACAATTGAAATATTAATTTTCGACAACTTAAACCAATAATATACGAAGGAATTAATAATTTAATTGTAAGGTTCGCATTAGTTTACATTTATCAAAGTGGAGAAAAGTTTAACTTTTGTATTAAAAATGTGGCAACATATTCGATACGTAAATAGAACGCTTCTCTTTGATATATTTGTCGCTGTTCATAATTGTTATAATAAGTTTTTCTTCTTTCCACGCTCTATTTTTTTTTTTTTCTTAAGCGAAGACGATAACTTTTGTAGCGAGATAGAAATAGAAATTGATACCATAAAAAATTATATAGAAATAGAAATTGATACCATAAAAAATTAATTCGTTTTCGTGTTCTTTTCATGTATTTAGCATTTTAGTTTTTTTTTCTTAAGCGTTGTAGCTATATAATATATAAAATAGGAATTTAATTGTTTTTGAAGGAACGATCACACTTACCTTGGATCTCTTTGGTTTCTCTATTCTTTATTTTAACAGTTTTTATTAAATGAAATTAGTTATTTTCAGAAAGTTTCAGTTTGCTGGTAAGCACTTAGATTTTAATATCGAAGTTTCATGATTTGCTTTCATAGTAATTGTTTTAAAGTATTCGTTGACTTCTTAAAAACCCGATTACTGACATGGCAGAACCGCCTTCCAAAAAACTTTGTATTTTGTCAAAGAAAAAGATATTAAGAGATTCTCAAAAAAGAAGAAGGGCCCAAGAAACGTCTGTGGAGCGTCAAAGAAGGATGGAACATGACCGAATTTCGACAAGCAATTCTAGAGCCCAAGAAGTATAAGAGAAACGTCAAAGAAGATTAGAAGAGGATCGTGTCTCAACTAGCAGTGCTACGGCCCGAGAAACACCTGAGGAACGTCAAAGAAGATTGGAAGAGGATCGTGTCTCAACTAGCAGTTGTTAATTAAATTTGTTAAATAGTTAAAATTTGTTAAGATTCTTGATTTTATAATAAAAGTAATGAATTTAACGCTATTGTGTCCTTAGAGTTCAAATAGATGCCAGGGGCCATTGACGTCTCCCCCCCCCCATTTGCCCGTCACCGAAGCTTATGTTCATACTTCTGTAGCGTATCTACCATTACAAAATTACAATCACAATTCACTAGTATATAAGGCATGTTAACTCGATTCTATGATGGCGTACCTTTTCATAGATGAAGGTTGAGGTGGTCGATAACTACTCTCGCTACATTGGTGACCCGGACGTGAAGTGAACACGCCGACCTTGACAGAAACTCCCACTTCGGTTTTAACACGTCTGAATACTCCTACTTCGATGAATGATCCACATTGAACAGTTGACTTGATTCTTGTGACTACGACAATAACCACTTCCTCGAACTGTTGCTACTCAGTCTCGTCTTAATCACACACAACGTACAACGTATCTATTCGGATGCTAACAACATAGGAGTGACTACGACCATGATCTTAATACAGCTCTCATGACTAATGCTCAAAACCCGGTGACCTTAATCCAGCTCTCCCGGTCTGTCACAAATACAGCAACTAGTGGTATCTATGCATCGAATTCTATCACAGCTATAATTCTGGTGGGGGAGTACTGCAGCGTATCTACCATTACAAAATTACAATCACAATTCACTAGTATATAAGGCATGTTAACTCGATTCTATGATGGGGTACCTTTTCATAGATGAAGGTTGAGGTGGTCGGTATATATATATATATATATATATATATATATATATATATATATATATATAATATATATATATATATATATATATATATATATATATAGCAAAAAAAATAAATACAATTAAATAAATTGTTTTGTCTTCATTTTAAACTTATATATATATGGTCGATCTACTCTTCACACAACATTCTACAACATTCTACACACAACAACATCAGTAAGGAGAGACAAAAGTTTTCTTAGTTTCATCCATTGAGTATCCTAGAACGCCAACTCTATGGTTTTATCCACTTATAGGAAACTTGTTATTATTCGTTATAATAGATGTTATTTACACTCGATAACCAGAAATACGGGGATGCGAGCTGGGAACTGTTTAGCGAGTTTTTCATTAATACATATTCCACCAATCAGGTTCTCATCCACATCGTAAAATTCGCTTTCACGCGGTTTTCTCACATACAAAGAGAATGGTGCTTTTGAATATATTGAACCAATCATATTTACTGTTCGCTCTGTTTCTTCCTGATTTGCGAAATTTTCATGTGCTGATCTGCAGAATGCAGTGAGATCGTGTGCGCAATTTGTTTTAGTGAGAATGAACCTATAACTCGGCTACTTCAACATATCTTCAATTTAGCAATACTTGTGACACAAAACATTTATAATTACTTGATTGCAACTGTTTCTTGAAACTTTATAAAGAGTCACTCTCGCTGCATGCGATTTAAACTTTTCAAATACCGTCAAGGAAGAACGTGACTGGTAAATATATCCCCTTGAGAAAAACTTTTCAAAGAGTCTCGTTTTCTCTGGATTTCAAACGGTGGTGGGTAAATTGCATTAGAACTGTTTCTAATGAATCATTCACGTTGCCATCAATTCACACATGCGATCGTTTGCTCAGAGATCAGATATAGGAAGTGAACATTTCATGAGCATTCGCACTGTATTCGATTGCTCTAAACGCGCTTGCCAGTGTTTAGTAACTACATGTAAAAGAAATGCATGCGCTAGCAGCCTCAAGTCGTGTATAGTGTAAATGCTGCATTAGCATGTGCGTGTAAAGTAATCGGGTCCTGAATGCAACTGAGGCATTACTATCTATTTACCCACACGCGCATCTGCTATCAAACCGGTATTCCGGTGAAGCGGAATTGAAATTCTACAGAATGTGCTGCCATCTGTTAGTATTCATGTGAAAGAAAATCTGTACCTTCTCTCGGTTCCTGAGGAAATTTTAGAGAGCTTACTTAAAGTTGGTTTCCCCTACAGGCCGTTATCGGCCGGTCGTTTTGGTTACTTCACTGCGGGGGTGATGGGCAGGTGATTTGAAGGAGCAGGAAGATGATGGAAATCCTGCAAGGTTTTATCATGCAGGATTAAGCATTTTGAGTTTTAAAACTCTCAAAGAAAGCTATGAAATAATGACATCTGCAGTAAGTAATAATATATAACAACACAAATTGCACAAACATTGTGTCTTTTTTTACAGTAAATAAAAGAGTAGGCCTAGTTCTAATGAATCGAACTTTTTTTTTTTCCAATTAGAAAAGTATTAAAAGGAATTCAATATTGTATTATCTTTCCCGTCAATATAGAGATCGAAAATAATAATAAATATATATCGCACTTATCTTGTGAACAATTTCTCTTCAATAATTATATTTCTTAAAAATTAAAAGCAATCAATATGTGAAATATATGCAATGTTTGTCTATCGCAAATTCAATTAAGTAGGAAATATTCTATAATTTAGATATCACTTATTACATTTGGTTCTGTCCAATAACGAGGGGTTATTTTCTTCTTGCATTGTTTTAAGTTATAAGTAATTTTAAATTGTTTGGATTATAAGGATGTGAAGTATCCAGACCTTGCTCTATATTTATATTTACAAAATTTCTCTTTGATTTTCATTTTTGTTTTGTTTATAATCTATATGTTAGAACATCAGAAACTATATATATTTCAAATAAATTTATAAATAGCAAAAAATTTAGTTTTAAAGTATGAATTACTAGTATAAAATTTTTTAGTTATTATTCTACATCTATACATTATTATCTGTGTTGAATTGTCCTATTTTCTTAAGTAATTTAAAAAGTATTCTGATCAATCTTTTTGTTTAGATTGATTTTAATTTGTAATTCTTTTTAGTTAGTTTAACCCCATAAAATAATTCAATTCTTCACATTATGATGGAGTCATTAAAAGCTTTGAACTATAAGTTAATTTTGAATAAATATTATTTTGTTATATATTTCTAATATTTTAGATATGAACATATATTTTTTAGTTTACTTTAAACAACCTTACCAGTACATTTTATTAAAAATCGAACTAAATTTTGCTGGAAAAATGTTTGTTGTATATTTAGAATAACTGGTAAAGTAAAATTTAGGTAACTTTTTTAAAAAAAACCTACCACTTTATAGTTTAAAAAATTTCAGTAAAATCTTATTGTAAAGAAAAAATAGTACTTAAAAAGCTTCAGAGTAAATATTAATTATTGAAATATATTAAAAAATGCCTCAAGTATATTTAGAATATAAAATAATATTTATAAGATAAGGTAATATTTTTGGTAATTATTTAAACAAATGTACATCAGTATATATTACAAATTTCTGCAAAATATTATAGAAAACTTTATAAAATATTAAAGTTCCAGAATAAAAATTAATTACTGACCTATATAATACTGTAGTACTTTCTGATATTTATAATAGCTGATGATATGATAAATTAGTTTTGTTTATAAACAAATCTATTACATTATTTTAAACATAACATTAAAATGTAGTTGGAAAATGTTTGAAATGTTAGCCAAAAAGCCACAAAGTAAAAAACTATTTATTGTCATATGGAATACTGTAGTATTTTCTAATACTCAGGGTGTGAAAAAACTGAGGTATTTTAGAAAAAACCCAACCCTCCCGGGTTTTATTGAAAAAACCCAGGGAAAATTGGGTTTTTTCATTGAGTGCTCATAAATTAAGTTTTACTGCATAAATGTTTTTATTTATTAAAAAGTTTTGTATTAGCTTAAAAATAGAAATAAATCCAAAAAGTTGTTTTAATTTTGTTATATGTATTTTATATTAAATTTAAATAACGCATTATCACTAATACATATTTGAATCTTCTTTATCGTTAAGTACATAATGTTTCTCAATTTTTAACTCAATTATTATAAAATATAAATGCAGTAATATAGAAGGAACAAGTTTATTAATCTTTTTGTTTTCACACATATTTATTTACTATATTTATTAAACATATATATATTACCTAGTATAAAATTATAATCAGTAAAAACTAAAATTTCACCTGACATAACTTTAATAAAAAACTGAAATAAATATTTAATGGTCTTCCATGTTTTTATAATAAGATTAATAGAAAGCAAAATTAAAATTATGTATAATTATAAGTATCAGTTTCTTGTCCCATTTTTTTTTTTTTTTTTCAAATAATTAACTCTAAGAAAATGATTTCATTTTTCGATAAATAATTTTAAAAAGTTCTCTTATTGAAAGTTTTAGCTTATTTTTTTTAAACCAGAAAATATAACTGTTTTAATTTGTTATGTTGTATTAATTAGTAAAAAAAAAATTTTTTTTTTCCAATTTTTTTAAACATATGAATAATAATAATCTGTTTATTAATATATAAAGCATGCAACTATATTTAAACAATGGATATTTTCAGACTATATTATTTAAATTTCTATTTGATTTAATTCCATTAAAATATTAATTTTTGAAGAAAAAAAACCACTTAAAGTTTCAAATTATAGATTCGAGATTCCTTAACGAATATTAAAAACTTATAAATCATGCAACTTAATTTGGCAAATTTTTGCTGCACAATAAATTATATAAAATTAAATGTGCATCAATAAGTTTTAATAAAAACATTTTTTTGTTGAAAAAAACCCACTTATCGTTCCAAGTGGATTTTTTTTTTTAAGGTGGGCCCTCCCAATGAAACCTGGGTTGGTTTTTTCAAAGTGGGCCCACTTGACGAACCATGCTATTACTACTTAGAATATATAGATAATAATTTCAACCTTCAAAAAAAACAAACCATTTTTTATTATTTAGTACATCAATGTTTCTACGACTAAGATATATTTTCGCCAATGACAAGTTGGTTACTACTATTTTGATATTTGAAATTATTTGTTTCCAGTTGGTGACATAAGCAGATATTTGGAATTGTAAAAGACTAAGATTTCCGAATGGAATTGCAGGTTTCTTATCACCACCACTAGTTTAATGGTTATTTATCAATACCATATAAAGTGAATATTTAGTATTTTCTAAAATTTATATTGTATTTATATCTAAAATTATTTTTATAAATTTTTGGCATTATAAATTTTTTTAGTGTAGGCGTTTTGTTTGAGACAAATTTACTTAAATTGAAATATTGTGTTTTTATTATTTCTTTGTTATTTAAGTATTCTTGTAGTCATTTTTACAAATCTGCAGTAATTTCTCAAGGATACAAAACTCTTGATAGAAAGGAATTGCAGAGAATGACATTAAAAATGTGAATGCGCCTTATTTTTATTGAAAAAGGGAATCTTTGCTTATTGACTTTACTAAAGATAAGTGACTTATCTTTACTAAAAATGTGAATATACCTATATCGAATTTTATAACAAAATTTGATTAGATTACAAGTCTTCAGACAGTTGCGCTAACCTCTGCCTCTGGTCGAGATTAGTTTGATATCGTGGATATTTCCGTATTGTGATTTGTCGCGCCTTCTACAATTGCCGAGGTGCCAAATAGATTTTAAACTTGAAATTTTTTTAAAAAAACCTGTAGATGTTTGCCCGAGGGTGCCTACGAGTTATACCTTTCGAGTTGGTCCCTTTCTCTGATGTTTTTTTTTTTTAGTTTCTCGTGGGTCACTGTCCAGAAGTTTGCAAGACTTGGCGATTATTCTGCCACAGATCATACAGAAATCTTCCCTCGATTTTTGATATATAGTAGTTTAAGAGTCACATGGTATTTTGCTTTAGTGACTAGGGAATGTGTTATTGTCGATGTCAACCTTCTATCAAAAGGTACCTAAAGATTGACTAGAGTTAACTTATCTTATATACTAGTGACTTGATGTTCAATAATCGTAGTGGTTGTTCCACATAGCTCACCTTCCAGAATTTTATCAGGGCTAGTATTCCATAAACGTACACCATTAGTTGCGGTATTTACAAAAGACTGGAAGAGCTGCATTAAGTTCACTGGATTTTGAGCTCTTGTGGTGAGAGTTGTATTAAGTTCACTGAGTTTTGTGTTTGTTATGAGAACTGTGTGTGAGGTCTCTCCAGTGTTGCTATTAGCAGTCAAGTGTGTGCAGTATTTTGTTGTGTGTAAATGGGACTGAGAAGCAACAGTGGAAGGAATACGATGATGCAGTCACAAATAGCAAGTCAACTGTTTCGATGTAAACTGTTCGTCGAAGTATGTATGAACAAATCATATCCGGAGGTCACGAATGTGAGAAGTGGGTTATCGACAATATCAACCTTTTTCTATGAAAAGGTACCTCAAGATTAAGTCGAGTTAACATGTCTTATATACTAGTGAATTGATGTTTAATAATCATAGTGGTAGTTACACCACAGTGACTTTAACTACTACTTTTGATGTATATTCCATTGACTAACTTATCTATATGATAGGTAGATAATTCTATTTATAGAACTATCTAGTTGTAGGATTGACTGTTGATATTGAGTTTTTTTTTAATTATTTACTTATTAGTTAATAATTCAATAGTATTTACAGTGTCTTTTTAATTTACAATGTTACATTTAGGTCTATGTAATACATTCATGGCATGAAGTATATGCTACTAATAGGCCACTGTTATTCAGCTCATATTTAAATATATCCCAGAGGCTGAATAGTTTTACTTTCATACTTTTCTTATTATAAATTTTGTTATGAAAGCAAAAAGTTTTAGAATTTTACACTCAATGCCAGGGGTGTCCGAGCTCTTTAATAGTCGAGCCATTTTTCAAAATTTGAAATTTTTCGCGAGCCGCAATTAAATAAGCATTTAAAAGGTATGCAAAAAAAGCATTAAAAAAATTTTTTTACAGACATTATATTTATTGAAAACATATAAAATAAAGTACAAAATATGTGTATTGAATTTAAATATTAAAAATTAAACACATTTATTTTACTTCTCTTGACAATTCGTTAAAAATACTGATTGGTGTTTGGATTTCATGAATTTTAAAGTGGAATAAAATGATTCACATAAGTACGTTGTTCCGAATATTAAAATAATTAGACAAGCAGCCTTTTTTAATTCAGGATACTTCGATTCTGGTACAAATTTCCAAAATTCAGTAATCAACCTCGACTTATATTTTATTTGTAAAGCTGGATCGTCTTGCATCTCTATTAATTCTAATTCTTCAGATGCTTTTTGGGTCATAATTATATTGGAAATGGAAAACTTACATTGAGTAATGTTAATTTCAAATGGGTTCAGAAAAATATTAAAATATAATAGCACAAAAATGAAAAGGGAACACTGGTAAATTTATCGAGAGCCACAAATAATCCTTCAAAGAGCTACATGTGGCTCGCGAGCCGCAGGTTGGCCATTCCTGCTCTATGCTAAACCATTTTAAAATTTTGTTCAAATTTATCTTAATTTCAAATTAAATTTGTTTTTATTCTTAAAACCATATAAGTATTTTTTGCTATTAATATTTATTTATAATTAAAATTATGTAAATTTCAAGCAATCTTTTTTTATTTCTTTGTAGGAATCCCGGCAGCGTCCATATAAAGTATGGAGCTGTGACAGACAAACTAGAAAAGCTGTCATGGCATCGAATTTAAGAGAGTTGAGAGAAAGAGGTTTGTCATTCGATTTATATTACCAGGGGTCTGTCTAGGTTTTTCTGAGATGTACCTATTTTGTGAAAATTTAAACATAATTTGTGAAAAATTAAAAATTATATTTAAAAATCAACACAAAAATATGGATTTATCATTTCTTAAGGGATACAAAATTAAAATTTTAAGGAAAAGTATTTTGTGAAACTCCCGTTTTTCCTGAATTTGAATTTGTGAAACTACCGTTTTACCTAAAGTTGAATTTATGAAGGTACCGCTAAACGGTAGTAAATTCGGCCTGGACAGACCCCTGATTACTATTCATTCAAGTAAACTTATTATTACACTTAAAATTTATATTTTTTTTTACTATAAAAATCTGCTTCAAAAAGTTTTATTTATCTAGTAATTGTTATAAAATAAATATACATTATTTCTCTTGTTAGCATTTACAGTTTGCGTAGCGTTTTTAAAAAGTGCTTATTTTTTATTTACGTTTTCTAAAAGCCCTTAAAGGTGCTTTTTTTTATTCAGGATTTGTAAAACATGCTTAATTTTCTATCTTATAAAAATATATTTTTTCTTTGTCGTGTAAATTACAAAAAATGCATGATTTTTGCAATTTTCTCTGCAATATTTATCAGAAATTAGTTATTGTCATGATTATGCAAAGTTTTTCAAAATGTTTTTGAATTTTATTGATTTTACGTTTATAAATTAAGAACTTTAAACAATCTGAAAAAAAAATTAATTTTTTTTTTTGGAAATTGGTTAAAAATATTTTTTGAGTGCTTAAAAAGTACTTAAAACGAGGGTTGGCAAGGTTTAGGACAGAATGGATTAATCCACGGTTTAAACCCTGATTTAAATCGTCCTGTCCAAAACCCCTTTGTCCAAAACTGTCTTTAACTGTCCAAAACCCTTTTACTCAAATTATATCACAATTTTATATGAACAATATTTAAAAGGTAAAATAAACATAGAACTAATAACATATTAATAATTAAATCTACTAGAAAATATTTGTCTTTAAAAGTATAATTTTTTATTAATATTGTTTGACTCTTCAATTTAAACATTAAACAAAGGAAGATTAATCAGTAATCAAGTTCAATTGACCCTCTAATTCAATAGTATGTAACTGAAGTTTGACCTTGCCATACAGGTTAAGCTATTAGGAACTAAGTGTTTGGTTAGTCATAAACAGGTTTATTTATCTATAGTACTATTCAAGAATACTTTTATTTCAATTGTGTTCAATTCTTTTAGCATAGTGGTGATACATCACCAGTGTCAGTAACTGAAACTGATGTTATGCCCTTCAAAACTGTTAATACATTTTTCTGTTATTTTGTATTTCCAATTTAAACTAATGTATTTATATTTAAAAACAATTTTTTTTATATAGATGTCTTTTTTATCATCCTGTGATGCAGAAATTATAAAAATTTTAAAAAAATATATTGTGAAAAATAAAAGGTTAATTTTTAAACAAATTTAGTATTTTTTTTAAAATCATTATTATTATTTTTTAATATTGCATTATTTATCCTTATGCAAAAACATTATTCATCAGTATTAAAAGCATATTTATATTTAAAGGATTAGGTATTCACTTTTGCTGTTCAATGAATTGTGGAGCTTCAAAAATTATAAACCTTTTCCTATTATATTATTTTCCTTTAATAAGTTAAAGTAAATTGTATAAAAAATATCAAATATTTATTGATACATGTAATTATTATGTGTACAATGGTTACACCTATAGAATTTTTATCTTTTACCAAAGTTCGAGGTTTTGGACACTTTGAGACAGTTTAGGACAGTTTTACCCAATTTAGGACAGTTTAACCCAGTTTGGGACAGTTTTACCCATTTTAAGACAGTAAAACCCACGTGTCCTGTCCAAAACCCCAACCCTGCTTAAAAGGTGCTTATTTTTTGTTAAAAAAAATCTGGCTACGCACCCTGATTTATTTTTTTTCCAAATAATACAAAGTTTATGAGATAAATCTTAAGTCACTGGATAAGTTCTTCTTACTCACATATTCATAATCTTTTTATTGATTAAACAGGGTGCGTAGCGTTTTTAAAAAATTTAAAAAAATTTTTTTTTAAAAACACCAAGTAATTTTTAAAGGTGCTTATTTTTGATTTACATTTTTTAAAAGCCCTTATAAGGTGCTTATTTTATTTGTGGTTTGTAAAAAGTGCTTAATTTTGTATCTTTTTAAAAGAGATTTTTTCTTTGCCGTGTCGATTTTTGTTTCTAATTTACAAACAAAAAAAAAAAATCACAATTTTTAGAATTTTATCTGCAATATTTTATCAGAAACTAGTTATTTTATCAAGATTATATATAGTTTTTTAAAATTTTATTGATTTTATGTTCATAAATTAAGAACTTTAAATGATCGAAAAAATGGTTTTTATTACTGCACAGATCCCAATTATGGTTTTTTTTAAAAAGTGATCTAAAATATTATTTGAGTGCTTAAAAAGTACTTGTGAGGTGCTTATTTTTTGTTGAAAAATCTAGCCATGTTAATCTGTTGAAAAATCTGTTCAAACACAATTTCCTTTCATTAAGTTAATTTTAAAAAAATTCTTGATTTACAGATTGATATTTGAATTAAGATATCTATCCACTGCATATTTTTTTATTCTGTATAACACTCTTGTGTAATTTTGCATTGAGATTTTATTGTGAAAAGATTAATAAGATTTTTAGTAGAATAGATATTTTTTCCTTACCCACTTTTTTCTCAATTCATATTATATTAACACTTTTCATAATCGAACATTCGTATTATTATAGCATCAACAATGAGTATGTCATATTGAAATTATATTCCGACATATTTATTCCTTTAATTCACTTATGCCTAAAAAATATTATATTTTTTAATTGGTCAGTAACGCACCTATACGTTTCGTTTGAATAAGACCTTGCCTTTTTCTTTTATCATTTTTTTTTACTTATTTAACTGATGACTTCTACTAATCATTTCTCACCAATTATAATTTAAACTTATCATTTTTGGCTAATCTTTTTTTTTTTTTTAAAATTAAAAATTGATCAGCAAACCTGAACCATGGCTAGTTAACGCATGCATTATTTGGCATCCCTTGAACAGAATAATTTTCAAGGTTTATTTTCAAGCGACCTACAAACATTTTTTTCAAGCTCCAAAAAAAATTTTCTCTGTTATGGAAGATTTGATGTACATCAGGGTTTCCACGGGTCAGGGCGAACAGGGAAAACCTGGAATTGTAAGGGAATTAACTCCAAAAATCCCCTAGTGATTTTTTTACAAAAACCTGGAATATTCCTATATCATACCTTGAAAATAACCAGTCTTAAAGTTGTCAGTAACAGCAATCAGTTATTGAGATTATAGCAGGGATCTAAAAACTACACATCCTCGGTGGTGAAAAATTCCAGCGGCCAACGAATTTCTCGAATCCGACGTCCGCACATATGGCCATTTACCCGTTTTTGTTCGTGATACATTTTCAATTTTTGTTATCTTACAAGTGGAACTGGCAAACGTCATATTTGACTCATTTAAAAAAACGCAGTACTCTCGGATAAATTGTCATTCCAGATAACTTGACCTTTGTCATTTCAATTATTTCCTAAAAGAAAAAAATTATTTCATAAAAAAAATACTAGGTTACTATTAGTAGCCTAGTATTTCTTTTATTACTGAAAAATGTAATCCTAGTTGTGAGAGATCTTTCTCTCGGTTCGTTTAATTAATCCTCATAAAGGATGACAATGGATTTGATATAAATATTTATTTTTGCCGTCTTGAATATATATAAGTAAAAATAAGAGATTAAAAATATACATAAGCTGCATAACAAATAAATCCTGGAGCTCTCCTGCTCCCTTCTTGTTCAAACATTCTTTCTCATAGTCCAGCTAATACTACGTTCCAAACTGATACTAACTAAATCCTCTTTCCCACAAGAAAAAGTCCTTCGCTCCACCCCCACTCTAGGGGACGACACCTCCAGTGTCCTTCACCCTTTGACCCTCAGGTCAGGGGTCAATAAAATGCGTGGGAGAGGAATCGGGTCCTGACACCTCCCCCCCCCGGTTTCATCTAGTTAGACCTTCTTTCCTGGTCCTACAAGTGAAACCTAAAAACACTGAAACACACTGTAAGCCTATCTCTACACACACACACACAAAAAAAAAAAAAATACACGCACACCTTTCCATGCGCAAAAGAGATTGGCCTCATCATACACCAATAAACATAAAATCAAATTAATAAAGACAAATTCAAAACATAATATAAAAGCACTTAACATTTTTACAATCAAAACATTAAAATCACTTTTATAAGGCCAAAAATAAAATATCCATGCCAAAATCCCTTTATCAAATTCCATAAAAATAAAATCCTTAAATTCATGTCTAAAATCCCTACCAAAAAAATAATAGTAATTAGCGTACAAAATTAAACGTCCAAACTGCCCAAATGTTCACTCTTGCAAGTTCATTGACCTAATCCCCTCGAACATATCTCTTTCAATACCCCTCCCTCTAGAATTTCTTAAGTGACTGGCTAACTCTATTATTCCTTTCAGAACCCCCTTTCTGAAAACGAATGCTTATTTTCATATGCCCTTTACGGGTTTTAATTCTGATATTGGAAGTTTTCGACTTCACAGCTGTGTACAAATCCTTCAAATGACACATAAATAATTTTCCTCTCCCCTCAGACCGCAGAGGTTTAGGTTTAAGCGCGCCTTTGCTACCTCCCTTTCTTTTCTCGCAGGACCATTCAACCCTCCTCAACGCGTTGATTGTACCTTTCACCTTCACTTCTACCCCTCGCTGACCACAAACTTCTCTGCCTTTAAAATCCTCCCTCACTTCCTCTAAGATTCCTTCAAATTCGGAGCCCTGCACCTGCTCCTCTTTAAGTCTTTGGCTATGAGAAAAGGATGATTCCTTATCATGACCCCCTACTTTCTCCCCACACTCCTGCTTCATTAAAATACTTGGTGGATCTTCGTCCTCTTCCCCACTTGACTTTCTCTCCAACACCTCGAGACCCCCCGGAGTGATTCGCACTCCACTCCCGTCCTAATTCTCACCGTCAAGGTCAGTGTCCTTCGTCTCAATCCCCTTGTACCCTTCTTGTTCTTTTCCCTCAGAACAGATCATCTTTTTCTCCCACTCTTTTCCCCGTCGTTCATCCCCTGCATTTTCAAAAGCCTGCTCCTCTAATTCTAACTTCCTTGACCTTATCACTGTCGCCTCGTTTTCACTTTTGACCATTCCTGGGATTTTCTCACTAAGGTTTACAATTCCTTCCCCCATCCCACAGTTACTAGGAACATTAACGAGCTTTTCCTCTACAGCAGGGCCTATCTCTGAACTTAAAAAGATCCATCTCCCCATCTCAAAATTTTCTTCTGGGACTGAAGATTGCTCTGATACCCTTATTTCAAGAACACTGTCTTATATTTCTGAAAAACATGCCTTCTCCTCCTCCACCTCGATTTTTTGCTAATCCGATTCGTCTCTTTTCGTGAATAACGTATTCTACAGAATTTAGCTTAGCCCGATTTTTCTTCTGATCTAATCTAAATCTATTAATTTTCTGACATCCCCTCCTTAAGTGTCCTTCCTCTCCACAGTTATAACATTTTGGGGACCATTCTCCTGAGCTAGTACTATTTTTTCTCAGCGTTTCACACGGTAATTTGCTTCTTCTATTAACATTCAGACCACTCCATTCAGGGAATCGTTTCACCCCACCCTTCACATTCACCTCCTTTTCTTCAAATTCAGAATCAAACTTTTCGGGACTCCGGCCTCTCCACGGCGCCTAACCATCCCACCGATTCATTTAAATTGACTAGGGGTTTAAAATCCTGGATTTTACTTTCCTCATCCTGGTCCCTCATTAAAATATTTGTTAATATTTCTGAAAAACATGCCTTCTCCTCCTCCACCTCGATTTTTCGCAAATCAGATTCGTCTTCCTTCACCCTCTTTTCTTGAATAACGTATTCTACAGAATTTAGCTTAGCCCGATTTTTCTTCTGATCTAATCTAAATCTATTAATTTTCGGACATCCCCTCTTTAAGTGTCCTTCCTCTCCACAGTTATAACATTTTGGGGACCATTCTCCTGAGGTAGTACTATTTTTTCTCAGCGTTTCACACGGTAATTTGCTTCTTCTATTAACATTCGGACCACTCCATTCAGGGAATCGTTTCACCCCACCCTTCACATTCACCTCCTTTTCTTCAAATTCAGAATCAAACTTTCGGGACTCCGGCCTCTCCACGGCGCCTAACCATCCCACCAATTCATTTAAATTGACTAGGGGTTTAAAATCCTGGGTTTTACTTTCCTCATCCTGGTCCCTCATTAAAATATTTGTTAGCATCTCAATCCCTAGTATAGTACATCTTATCCACTCATGATCGTATTCCCGCTCTCGTTTTAACCATTCCAGTTCACTTATCATTCTAAGTAACTCCTGATTTCTACCTTCTATTAATTCTCGTTCCTGCTCCTTTTGACTCTTTATTTTATCCTCACGTTCCTTATCTTCTTTTAATTTTTGTTGCTCACGTTCCCTATCTTCTTTTAATTTTTGTTTCTCACGTTCCCTATCTTCTGTTAATTTCCTTATTTCCTATTCCCTATCTTCAAGTTCTTTTTGTCTTTATCTTTCCCGCTCCTCTCGTTTCCGTTCCCAATTCCGTGCCTCTCGTTCCCGTTCCTCTCTTTCTAACCTTGTTCGCTCTTCTCGTTGCTCTCTTTCTACCCTTCTCTCTTTAATCCCACTTAACACATCTTTAGTCATTTGTTCGACGTAATCCGAACTCCCGGTGATCAATGCTTTTAACTCCACAAGCCTGACGTTCTCGGGAACCGTTATCCCAAACTCCTCAGCTAGAACTATCAAATCTTCCTTTCTGGCTTTTAAAAGAAAACTCATACTGACCATACAAATTTAATTTCTTAACCACACGAAAAAAGATATTCCTATTTAAAAATAAACTTTAAAAAATATAACTTAGCAACACTTTCTCCTATACTCATACACCGACATTCTATTATGAAATTTAATACCTCTTATATAAACAAAACATATAAAACACAATTTGTATCATGCAACATTCAAACATCACTCCTTAATACACATAAATACAAATTACTCATTTCAATTTTAATTGCAACCTAATAAATTTCTCATACCCTTTCGGTACACCTAGCTTATACACATTTACTTTCCACAAAAATTTAAAACTCTTAACTTCATAAATTTTAGAGACCTAATAATTAATTATTTCATCATTTAAATAAAAGTAAACACTTTCCTCGACCATTTTTCCGGTCAACATTATTTCAACAGAATGCCTAATAAACAATAATGCCTCAATCCTGAACCTAGTTTACTCAGCTCGTTATTGACATATAAAAACATTATCTTAAAATACTCTTAATAAACCAATTTAAAAAAATTACACTTTTAATAAACCAACTCACTAAGTTACTTAAAAAAAACATCAAATACTACATCAGCTTACTATTCTCATAAATAATAATTATACTCATTGATCACACAAACAATAATGGCCAATCCCTTAAGCTTAAATAAAATAACATATCAGGTTCGCTTTAAACCAAAACAAAACTAACTTATTCCCTTAACTAACTACCCTATTAGTTACACCCTGAAATGTGAGCATATACTTTATTCTTTATGCCTAGGATAAAGCTTACCTCCCTTTTAATTTTCCTTTCCATTGTCCGCCTTGGCAACAAGTCTTTCCACCACCGTCACAGGGGGTATCTTTGGCTTTGTATCGCCTCCGGCGATAATAGTCCTTTTTCTAGCAGCGTCTCCACTTCCGTCGATTTTGTGTTTCCGCAGTCACCCTTTCCTTCAGGCAGTCTTTTTCACTAGGCATTTCCCATCATAGTAGGCATCCTTCCATCAGGACTAACTCCATCAGGCAACACTCTGTACTGGGCATTTCTCATAGTGGGCATCCTTCCACCGGGCTATGGTTCTTTTCACTAGCATCCTGGCGAGGATCCAGTCACGCTGCAACAAATTGTGAGAGATCTTTCTCTTGGTTCGTTTAATTAATCCTCATAAAGGATGACAATGGATTTGATATAAATATTTATTTTTGCCGTCTTGAATATATATATGTAAGTAAAAATAAGAGATTAAAAACATACATAAGCTGCATAACAGATAAATCCTGGAGCTCTCCTGCTCCCTTCTTGTTCAGACATTCTTTCTTATCGTCCAGCTAATACTACGTTCCAAACTGATACTAACTAAATCCTCTTTCCCACAAGAAAAAGTACTTCGCTCCACCCCGACTCTAGGGGACGACACCTCCAGTGTCCTTCACCCTCTGATCCTCAGGTCAGGGGTCAATAAAATGCATGAGAGAGGAATCAGGTCCTGACATTAATACTTTTAATCCCAGTAACTACTAATTCATTGTGCAATTTAAATAAATGTTTAAATAAGAGAAAATTATATTTTTATTTACTTAGAAGCTATGGGTTAGTTTCAAAGGAGGATGTGTATATTGTTGGACAAGCCATCCTCGGGAACGGGTAAAATTTTTCGAGCCCTGGATTTGAGTTAAATATTTCTAACATCGATTACAATTATTTGTTGTAAAAATTCCACTTTTTAGTGAAACTGAAATGTCCCCTTCCTCATTTAATATTTTTTTACTCAGAAAGTTTAATATTTCTCATTACAAATAAAAGAATCAAATTTTTTTGATGAAAAGTCTCAATTTTCATTGAAATTTACCTGGAAAAGTCAGGTAATTTTTTTTCTGAAATTCAGTGGGAACCTTGATACATCTTGCTAACGTGATATACTTTTATAAATTTTGTACTTCAGTTATATTAGAAATTATTTCTTAATTGTTATGGTTATTGATTATGGCATCTTCATCACACTGCAAACTTAATACCATAGAATGGTTTTGTATTTAAATGGCCGGTGTCTATTATGGGGTGGATTCTGGGAAGTATTTTCTTTTCAAAAGACTGGTATTTTCAACAAAGGAACAGTAGAATAGAAAAATACAAATGTGAAAATCCAAATCAATCAAAATAGCTCCAAAAAAATATAAAAACCTTGTAGATAAGAATATTCAGTTCCCAGGATTTTTTTCTACTTGGATGAAAGTATCTACGCTGTGATGTAGTGACACATTTTCAAATAAAGAAACACTAAAAAAAAATTCAAAACTTTTATATGCATTTTTGAAACTAACATTTAGAAAGAAACTTTTGTTTCCATGTGCATATGGGTTTAAAAAAACCTCTAAGTTATAACCTCTTTAAAGTAAGACTTTTCCCATTTATTTTAATTTCATGTTATAATTTAATGCTAAATAAGATGAAATTGAGTTATTAGAAAATGCACAAACCATGCATATTTATTCCTTATTATTCCATTTAAACTTTAAAGATATACTTACAAAACTTCAAAATACATTTATAAAAATTATTTTATCGAAAACCGAAAGAGTAGACTGTACTTCTACAGTTTCCCTTCCCCACATAACGGGCCTGATTTATCATAAGGCCTGAGAAGCCTAGAACAAATATGTGTTTTTTGTGTGGATATGTGTTGTGGATTAGAATTATGGCAGAAATTGGAAAAATTTAAGCTCAAGTTTATTAATATATCTTAAATTTATGTTACAAATCATTTAAAAGCCTTTTGTAAATAAACTACTGGAAAATTTAGTTTAAAGTTTTGATCCGTGGGCCCTAGGTAATTCTTTGCCTACAGCCCCAAAATTTCAAAATCAGGCCCTAACAAAACAGGGAAAACTGATACATTGTTATTGTAATCATAAAATAAAAGTGTAATCTTGTACAAAATATAGGAAATTGTAAATCAATCACCATTGCATTTTTGCACAAATGAAACTTCTACTTTGATGTTCTAAAATCTCATCTAGTATGTAAGATGGCTTCTTTATGAACTCAAAAAAACATGGACGAAAAAATTATTAAAACAAACAATCAATCAACAATTTATGATTTTTTAAAAAATTCTTATTATTTTTGTCATTTTATTTTAATTGTGTATTTACATATGTGATTTGTGTAATTAAAAAAAAAAAAACTTTTTTTCAATTATGTCAATGTTTGCATAATTGTGAAGAAATTTTTTTTTCAAAATATTGTATCATAGCATAAGTGTTTAATTTTAATTTGAAACTTAACTTTTATTCTAAAATAATTAATACTTTCATACCACTTATTCATAAGTACCACAGCTTTGTGTTTTAACATATGTTGAATATAAAAGACATAGATATATAGATTTATTTAAAATGAAATTTTTTTTCTTTACAAAGCATTTTATTATCCACATATCTTATAACCCAAAATAGTTTATAAAGTTTAAAACAATAATAGTTTTTTAATGTTGTTAATAATACACATATGTTTTTATTCTTAAAAAAAAAAATATTTGAGCCCTGTCTGATTTTCGTTAGCTAACTTTTTAAATAATAATCATGTATTGAATTATGCTTAAGGCATGCTTTAAGGTACTCTCTCTTTCTTAATTATGCTTTATATTTATATGTTACCTAGGCATTGCATATAATGCCTAAAACTAGCCGGCAATGTATGAAACGATTTATATTTCACTTATTTCTTAGGCATTCTATAAAATGCCAAATGCGAAACTGGAAAAGTATAAAATACATCTCCGATTCGTCAGAATGTTATTCAAAAATGTCAAATTCAAAATGTCATTCAAGCCTGCCATGTTGCAACAAGTAGGTTAATTTCTTATTTTTTGTATGAAAATTTTGTTTCCCTTTAAAAAGAAAGGCATAAATTCTGTTTTGTACAACTTTCTTTTTTTTAACGCATTTTGAATGAATTTTTTTTAATGGACTCTCATTATTTTTTCAGAATAACATTTTTATTTTTGAGAAATGCACATCATTTGCATTCATGCACATCATTTAGGGCTAACCTCATCAAGATGTTTTTTTCATACTTTGTCTAAAAAGCATTTGTCGTTCTATAGAATACCTAGGCATTATATACAATGCCTAGGGGAAGTATGTAATACTTCTCATATTTCATACCTTGCCTAAATACAGCTGGCATTTTATACAATGCCTAGGCATTCTATAGAGTACCAGCGTTTCATACTTTGCCAGTAACTGATACAACAAAATAAGCATGTGAGACTTTATAATTACATGCTTGATGGTATAGAAATAATTATGAAAATTATTAGAATGATTTATTTTTATGGGACATTTCTGAATCCTTTTTCTAATATAGGATCATCCAGACTAGGATTGCCTGGTGTAGATGTTAAACTAGTACTGGAGAGTGATGGAACAGAAGTTGAAGATGATATTTATTTTCAAACAATAGACAGGGACACTATATTTATTCTCCTTTGCCCAGGAGAAAGGTGGCTACCGCCTGGACTTGAAGCACTTAGAGCTGGTATGAATTTTTTTTTTTTTTTAATATAATTTCATTTTAGTTCCTGTTACTAAGGAAATTAAAAGATAACTTATATGCTGTAGAAAAATGGCAAATCCTCCACATTGTGTTATGAAAAGTGAAAATTAAGAATCAAACTGATACTGTATTTGTGGATTAAGTAACAAAATTTTTTTCCCGAATAAATAAATAAAAAAGAGTTACTTGTAGTAAAGACATTTTTTAATTTTCTGATCTTTTATACATTAATATAGCATAGGGCATTTCCACTATTTATGAATGTCATGTTTTCACATTCTCTGTTGAAGAACATCAAACAGTTCTTGGAGTTTTGTTAATGTAACTTTTGATGCCATTTACACTTACTCTTATTTTCAATAACTTTCATAAATTTGAAAATCTTTTAAAAATTTAGTGCTAGGGACATAACAAAAATTGATGCATATGTGACAGCCAGTTTTTATTTTTTTAATAAAAGCTAAATTTGTGAGTTTCTAAAAATTGGATTAAATGTGAATGACACCAAAAGCTTAATTTTAAAGAAATTATTAGGTCTGCTTTTTTTTCTTATCTTTTATATATAAACTGATTTATATCCTTTAAAGTCTGCTAAAATTACGTTCATTTCATAAATGGTGGAATTGTCCCATAATAAATTGTTATGCATTCTTTTATCTATGTTTTAGATTTATTTACATTAAATACTTTTATTTAGTTATTTTCAGTAACTAATAAAAGTGAAATCAATCATAAATGTGGGAGTCATGATATTAGTTTCAAATAGATTTATACCGCAAATATTTTATTTAGGCTGACTTCAAATTTGATGTTTTCTAGTTTTTGTGGCTTACTACATAATAAACATTGTGCATGCTTGCTTTAAGCCCAAAACAAAAGTATTATTTGAAATGCTGCAGTACAAATAAATATGTTATTAAAATTTTTGAATTTATCTTATGTAGCCATAACTGCCATACCTCGCATTGTCTGTGAGACGATAAATAGCATGGAATTAATTGACAAGCAGCCTTCTTGGAAAATAATGGATAATAAAGGAAGGATTACGGTAGTTTTGCATTGGGATCAGCGTGACATGCGAAGGCCCGGAGCCGACGGTAGAAGTCGACACGGAGATAAGGAGGCATTTTGGAGGGTGGAAGTGTGTTCGAGTGATGTTCAGACTGCTGACAGTGCCACTTCAACGACTGAGGGGAACAGTGTTCCTCGTTCTAAGCTCACACTAGAAGGTCTAGGTCCAAGACCTTCATCAAGAATGCTTCCACAGACTGATGACAAAGACAACAGTCCAGAACACGATCACTCTCTTTGTGACTTTCACTGTTCGGCTCTCCACGAGAAAGGTGCTCAAATTCAAGTCAATAAGTCCGTCGCTACCTCGCCCATTCAAGAAGTGCCGGAGGGGACTGCTATTGCTATATCCACTGCCACGTCTTCTGGGGGAGTCACTAAGATCAAAACCGGTAAGGGACACGTGCGCTTCTTGGACGTTGCAGAAGAATCAAAAATCCCAGCTCAAGACGAATCAGAATCCGACACGGAGAACACGGCTAACGAGGAGGAGCAGCTGTCGGAACGTTACTTGTTACTCGTCGATCAACTTTCGTTGGAACAAAATCGCCATCTTGGTGTCAAGGATATTGGCATCATTTTGGAGAGATTGAGCTCAAAGATAGTTGATGTGGATAGGCTAGAAAGAGAAAGGGAGAGTACAGATGTTCATAATTGGACAATCAAGGCCACTATAAGAGGTGAGGTCCTTAGAGAAATAGGAGTCATTTACAATGGACAGTATTATGGCATAATGGAACATCCAGGGTACTTTTGATGCATCGCTATTGCTGGTAAAGCTGGAAATTTCATAATTTGTTATGTATTTGACCTATAGAAGCGGTGCTTGAGCCATCGCATGGTCTTGCATATTATTGAATTGAGCGAAGAAGATATATAGTTTATCGCGCCAGTATATAGTATCTCAAGGTAGTCCAATCTGTCGCAGATGATGGTGATTTGTAATGCGGTATGAAATAGCAGTCACTGCCAATTGGGTTTGTATTGGAATAAAACTTTATATATGCTGTCCCTGATCTCATTAACTATATTGTTGATCTATGAATATACAATTAAAAATACTGCCTCTTAGTTACTTAAAAATGTTGCTTTTTTAAAGCAGCTCCACTTAAATGTTATGCTACTTAGGACTTGTTTTTTTTTTTTTTTTTAAGAAATTACCTTTGAATGTATGTATGCTCCTCTATCTGTGTGATGATTTACTTTGTTAGATAAGAATTTTTATATTGTGAGTTTTAGCATGTTTCAAAGTATACTAATTTGTTTGTTGTTGACCAAAGTGTTCCTATGAATAATGCTTTAACAACACTTTGGATTTGGAAATAGCAGCAGAAATAATTTTAGTCACGAGGAAATAAAAGGGTCAGGGACAGCCTTGTTATTTTGATTTTGAAGATTTAATCACTGCCATAATGTTAATATCTGTATGGAGTGCTGTCCTTAAGGTTAAAGAATTGTTTTAAGTCTTATCCTTGCTGGCTAGCTGTTGCAGATGTGTGGCTGGAAGGTATTTGGGATATGATTTTTTCCAAGTCCATTTTGTAAATAAATGTATATATACATATATATATATAAATATATATCTTATTATCATGCATTGTAGATAGATTTTAGTTAAATTGTTGACTCTGTTTATATTTTTGCATGCAGGGCAGTGCCTGTTCTCAACTGAAGGCATTGCTTATAGCAGTATCTGCAGCAGCCATGTTTTCCTCTCCTTGGAGTCTTCCCATTCTTATATGAATATATAACTATTTATATATTGTTGGAAAATCTTTTGTGGGAAGATTCCATCTAATCTGTTATGTATACTGAGATTGTCCCCAGTTCAAGAAGATATGTTTTTATTCTAAATATAATTTTCACTTAAAAGCTTGTATGAAATGTTGATTTTTTTTAAAAATATTTTATGCAGGGCTGTGTTTATAAATCATATCAAACCTGTACAAAGATATATTATTGTTGTAAGGAATACATAATTTTTCAGTATATTTTTATGAGTAATTTGTTTGTTTGTTTGCCTTTGAATGTTTAGCTTGTATATGTTGATAATAATGGAACATATCTAATTGCATCTGGCTATTATATTAAAATTGAAGTGTAAGTTATTTAGCTATGCAATGTCTTAAAATACATTGTTTAATTCCATTTTTTTCAAGTTCTTAATTTATTATACAAACAGTTTCTCATTAAAGCCAAATGAATAATTTTATTTAAATAACTAAAGTAAAAATTGCTTGGTAGGGAGAAATTTTTTTTATATTTTTATTTTTATATAGCATAGAAAAAAATTATTAAATGTAAAACCTGAGTCTTGTTAATTATTTACAGTATTTTCACATGCGTTGCTTACATTTAAGCAAAATAGCCCCCTCCCCTCTTTTTATTTCTCTCACTATGCAAATTTAATCTTTTGGGTTATTTATTTTTTAGAGGCTTCATAAGATCAACTTTTTTTTTTTTTTTTTTGTATAAATTGAGAAATTTTATTTAAAAATTTATTCTGTTCAACATTTGTTTCTGATTCCATTGAGAAGTTTGTCAATGATTTATTAATATTAAAATTGCGATAGAAAAAAGTATCATTATTATAATGTAAAGTAATGCAATAAAGATTATTCTTCTTTTCTTAAAAACTATTTCTTTTTAAAATTGAAATAAAAATTCTTAGAATATTGATATATCAATACATAACTCTTCATTAACTATTTTAATTAATTTTATGTTATAAAAACATTAAATAACATATCTGAGATATAACAAAAATTTTAATATGCTTGCTACTTAGTTTCATATTAATGACCATTCTTATGTATATAAAATAAGAAATTTATGTTGCATCAAAAACAAATGCAATTCTTTGCATTTCACTATTATTCACTCTCTAATATTCACTTTACCTATTGGCAATAATACAATAAACAAGCTGTGAACCATTGTATGCTGAGGCAGTAGAAAATAGATTGTTTTTGAATCTGTAAAAGTTACTTTCAAAAAGTTTATTTAGTATATGTGAGAACTTGGAATTATAAATTATTGTACTATATCTTTATCTAACAATACAAACCTTGTTAAATTTGTATTACAGTATAAGAAAAACTGTTTATTAAAGCATTTTTATTTTTTAAGATATTAAAATAAAGATCTGAAAGATATTAAAATAACCTTTTATTAAAAGAAATTTATTTGAAAATTCAACAGCATCAATTAATGTTCCATCTAGAAAATGTAATACGTACATAAATTTCAAAACCGGAGTGTTTTCAATGTGTCATTTGACATTGTTTTTTATTTAAATATTCTAATAATGAAATCTCACCAGCTATTGCTTTATAACATTTTTAAGTTTGGCGATGAATGTATATTTTTTTTCCTTTAATCCTAGGTCCTTTAATCCTTCCTTTAATCCTTTAATTCTAGGTCATAGAAATTTTAATTCTTGAGGAAATATAATTTTTATAACAAAATTTAAAATCTTAAATTTTTTAGTGTCACAATAAAAAGATATTTTACTCTCTTGTATAATTGTTGTTAACTCTAATTTTGTAAATGAAGATAATTTTCTAAATTGTTTGAAAACAATAAATTTAATTTGCACTTATTTAGTAAAAAAGAGTATTTTTATTTTGTGTATTAATTAAGGCACATGATAAAAATAATTAATAGAAAAAAACTAAAATGCATGTAAAATTTCAATAGTCTATAACTTCACTTTAGTATTCATTACATATTTTTCTTTATTTCCTTAATTACATATAATTTATATCTAATTACTTTTTTTGAATTTGTTTTGATTTTTCATGTCATAAATTTCTCTTTTAGTGATATTGTAAGACGATATAAAAATGTTAATTGTTGAAAAAGTCGTAATATAATTTAAGTGTGTGCGCTTAGAGCTTAGTTTAAATTTTTGTGGTTGATTTTATACTGTTTAGTATTTTACTGATTAAATTTTAGAAAAAATGGATTCCATGAATAAAAGGTGAAAAAAAATAAACTGGGAAATATCTTCCAAAAAATTGGCAACATATTGTAAAATCATTAAATTTGATTGTGATTGATAATTGTGGTGTTTTCTTGTAAATGTATTTTAATTAAATTACTGGAAAAATGATTATTTTTTTATAGTGTATTTTGAGATTGTGTTATAAGTAAAATAAATTGGGAACTCAGTAACACAGCCCTGTATATGGTGAGAAAGGTGTTTTTTGACTGTTGTGTTTGCTATAGATGTCTTTTTAAATGCATGCTTTATTTCAAATATTCATCTGCTGTTTGGGTGTATTTTCTGGCAGCTATAGACTCCATAAAGATTCACAAATCACAAAGACAATGTTATATGTGGCCTATGCACAAATTTATATGATGTCAATTTCGTTGCACATTAAATACTATTTGCAAATTATTCCTAATTTTAAACCATCATTGGATGTTTTAAATCTTTTTATAAATGATCGTCACCCAACCAGTTTGAAGATGTTTGTGAATATTTGGTGTACTTGTCTAAACTTTTGTTTCATTTAAACATGAAAGTAAAATTCAAATTTTGTAATCAAAATCAGTACAATTTTACAGAATTAGTGCCAAATATATATTTGTGTAATTATGTAATTTTTTTCTTTAAAATAAATTATTTTACTTATTTGATGTTTTATAAATGCTAAAGATTATTATTTTTATTGTTTTTTTGTTGTTGTTTTTTTTTCATTGTTATTTGTTTTTAGAAGTGTCTTTTAAATTCAAATTTATATATTTCTTAAGTTCTCATAAGTGTAGCGCTGAGAAGTGCTTTGATTATATCATTTTTTAATTAGTTCCTGTGCTAAGATCAATCTTAGAAGTGCCAATTTTTTAATTGTTGAATTTTATGTGAAATTATTTCTAAAATAGTGCACAAGAGAATGCCGCTATAATTGATTTCTAGTGACTGTTACTTGCAATTTACAAATATAAGTTATAGGGAACTGTTCAATATAATTGAAGTAAACTATTTAATAATTATATTTGTAAAGTTAGGATTTTTTTTTTTTCTATTTGCTTTTAATATTCTTTATTAGCAAACATCTGAAATAATTTTTTTATAAAATATATTCATTTCGTCGATAATTTTTGTTAGACAATGAAAAACTTTCAGTTTTAAAACTAATTTTTATTTCACGTATAATCTTATATATAATGTTGAATAACCTAATAAATTTTACTGTTTTAAATTAATTTGGGGTTATTTTCATGCAAATCATTACTATGAACATGAATTGTTTCGGTGAATGAATTTTGAACAGATTCATGCTTCATAATTTATTACGTGTTTTATTTTAGTCTTCTTAATGTTTATGAATATTTGAGTTAAGTTCATCTTAGAGCAGAAGGTTCCTGACGTATAGGTCATAGGATTATTCTGAGTGGGTAGAAAAAAGTTATGCTTCAGCAGTTTAAGTAGCTCGGGGGAAAAAAAATTTAAATTTTTTTTAAAAATCTTGAATATTTTTTGTGTTCAACACTTAGTAATATAATTAATATAATATTAAATATAATTAATATTATTATTATATATTAAAAAGCAAACAATTCTCTTAATTTAAAAATAAAAATTCTTTATCATCTTTTTCATTTATTAAAAAACTTAAGTCTTATCTCCTTTTTATTTTAAAAATTACAGTCCTCAGTATTTTAGTTATTTTCATCTATGAGTCAAATCTATAGCATCAACTAAATGTTTCCTCATAAAGTGAATAGGGGTTGTAATGTAAGGAAGGCACAAAGAATCTTTAAATAATGCATGTAAAATGTCCTAGATTCACCTATGGTTAGATGTAAGGAGAGTTTAGTTTGCCATTGTTTATTATAATGTTATTGTGCCTCATGTTTTATTTCTTCTTTACATAGTTGTTTACTTTGCTTATTTCTCTTGTGCACCTTTTTATATTCTTTGGAGAATGTTGAAAACATTTCTCAAGCGTATCACTGCCTTTCTTTTTCTTCAAAAAAACAACAAAAAAAAAGCAAATTGACTGCTATGTGTAAAAAAACATGCATTAAACTTGCATTTATATAATTTGAAACCATCAAATGTATTCCATGCTTGTGTAGTCTGTGATATTTTACATTGTTTACTTATAAGAAAAGTGCGAATCTCGATAAGATTATAATTCTCATCTTTTTTTCTTTTCACTTTTTAAAAAATTGATTTCATTATGACCTTTCCTGAAGAATTAAGAGATTGAACATGAAACTGATGTCATTATTTAAAATGCATGCTTTGTTGAAAAAACTTATTCAATAAAATATAGAATAAAATAATATTTTTAAAATGTAATAGTTTTTTTCCCCTACTTTTTTGCCCCATTTATCAAATTTCAAACTATTGCATCAGCTGACCCAAATCTATCTTAACTATTAATATGTTAGCTATCGTTGGCACCTGGAAATAAATAAGCCTGCGAATTGATTACTCAGTTGAATTATTTTCTAAAAAATAGTAATTTTAAATATCATTTATAAAATTCTGATTCTCCTGTTGCAGTATATTGAAAAAGCTTTTAAACCAATTTTTTATCTTACTAATTATTTAAAAATATTTCGAAGAGCATAAAGTTTGTTTGGATTAAGAATTTCCGTTTAATATTTAAGTAAGCTAAGACAATTAATACATTGAAACATATAATGCTCACATATTTCTTTTTTATAATTTTTTGATCTCTTAAATTTTTTTCAGTAACGGTTGTAGATTTACTTATATTTTGGTCTAGTCATTTAATTATTTTTTTCAAATTCTATTTTAATGTATTTTCTTGCACTGTTACATTTGTAAATGTTGCTATTTCTAAGTGCAATTTTCCCCTTCTAATCCAAACTGCCCATTAAGTGTCTGTATTACGGTTTTTGTTACATACCACACTGTAAATTAAGTGTGATAATCAAATCTAGTATGTGTGCATAAAAGTAAACTATTAAAAAAATGTAATGTTTGTAAAAAAGAAACGAAATTTTATAATTATGCCTGTGAAATGGTAATGAAATGTATAATAAAGAATGATACTATAGAATATATACATAACAATGAACTGAGTGAGAAAGTACAAAAAAGTCGTTTGATTTTTGTGCTACTGCTGGTGTGAATCCCGTTTAACGATAATGTATTAGTTATTTAATTACTTAGGGTGTGGTGCTATCTTTTTATTTAACTAAACCTATAAAAAATAGTATTTTGTAAATTCTGACATACATAACATTATAGTTCATACAGATAAAGCAAAAATTGCAAATAAACCTGGGTTTTACCAGTTAAAGTGATGATACCAATCCTAGTTGATTTAAGCCGGAAAAAATCTTCAGGCTGGCACCTTTAACTCTAAAATTTGGTCTAACAAATTCTAATTGGCTGAGCATGTTGTATATGTTGATAAGGCCACATATTATACTTATTAGATAATAGATTATTATATAATACATAAATAACCCTTGCTCAGTGTCTATAAGTCTCATACAATATTAAGATTTCCTGCACTGATATTTTTTAAGGTTAAGAGCCATTGCCAGGCATTCCTTTCACTGATATTTTTTTTTCTAAGATTAAGGACTTTTGCATGGCATATACTTGCCTGATATAATGTATATTGTTGATATTGGCTCTGGGATTTTGTCTTCACTACACTGATATTTTTTAAGGTTAAGAGCCATTTCCTGGTATTCTCTTCTCTGATATTTTTTTCTCTGAGATTAAGGACCTTTGTCTGGCATATATAGTTTATTCACCAAGAGTTGACATTTTGCTCCACCTCCTCGGGCGCAGAGTTCATTTCAGCGTGGGAATAAGAAGAGAAACAACTCCGCACTTGAAATTGTGATAACCCTTAATGTGCGCCAAATACAAACAGTGACTTCTTTTTCAGTAACTTACTTTGCTTTATCATCTGCTGTTATACCTTTCGTTTCTCTAGCTAATTAAATATATTTTAAATTTAAAAACTGCTGTTTTCCCAGCAAAATGTCTCAAAAAGGACAAACTATTCACTCAAAAGTGAGAAATGTCCTAAAAAATGGAGGAAAATATCAAATTTATGAAATATTTAATGTTAAAAAATTGCACTTAACGTTTGCGAAATAAATATTTTTGCCATACGGTCGCCAAATAGCTACCTTATTCTGAATTGTTCCCATCCTTCTCCCAAAAATAGCAAAATATACTTGCCTAATATTACATTCACTGATTATTTTTTTTAATGTTAATGGCCTTTGCCCACGTAGTTAATGTATATTGTTGATATTGGCTCTGGGATTGTCTTCACTACACTGATGATTTTTAAGGTTAGGAGCCATTGCCTGGTATTCCCTTCCCTGATATTTTTTTTCTAAGGTTAAAGACCTTTGCCTGACATATACTTGCCTGGTATTCCATTCACTGATTTGTTTAAGGTAAGGGGCCCTTGCCCACATAGTTAATGCATATTGTTGATATTGGCTACAGGATATTGCCGTCTGAAATTAGTTAGACCTAAGTTGAAAAACATAGAAACATTACAGATTCTTTGTACTTAAATCGACTAAGATTGATAATACCCAATTTTAACCGGTTAAACCTAGATCAACCTTTCATTTTTACTTTATCTGTAGTGTAGTCATTATTTAAAAAAAATTGTAGATTTCAAAAAATTGCATTCTTTTTGTTTTGTGGTTGCCATACCAGAAATAGTTGATGAGAGCTGCCCAGTTTCAAAATGTAATATATTAATACTTTAACCTATTTTATGGAGCTTTTTCATATCTAAATTGTGCATAATATTATGAGAATAAAGCTTAGAAAGAATGACCTTATGCATTTAGAAAAGATGTGGCATCTAATAAAAACTTTTCTTAAAGGTGAGATGAATTTTTAATAGATTATTTTGCAGTGACTTTATGATATAAACTTTTTTAAACTATGTATCTTTAAAGATAATCTTAAAAATTAGCTCAAAATGTTATAGAATTATTGGTACACTTAGTGATATTTTATGTTTTCTATTTGGGAAAATTCTGTCCTCCCCTTTTCTCAGACAGTTGTAATGCAGTTTGTCTCAAGTGTTTTTGTGAATTCAAATTATATAGTACTTATTTTTTAATTTTAATACAAAAGGAATTGTATTAATGCTGTGGTTTATTATTATGTGAAATTCAGTTTCAAATTAATTATAATGAAGCAATTATTTATTATAAGTTGAAATTTTGTTTTAAAAGGAATTAGTATAACAAAACAATATTTCAAAAAATAAAGAAAAAGAAAATGGACCAGTCTAAAAATGTTAACTTTCTTTAGTGAATCTTACACAAAATCTGATCTTCTTTATTTGATCTTTGTCTAAGAAGAATAAAAAGTTTAAAAAATTTAAGTCAGATTAATTAATGTATATGGTAAGAATTAATGTATATGATATTTTACATTAATTTTGAACTCTTAAAGTATGATTAGCCTGCCAGAATCAACAATCAATTTTTTTCTAAAATTTTAAATCACTAACAGTTTTTTACATAATTTGTAATTTTTTCACATTTATTTATGATTAAAAAAAATTTTTTCTTGATATAATTTTTTAACAAGCTTAATTTTGAAAAATTTTATCTGTTTATGAATAATTGCTTCTAAGACTGTTATTTTCTTGATTTTAAATGAATTCTTATGTGTCTATGCATATGAAAATCTGTACTCTTAAAGATAAAACATTTTTTTATAGGTATCTTATGATAGGTATTGAAATACTGAACATTAAACATCACTATAAACATTGATTTTATCTATTAACTTTTGATGGTTATAAAATTTATTTTCTAATAGTTTTTTTTCCTTTCATGTGTTATAGAATGTTGCTGTTGTATTGATCTGAATAGCTGATGTAATACATACATAGTTAATTTAACTATTTTTAAAATGTTCTTTAACGTAAGTTATTTTAAAACAAGTATAATGTTTCAAGTGTTATTTTAAATCTACATTATATTAGCTTTTAAGAATTGGTTTTCATTTAATTTGTACAGTTTTCATATTTTTATTAATGATAAAAGATTTTTAAAAAAAAAATTAAACAAAATGTTTATTTGCAAAACTTTTATCATAATGTATTCTATGTTTCATTTTGAACTGGAAAAGTATTTCAGTGAAAACGCTACGCATTTGCTGAAATGTTTGATTAACTCTTTCAGTCCTTTTTAGGCCTTTGCCAGATAACATTGCCTGATACGTATATAGTAGAAATATTTTTGAGTTATAATTATTATATACACTAATTCGAAAATTTTCTTTTATTATCCAATTTTTTATTTAATCATTTCAGTAGTTTATTTTATTTTCTGGTCTTACAACACTTTTTTTCTGACCTCAATTTATTGTTATTGAAGCTAATTATGTTCCAGTTTAAAGAAATACATAAAGTTAAGAACATCCTCCATTTGTTTGTGCTTTCAAAGGAACTTAAAAACTCATCAATATAGCTGGTATTTTTTAATAATTTTCTCTTTATATTTTACTACTTTTTAGAAATTTTTTAGGAAATATAGTATAGATCAATTAATGGTGCAGGTCAATAAATAGTGCTGGTCATTTAAAGAAATATAGTGTCTGTAATTTAAGGAAATATAAAGCGGGTTCTTAAGGAGGAGGTATAATAAAAGAATTTCTTTGTATGATTAGGCAGCTCAATTATACAACATAACGACACATTGAACTGGACTGAAAGGGTTAATTTAATTCTCTTATATTCATTTATTTTAAACCTGTGAAATATACTATGATAAAAATAAGTTATGAGAATTATCATTTAAAAATTTCAATTTTATTTTAAAAATCTAATAACTTGTTTATTTTCATAAATAAAAAACATTAAATATGCATAAATAAAAAGCATTGAACAGTTTCAATGTGTATTATTAAGTTTTACATTTTATTGATCCTTCTATTAAGATAAATAATACATTTTATATGTTGCCATAATTTTTTTTAAATACCATTGTTGTTAAACTTCTGCAATTTTTTGAAACATTAGCACAAAATTATTTTTTTATTCAGCACTAAATAATAAATCCACACATTTTTGACCCAATTCTTGTTATTAAGTGGTATGTTTCGTACAGCTAAACTTGTTTAAAAATGACACACGTAAGAAACTTTCAAAGGGTTAATGTAACTGAGTGTCATTTTTACGCATATTAAATGAATGAACTTAACACGTTGGTACGGTTTCCAAGTTCAGTCAAGAGAGAAATCGATTTTAAATAATTAAATTTTCTTTCTAATTCTTTAGTGTGAAGTAATTCACAAAATGACTCTTCAATTTTCACTTATTATAACGAAGTTTTGGCTTCTAATGTTACACAGCACTAGCAAGGACAACTGACCATGGGTACAGCTTACAAGTTCTCTTTCATGATTTTAATGCATAGGAATCACTAAAATTCTTACGTCGCAAATTAAGGTCTAAGATGTTAAAAAAAGCAGCACTAACGAAATAGCAAAAATAACCTAATAGAAAAATATTTATTTTCTATATATGTTCCTAATCGAACTAAATGCCAATTTCGGGGGGAAATTGGCATTTAGTTCGATTAGGAACATATATAGAAAATAAATATTTTTCTATTAGGTTATTTTTGCTATGCCCCTGAGGTTTATTTATTAACTAGCTGGTAATTTAAGTAAATTAACTATAGGTGAATTAAAAGCTATGTGAATGAAAAAATGTCCATCAAACTAAAAATTAATTTATAAAATCAATCGAGATTGTTTTAATTAAAAGCTACTTAATTTTGGAAGTGATTCAAGTCAGTGTTGTAGAAACTTGTAATGCAGAAATTAGCATAGCTTTAAGCATCATTAGTACTCTACGCTGTAGGAAATAATTACCTTTTTTTTTTTCCCAATTCATTGCGTATAAATTATAATGCCATCCTATTAGTACGTCCTTTCCTCATTTTATTTTGTTTTTCATCTTACTACCATTCAATTTTACCATCTCGTTTGTAATTTCGTTAAGAATCATTTAACTCTAGTTTTAATCAGTCTTTATTTCGTATGAAGGTTATGACTGCTTTGTAAAACCCACTGTACTTATCTTATAAATGTGATTGAACTTGGAAACAGTTACCTGGTTTCGAGAATTGGGTTATACATCTTCTTAACTAAAGAGCAAACTGAAGAAGATTGCTCAGGGCTCAAATGTAATGCATTTAAATTTCACTGAAGTTTAGATTTAGATTAATTAAAGGTGAAAATAATTTAAAATGTATGCTGTAGACTTATTTTTCAAGTTAATTTCTGTACGTTAATTTCTTCGTTTTTTAAAGAAAAAAAATCATTTTCGAACTACAGCCTTTAATTATATTAATCAAATTTTGCAAAGAAGCTCTTATAAAGTCTTTCTGCTTGCTGGCCCAAAAGTCACAAAAATAAGCGCAAATTTTATTTGCATTTCAAATATATTTTTTAATGTAGATTTTTAAATTTTCGATTTTTAAAATGTTGTTATTTAATATACAAAATTTTCTCAATATGACCAGCCAAAAATTTTACACTGCTCAGTAATTTGGGAAATTTTGTTTGATATTCAGCAAATTTAGGTACTTGTTTCATTTGTCCAATGCGTTGCAAATGGAACTTGACATCTTGTGTGATTCAAGCAATAAAAAAAGACATCCTTTTTAATGAAGTCTTGAAAACATTAGAAAATAATAAATCATCTTTAGTAAATAAACTGCCGTTTAACAAAAACTTGTTTTTCGCGATGCTGCTGAAGATGATTTTTCTCTCAGGATAATTGACTGCAAATATAATAAATATGCTGCAAGAATTTTTAGGCTTCATGCAGGGGCTGATTTAGGCTTTTCGTCGATGACAAAAATGGTTTTTTCAGTACAGAAATATTGTTTCGTGTTCATATGACATTTTGTACAATATTCTTCACATTTACTTCCTAGCTTCAAGCGACAGGTCAAGGATATTCTTTACCTGTAAACCTCTTCCACGCTCTGATCGCAAAATGATTTTACAAGACTTTATACAAGAAAATTTATTTGCTCATTTTCCATTCTCAGTTTAGCTTGCACATTTTAATGGAAACAGATTTGTTGGATTTGGTTTCTGTAAGAAATATATTTTTGGTCTTTAAGTACACTTTCTATCCAAAGTATTGTAGTATATTAACATACTATAGTTCACCTTAAAGTCTCTTTCTTTTGAAAGGACAAAAAATCATTCAAGATCTTGTCACAAGTTTAAAGAAAAAAGGAAGAAACTAGACTGTTAACCTACCGTAGCAACAATTTTTCTTGGCCCCAGTAATGTTCAAAATTGACTCGACAAAGATTTCGAAATTTCGATGTCCTGATTTTTCCCAAATGGACCTAAATAGGTTCGAACTATTTTGTACTACCCAGGCGTAATAGTGATTTGAAAATGTAAGGTAAATGGACAAATCAACAAGGTTCGGGCTATCGATACAATATATCGAAAAATTCTATATAGGGCCTATCTAGGCATAATGTTAGCGGATAACGACGCCTCTAGTACTTATTCAACCACGATTCTTAAGCATTGGTCCCATAGCGGTCTGTGTTAATTTGCTACTACCAGATTTTTTTATTCATGTAAAATAAAACAATAAAAGTTATAACTCATAAAATTTAGATTTAATTAACCTGACTGTTTTTAAAGACTTCATTTTAAAGATGTTTTGTATACTATGCAAACTAATTCCACTAGCATAAAGTAATAAGCATAAAACGTGAACTAAAATAAAGAATTTAAAAAAATATGATTTTATTGTTCTAAGCTGTTGAGACTTGTGGGCCATTTTATTTCCGATTAGTTTTGTGTTTTGCTTTACCCCTCCATTTAAAGCTAATCAGCCCATTTCTCGTACCAGACAAAACCGACACTATTTGCCAGTAAAAAGTGCAACAAAGTGACGTCAAGTTCGTAAAAAATCATTAAATTGTCTTGTCAGACGTCATTTTCAAGCATTTTTCACAGGCAAACCTTATCGGCGACTGGTGTGAGAAATGGCCTGCTTTACTCTTAATGGAACTTGGCTTATCAATATTCCTCATTTGCAGTAGCTTATTTTGATTCCAAAAATATATATACTACATATTCTCTGTATAAACAACTTCATATTTATGTATGGTTTTTATCATTTTAAAAAATTATAGATTTTTAATAGAATAATGGTGCGATTTGTAATTCATATAAATAAATCCATAGTTAAATAAAATTTGAGTTAATTGAACTGTTTCTGCTTTGACATTTTTCACGAACGTGTTCATGATTAATCCATTGATTTAATGAAGTATTCACTAAATAATAATACCTAAACAACTAAGTTTTAGAATTTAGTGTACTCTTAAAAATCGATTTCCCCCTTCAAAATGCATTTTTTTAGGACATGCTGTGTTTTTTATCAACGTATAAGAATTCAATGTTATATATTGCAAATTAATATATTAAGATTACAATATGTAGTATTATAAGATTACTATACAGACCTAAATTAACCAGATCAATAATTAATGATGAAAATTTTATCGTTGACTCTTGTTAGCTACGATTTTAACTTTAGGAAATAAATTAAGTCAAAAAGGGAGTCTTTTTTTCGAAATGTATCAGCATTATTAAAAGAACTTATTAGACATAAATTGGATCAAGCTCAGTTACGTCTAAAAAACTTTTCATTGTTAAGAAGTGTAAATACCCTTTAAGTTTAGAATTTTTGAAACTCTATGTTTATTATATGATGATTCAACAATATGCGTTATGATTGGCAATATATTTTTATGTGCATCTACATTGCTTTGCATTTCATAAGTAAATGAGACTAGCTTATCCTCTTATAAGGAATTTTTTTAGTGAACTAACCCCTATTTGCATTACAAATAGGAGTTCTACAGTTAGTTTGACGATAATGAGATTCGAACTGTTGATGATAAAAAGAGTTTAATTTTTTTTTGTTTTTTTGAAGCAGTTGTTATTTGAATTGGAGACTTTCTTATAACACTTTGCGAACGACAATGTACCAGTGATTCTTCAGCTCACTGATTATTAGTTCCGGTTTGGTATTCTTGCATGACCTTTCGAAGCATTTGGTTACAGAGTGCTGCATAAGGATTCATCTGAACCAGCATTGATCGTGCTAAATCACTCCCTAGGTCTTTAGCTTTCGTGAAATCAGCAATAGCTTCCTTTTCCCTGTTCTGAAAGCGGTGGATAAAAGCTCTTTGACAATAAGCAAGACACGCTGTTCGACCTTTGCCTTCGCTCAACTCGATGGCTCTGTTCAAGTCCTTGAGAGCAGCTGGAACGAAAATGAAAAATAGTATAATTAAACGTTTCTTGTATTTGTTTAATGTTTGTAAGAGTTTTAAATCCATTTTATTCAGAAGGAAATATTAGCTGCCTCTTTGAAAAGTGGCAAATCGAGTGTCCCAAAAGTGAGCAGTGTATTCGAAGAATCAAATTTGAAAGAATTAAAAAAACTATTAACTCTATAACTACTTTTTGTTAAATTCTATTTTTTAGAAGTTTTACAATTAGTTAAAAATTGCGTCAACAGATGACGCTGCTAACAACTTAGAAAAACTAAAAAAAATTGTTTTTTGCTACTTGTCATAACGTTCTAATTGAAATATTTTCATATATGTTAATTTTACCCTTAAATTGCCCTACGTTGTTGCTGCAAAGAATGTTTTTTTTTAAAACATAGTTTTACAGCTTTTTTCAATTGCGCTCGATGTTGATGAACTTGGTAACTGAGTGAGAATAAATTTCAAAATTACAGAGAAAAATAAAAAGCACAAGCCTGCTTTTTTCCTGCCACTGTTTAATGCAGATAAAAATCTCCGTTAATTTTACTAATAGCCCAACTTTATACAATAGGATTCGAATAATATAAAAAAGAAATATAAATTTTAATTTCTGTGCAAGCGACGGCAATTTTTTCCCCTTTGGTTTACAGGTGATAAAGTTGCTTACTCAGCCTGCAATGTAGCACAAACGAGCTGCCTTGGGCAACCAGCCTGTAAGCTCTTAAATTTGTGTAGCCCCTGCTGGTTTCAATGATATTCTTTGAACTACAGCATATGCCCAAAATAAAAAGTTATGAAACAAACTTACAGTAAAACAAAATACCTGCATTATCGAATTTGAGCCGATAAGCTTGAGCTCTATTGTTGTACCCAGATGGTCTGGCTGGCGCCGTTTGTATAGCTCTGCTGAAAACTTCTATCGCCTCGTCTAATTTTCCACATTCTGCAGCTTTTACTCCATTTACCTCAAGTGCTTTAGCCGCCTCCACAATAGGCGTTAACTCTTCTTCATCTGCAAATAAATATTTTAATTCATTAGTATTGTTTAGAATTCAATCGTCAGTGCTGGTCCCATTCGCTCCCACATCATAAATAAGTAAATTATATTTCTTATTCAGTGGCTCCAATGCAAACAGCCGATTGTATGTCAATCGAAACTGTTAACAATGACATTGATTCGTAAATGTCACATGAAAACTTAACAGATGTTAGAATATTGAGAATCAGCTGCTAACAGTCGGCAGCCGCAATTTCACCGCTTCACGACTCCAAATCACCCAATCATGGCCAAGAACTTACAGCCCTATTTTAGTAGAAAAGCCACATAATGTTAACCTTGGTCCGATGACTTCAGGGGTGAAAGCGAGACGGAAAAGAGGAAAGGCTGGTAGTTAAACCTTTTCGGTTATAGCTAGTTTTGGGGAGGAGTTTACTTATTATTTTTTTAAACTATTCAACATTATCTACTTTTTCTTGGAAAAGAAGCAGTTTTATATATATGCTAAAATTATAAAAGAAATCTTGATAGTTACAGATATTTTATTTTTTTCGAAAAAAATGCTGGAATGAAATGACTTACGTACCAGTTTTTTCTCTTTTCCGTCTTGCTATATAAGGGCTTTCAGCTATGGATGACATGGACTATGCTTGAGCTGGTACCCCTTTCTCCAAACCTCAACCAACGTGAGAACTGACACGACAGATATAAAGTGAATCTTACTGCCTATACACTTCAGTGCCGGTTGTTTTGAAGGCTATCGGAATCGAACTCACTACCCCCAGCTCTCCAAGCAAAGTTGTGAGCGACATCTTAACTGACTGCGCCATCAGAGCGCTGGTCATAGCTTCGTATTGATAATATTCGCGAACTCAACAAAATGACATAGACTTATAAAAGTTTGGCAAAAACTTAACAGTTGTTTGAACGTAGAAATTTGGTTGCTGAATCGTACTAGGAATTAGCGGTCGTCGTCTCATCGCTTCGCGCCTCCACATTGATTTAATTCGTGAACTGTTTACAATGATTTTGACTCGTAAAAGTTCGACGAAAACTTAACAGATGTTAAAACCTTTTTGAGAATTAGCTGCTGAGCTGTATTGGGAATTATCAACATTCAACTGACCTGGAATTTTTTAGTGTTCTCATCGGTCCGTGTCTCTAAGTTTGCTTATAAATGATCACAATAGGATATAACAATAAGACTTCTCCTAATTTAAATACATGTAGTACCGCAGTGGACTGATCGTAAAGACACGGTTCCCAGTAGAACATCGAAGCCAAGTATCACTGGCTGTGGTCAGTAAGCGAGTGGATGGGCCCTGTGGTAGAATTTTTTCGAGCTATCTGCGACTAAACTCTTACACTAATATAGAACGTTCGCCTCCAATTTGGTGAACTGGGTTCGAATCCCAGCGATTGCTGGTCGATACGAATTCCGCACTCGGCTCGCACCGACCACAGTGCTGACGTAAAACATCGTCAGTGGTAGACGGATCATGGGTTAGTCCCCTTGCCGTCAGGTTACACGTGTGAGGTTTTCGCGGCTTACCTCGCCATGTAACGCATGTCGGGTTACTTCCATCAAGAAGTCCTCCATGATAGCAAAATATCCCCCAGTATTTGATCCTAGAGATCCGTTCTGGATTGGGTTCAAGATTACGGCGTTGAACATTAGTAGCCGTAAACTCAAAATTAGGTCAGCTGTTCAACGACGGCTATAAAATAAAATAAAGATGTATCAGAAAAAAAATTGGGTTTTCCTTTTGTTGAAATTATATTCGTTTACATCTTTACTGTCTGAAGTCGAGATCGCAAGTTTTTGAAGAGGTAATTTTTTATATTTATGAAAATGTTATTTTATTCAACTCGTCGGTTAGAAACCTGTGTTTGTAACCTCTCTCCTTTTCTGCATTTAATTGTTGTAAGGTTATTATCGGCATGCAAATGAAATATTCTATTTTGTTGAAGTCGGCAGAGCTAACACGCCATGAAGAATAATAAAAAAAAATTTTTTTTAAAAACTTGAATAATTTTAATGCAATGAAATAAAAAATCTTGAATGTTCTATTTATCTCTGAGTAAAACAGAAAAAAAAAGAAGAAAACGCTCGCTGTAAACCGACTCCTTGCGTAATTCGTGAATATTTATAGTCTTTTTGATAGATTTGTAGTCTCTTTAAGACAGTGAGAAGCCGATTTGTCGAAGGAAAATATCGTGATTTAGTATTATGGGTTTCAAAACTTAAGCCTCGTAAGTGCCACAAAAAAGAACTTTTACACACATTTCGATCAAAAAATACGCAGTAGTGAGAATAACAATGAACCGCAAACGAAGTGAAAAAGCTATAAAAAAAGAAGATCCTTTTATACTATCTACGAAACAAAACTTGAAACGTTATATTTTTATTATAATTATAAATCATATTTGATCTTTAAGTTAAATTTGGTAATAACTTTCAAATTTTCTATTACTATTATCATAGTCTCCTTTTTTGATTCTCTATGCTTCAACTTCTTTTTTTATCACTATATGAGTGACATTTGACGCATTTGTTGAGAAAGTGAAGAAAGAGAAAAAAGCATAAAGCCCAATATTTGAGCTGTATGTCAAGTGTTAAGATATTGATGAGTCACCTTGTAAGGGTATTTGTTCAAAATCATGTGTTGGAAGGAAAGTGTTAATAAATAATGGAGAGTGTTATATTTTATAGGGAAAGTAATGTACGAAATTGTTATTAATCGAGAGAATGTGTTAGACTTAACAATTAAACTTGGGGAAGTGTGCTGTCGAATCCACATTATTACTAAGTTTAAGTAATAGAAATTATGGGTATATGCCCCCCCCCCCCAATAATTATAAATCTCTAACAGTCCTAATCAATAATTCAGATAAACAGTGAAAATTTTCATCAGTTACTACCGATTTAAACTTATTGAAGTTAAATACAAGAAATTAATCTTTATACACATGTTTAGCAATCAAAAAAGAATTATTTTGTTATAAGTGAAATTTAGAAAACTAGCGTGACTGTCTTGTGTTTAATTTCACCCCCCCCCCCCAGCAAAAATTAGACTCCTACTACGCCCAAAAACGCAAAACATGAAAATAAATATTGGACGTTCCGTATTCCCTTAATATATACATTTTTGTTTTTAAACCTTTTCAAAAAAAAGTAAAAAAAAGAAACAGAAGCCTAAAAGAGGGCAAATTAATAATGAATCGAGGAACAAGCGAGAACGCTGTCAAAATCTTATTGATATTGAGGAAGGCGAAATGAAAAATTTTAAAACCAGTTTGATTGCCGGATTTATTTTTTGAGGTATTTTTAACAGTCACCTTTCAACTTGTCTACGTTTCTTACGATAATCAAACAGATTTTACTGTTTTAGTATCCCTTTTCTCAATAGTGATTCGTTTTTGTTCTTTAAATATTAATTTGGTACCCCTAATGAGCACATTTGTTTTACTTTATTTTTGACTAAGATTTTAAAAGTATATATCAAGAGCGGTGATTAAGGAGCATCGTATGTATAACATGGATTTGAAATTTTCTTGGCTTGACTTTTTAAAAAATAAATAAATAAAAATATTGAATAATTATAATAAAATGAGATGATGAAAAATTATTAATAAATGAATGAATTAATTAATAATGAGAAATAATTAATAAAATGAGAAATAACAATATAATTATATAATTAACATAACTTTTTTAATCTATTGATTTTGTGTGGTGTGTCTTTATTTTAAGTAGAGCCTTTTATTGGTTATCCATTTCCCCATTTTACACTACCTGAGAAAAGAAAGAGATGTTTTAAAAGTGGTTAGCTAGAAATGCCCTAGGCTATATTTTCTCATGTTTTCTCTTACTTTTTCCAAGAATAAAGACAATATCTTTGTCCATGTGGTTAAGAAGGGAAAGAAAGGAGCTCAATGCACATTCAGCTGTGGTACCAATTACTTCACTGACCTGTCTTTAACTGTCTAGAACGGGTACTTAGGTAGTTACTCAAAGCGTATTTTATAAATTCATATTATTATTGAATAAAATAGAAAATCCGTTCACAAGCCAACGATCATCCAATCTGTTGCAGCTTAAGTTTTGAATGCAAGTATAATTTTTTTATGAATACATATTTATCATTTGCAGTCTTATTGTTTAATTATTAAATTTAATTAAATTGCATTAAATGTGTTATTATTTTCCAATTAAATTATTTCCTCAATTATTGCTTAAAAATTTAGGTATGAGACTTTCTCAGAAAAAGATTTTTTTTTAAATATATATATATTTATGGGTAAAAGTTGATTTTAATGAAGCAGATAAAATTATTTTTTTAATCTCTTTTGTGCAGTAAAATAATTAAAAGAAAGAAAAAAAAGCAATTAAAAATGTTATGTTATTTGTATTCATTAGTAGGAGCTAGGGATAGAAAAAGATAAATCACATTTGAATTTTGAAAATTGGAATTCTTTTTCCGTTTTTTACTTTTTACTAAGCTTTTTATTTTGTGTTTGAAATAGCATTTTTTAAAAAAAATTTTTGTGGATTTTTTCAGTTGAAATTATTTTTTATAGATCTTATTTAATTGAAATTTCAAATATCAAATCAAATTCTATATTTGTTCGTCAGCTTTGTTTTTATAAATCCAAACTGCAATCCTTTATGAACAAAAATGTACTAATGTTAATTTTATTAAAAATGTAACGTGTTTAAAAATAGAAACATTTCAGTTTTTTTCATAAATAATTCTTTTTAGCTATTTTGTTGTATTTCTTATGTATTTAATGTTTTTATATTATCTTTTTGACTAAAGTTAACAGTTTTTCATTTGTTTAAGTTAATTATTAATAAAAAAAAAATTTGTAATTATGTAAAAATTCAATTCACAGTTTTGTATTAAAAATGCAGAATAATCATTTTAGCATATATGCTTTCATAAGTTTTTAATATTAAATCTATTAGCGTTAACTGCACCAATGACAGTTTCGATAAATGAAAAGAATTTTCAGCAAGATGAAATTGATCTTCGAACAACAATGACCACTGAACACCTAAATTCACTGCTTTTACTCAAAGCAGAAAAAGATATTGTTGACAATATTAAGCTTGACAAGTTGGCAGAATATTTTTCACTTTTAAAACAACGTCGAAGTAAATTTACGTAGCTAATATAATTAATATAACGTAACTTTGATAACATCTTAACTTTTTATCATTTTTATGTGAATTTCTTCGTTTATAATTTAAATGGCAAATATTTTCAATGTTTTTTTACATTCTTCTTCTTATTTCTTTAAAAATGAAAGTCTAATTTACTTTTGAATGAATTTTATTTTGAATCAATATCTTATAGAAGACTGTATTTGCTGATTATGACTTACTTTCTTATCTTCAAACAGTTGCTCTAATTAGCTTATGGTAACAACGTTTACATGAAACGAAAGATACATTTTAATTACTAAGTGATTTTTCAAAAAATATTTAAATATAAAGTAAAAAGTATTTCAAAGTTGTATTGAAAAACATTTAAATTTGCAACTTCATTTTTTAAAATTATTTCCAGAAATAATTATTGCTTACTATTACTGAAAACTTATTTTAATTGAATAAGTTTCAGTCTATTCAAAAATAGTTTTTTACTTTAATATTTCGTTACCATTTTAATAATTAAAAGTAATAGAAATGTAAAAACTATATTTTCTTTGTATTATTTTGAATAATTACTGCTACTATTTAGTTATCAATATTACCACATTTTTCACCTATGGCGATTGCATTTTTAAGTGCTGTAAAAATTATTTCGATGAATAGCATTGTTTATAACTAGTCGAGATGATTTCAAAATAAGTTTTGGAAGCTCAAGTTTTGTGCCGCATTTGAACTCTTTTATTTGTTTTGTTTTACCTTTGATCATCAAGCTTTAGCCATATACAAATTGAGAAAATTAGCCATATATATATATACACAGTCGGCAAAATAAACTTCGACACCCCCCCCCCTCTCGAATCGGTTAGCGACGGGCCTGACCACACTACAGCCTTGTAAATAAAATTTTTAAAAAAATTTAGAACATAAACAGCATTGAATTAAGAACAAAATTTCACCCTAAAAATCCAAAATAAGCTTTTGAAAGAAGTAACGGTACACTTTAATGCTTTTCTTACGTCACCTGAATAGATGTGTCAGTTTAAATTGGTGTTTCGTGAAAAAATGACAAGTTATGCTTCTTCCATATCAACACTAGTACATCTACTGCTCATAATACGTAGGCTCTCTACAGCTGCTTAAAACAACTAATTAAGATTAAGAATAAACTATCGTCTGCTTTTGAGAGGCGGTAATTTTTCATTCTTTTATGAGAAGAGTTGCGCTGTCTTAATTTCCGCGTGAAACGTCCGATTGTCAAGGACCGAATTCGTGACCTCGCCGAATCCCATTAAGAATCATATCTCTCTTCTAAGTGTAGAGTTTCGTCCAGTTTTTTTTTGTTTAATGAATTATTTTTTAGTTGTTCATCTTAAGATGGCTCTGTCTAGTTCTTAAATTTTACTGCGCAATTATCAGTAATGTTTTTGTGAGAAAAAAGCATAGAGGTGAACTTAGTTATTCCTCTACAAGACACATTGTTTACTTAGTGGTGTATGTTACATGTGATTCCAATTTCTTTGATATGAGTTCTTTTGACATTAGTTGCCATGGTTACATTTCTCCCATAGACTCAATTTAGGTGGATTATTTGTGTTTTTGTATAAGGATAATTACGCTCCATAAAAGCAGAGGTAAGTAAATTGCTTATTAATGCGAATACTAGTGAAAAGACCTCATTACAGAATTCTGAAAAACTTTTTAAATTGGTAGTCTCCAAATGCAACTCAAAATTTTTTTATTTAACCACAGAAGAAAAAAAGCATAATTATGGTTATTTTCAGGGTTGCCCACTAGGAGAGTACTGAAGTCATAATACATCATCTTGAGGAGCATACTTTTTAAAAATATTTTATATGATTTTTTAGTTTTAAAACCTTAAATTTTCTTTTACTTTTTACAACCGTCGTTAAGCAGCCGACCCAATTTTGGGTTTACGACTGCTGATGTTCAACTCCGTAGCCTTGTCATTTGAACCCAATCTAGAAGACAAGGAAACTCCTGGTTCAGTACTCCCAGAGATATTGATTTGTTATGGGAAACATGGAGGACTTTGGAACTCGACAGATTTAACGTGCATCAGTCGCCATTTACTACACGGGGAGTCTTCGGTCGGTGGGGATCGAACCCACGACCTCTTGGACAGGGGCCCCAGTGCCCTACCAACCAGGCTATCCCGGTCCCCAAAACTGTAAATTAGACTGAAGAAAATTTCTTTTATTATTTAAGGGGTGATAATTTATAAAGCTATTTAGGGGAAGGGAAACTATTTAGGGCACAACAATACAATCGTATAAAATCACAATTAAGATAAGCGCAAATGGCTTAGTATGAGAGGAATGGGGATTATTTTGGATGGTGGGTTAGATTTCAAAATCCTTTTTAGTAGGACTTAATATTTTTTTTTTCTTGTGTTCAGCCAAGTTTAATATATCTTCAACTCAAAATTTTTATAATACGAGCAACACGTATATAATCACTAATTAGTTGATTGAACTAAAACATATTAATTTAATTTATTTGAGGGAATATTGTTTCAATCAGTATTATTAGATATTATTATACCCGAAAAAATGTTCAATTTCTCAAACCCTTATTTCTTTTACTCTATACTTATTTCTTTGACTGCAGTGTTAACGTATGAAAGAAGATGGATTTGATGCATTTTGCGTATATTACCCGTTAAACTCATCAATTTTGGTAAAAGGATTAAATTCCTTGGAAGTAATACCAAACTTGATGACGTAAAGGATATTAAAAAAGCAAAAGATTTTCTCAAATGTTATGGAAGAGAGACCTGGAAAGTTATATATAATCACTTAATCAACCAACTCTCTTGTTTCCTTCGGGACTTTATAAATTGTTAATATTAGATGATAAAAAAATTGTACTGCGAAAAGAGCAACAAAAATAAAATAAAATGGAATGAAATAAAATTTAAATAATAAATAAATAAAAGAAATTTCTGTCGTGTTTTCTCATAGGTAAGCGGGAAAGAAAACAATGGCACAGCAGCTCATGGAAAAAAACGTAAAGAAAAAATAAAGCATGAGAAAAAAACCAATGGAAAAAAACTGTGCTTAAATTGATTAAATAATATTTTTAAATATTTTGAACATAGGTATGAAAGATCTTAAATTTAGCTAATATATTAAAAAAGTTTGAGGAAAGGAAATTTTCACTTTTCTTATTTTTGAATACTTTCATTTCATACTCTTATATGAGCTTGAATTATATATAAATAACATATATAATTCAAGCTCAATAATATAAAAATAACAATTTAAAAAAACTGCATATTATAATGGAATATTTTATCATTTTTGTAAATATTTTCAACTTATCATAAGATATCATAGTCATAATGTATCATAAATGTATTATTAAAAAATATATAAATATTACTAATCCCTTTGGCCCACTTTAAATTAATCCTTGGATATAAATAAGTTTTAGAAAAAAATATCTAGCTACATTTAAATAAATGTTTGCTAAACTAATACATAACTTTTAAATAGAACAACCACTTTGTGTGTTAGTTTTGCATTTCAAAAGGATTTTTTTTTTTTTTTCAAATTATTATTTTACAATGTTAATTCTACTTCTGAAAATAACGTTTTACAAAACATTTCTAACATTGAATCGAATGAAGATAGGGGAAATGCAGCTATATAATTGTTGCTTATATAAAAATGTATTGGTGTTTATTTTTTTGTTTAAAGAAATTGTGGAAGGAGACTTTTTATATTTGGGGGGAGCATCTCCCTTGGGGGAGGAATGGACACCCCTGGTTATCTCTTAAACAATGGAAGCACTGCGCTATTCAAAATTACTAGTTTTACAATTTTATTGACAAAAATGCTATAATTAGCACTTAGTTATTTTATCTATTTTTCAAATGATCTAATTCCTTAATGATAACTTAAGATTTTTTTTTCAAATTTATTTAAAAAAAAAAAAAAAAATTTCAAACTACATATATTAGGAGTGGCTAAGCTTCTTGATAATCGAGCCATTTTTCAAAATTTGAAATTTTTCGCGAGCCGCAATTAAATACGCATTTAAAAGGTATGCAAAAAAGGTATTACAAATTTTTTTTTTTACATAAATTATATTTATTGAAAACACATAAGTAAAAGTACAAAACATTTTATTGAATTTAAATATTAAAAATTAAACACATTTATTTTACTTCTCTTGATAATTCTTTAAAATTTGGTGAATAATTGGTGACAGCACTTCTCAGTAATTCTTTGAGATGCTGGTTAGTTAATACTGATCGGTGTTTGGATTTCACGAATTTTAAAGTGGAATAAAATGATTCACATAAGTACGTTGTTCCGAATATTGAAATAATTCGACCAGCAGCCTTTTTTTAATTCAGGATACTTCGATTCTGGTTCAAATTTCCAAAATTCAGTAATTGATGTCAACTTATATTTTAATTGTAGAGCTTGATTTTCTTGCATCTCTATTCATTCTAATTCTCCAGATGCTTTTTGTGTCATAATTATATTAGAAATGGAAAACTCACCTTGAATTTAGCAACGTTGCACTTAGTCTTTCATATTTGTTCTCAGTAATTAAAAAAAATTTTGAAACGCATACGGAACGATAATAATTTTGTTAAAATATAATAGCACAGAAGTGAAAAGGTTACTCGGGTACCTCAAATAATCCTTCAAAGAGCCGCAGGTTGGCCATTCCAGACCAATAATATCATTCAAAGTGACTATTATTTTGTACTCGGGAAGAGAACGTTCATGAAAGCTGAGGAGAGGGAGAAACAAATTTCAAATCCCTTTCTTCACTTTGTCATAACTCTCAAGGGAACCGATTTTCCAACGTTATTAATTTCTCAAAACTGAGTAATCTTCGAAATGCAAGAGAAGGCGAACCAATCGTTATTATTGTGAAAAATGGACAAAAACTGTTTTCTTCTCTTGATCTTCTTCATTTGTCAAAGTAACGTGTCCCTCAGACAGTTGGTATGGTGTTTATTTAATTGTGTAATGAAATTTAATTTAAAAAAAGTCGTATTTTTTTAAAATTTTAATTTTTTTTAGAAAACTATTCAACCCGTCTTCTGTAATTTATGATAGCGTACTTTTAAATTATTTAAAAATTAGTGTACCTTAAAATTTAAAATTTTTCAACCATTAAAATAAAATGATGAAAAAGAAAAACACTGATTTGATTTTTTATTATATTTTTCATTTATTTGTTTATTTATTTTCGTTTATTTAGTTTTGCGTGGAATTGTGTTTATGAATAATTGTGTGTAAAGAGTTTTCGATATGGTGAAGGGAAACAAAATACACAAAAAATAGAATGAGTAGTAGGACCCAAAATTTTAATCACACTCCTGATTAAAGTTGTGGGATGATACTTTCCAGATTGTAGCTACTCGTCATAGTTCCTTTCAAAAATCCCAATTTTTCGGGTAAAAAAAAACAACATTCGGTGAAAGTACGCTTTTTTGTCTGATTTCGTAACGTTAGCTTTAAATTATTAGCATATGAGCTTAACCGATTAAACCATTCTTAATGGTATCATGAAAATCCGTTTATTAAAACATATTTCACTCAGTGTAAAAAAAAATGTCTTCTCTTTGTTCATACACATGAACTCAGTAGATTAATGCTCTATGTAGATCTGCTTTATTACTATACATAGATCTGATGTTTCACTGGTAATTCTAGTTCTAAGGAAGCTAAGTGGACAATGTTTTTTTTTTTTTTTTTTTTTTTTTATTCTAAAAAATTATACTTACAATTATTGCACTTTAATATTAAAAAAAATTTATAAGTGAATAATTTCAACTCTGTATATAAAGTATAACGTAATTTATTTTAAGTATTCATTTTATCCCTTTCATAATTTTATAAATGGATAAATAAGTTTAAAATAATTCATCAAAATTGCTTGAAATTGTAACAAATGAAATTCAAACTAACTAAATATTCTTGTCGACTGCCATATCAAAGTTTATAAACTTATTTATTTACTCATTAACTTATTCGCCAATTTACTAAAGCAATTTTTCTGTTTACTTGAATCATTGATTTGATAGTTCGAATTCTTTTTTTCCTTGATTTTTCTTCTTTATTTTCTCGCTATATTAAGAGCCATTCATAGTAAAACGCGCTATTTACACTATATACATATAAATAGATTTTTGGCGATGTCCTCTTTCTCTTGAATAATGTATGTTTTTTAAAAGCAAAAAGAGCAGTAACATCTCCTCCTAATGAGGTGGTCCGGGTTCGAACAGCAGCGATGGCTTGTCGATATGAATTCTGCACCCGGCTCGCATCAACCCCAGTGCTAATGTAGAATATCCTCAATGGTAGACGAATCATGGGTTAGAGTCCCCTTGCCGTCAAGCTTATCGTGGGAGGCTTTTGTGGTTTTCCCCTCCATGTAACACAAATGCGTGTCAGTTCCATCAAAAAGTCATCCAGAAAGGCAAATTTCTCCTAAAGCTTAATCTAACAGTTCCCTTGTCTTCTGGATTGTGTTCAGAATTACACAACAACGGAGTTGAACATTGGTTGTCGTAAACTCAAATTTGGGTTAGCTGTTCAACGACGGTTATAAAATAAAATAAAATAAAATATAAACCCAAAGGGAAGAATAAAGCATGTTTCTGATTTAGCTGTCTTAAAAATGCTTAGTTTTTTTTTTTTTTTTAAGGCTTTGTAAAATTGAGAAGACTTGAGAAGTTCTACAGACATATTATCAACTAGAATTCACAATTGTGATTAACATTGGTAAACTAGCAGACTTAAGTGAATTTTTATTATTCTTTTAGTGGATTATATTACCCCCTTTACGACAAAGCACTGAATTGTTTATTACGAATTCTTGTTTCGTTGTGTGACGCAATCTTGAAAGCTCTCTTTGTTTTCCCCCATTTGAACCCCGACGTGACGTAATCCTGCATTTGAACTAATGAATTTCAAGGCCAGAACATGAGAAAATCCTTAAATTTTTTACGCGTTCCTATCATATTGCCGTCGTTAAACTTTATGTATGAAATCCAGAGTCTTTAAAAAAGTTCAGTTATTCCTAATCTAAAAACTGCTTTAAGTTTTGAATATCAAAAAATTTTAATTTTTATTTTTTACTAAATATTAAAAATTGACCTTTATATTTTTATCTTTGCAAGAAAAAAAGTGCTAAAATATTTTTTTCATGGAAAATAATTTTCTGAGGGGGATGGCTTAACATGTTGCTGTCCTGTTTTATCCCGTATCCTGTTTTACCCTGTAAAATCATACTGTGACTTTAAAATTATCCAGCAACTTAAGTTTTCAAATATTATCGTAGTTTTACATACCTAAAAAAAACATGTTTTCCCACCGATAAAAAAAAATATTCTAAATAGGTTTGCATTTATATAGTATTTTCGGTTCTCGCTCATAAAATCAATAAAAACATACAAGTTTAGGAATTACTTATTATTGAAACAAATTAAAGAATACGTCAAACTATTTAAACGATTAACAAAATTCACACCTAAGAGAAATAATAGATTATAGAGTTAGAGTAATAAAGAAATAGAATGTTATGCTAAAATTAATTGTGATCAACATTTTTTAGCTGTGTTTGTCCGGAATAAAAAGAAGAACCCATCAATTTTACTTTATATTCTAACTAAGGTTAAATATTAATCCATATAGAATTTGCTGTTAGCAATATTAAACTCGGTTGCCAAGTAAGACTACACTTGTATCCAGCCATTTTATTTTTATATTTTATAACCGTCGTTGAACAGCCGACCCAATTATGGTTTTACGACTACTAATGTTCAACTCCATAGCCTTGTCATTTTGAACCCAATTCAGAAGACAAGAGAACTCCTGGATCAAGTATTGGGCGAAATTTGCCTTCATATTGGAATTTTTGATAGAACTAACCCACATTTGCGTTACATGGAGGGGGAAAACGCGAAAACATCTCACGGTAAGGGGTAAGGGGACTCTGACCCATGATCCGTCTTTTTATGAGGATATATTACGCCAGTACTGTGGTCGGTGTGAGCCGGGTGCGAAGTTCGAATTGAACCCGGTTCACCTCATTGGAAGGCGAATGCTCTATCCCCTGAGCCATCACGGCTCTGTATCGAGCCATCGGGATAAACTTGCTTTTGGGAAGGACTTTTTGAGTGATACTAACTCACATTCGCATTGCATTGAAATGAAAACCTTCTATAGTTAGCCTGACGGCGATTTTAGGTAAATAATCATTGCAAAACAATCATTTTATTCGAGATTTATTCCAGCTTTGTGTATTTCTATCATGGGTTTTTCCCATTTCTATTGTTTAAATTATTTCATTTGTTCAAACAGATATGACCCGTGGTGATTGATCACTATTAGCCTTAACGACTTGAATAGTTCGAATTTTTTTTGCATATTTAGCAACCGCATGGATACGAAGTATACAGCCTAAAGATCATAGTTAGAAATACTTACCTTTTAACTCTTCGTCTACAATGTCCTCAAAAGCACATTCTCCCAGTGGCGTTAAAGGGTTAAACACGCTGTTCAAAATAGCCAAATCCTCCTTCGACGTCATGTTTGCGAATGTTATTCTGAAACTGAATCTCGAAAACTTGTGATGTCCGACTTTCTATCAGCATTCCTAATCTCTTGGAAATAATCAGATTAGGATGAAGAAATTTAACAAGATGTTTCGACCGATAAACGCTTTTTCCTTTATTTATTTTTTTAGCTTTAAGACACTTTATTTTTTGCTTCCTAAAATGAGAAAGTAGAATTTTCAAAGAAACGTAAAATATTATAAGCGCAATGAAATAAATACTGTTTATTTATCAATAATAATGTCAGATAGATGCGGTGGTCAGAAAAACAACACTATTTTTTTGTAGTTTACTACAACTGCAAGAACTGTTTTTTAAATGTAGTTAACTACTTACTTTTTAAAGTAGGGACTACAAATTACTTTTAAATTGTGGTAACTACTTTACTGAGCTGGAAAACTTAATTTGCACACTTCTTCAAGATGGTATTAAATAAAAAATTGCCTCATATTAAATATAAAGGAAATAATAAAGAAATATTTATGTTCACATGAGCCAGTTTGTAATTCCAACACATTTTTTTTTCCGAATTTGTTCATTTAACCTTCAACTTTTTATGGTTTTTTTCGACAGCAAATATGTAATTTAAGAAATGCGTAATTATCAAATCGAGTGTTACTTTGCTTGTGAAAGTGTGACCAAAAAGTGATTCATTATCTATTTTTCGTAATGGTTAGTTTAAATAATAGTTAAACGTAATTTTAAGGACGTAGTTTCTGTTAACGCTCAGTTGCAGCCATGGGGAGGCATTTTCATTGCATCCATTGACGGACCCGTTAAGATTTGTACCCATCAAATTCGAAAAAATAGTTGCGTTAGAACCGTGTTTCTTTACTAAACTAATATTAAAAGTAGGAAACGCTGCCAACTACTTTGTTTTGTATCGTACTACTCGCAACACTACTTTTTAAAGAAAAGTAGCACCCTACACTACACTACAAACTACCAGAAAAAGTTGCGACTACAGTAGTTTCACTACTTATAGTGTGCTACTTCCGACCCTTGGTCGGATGTCAGACTTGGTTTAGGGACTATTAGCAAAACTTGGTCTCGAATGAGTCATTTTCATATGTCAAACAGCAGATACATCCATCTCTTTAATCCAGTGTTTCCCAAAGTGTGGTACACGTACCCCCAGGGGTACGGGAGCAGTTTAGCGGGGGTACGCGTTCTAATGCGAAGTAACTTGTAACTAACGAACATTTCATAAAAATTTATTTAAAAATAAAGCTAGCCATGAAAATTTACAATTAAGCATTTTTCTATTGGCTTTTTTTTGCAGAGTTAACGGTTAATAATTAGTGGTATCAATTGCCATTTCTGATTTGTAACTTTTGTGCAATTTTTTTATAGTAAAAAATGCATTCATTTTTTTATTAGTGGTACACAACGTTATGAAAAATTTAGAAAAGGGTACACAAAAGTCATAAGTTTGGGAAACACTGCTTTAATCCTTTCCAGCAGATCTGTAGCACATTAGCAACTGCGACGAAAAGTAGTGCATTCTAAGCGACCTTTTTGTCTCTCAATATTAAAAAGCGCACTGCTACGATCGCCGCTGTTGTGCACATTCAACTTTACATTTACATTTGCGCTAAAACTATAAACACATAGAAGATTTGTAATGTACAGAGAAAATTAGTAGATGTCGAAATGTACAGATAGTGAGATAGATTGAAAAAATTAAGTTGATAATTCGTTCGAGAAATGTTAAACTTGTAGTAAAAAATACCCTGTGTGTCGCTCTGCAGCCCGCTAGAATGCAACTGAAGAGTTGAAGTTTGACGTACTAAGAGAGTTATTTTTATTTTTGATCTAATCACGTGGGTTTTTTTATATATTATTATTTCTTTGTTATAGCTCATTTATTTATTATTATTTATTTATTTGAATTTCCAACTTATTTGAAAGTTATGGCATTTTCAATTCTCTCCTCCCTCCTCCTTCTCTTCTTTATACTGTGTCATGTCACACATTCAGTTCTTCTAAGTGCAATTTTTTTTTTCAAGTACAGTTCGTTAGTTTTCAAATCCAGGTATTCTTTAAATAATGAAACGTGCATACATAACATTATAATTATTATATATTTTATTAATATTGTAATTTTTTCTTTTGTTGAAAAATATCGACTTCAAAAAAGAAGGGAAAAAAAGACGAATGAGGAGGAATCACATGAGATGGTGAGCGGAGCGAGCAGGAACCGGAGTCCCCTGGTTGTTTAAAAAATTTGTGCTTTCTAAAAAAGTGGACGTTTCGAATATGATAATTTTACATTTCCAGTGGTTTTTAATAGTTTTGGACTAAGTGTTTCCATACTGGGCACTTGAGAAAAAGTTAAATATAAATACCAACATTTAAAATATGCTACTTTTGCCACCTGGACGCTAATAATGCCACTAAAATGACAAATATGTGTATCTCACCCCCTCCAATTTTGATAGCATCTGTAGTAACTGTTACTAATAAAGTTACTATAACTCAGTACTCAGTTACTAATAAAGACGCTGACAAAATTATAAAGTGATTAAAACTCAAGTGTTAACACTCTCCGATTTTCCTCAGGATCCATATTAAAGTATTTTTTAAGCAATATTTTAATCTTAAATTTAAACTAAAATCTAAACAATTTTCATTGCTTATATTAAAAATTCAAATAATTTCAAATGAGCTAAAAGTATTTCATCGTTGTACATGCGTTACTTAAAAACTTAGAAGTGATTTTACACAAAAAAGATAGTGGCCTTCTTTGTGTTTACACATTTAAATGCCTTTGAACTTTGCTATCGATAGAAAGAGTTTTAAACTTAAATTAAATCAAGTTAACTTTTTTATATTCAGTATGATATATTTTATTATACTGTACATCCAATAAGCAATTTATAAATTATTAAACTTTATACATCATGATTAAACCTGTGTTATTATTAATTATTTTGCACTTAACAGCAAATCGTATCAGCACGTCGTATGACAGTAGTATTTGAGTACTGCGATCGCGAATAATTTGATAGTGAAAGTTTCAAAGAAACTTATTTAATTATAAAATTTTATGCTTGCTTCTACTTGTTAAAAGTCATATGTTGGATGGACTTCAAGTTGGATAGAATTAGAATAATACAGGATTAGATAGTTGTTTGTTTATGTCGCACTAGAGGTGCCCACTGGGCTATCTGCAACGGTCTGGGAAACATCTCTGAATATTCGAAGAGATACCATCACAATTTCTATACTCTGCGGAAGGGGTGGCTTCCATGCTTTGGTGGACCAATGACTTGTGCGCGAAGGCAATCATTTTACGGGGCAACAGTTTAACGAAGACCAATACCACAAACCCTCGGTTCCTTCGTATCTTGATCAAAGTGGTCACCCATCCATAGACTGACCGCAAACAGCGATACTCGGAACAGTGTCTTACGATCAGTCCACTGTAGGATAAAAGAAGGATTAGAATACCCGTTTTAATGTTGCCGAAAACTATTTTGATATTGCAGAAGAGCACTGACATTTAATTTCTATCGATGCTATAGCTCAAAGTTCAGAAAGAGCTGGCACTATTGTTTAACTGGCTAATAAATTTTTTATATAGTACGGTAACGGAGCATTTTCATCACCAGCATAATCATTTTACATCTAATTAAATTTCAGGCGTTTTTTTTTCTTCCAAAACACCCTTTTAAAAAAAAAATTTCTAACAAAATTATTTCAATTATACATTTCAAAATATATATTTAGAATAGAAAGTACACAACAAAGAATCTTGAATACAAAAGAAAATTAAATGATTAAATTAAAGAAATAAGTTATTTTAATAAAATTCAGGCTCAGCATTCAGTAACTCGGACCGATGACAGCGCCACTTACCGTCTCATTTTCAGAAAAAAAGTGAATAAACTAAGCCACCCAGATTGGGATGAAACTAGATTTTATTACTTTATTTAAAATGTGCCTATCTCCGTTCGTTACAATATAAAAACAAAACTATCGATTTTGTTTATATAAAATTAATCGTATGTCATTCCTCACATTCTGATAAATTTTTGTGAATGACTCATGCCGATTTCAATTTGACAGCAAGGATCTGTAGAAGTGTTTGATTTTTATCGCGCATCTTACTAATATTATTATTAACCAAGTTACAACATCGTGTGAAATACTAGTCTTGATCGTTTTTTTTTATATCCGGAATAACTGATTTTCAAAAAGTATGTATGAAGTTTTGAATCAATTGTAGCAGACAGCTCATATTTTATAAGTAAAAATTCTTTACTCGCTTTGAATAAGTTTGCTGGTTTTTAAAATAAAATTGAATGATTGTTCAGGCTGAATTGAATAAGACTAAAATTTGCGTAAACAACTGAGATTGCATGAGTTTTTAAGAATAGTTTCTTCCGCTTTTTCAAACATTTCCTTTACGTGAAAAACCACACTATTATTGTTTTCAATCAAACAGGACGCATATAACTCTAAGAGCGATTTATTTGATGTTGGAAAAATAGTTTCTATCGAACTTTTTTATTCCATAATAGTTTAAACTTTTCATCTTCGTGGCACTTTAAATTTGTGTTGTGAACAATAATACTAAGTTATCAAATTATTACTTTTTGAAATTTTGGTTTATTATTCTTTGGAATTGTTCTTTAATTATGTTGCTGGTTACGTATCAATTAGAGCTTTTTAAATGATTATTTTTCTGTAATATATGATTTATAAAAAAATATATTTATCAAAATAACTCTTTCCCAAAAATAATTTAAAATTATTAATGATGCTAATTTAGAAGAAATTTGCTATCTAGTTAAATGTTAACTACAAAGTTTACACTTTAGGATAACAGTTGCTTTACCTATAAGAACATTGTTTATTATTATTTTCATCCTAACACAATATTATTAAAGTATGATTAATTTAATTATAAACATGGTTTTCTATCTGTCTTTTCTATCCTAAAAGTTAATAATTTTAGCATTTTATTTTCATGGCATTTTAAAATTGTGTTGTAAACTGATAAAATTTGGTTCTTATTTACTTATAGAATGTGTGAATTTATAGAAAGTATAATCTTTAATAAATTCGTATTTACTTACTGAAATTAAGCGAAATAGCAATTTTAAAAATTATTGATGCTTGTCAAACATTATTTTATGTGTAAAAACACAAAATATTATTATTTTGGGGATATTTGTGTACTGGTATCAGTACACACATACTAGATACTAAACTACTTCCTTAAATTTAAAAAAAAAGCACAAATTTATCCTACGTGGCTGCTTATTATATCATTTTGGTTAGTTCCATTCTGTGATTATTTTTTACTTTTTATTTATTTATTTTTGTATAATTTTTTCTGGGCCACAGTTGCCAAAACTTAAGGATTATTTTATTATTTTGGTGTAAGTTATAGTGCGGAAATCATTCCATTATTTTCAATGTACCTAACATTTAATGGTACTTTTCTGTTAGCTAGGTGCAATTAAATAGAACTATTTATTATTTAAATAAAGATTAGTAAATATTTACTTATAGAATGTGTGAATTTATAGAAAGTATAATCTTTAATAAATTCGTATTTACTTACTGAAATTAAGCGAAATAGCAATTTAAAAAATTATTGATGCTTGTCAAACATTATTTTATGTGTAAAAACACAAAATATTATTATTTTGGGGATATTTGTGTACTGGTATCAGTACACACATACTAGATACTAAACTACTTCCTTAAATTTAAAAAAAAAGCACAAATTTATCCTACGTGGCTGCTTATTATATCATTTTGGTTAGTTCCATTCTGTGATTATTTTTTACTTTTTATTTATTTATTTTTGTATAATTTTTTCTGGGCCACAGTTGCCAAAACTTAAGGATTATTTTATTATTTTGGTGTAAATTATGGTGCGGAAATCATTCCATTATTTTCAATGTACCTAACATTTAATGGTACTTTTCTGTTAGCTAGGTGCAATTAAATAGAACTATTTATTATTTAAATAAAGATTAGTAAATATTTACTTATAGAATGTGTGAATTTATAGAAAGTATAATCTTTAATAAATTCGTATTTACTTACTGAAATTAAGCGAAATAGCAATTTTAAAAATTATTGATGCTTGTCAAACATTATTTTATGTGTAAAAACACAAAATATTATTATTTTGGGGATATTTGTGTACTGGTATCAGTACACACATACTAGATACTAAACTACTTCCTTAAATTTAAAAAAAAAGCACAAATTTATCCTACGTGGCTGCTTATTATATCATTTTGGTTAGTTCCATTCTGTGATTATTTTTTACTTTTTATTTATTTATTTTTGTATAATTTTTTCTGGGCCACAGTTGCCAAAACTTAAGGATTATTTTATTATTTTGGTGTAAATTATGGTGCGGAAATCATTCCATTATTTTCAATGTACCTAACATTTAATGGTACTTTTCTGTTAGCTAGGTGCAATTAAATAGAACTATTTATTATTTAAATAAAGATTAGTAAATATTTACTTATAGAATGTGTGAATTTATAGAAAGTATAATCTTTAATAAATTCGTATTTACTTACTGAAATTAAGCGAAATAGCAATTTTAAAAATTATTGATGCTTGTCAAACATTATTTTATGTGTAAAAACACAAAATATTATTATTTTGGGGATATTTGTGTACTGGTATCAGTACACACATACTAGATACTAAACTACTTCCTTAAATTTAAAAAAAAAGCACAAATTTATCCTACGTGGCTGCTTATTATATCATTTTGGTTAGTTCCATTCTGTGATTATTTTTTACTTTTTATTTATTTATTTTTGTATAATTTTTTCTGGGCCACAGTTGCCAAAACTTAAGGATTATTTTATTATTTTGGTGTAAATTATGGTGCGGAAATCATTCCATTATTTTCAATGTACCTAACATTTAATGGTACTTTTCTGTTAGCTAGGTGCAATTAAATAGAACTATTTATTATTTAAATAAAGATTAGTAAATATTTACTTATAGAATGTGTGAATTTATAGAAAGTATAATCTTTAATAAATTCGTATTTACTTACTGAAATTAAGCGAAATAGCAATTTTAAAAATTATTGATGCTTGTCAAACATTATTTTATGTGTAAAAACACAAAATATTATTATTTTGGGGATATTTGTGTACTGGTATCAGTACACACATACTAGATACTAAACTACTTCCTTAAATTTAAAAAAAAAGCACAAATTTATCCTACGTGGCTGCTTATTATATCATTTTGGTTAGTTCCATTCTGTGATTATTTTTTACTTTTTATTTATTTATTTTTGTATAATTTTTTCTGGGCCACAGTTGCCAAAACTTAAGGATTATTTTATTATTTTGGTGTAAATTATGGTGCGGAAATCATTCCATTATTTTCAATGTACCTAACATTTAATGGTACTTTTCTGTTAGCTAGGTGCAATTAAATAGAACTATTTATTATTTAAATAAAGATTAGTAAATATTTACTTATAGAATGTGTGAATTTATAGAAAGTATAATCTTTAATAAATTCGTATTTACTTACTGAAATTAAGCGAAATAGCAATTTTAAAAATTATTGATGCTTGTCAAACATTATTTTATGTGTAAAAACACAAAATATTATTATTTTGGGGATATTTGTGTACTGGTATCAGTACACACATACTAGATACTAAACTACTTCCTTAAATTTAAAAAAAAAGCACGAATTTATCCTACGTGGCTGCTTATTATATCATTTTGGTTAGTTCCATTCTGTGATTATTTTTTACTTTTTATTTATTTATTTTTGTATAATTTTTTCTGGGCCACAGTTGCCAAAACTTAAGGATTATTTTATTATTTTGGTGTAAATTATGGTGCGGAAATCATTCCATTATTTTCAATGTACCTAACATTTAATGGTACTTTTCTGTTAGCTAGGTGCAATTAAATAGAACTATTTATTATTTAAATAAAGATTAGTAAATATTTACTTATAGAATGTGTGAATTTATAGAAAGTATAATCTTTAATAAATTCGTATTTACTTACTGAAATTAAGCGAAATAGCAATTTTAAAAATTATTGATGCTTGTCAAATATTATTTTATGTGTAAAAACACAAAATATTATTATTTTGGGGATATTTGTGTACTGGTATCAGTACACACATACTAGATACTAAACTACTTCCTTAAATTTAAAAAAAAAGCACAAATTTATCCTACGTGGCTGCTTATTATATCATTTTGGTTAGTTCCATTCTGTGATTATTTTTTACTTTTTATTTATTTATTTTTGTATAATTTTTTCTGGGCCACAGTTGCCAAAACTTAAGGATTATTTTATTATTTTGGTGTAAATTATGGTGCGGAAATCATTCCATTATTTTCAATGTACCTAACATTTAATGGTACTTTTCTGTTAGCTAGGTGCAATTAAATAGAACTATTTATTATTTAAATAAAGATTAGTAAATATTTACTTATAGAATGTGTGAATTTATAGAAAGTATAATCTTTAATAAATTCGTATTTACTTACTGAAATTAAGCGAAATAGCAATTTAAAAAATTATTGATGCTTGTCAAACATTATTTTATGTGTACAAACACAAAATATTATTATTTTGGGGATATTTGTGTACTGGTATCAGTACACACATACTAGATACTAAACTACTTCCTTAAATTTAAAAAAAAAGCACAAATTTATCCTACGTGGCTGCTTATTATATCATTTTGGTTAGTTCCATTCTGTGATTATTTTTTACTTTTTATTTATTTATTTTTGTATAATTTTTTCTGGGCCACAGTTGCCAAAACTTAAGGATTATTTTATTATTTTGGTGTAAATTATGGTGCGGAAATCATTCCATTATTTTCAATGTACCTAACATTTAATGGTACTTTTCTGTTAGCTAGGTGCAATTAAATAGAACTATTTATTATTTAAATAAAGATTAGTAAATATTTACTTATAGAATGTGTGAATTTATAAAAAGTATAATCTTTAATAAATTCGTATTTACTTACTGAAATTAAGCGAAATAGCAATTTAAAAAATTATTGATGCTTGTCAAACATTATTTTATGTGTAAAAACACAAAATATTATTATTTTGGGGATATTTGTGTACTGGTATCAGTACACACATACTAGATACTAAACTACTTCCTTAAATTTAAAAAAAAAGCACAAATTTATCCTACGTGGCTGCTTATTATATCATTTTGGTTAGTTCCATTCTGTGATTATTTTTTACTTTTTATTTATTTATTTTTGTATAATTTTTTCTGGGCCACAGTTGCCAAAACTTAAGGATTATTTTATTATTTTGGTGTAAATTATGGTGCGGAAATCATTCCATTATTTTCAATGTACCTAACATTTAATGGTACTTTTCTGTTAGCTAGGTGCAATTAAATAGAACTATTTATTATTTAAATAAAGATTAGTAAATATTTACTTATAGAATGTGTGAATTTATAGAAAGTATAATCTTTAATAAATTCGTATTTACTTACTGAAATTAAGCGAAATAGCAATTTTAAAAATTATTGATGCTTGTCAAACATTATTTTATGTGTAAAAACACAAAATATTATTATTTTGGGGATATTTGTGTACTGGTATCAGTACACACATACTAGATACTAAACTACTTCCTTAAATTTAAAAAAAAAGCACAAATTTATCCTACGTGGCTGCTTATTATATCATTTTGGTTAGTTCCATTCTGTGATTATTTTTTACTTTTTATTTATTTATTTTTGTATAATTTTTTCTGGGCCACAGTTGCCAAAACTTAAGGATTATTTTATTATTTTGGTGTAAATTATGGTGCGGAAATCATTCCATTATTTTCAATGTACCTAACATTTAATGGTACTTTTCTGTTAGCTAGGTGCAATTAAATAGAACTATTTATTATTTAAATAAAGATTAGTAAATATTTACTTATAGAATGTGTGAATTTATAGAAAGTATAATCTTTAATAAATTCGTATTTACTTACTGAAATTAAGCGAAATAGCAATTTTAAAAATTATTGATGCTTGTCAAACATTATTTTATGTGTAAAAACACAAAATATTATTATTTTGGGGATATTTGTGTACTGGTATCAGTACACACATACTAGATACTAAACTACTTCCTTAAATTTAAAAAAAAAGCACAAATTTATCCTACGTGGCTGCTTATTATATCATTTTGGTTAGTTCCATTCTGTGATTATTTTTTACTTTTTATTTATTTATTTTTGTATAATTTTTTCTGGGCCACAGTTGCCAAAACTTAAGGATTATTTTATTATTTTGGTGTAAATTATGGTGCGGAAATCATTCCATTATTTTCAATGTACCTAACATTTAATGGTACTTTTCTGTTAGCTAGGTGCAATTAAATAGAACTATTTATTATTTAAATAAAGATTAGTAAATATTTACTTATAGAATGTGTGAATTTATAGAAAGTATAATCTTTAATAAATTCGTATTTACTTACTGAAATTAAGCGAAATAGCAATTTTAAAAATTATTGATGCTTGTCAAACATTATTTTTTGTGTAAAAACACAAAATATTATTATTTTGGGGATATTTGTGTACTGGTATCAGTACACACATACTAGATACTAAACTACTTCCTTAAATTTAAAAAAAAAGCACAAATTTATCCTACGTGGCTGCTTATTATATCATTTTGGTTAGTTCCATTCTGTGATTATTTTTTACTTTTTATTTATTTATTTTTGTATAATTTTTTCTGGGCCACAGTTGCCAAAACTTAAGGATTATTTTATTATTTTGGTGTAAATTATGGTGCGGAAATCATTCCATTATTTTCAATGTACCTAACATTTAATGGTACTTTTCTGTTAGCTAGGTGCAATTAAATAGAACTATTTATTATTTAAATAAAGATTAGTAAATATTTACTTATAGAATGTGTGAATTTATAGAAAGTATAATCTTTAATAAATTCGTATTTACTTACTGAAATTAAGCGAAATAGCAATTTTAAAAATTATTGATGCTTGTCAAACATTATTTTATGTGTAAAAACACAAAATATTATTATTTTGGGGATATTTGTGTACTGGTATCAGTACACACATACTAGATACTAAACTACTTCCTTAAATTTTAAAAAAAAGCACAAATTTATCCTACGTGGCTGCTTATTATATCATTTTGGTTAGTTCCATTCTGTGATTATTTTTTACTTTTTATTTATTTATTTTTGTATAATTTTTTCTGGGCCACAGTTGCCAAAACTTAAGGATTATTTTATTATTTTGGTGTAAATTATGGTGCGGAAATCATTCCATTATTTTCAATGTACCCAACATTTAATGGTACTTTTCTGTTAGCTAGGTGCAATTAAATAGAACTATTTATTATTTAAATAAAGATTAGTAAATATTTACTTATAGAATGTGTGAATTTATAGAAAGTATAATCTTTAATAAATTCGTATTTACTTACTGAAATTAAGCGAAATAGCAATTTTAAAAATTATTGATGCTTGTCAAACATTATTTTATGTGTAAAAACACAAAATATTATTATTTTGGGGATATTTGTGTACTGGTATCAGTACACACATACTAGATACTAAACTATTTCCTTAAATTTAAAAAAAAAGCACAAATTTATCCTACGTGGCTGCTTATTATATCATTTTGGTTAGTTCCATTCTGTGATTATTTTTTACTTTTTATTTATTTATTTTTGTATAATTTTTTCTGGGCCACAGTTGCCAAAACTTAAGGATTATTTTATTATTTTGGTGTAAATTATGGTGCGGAAATCATTCCATTATTTTCAATGTACCTAACATTTAATGGTACTTTTCTGTTAGCTAGGTGCAATTAAATAGAACTATTTATTATTTAAATAAAGATTAGTAAATATTTACTTATAGAATGTGTGAATTTATAGAAAGTATAATCTTTAATAAATTCGTATTTACTTACTGAAATTAAGCGAAATAGCAATTTTAAAAATTATTGATGCTTGTCAAACATTATTTTATGTGTAAAAACACAAAATATTATTATTTTGGGGATATTTGTGTACTGGTATCAGTACACACATACTAGATACTAAACTACTTCCTTAAATTTAAAAAAAAGCACAAATTTATCCTACGTGGCTGCTTATTATATCATTTTGGTTAGTTCCATTCTGTGATTATTTTTTACTTTTTATTTATTTATTTTTGTATAATTTTTTCTGGGCCACAGTTGCCAAAACTTAAGGATTATTTTATTATTTTGGTGTAAATTATGGTGCGGAAATCATTCCATTATTTTCAATGTACCTAACATTTAATGGTACTTTTCTGTTAGCTAGGTGCAATTAAATAGAACTATTTATTATTTAAATAAAGATTAGTAAATATTTACTTATAGAATGTGTGAATTTATAGAAAGTATAATCTTTAATAAATTCGTATTTACTTACTGAAATTAAGCGAAATAGCAATTTTAAAAATTATTGATGCTTGTCAAACATTATTTTATGTGTAAAAACACAAAATATTATTATTTTGGGGATATTTGTGTACTGGTATCAGTACACACATACTAGATACTAAACTACTTCCTTAAATTTAAAAAAAAAGCACAAATTTATCCTACGTGGCTGCTTATTATATCATTTTGGTTAGTTCCATTCTGTGATTATTTTTTACTTTTTATTTATTTATTTTTGTATAATTTTTTCTGGGCCACAGTTGCCAAAACTTAAGGATTATTTTATTATTTTGGTGTAAATTATGGTGCGGAAATCATTCCATTATTTTCAATGTACCTAACATTTAATGGTACTTTTCTGTTAGCTAGGTGCAATTAAATAGAACTATTTATTATTTAAATAAAGATTAGTAAATATTTACTTATAGAATGTGTGAATTTATAGAAAGTATAATCTTTAATAAATTCGTATTTACTTACTGAAATTAAGCGAAATAGCAATTTTAAAAATTATTGATGCTTGTCAAACATTATTTTATGTGTAAAAACACAAAATATTATTATTTTGGGGATATTTGTGTACTGGTATCAGTACACACATACTAGATACTAAACTACTTCCTTAAATTTAAAAAAAAAGCACAAATTTATCCTACGTGGCTGCTTATTATATCATTTTGGTTAGTTCCATTCTGTGATTATTTTTTACTTTTTATTTATTTATTTTTGTATAATTTTTTCTGGGCCACAGTTGCCAAAACTTAAGGATTATTTTATTATTTTGGTGTAAATTATGGTGCGGAAATCATTCCATTATTTTCAATGTACCTAACATTTAATGGTACTTTTCTGTTAGCTAGGTGCAATTAAATAGAACTATTTATTATTTAAATAAAGATTAGTAAATATTTACTTATAGAATGTGTGAATTTATAGAAAGTATAATCTTTAATAAATTCGTATTTACTTACTGAAATTAAGCGAAATAGCAATTTTAAAAATTATTGATGCTTGTCAAACATTATTTTATGTGTAAAAACACAAAATATTATTATTTTGGGGATATTTGTGTACTGGTATCAGTACACACATACTAGATACTAAACTACTTCCTTAAATTTAAAAAAAAGCACAAATTTATCCTACGTGGCTGCTTATTATATCATTTTGGTTAGTTCCATTCTGTGATTATTTTTTACTTTTTATTTATTTATTTTTGTATAATTTTTTCTGGGCCACAGTTGCCAAAACTTAAGGATTATTTTATTATTTTGGTGTAAATTATGGTGCGGAAATCATTCCATTATTTTCAATGTACCTAACATTTAATGGTACTTTTCTGTTAGCTAGGTGCAATTAAATAGAACTATTTATTATTTAAATAAAGATTAGTAAATATTTACTTATAGAATGTGTGAATTTATAGAAAGTATAATCTTTAATAAATTCGTATTTACTTACTGAAATTAAGCGAAATAGCAATTTTAAAAATTATTGATGCTTGTCAAACATTATTTTATGTGTAAAAACACAAAATATTATTATTTTGGGGATATTTGTGTACTGGTATCAGTACACACATACTAGATACTAAACTACTTCCTTAAATTTAAAAAAAAAGCACAAATTTATCCTACGTGGCTGCTTATTATATCATTTTGGTTAGTTCCATTCTGTGATTATTTTTTACTTTTTATTTATTTATTTTTGTATAATTTTTTCTGGGCCACAGTTGCCAAAACTTAAGGATTATTTTATTATTTTGGTGTAAATTATGGTGCGGAAATCATTCCATTATTTTCAATGTACCTAACATTTAATGGTACTTTTCTGTTAGCTAGGTGCAATTAAATAGAACTATTTATTATTTAAATAAAGATTAGTAAATATTTACTTATAGAATGTGTGAATTTATAGAAAGTATAATCTTTAATAAATTCGTATTTACTTACTGAAATTAAGCGAAATAGCAATTTTAAAAATTATTGATGCTTGTCAAACATTATTTTATGTGTAAAAACACAAAATATTATTATTTTGGGGATATTTGTGTACTGGTATCAGTACACACATACTAGATACTAAACTACTTCCTTAAATTTAAAAAAAAAGCACAAATTTATCCTACGTGGCTGCTTATTATATCATTTTGGTTAGTTCCATTCTGTGATTATTTTTTACTTTTTATTTATTTATTTTTGTATAATTTTTTCTGGGCCACAGTTGCCAAAACTTAAGGATTATTTTATTATTTTGGTGTAAATTATGGTGCGGAAATCATTCCATTATTTTCAATGTACCTAACATTTAATGGTACTTTTCTGTTAGCTAGGTGCAATTAAATAGAACTATTTATTATTTAAATAAAGATTAGTAAATATTTACTTATAGAATGTGTGAATTTATAGAAAGTATAATCTTTAATAAATTCGTATTTACTTACTGAAATTAAGCGAAATAGCAATTTTAAAAATTATTGATGCTTGTCAAACATTATTTTATGTGTAAAAACACAAAATATTATTATTTTGGGGATATTTGTGTACTGGTATCAGTACACACATACTAGATACTAAACTACTTCCTTAAATTTAAAAAAAAAGCACAAATTTATCCTACGTGGCTTAGACTTAGACTTAGAGGTTGGGCAGCTCCGACGAGCAGGGCACATCGACCAGAGGTCTATTGTACCCAAACCCTAATCATGATTAGCAAGAAAGCCCTATAGCTGTAATAAAATTCAGCAGACACCTTACAGGAACCTCTTGCAGTTCCCAGGCTTTGACGCAGTGCTGCCCTAAGTGCTCAAATCTTTGAGCGGAATAGTAATCACAATCACAAAGTATGTGTCGTGATGTTTCTTCTTCTAAATGACAACCCCGACAAATAGGATTGGATTCAATACCCATAATGTGTAGGTGTCTCTTGAGGATACAATGACCAGTAAGAAGACCAATGATCTTCCTTAAACTGTTTCTATTAAGCTTTAAGAGCTCCTTTTGACGTATGCTAGGACAGTCTCGATTCAGCTCCTTAGCTTGTCTTTGACCGTCAGCAGCGCGCCATTGCTCATGGGCAATCTTGCCGTAGAGCTTGAATATGGTTGCCCTAAATGAGGAGGGAGAAATTCCCAGTGCAGGTTCAGGGCCCCAGAAAATTGCATTAGAGCCAGCCCGTGCTGCTTCATCAGCTAACTCATTTCCACCAATACCCATATGTCCAGGTACCCAATGCAGGGATACCTTGTTATGAGCGGACAGGTCGCAGAGGACCGAGAAGCATTCCCATACTAACAAAGAGGTGAATTTACATCTTGCCAGTGATAGGAGAGCAGCCTGACTGTCAGAACAGATGCGGATAGTCTTATTTTGATATCTCATGTCTATGCATAACTTGCAGCACAAGATAATGGCATAGACCTCAGCCTGAAACACAGTGGCATAATTACCCAGGGGAAAGTGAAGTTTGGTACCGTCATTGGAGCAGTAAATTCCAGCTCCTGATTTGGTGCCAATCTTAGAACCATCAGTGTACCAAATTAGGCATTTGCCTTTAAGCCACCGAGGAGAGTTGAACCATTCATCTCTAGTAGGAAAATGGATCTTGAAGGGTTTATGAAACGCGTATCTTAGTGACATAAGGTCACTAGGCATAATAGAAGTGGGTATTCCCATCACTTGTGAAACAAGATGTCCCCAAGACAAGTGCTTGGAATACTCTTTCCATAGGCCAAGGTTCATAAGACGCTTTACGCCTGTTTGAGCTTCAACCTCAATGCGTAAGTTCAAAGGAAGAAGCCCGAGTAAGCTCTCAAGAGCAGCTGTAGGAGTGGTCCTGAGACATCCTGACAGGGCTACACAGACCATTCTTTGAAGTTTGTTTAGATTGGTTCTTGCAGAACTCAATCTAGTCCTTGACCACCAGACGACTGCGCCATAAGTGACTATAGGACTAATGATCATTGAGTAGATCCAGTAAACTATTTTGGGGGACAATCCCCAGGTTCTACCAATAGCATTTCTACAGGACCAGAAAATCTTTCTGGCCCTGTTGGTACAGTAATCAAGTTGATGGCCCCAATTTAATTTGGAGTCAAAGTAAACCCCGAGAAATTTGACTTTCTCTTTGAGTTCCAATTTATGGTTCAGGTAGTATACATTACCTAGACCAAGTTGCCTTTTTCGTGTGAAGGCTACATAGCTTATCTTGGATGGATTGACAGATAAGCCTGATTCAGAGCACCATCTAGCTACTTCTAGAAGTGCATTATTCATGATATCAGAGACTGTTTTTCCATGTTTGCCTCTGACAACAATAACACCGTCATCAGCATACCCGATACAGGGAATGCCGAGAGTAGTTAACCGAACTAGCAGAGAGTCCATTACCATACACCATAGGATAGGGGACAGAACCCCTCCCTGTGGGCATCCTGAGGTTGCTTGCACTTTCATGCTTGCACCCAATAGAGAGGAACAAACATACCTAGAGGATAGCAAATTCATTATCCATCTGGTAATGACTGAGTTAATGCCTCTGTTTCTAAGTGCATTGATGATAGTCTCAAAAGGGACTTTATCAAAAGCACCTTCAATATCAATGAATACTGCAAGAGCTATCTCCTTATCTTTTATTGATTTCTCAAGCAGGTAGGATAGTTCGTATAGAGCTGTGTCAGTGGACTTGCCTGGTTGATAGGCATGCTGTGTGGAGGACAATGGCCTTTCTATGAGCACAGTGTCTCTGAAGTGTCTGTCAATTAGCTTTTCAATCGCTTTCAACAGACACGAAGTGAGGCTGATTGGTCTGAATGATTTAGCCTCAAAGTAATTCTCCTTACCTGGTTTTGGTATGAAAATCACTCTAGTATTCCTCCAAGAGAGAGGTAAATATCCGTATGCTATGCAGGATCGAAAAATTCTACATAGAGTAGGGGTTAAAGTATTTATCCCCTGAATAAGCATCATTGGTATGATGTCATCCATACCTGGTGACTTGTAGGGCTTAAACGACTTTATAGCCCATACAACCTTCTCATAGGAGACCACCCTCTTGGCGGCCTCCCAGTCATACCTGTTACAGGTAGTAGTAATATGTGGATTATCATTCTCCACAGGATGAGATCCAGGGAAGTGTGCTGCAAGTAGTTCTCCAAGAGCCTCTTCCCCTGATTCACTGTATCTTCCGTTTGCAAGACGGATGGCATTTAAATTGCAATTGAAGTCTTTAGTAAGAATTTTTGCAATCTTTGCAGTGGCAGAAGTGGTATTAATGCCATCGCAGAAAGTCTGCCATGAGCGACGTTTGGATGCTCTGATCGCCTTGTTATAGGCAGTTAGAGCGTTTCTGTAGGTCTGCCATTCTCCAGATTTCTTTGCTCTGTTGAATAGTTTCCTACATTTTTTACGTAATTTACTAAGCTCAGAAGACCACCAAGGAACTCGCCTTGGGGAGCTAGTAGACGTAACCTGACAAGAAATATGATATGAATCGAGTATGATTTGTTGCACTTGGTCAACAGTCCACTCTATATCATTAACATTATTGTACTTACCAGAGAAGCTCCTCATCCTCCTCTCCAGAGCTGCTCTGAAGGAACCCCAATCAGCTGTTCTGGGGTTCCTCCTTACGACCTTCAGTCCTGAGAGGCCTTTAATAGAAAAAGTAATTAGTTGGTGATCTGAAGCAGTGACTGCCCCAGATACCTTCCAATCATTAATGTAATCTACTGAACTAGAGTTACATAAAGTAAGGTCAATGACTTCCCTTCTGTTACAGGTAACAAAGGTAGGTTCATTGCCTTTATTAAGGACATACAAATTAAGATTTAAGATGTGTTCCATAAGTACATCCCCCCGCTGGTTACAATTACTACTACCCCACACTGTGTGGTGAGCATTTGCATCACAGCCGAGGATGATTCTATAGTTTACACTACATTGGGCAATTAGGGCCCTAGTAGTGTCATCTAGTGGGTCCTTTTCCTCATAAGGGAGATAGGCTGAAACTATGACAAAGTCAGAGATTTTCTTTTTGTCATAGAATTTTAGTTTTACAGCAACTAAATCCCTGTTAAGAAAGTTAACAAGATTAAGGGCATTTAGATTAGACCTAGCAACAATGCAGGTCCTGGGAAGGTCACAATGGGTATCATAGAAGATATTGAAACCTTTAACATTGAGACCCAATATTTTACCCTTGCGGGTCCAGGGCTCTTGTATAAGAGCAAGATCTAGTTCTCCATCATTTAACCTTTTGGCCATAAGGCTAGAGGCAGCAATGCTGTGATGGAGATTGATTTGGCCAACCTTGATTGTATCTATTTGGTTAGCAGTGTATGTGAAACCAGGATGGCTCTAACTATCCTGGCTAACTTTAGAAGAGATATCTTCCTTTATCAGCTCCATTGCTTCATCTAAATCAAGCATAGAAGCTGGCGAGTCAGGCCGTAAGGTTACGTCTGACCCGGAGTCCAACCCTAGCTCTGAAAAATCAAGAGCACCAATTGAACTTACCTTGGAATCAGGGGAATAAGCCGGCCAAGGTTCATCCTCCTGTTCCATGACTTCCTGGACATCAGGTTCTGCAGAGGGCTCCGATGTTGTTGGAGCCTCAACTGCCTTCTTTTTATTGGGATCGTGTAGGATTTTAAAAATCCCACGATCTATGCCAGTGAGTGCACAGAAATTTGCCCTCTCTATAGCCAACACGTCTTCAGGCTCCACCTCAAAGATCCATCTAGAGGTGTTAGGTCCCACAGCACTTTGCAGAACCCTCCACCCCATAGACTTCAACCCTGGGTTTAGTCTCTGAAGACGCCACAAGAAGGTGCTTTGCTCAGAGAATTGCTCCCTTGTTTTAAAGGCCACCTTTACAGGCTTGGGCAACTCATCAGCACTTAAGACTTTAAGCATGAGGTCGCCCAAGGGTCTGTTATCAAAGTGGCCCCTGATCCACTCTACAGTGTAATCATTGCACTGTAGTACCAACGCTCCTCTGAGAAGGTTGTTGCTGTAGATCTCAGGCATCCTTTCACCACCTGGGATGGCGTCAGTTTGCTCTAAGATTACCTTTAGTATTTCATGTGAGTCTCTCAGAGAAGGCCTGTCCGAAGGAAAGTCCTTCCGAACAATGGCAATCTTGATCGACTTTGCAGCGCATGCAAAAGATACTCCAGATTGGAGGCTCCCAGTTGGATCCCCCTCTCCAGTTCTGCTATCCCCGCTAGGGGGAACCGCTTCCCTGGATTGGGCTTTCCTCCCAGGAACACAATCCTCCCTGGGCTTCTTTTCACTTTGTGTTGGCACACTGGGTGAGGGCGTCGCATCAGAAGACCTAGGTCTCTTAGCTCCTCCGCTCGCCTCAGTGGCCTTCATTCTTCTAATTCTTCTCCTCCGGCTCTTGGACATTCCAGTGGCGCCAGACACACTGTCCTCCGAGTGCCTCTGGGAACCAGAGACTCCTACAGAGGAAGGGTCTGTGCCTTTGGACGCCTCACCGGGTTTCAAGGTAGTCTGCAAAGCAGCGGGATTAGCACTGGGCTCACCCGAAGGCTTACCATATGCTACTGGAGACTGTAGTGAATTTTTCGAACAGGAACCTCTGCCTAATTCCTGAACGCATCCCTTGTTCACCGGCGCGAAGGATGATGCCGTATCACAATCTTTTCTTTTACTCATCATTTCGTTTGCCTGCCATTTAGTTACCCAGTGAGGGGTATCCAGGGGGCACCACGTGGAGGCGGCAGGCATTACCCCCCATCCTACGTGGCTGCTTATTATATCATTTTGGTTAGTTCCATTCTGTGATTATTTTTTACTTTTTATTTATTTATTTTTGTATAATTTTTTCTGGGCCACAGTTGCCAAAACTTAAGGATTATTTTATTATTTTGGTGTAAATTAGGGTGTGGAAATCATTCCATTATTTTCAATGTACCTAACATTTAATGGTACTTTTCTGTTAGCTAGGTGCAATTAAATAGAACTATTTAATATTTAAATAAAGATTAGTAAATAAAAAATTGTTGAATTTTCGATGGCTGCTGGAAAAGTACTCATTTAAGTTAGGTGGTTAATTTCATCTAAAATTCATAAATCATTCCATTATTTTCAATGTACCTAACATTTAATGGTACTTTTCTGTTAGCTAGGTGCAATTAAATAGAACTATTTATTATTTAAATAAAGATTAGTAAATATTTACTTATAGAATGTGTGAATTTATAGAAAGTATAATCTTTAATAAATTCGTATTTACTTACTGAAATTAAGCGAAATAGCAATTTTAAAAATTATTGATGCTTGTTAAACATTATTTTATGTGTAAAAACACAAAATATTATTATTTTGGGGATATTTGTGTACTGGTATCAGTACACACATACTAGATACTAAACTACTTCCTTAAATTTAAAAAAAAAGCACAAATTTATCCTACGTGGCTGCTTATTATATCATTTTGGTTAGTTCCATTCTGTGATTATTTTTTACTTTTTATTTATTTATTTTTGTATAATTTTTTCTGGGCCACAGTTGCCAAAACTTAAGGATTATTTTATTATTTTGGTGTAAATTAGGGTGTGGAAATCATTCCATTATTTTCAATGTACCTAACATTTAATGGTACTTTTCTGTTAGCTAGGTGCAATTAAATAGAACTATTTAATATTTAAATAAAGATTAGTAAATAAAAAATTGTTGAATTTTCGATGGCTGCTGGAAAAGTACTCATTTAAGTTAGGTGGTTAATTTCATCTAAAATGATATTTTCTTTATTCTTTCTTCTATATCAGCTGATAGTTTAGAAATTTTATATTAGTTGTATTTAAAATTGTGGTGGAATTTAAAAAAAATTATACAGTATATTTTGTATTTTTTATATTGTATGATGGTATTGAATAACAGTTCAATTACATTTACTTTTTGCATATAATACTTATTATTATATAATCAAGAGTATTTAACAAAACTCTGTAACTTTAGCTATCTACTTATACATACCTAACTTTACCTATCGGCTTATACCTAACTTTACTTTTCGGCTTGTAACTTTATCATTCGGCTAATCGGCCAGCGGCAGCTTTTAAGCGTGTTTTTACATTGCCCACAGTGAGAATGGTTGCGTTTTGGATAAAAAAAGGTAGCTCTAGGTGGCCCTAAAAAAAAGGTAGCTTTTTCTTAGGGTTTCTTTCTGTCAATGAATGACATGATATATTATGTTGGAAAGCTGAAAATTGACTAAGGGGGGGGGGGATATTAGTAGGTCAATGTGTTGAAGATTATAAATTTTTTGTAACACATGATAAATAATTAAATTTATTTACCGTATTAAATTAATTGAGATTACTCTTTTTTGATGCTTATTTACAAGAATTAACTTACTAGAAAATGAAGTATTTGACTTCTATTTCTACTTCTAAATTTGTTTTAAAAATAATATTGTTTGCATTTATTGTTTTGCTTTTGTAGGTATAATATATTACAGTGTTTTCATTACAGAAAAAAAAATGGGAGAGAATTTCTCACCCTTTCTCAAAAGCAGGGTGAGATTTCAAGAACTTATAAGTGAGATTTCTAAAAACTGAAAAAACACGAATAGACATAGGAAGAAAAAAAAAAATTTCTTTAATTATAATACATTAACATCTTCTCATTTCTAAACCATTGAAAATTTTTGCTGCATCATCATATGGAAAATGTTCTATATCTACTTTTTCATCAGCTATTCTCATTAGGTTGCTCGAATGCTCATCAGTCAATCTGTTACAATATTTTGTCTAATTCGGTTTTGGGTGCTAAATGACCTTGCAACAGGTATGGTGAACTATTCAGAATCACTAATTAAATTTGTAGCATTGTGCTCACACTTTCCTATCCTCTACATCTGCCAGCATATGCTTTTCAATTATTTCTGTTATAGAATAGTGAAGTTTGTTGAAGTTATTTTCATGTTCATACTTCTTGTTAGGTCTTCTAACATAGTTTTCACAGACTTCATTAAACTTTTATAAATTGCTGTAAATTGTCGATTAAGGGAGTTTGGTAATTCATTAACAGCTCAAAATAGAGAACTTTAAACAACTTATTATAAAGGACTAATTTTTTTCTCAACACTTGTCGTAGCTGTTTTCACGTCTTTTTCAAAATGGGGTAAGACTAAATTTTTTCCAAAATTTGAGAGATTCGCGCATTTTAAAATTGATTAACAGAGTGCGCGAATTTCTCACGTTAATCATTTTTGAATGCGAGAAAAAAAAAATATGCGAGATTTTCGCGTTCTCGCACTGTAGTGAAAACACTGTATTATATAATATATATAAAATCCAATTATTACATTTTCTCTTTATGTATATATATATATTCCTCTTTATTTATATTTCTCTTTATTTCATTTCCATTAAACCAATTTGATTGCACCCTAGTATTTATAGAAGGTATATCATGTATAGGAACTGTGTAAATTAATAGTTTAGGTATTTATTTTATGCGAAATTTGTTTTACGGAATTTTTACAATAAAATACCTATCAGAACTAGATTAGGTTTAAAAAAAAAAACAGAAGTTTGAAAACACAGGCTTGCAGAAATGTAGGCTAGTTTTATCAAACTTGTAGATTAAAAAATAAACTACAATCTATCTATAACTTAGTTGAAGTTGAATTCATCCAAAATTCAACATCATAGAATACTTTAAATTTCAAATAAAAGAATAAATGTATAATGCAATTTGTATCAACCCATCTTTACCTGCAATAAGCCTTTTGCATCAGAAAAAAAATATCAAATGAAATGACATTGATTGATACCTAAAATTTACTTTTTGTTTGTAGGTTAAAAAAACCATGACATCTAATCAAGACATGTTAGTTAGAGACATGGGTCACCTGCAAATCTCAAACTATGCTCCTCAGCAGTATTCTCCTGGAAGTAAGAAAGTAGCACCCGTCGTTCCACCCAAACCAAAATCAGAAATGTATGGATCTATTACACCCAAGACAAATGGGATGTATCACACATCCATGCATCCACCTCCTCAGGCAGCTTCTAGTGTAAATACATCAAATATGAGTAAGTTGTGAAATAATTTTGAATTATCGATAATTTTTCTTTGCTACCTTGGTAATCACCACATGTGAGTAACAAGTCATCTAAAACAGTGGTTACAAACCGGCCCGCAAAGCCTTTTTTCGTGGCTCGCTAACTAAATTATATTTGTCATTTTTTTGCAGACAATATTCGTAAAAAATCTATATTACTCTAAAATACTTTTCTCGTTAAAAAAGACTAGTTTCTTTGTTTCTGTGAAATTTAAAATAACAAAGGTGCAAGAAAATTTATTTATCAGGTTTTGCATCCAAGAAAATATTTATTCAAATACAAAAATAATCATATGTGTTGCTCTTTTTTATTTATTTATTTATTTTTTTGTATTTTGTGAATATAATTTAGCATGTGCGTATCAGAAATTTTCTCTGCTGCACATTAATTCTTTAATACATAGGTGCACATTAAAGTTATTGTAGCCAGAATTTTTTAATATGCAATTAAATATTTTTAAAAATCTAGTTCTTATTTTAATTTGCAATTCAATACTTTTGTTTTGTACAATTTGATAAAAATCTGACAGTAATATTTATGTTCCTTCAAAAATAAGACTTCTATATAAAATTTTAATAAAGCTGCGGCCCACCATTTGACTGCTGCTTTTAATTTTGGCCCCCGGCTTCATCTAAGTTGGAAACCCCTGATCTAAAAGATAACTTGTATCAACCAGGTATGTGATTCTTCCTCTAATTTGCGGAATTCCGAGAATCTCAAGACTGTTGAACTGTTGACAAAATTTTCTCGGATTCGGTCGGTTAAAACATTTATACCGTCCTTATCGGCACCCTCTTTTGTTCTTTTCAAGATTTCATTCATACTCGATAATTGTTTTTTTTTTGTTGTTTTTTTTTGTTTTTTAATTTTTGTTACATAAATATGTTAGAAAGAAACACAACTTCGGATAGCCTTTAAGAAAGTGAAAGAGAGAAGAAAAAAAATTCATAATAACTTCAGCTGATTTCAAAATTTTTGAGGCTCTCGATTTTGGCCAAATCCATGCAGCTTTTCGAATTTTTTTTTCTCCAGGCATTGCTGTTAACTTTTTACATGATTTTTTAAAATCCCAATATAATTTTGATGTGGCAAATTCGAATCGCGCAACTGAGTATTTCAATTTGATATTATTCTATGGTTATTTCAATACATTTTTAGTCAGTTATATCCTCTGATTTTAGCGTATTTCTTAAAATCTCAGTATTTTTTTAAAATACATTATTAGTTATTACTACACATGAATCTCGAAGTGTACATTCAATTGACTCTTTTGATGCTTAGTATTTTTAATACAATATTAGTTATAACAACACATGAATCTTGAAGTGTACATATAATTAACTCTTTTGATGCGTCTGATTCATGAGATTTCATCATAAATGGTTTTATCATCAATCTCTTTTTAGTTACTGCCGTAGATTTCACGGTTTTTTAATGCACACAGTTTTGCGCAATGATGACTTGAAAATTGCAAAAAAGGAGGAATATGTAATTTTTTTCCAATAGATATATATATTTATTTTATGTGTTTATGAGAAAAAATTTCTCTCTTTAAATTTTAAGTATCTATGGGCAAAAAGAGATAAAAAGTAACTTCCAGCAATCATATACATTCAACCTGGAAGTATAAAATTCTGATGAGATTCTGAGGTGGATTGGAAACTTAACACTTGACAGCAAATGAAATACGCTTGCTAACATTAAAAGAAATTGCTTTTAGGGAAGTATTTTATCATTATTAATATTTTAAAATCATGGTATAATAGGCAGGGAGCGGTGGGAATTTATCTTCCTTTTAATAATTAGAAATCTATATTACTCCTTCAAGATATTTAAAACAAAGAAAATTTTCATGTATCATCAGGGATTTCATCATTTTAAAGGTAAAAACAAAAAGGAGAAAAAATTATTTATCCTTTATTAGATGAGTTGTAGTTTTGAGAAATATTTATATATATATATATATATATATATATTAAATGTTTTAAATTTAGAGTAACTATGCATTGCTACATTTTAATTTCATCCCCCTCAAAATTCTGACACCAGCGACCTCCATATTTCATTACTCAAATTAGGATATTTTTTAAAATAAAATTTATCATATGTATAATTATATGAAAAATATTTTTTAATATGAATAAATATTTTTATTTACAGCATTCATTAAAATATTCAATTTTTATTCCAACAATTAAATTTTCGCAGCATTGTTTTAAATGATTTTAATGAATGCTTTTAATCAAATTTAATTTGATTATGTTCAGCTATGTTTGAAAAAACTTGTCTGCAATAAGTTAATGATTTGTATGTGTAAATGGTTTGGATAAATAGTATTTAATATTTTTTTCATGTCATAATTTGCAAATGGCCTAGTATCAAATTTGAAGCGAATTCTTTGGCTGCTAAAAAGATATCTAGACACATTATCATACCTTTATAAGTAATGATAAACAAAAATGCAATTTTTTTTAATATCAAATCTCTTCAAATATTCTTTCAATTTTTGTTTTTTAAAAGCCCTTAAAGGTACTTTTTTTTATTGTGTGTTTTTAAAAAGTACTTGATATTCCCTTCTCGAAAAAGAGATTTTTTCTTTACCATGTCGATTTTCGGCACGTATTATGCAAAAGCGTGGTTTTCACATTGTTCTATTCAACGTTTTCACAATTCATTAAACCACAATCCATTCCGACCTATAGTTGGTCCATAGCGTATGAAAGTGGCAATCATTTTACATGTTTAATGAAATACTTGCAAGTTCGCATGTGCGTCTACTGAGCTGAGTTCGGTGAGATTCCAGCACTCTCATGTGCAACTCTGCTGCATTTTGCTAGATATTCTCAATTTCAGGCTTCATTTTTTTGGACCGAAAAATGTCTTTATCTTTTTATGGTGGCTAATATAATCAAGAAAAGAGTTCTTTGTCAGAAACTAGTTATTTTATCATAATCATGTAAAGTCTTTGAAAATTAGTTTGCATTTTGTTAATATATATATTGTTTTTAAATATTTTAAGTGCTTAAAAAGTACTTAAAAGGGGCTTATTTTTTGTTGAAAGATTTGGCTATGCACCCTGATTTATTGAACTGAATTTCATAATAGCTTCTTGTTCAAAGGTTAAAATAAATGTACAACTAGCATTCCTAATTAATTATATTTGTTTCAGGTGATCCAATTTATAGCAATTACCTACCAGACGATGATTTACCACCTCCTCCACCACCTCCACCTCAAGTTTCTTATTCTCCACCTCCTTCACAGCAGTATCCTCCTCCACCTCCAGATTCCCTTCCAGCTCCTTCATCCCCAGGAAGCTCTACTTACGGAACACAAGCTTATTCATCTTACAGGCCTAATTCTTCAGTTGTATGTATATTTCTGCTCTATATAATTATGAATGAAACCAGTGTAAATTGAGTACTTGTGCATTGTCATACTTGTCAAGTCTCCTGTTTTTCTTTTTTTCCCTTATAAACGAGACTCCTGTATTTTAACAACTATCTCCTGTTTACCCATGTATTCTCAAATTTCTCTGTATTTGTTGAAGTGGCGATAAAATATCCACTGATGGCGAAAATACTTCTCTTATTCCTTAGCAGATGGTGCTATTGCCAGTACTGCAGTATGTTGAGTGTTAATAGTTTAATTAATTATAAATAATGGTTTAAAAAAATCTTCTTAAGATTAAGATTTATATTCATATTTTTTACTTTGCTTAATGTAAGTATGTAATGTAAGTATGTAATGTATTTCAAATTTTAAATTTCTTTTTTTGACTTATAGGATTAGGCATTATGTATAAAAACTTAACTCGTAAAGTAAAATCTCTGTTATTTTATTTCTCCTATTTTGGCAGATATGCATTGCTTTAATGAATTAAGATAAATGATCAATATGTAGGGAATTCACTTATAACAGATTTAACAATGGGAGCACAAACATCGTGTTAGAAAACTTTATTGGTTTCATCGCAAGTAAATACATGATCTGCATTAGACAGTTAATTCAAATTCTTTTAAATTTAAGGGATGATACTTATAAGGTTTCATCCCAAGATGTTCAGGAGCAGTTTAAAATTTTTTTTTCAAATTCAGTTCAATTTTAAAATGGAAAAAAATTTCTTGATTAAAAAAAATTTATATGCTCCACCAAGTGCTTAAGATAATTAGTTGAAATAAAATATCATTGAACATAAAATTAAAAAAGTTTACTCTCTTACTTTTAATAGAGTTTCAAACTTACGAATGATACCATCAAATATTAAGTTACAATTATACATTATTACAGATGTAATTTTTCTAAACCTTCCAGATTTACATGATTATTAGGTTTTCTATACTTAAATTTTTATGTCTGATACAAATTTTAAAGTAGTATGTTGAATATGGTACATAGAGACTTAATGCTACAACAGAATGTATAAGTTAAACAACTTATACATTCTATTGTATGTATGTATAGAGACTTAAAAGTCTTCTGAAATAGTTTCTTAAAAAATTATTGAAAAACATGTTACTGATTGGTATATCCATTTAATTATTCAATCTCACAACAATCAGTATAACTCATTAAAAATGTTTATATTTCATTACATTTATTCATTTTAAAGTTTTATTTGTAAAATATGGCATAAACACATGTCAAGTTCATGTGTATCAAAACCACAGTTTTTGAAAAATGCAATATAAAATTTGTAAATGTGTTTTCCATTCTTGTGTACAACATTTTATTTGCATTGTATCTTTTTTTTTATCATAGTTCTATCATTTAGTTTTGACCTATATTTTTTTATACATGTACAATTCTATACCTGCTATTGTATTATGTAAAATATTATTTCTTCCTTCCTCCCTAAATAGCATGATAGCCCTGTGTGGGTCTTGGCTTTCTTTAGAATTTTATTCAAGCTGCTCTATCTTTAGCATTGGCTCAAGTCTCCTTCCAGGCTGTCTATCCGACTCTTTCCAGGCACAGTATCTCTTTTTTGAATGCCTGTTGGTTTGGTTAATAAATTATTTTTCGTCACATTGGTCTGTCATTCTGATAATGTGACCAGCACATTTCAATCTTTGGATGTTGATAAAATTAATTAAATCACACTCTTTGTAAAATTTGTTTTATGACTTTGTAAAATTATGAAAATTTTATATATGTGTTACCCATTGTTCTATATCAGTGTTTTCCGAAGTGTGGTACATGTACCCCCAGGGGTACAGGAACAGTTTAGCAGGGGTACACGTTCTTATGCAAAATATCTTGCAATAAACGAAAGTTTCAAAAATTTTTATTTAAAAACAAAGCTAGCCATGAAAATTTAAGATTACGTATTTTTTGCAGAGTTAACAGTTAATAATTAGTGGTGTCAACAGCCAGTTGTGATTTTTAACTTTTGTTTAATTTTTTTACAGTAAAAAATGCATTCATTTTTTTATCAGTGGTACATAGCGTTATGGAAAATTTAGAAAGGGTACACAAAAGTCATAAGTTTGGGACATCCAAGCAGCTATGATTTTGTTTTTACATGTAAAATATGTGACATAGTTTCTTGGTACCCAAAGTTTAAAGTTCAATTGTTATACATCATTTTAAAACTTCTCAAAAAAGTGGGCACTTTATCAGCTGTTTTATTTTATGAAGTACTTATCTTATAAAAATACTTGTTTTAACTGCATTTTTATGCAATGACAAATCAAATATAAATGGCCTTTTTCTTAGAAACTTTATTTCCATTATTTTATGTTTGTAAAAAAGCATGTCATGCACATATTCACTGCAGTTCTTTTAGTTTAAAAAATTAGATTAGTGAGCTATAAGCACTATATTGAAAAGAGATGTATTTTCATCTATTCAATCTATATAATCTGCTCGTAAGTATAAAAAACAATTTAGATTATTTGATTGGAAGTGTTGAATTTTTTTTACTAACGTTCTTTACTAAGCAAAATACATATGTAGAAGTTTAAAAGCTCATGTTACATTAAAAAAATATAATTATTTTAACATTACCTCCGTATGATTTCTGGAACATCTTTTTTGTAATAAATTTGAACATTCTGCCCAAAACCCACATTATGTTATCCTAATATAACTATATTCAGCAGTGAGACTAATGAATTTCTTAATATATTGTTTCAGAGTTCCTATGATACTAGTTCAATTTATGAGCCTATCACTCCACGACCTCCCAGTCAAATGAGCAATCGTTCCAATTACAGTATGGGTAGCGGTAGTACTTCTTTATATTCCTCGTATTATCCAGCTTCGGGTCGGGGTAAAGGTGCACCCAATAGACCAGGAGGTAAAGAGGTAGCTGAGGTGGACAGACTTACGGATTTGATGGTTCAAAGCATGGAAAACTCAAGTGATCCAGAATTTTATGGTAGGTATCTATTTCTTGTAATAAGTTAGCTTAAAAAAAAACCCATTGAATTCTATCTTCTTGGATGATTTCTTTTTAATGTAAAAATATTAATTTTTTTTGGTGGACAAAATGATTTGATTCGTCTCTGCATTTTTACCAAAGTTTTTAATGTTAAATTAAATAACATGTGTTCAGATGCTTTTTTATGGTAATTATTCACTATTCAAAATGTATTCAAAGTGAAAATTTTCATGATTCAATCTTATTTCTGGTGTAATTATAATACCTTTAATTAAAAAATTTTTTATTAATATATACATATCCAGAAAAAATATTTCAATGTTTATATGTTCTTAAATAAAATATATATGTTAAAGATAAGAAAGTAATGATTAGAATTTTTTTCCATTGAGAGTTCCCATGTTATTTGAAAAACTATAATAGTCTTTGAATTTTGTTGGGGAAAAAATCTGGAAATTGTAATATGTCTTCCTTTGAATATTCTAAACTATAAACATACTTGAATTACATTTCAAAAGCAGTTATTGTAAATTTCCTTGCCTAAAGTCTACTTTTTTTTTTTGTCATAACTATGAGTAAAAGAGGAAATTAATCTTTTTTATGTCATATAATTACAAAATAATATGAATTTTGAAAGAACTAATTTAAAATATTGTCACATAGCATATTTTCATTATTTTATAAAATTCAAAACAGTTAGCAATAGTTATAGTAAAAAATGCTACAACTGAGATAAATATACCTTTGTTATCCATAGCCTTCAGTAAAGCAAACAATTTGATTCCTAAAAAATGGGTAGTTTATACCATTTAACTATCTGTATTTTTTTCTCATCTAATATTTATTTTTCTTATTCTTTAATATTCAGCTTGTGTGCATATTTCAGCTAAATAATATTTCACATATTAGCTATTTTTATCATCATTCGTGTTAATTTTTTTAAAAATTCAAATTTTAAAAGCACCAAACTGAACTAAATAATTTTCTTATATACAATGTTTTGAAAAACATGCTTTGTTTTTATTCTCATGCTTTCAATAGAAGAGGAGGAGGAAGAAGAAATACCTGTTATAGGTAAATGATAATGCTAAGTGATACTAAAGGAATTTTTATTTATTTATTTATTTTTTTGCCACTTTGTTTTCATCATTTCTGTTTGTTGACATTTAAATTCAATGTATGTATTTTAACTCAGTTTTTGTTCAGATTGTTAGTTCCACAATCTATATGAGTTCCAAGTTTCCTTGTTATCTCTCTTTTGCATCAGACTTAGTTTATTACACTAATTGATTAACTTACCTGGAATAACGTGATATCATTTGATAGTCATGTCTTTTGCCACTTAACTTTAAATTTAAAGTATGCCATCAATATAGTTTTATATGGGTCTTACAAAATTTAAAAAAAGTGGCAAAAACGTAACTAATTTCAATAATTGCATATCTCCATGACCACATGTACATATTATTTATTTTTTTGGTAAATATATCTGCAGTAGAATTCTAAACTCTCAGATCTCTAAAAATTAAAGTTCTATCTTAAAATAGAAAATTTCTACCAGTATTAGTTCAAATTTACTACCACTTTTATGAATTTGTATGACCCACATAGAAACCATGTTCAACTAAGGTGTTGAAATAGTCATTTTATTTTATTAAAAGAAAAGAAAAAAATACTTTAGTTATTTTTGTTTTACATACTTTAGGTATTTTTTTCCAAGTACTTTCTATTATATATTTCATAGTTACATTGAAGCAAATAAACAATTTTTGCGTAATATTTAAGCTGTTATATAACAAAATGTATTTATTTACTTATTGTTATTTTATTTATTTATTTTTTAAAAATGGCGTATCCTATTTATAAATAAAGTTATGCAATCATCATTTATTTGCATCATTATGCATATGTAGTAGTAGTTAAACTGTTACTTCAATTATATTAATAAAAAAAAAATACTATTAAATCACTAAATTGTTAAATAAAATATTTGTTTTTTTGTAACTAATAATATTTTTAGTTTATTTTGTAACAAAAATCAAGAAAAAATTGTTTTATTAGAGCAAAACAATGATATAAATTTTTTTTTATATCAATATTTAAAAATGCTATTATTTGTACTTGTATCTCTGTCAAACTTTATTTTATTTCTAATAGAATATATTACTCTTGATTTCTTTTATATCATAAGTACATAATCAATTTTGGGTATATTTATAGAAACAGCTGCTTGCATATAATTTTGTCATAAAAGTAAAAATGTCCTTTAGAATTTTTTCTTAATTTATTGATAAAATTTAAACTTGATGTTTTTATTATTATTCAATTTGTATAAAATCAAGTGAAACATTTCACTTTTATCTTTTCTTATATTTGAAATTAAAACATTAAATGAGATGCTTTCTTATGATTGTTTATGATTGATCTTATGATTGGAATAAAATACCATTTGTATTATTTAACTCTAGAAAGACTGAAACTTAGTATGTACCTATATTGCCTAAAAGCAGTCAAAATGACTGGAATGTGAAAGAATAACTAATGTGTAAAGAAATTTGTTTAAAATAAATTTATAATATCTTTATATTATTTACAGTTATATAACAAGTTATTAGTAAATATTAACAATAAAAACAGTATATGTTGTGCAAAAAGTCACAAATTCTATGAAATTGTGTCATTCTATGCATCATTGTTTTACTAATCGAAATATAATTTTAATATAATTTTTAATTTTCACAAAATAGGTACCTCTCAGAAAAACCTAGACAGACCCCTGATCATCAAAATGGGAAAATTTAACCATCTCAATTCGTTTTTTACAGATGATGCTTTAAAGACTGCAAGGAATTTTTGGGATTTTATAGAGTTTTTTGACTTCATCTTTCACAAAGATTTTAAAAACATGTATAAAAGGCAGGGATTTTATCACATCTTGCATATTTTTAAAACTTCTTATGACACATTAATTTTGCCCATCTATTTAATGTTAATTCCTTTATCACTTTAATCATAAAAGTAATGCTGATTTACTGATATTCTCTGTATGTATTTTTCATTTTAAAGTCAGTTTATTTGTTGGTTAGAATATGCATATCACAATTATTTTTTTCTGATTCTCACTTTTCTTTACAGGTATGTGTTATAAATGTGGCGAAAAAGTATTGGGTGAGGGTAGTGGTTGTACTGCAATGGAACATGTCTACCACATAGCTTGCTTTACATGCCATGTATGCTGTAAGTCTTTCTCTCTTTCAAGTATTTTCCTTTCATTTATATGTACTGTTATGTATAAATTGGCTTAAATTCATAAAATCAAACTATTTCGTTGCAAGTTTTGAACTTGTTATCTAAATTAACTCATTATTTCTACTTTAAAAAAGTTAAAATTTAAGAATTGCAAGTGGCAATCAGGAAAATACTAACTGTAAGTCGCTTTGCTTGTGCAATGGGTAAATATTTTCTGAAGCAAAATTAATGTATTTTTATTGTATTTATTGAATTCAGTCAAAAACAGCGAAAGATATTTATGCCTGAAATTTCTACTTCTATTGATAGGACTATAACTACAGTGAACATGTGATTGTCATGAAATTACAAATATTTAAAAGGTCATTGCATGCTTTTAATACAGGTCAACTATATGAAATTGGTTAACCTGTAAAGAGTTGTAATTGGAATGAACTAAATTATGCATTGATAAAAAAAGAATTCACCAGAAACACAATAGAGTTGCATTACATCAAAGATTTTAAAAAAATAATAAAACAAAACTATACATATATGTATAAATTCAAAATGAAGGTAAAACAAAGGAAAATTACAGAATAATTAAAAAGGGGAAAAAAGAAAATTAATAAAAATAAAAATAACAAAAAATGGGAGGAAAAAAAAAAAAAAACAAATCCAGAAATTAAAGATATAATCTTTTTATCAGCCCACATGATTGTATCTGCAAAAAAGAGTGCTTTCTCATATTGTATTAATATAGCCAAAGCAAAATATATCAATAGAAAAGTGTGAGGAGCACTCAAAAATTTTTTACAAAAATTACAACAAATAAAATAAAATAAAGTTATTGTTTTTCTTAATTTTCTTCATGCTTTTTTTTATTATTTATTATGATATATATATATATATATATATATATATATATAATTCATTTAGTTATAGTCGATTTTATGTCACTGTTAAAAAAAAGTTAATTTCATGGCTTGTCAATGTTTGAATGCAGCTCTATCAACAAATAAAATTTTTGAAGTAAAAACAAGTATTATAACCTCACAAGTAGGAAAATAATTATATCCTGATTACAGCTGCATTGAAATTACTTTTTGCATTAACTAAATAAATTACGCATGATCTATTCAATGCAAGAATTTATCTACATTGAATCTATTTTATTTTTTACATAAAAGCTTGACAATTTTAAGGGACTTAAAAATCTTATAATTAAGTTTCCAAAAGCATGCATTATCACTATCTGTATGTGGGAAAAAGTTATCTTAAAATTACAATTACATTTCCTTCTAATTAACATCCATATTTATGTTTGTGTTTTATTTGATTTATTTTTTAAATTTTTTTCCTTCATATTTTAGTCAAAGAACTAAGAGGAAAACCCTTTTATGCTAAAGATGGAAAACCTTTTTGTGAAGATGATTATTTGGTATTTAATTTTTTCTTTTACATACAATCTATTTCTTAATATTTTTCTCAAGCAGTTAATGTTATTAAGAGGAAATGCCTATTACTTAAATAGAATTTTAACTTGCATTTATTTATATTGCCTTAAAAATAAGTGTGGACTGACATTATGTGAAGAATGACATTTTTAAATGAAAATAATCATATCATAGTAAATAACTTCTATTAAACTAAACTCAGTGCCGCAACAGCCCATAGAGGGCCAAGGCCTACTGTACCCATCTCAGTTTTCTTGACCTTGGGCTCTGGGGTGCAGGAGCAGATGTTCCGGTTTGGTGGTCAGCCGAACGCGAAACCCCCCGTGTTTAGTTCCCACGCATGCTTGGTACTCATTTATTGACCCACTGAAGGAATAAAAGGTTGAGTCAACCTTCCCCGACCCGAGGATCGAACCCAGGACCTGTGGCACTGGAGTGCGAAGTTCTATTAAGTGATTTTTTGATTATCCACATTATTGGTGGTGTAACATTAGTGAACAAATGATTTACAGGAATTCACATCGTTTTCAGAGGACATAAATAAAAATACTTTCTATGAATTTTTTATTTACATTTAATGTTGATTTTTCTAACTTGTATTTAATTTTTTATTAAGTTTGTGCGCCCAAAAACAAAATAGAAATGGTGTTTGTAAAAATAGTTTATATTTATAACGAAAATATTCATCATTAAGTGTTTTTAAAAAAATGAATAGTTAGTTTAATTTAAACTTTCATGATGCTGTTGAAAATGCATTCTTTGTTGATTTTTTTAAAAAAAGTTTGTTGTTATTAAATACATTTTATTACTGAAAAAATTTTTTATAGTACAATTTCTCATTACCCATTACCAACTTTTTTAATTACATACTTATCATATTCTTACTTAATTGTTTATATTGTTATAAGAAGTTCATAAATAGAACAAAACTAAAATAAAATTAGTAAGGAAATCAAATTGCAGTTATTAGTTCTAAACTTGTTAACAGTTCTCTATTAGTCTAGATTTTCCTTTCGTAGCAAAGGTAAAATAATTTAAAGCTAATTCTTTTTAGCCTAAAATAAAATTTAAATCAAATAAATGCAAATGAACTCTTTATTTTTAAAAAATTTGCAAGGCTTCTTTTCGTTTGATTAAGTAAAGCCTATTTTACACTATGACAAATATTTTTTTAATATTCAATATTTTTTAATTGGAACTTACATAACATTATAAAATATTAATTAATATTTAACATTTAATACTTTATTTTATAACTAGTTAAAACTTTCAAGAAAAGAAATAGGAAAGACTTCATTCCAAAATTTGATCAAAATAGAAAGCTGAAAATTGAGGGACATAAAATGGCTTCCTTGAATAATTTACAAACATCTAAATAGTTTCATAGGTGATGTTCAACTTCAAATAATCATGTGTTGTCAACAAGTAGTGATAAAGGGAAATTAGTATTACAAGGACAAACAAATTCTGATGTGATATTTTGTTCCGTTTCAATGCTATATGGAAATAATATTAGTGGGGCGACTTCTAAGTCTTGTCGATACTTAAAGAGCTATATTACCTAAATTTGATGAACGTTGAAAAAAAATTTGAATTGTGGAAAATTTTGGGTGTTTAGTTAGCTTTCATCCCATCACCCCTATATCTGAACAAATTTGAATTGAATGAGATTTTTTCATTTAATTGGAATTGTGCTTGTAATAACATGGGCTTTTTTTTAAAATATAAAACTATTTATTGAAAATTTACTCATTTAACGTATGATCTTGTTAAGTCCAGGCTTATAATAAGCAAGTTCTACTATTTATATTTTTAATAAAAATATAACTACATTCTTAATAAAAATATAACTTATCTGAATTATCTTCGAAAATTTTAAAACTTAAACTATTTTAATGAGTTTCTGCACAAAAAGTATAAATATTAAAAATATTTCATAATCATAAATCATGCAATCAAGAACTTATATTTCCAGAACAATTGAAAAAAAATCTTAATTCCACTTAACTTGCAATTCTAAACTAAAAAGAAGGAATTTTGTGTAAAATAAAAAAAAAAAAATCATTAAAAGAAACAAATTTAAAATCAAGATTTGCAACTGTGGCAGAATATTTGTCATTTCTGTTTTCTCCTTGAAGTTATTGAAATGATTATTATTTTTTATAAAGTAATAAATAAATTTTACAAACTAAATATATTTAAATTTCATTATTTACCTATTCTCATGTAATAATTTTATATGAAATTTTTTAAAAAAAAATCTTAATAGAATTTTATCTCTACAGTCAATGTGCACGCATAAATGTTTATTTCTATAAATTCTAAATTAATGCACATTTTTTCACCAATAATATTACTGAATGTATAATAAATTGATAAAAGATACCACAATCTCTAAAAAATTAAAGTTGAAAAAAAGAACTAGTTTTTTACAGGTTTCAACTACTCCAAAAGTTCAGTTACAAATGGCAATAATATTCTGAGAAAATAAACACAAAATTTTTATTGAATTTACCTATTAATTTAAATCAGTTTTTTCCATTGAATGGAGGAGATTATACATGTTTCCTAAATCGATAATCCACCATGCTGTTTTAATGGCTTCTTTCAGGTTTCAGTACTAATGAGTATTGCTCCCTGTTCTCACATATAGCTCGTAATACGATTACCAAAACATTTTTTACGAATTTAGATCAGATCGTAAAGGTAGCTTAAAACTGCTATATTTTTAGCTCTTAGACATTATTTGCTTAACTTATTTTGTCAATGAATCCTAAAGAACCCAAAGCTTTAGCATGTTGCTGCTAAATTCATCATTTCGACTCTCACTTAGCTTGTGCCAATTGCTTGTTCTATTTATTATATTTAAATTACACTATTTAGAGCTGTAAGAGTTTATTTGTGGGCCTAAACTTGTCTTAGACTTAGTTAGACTTAGAGGTTGGGCAGCTCTGACGAGCAGGGCACATCGACCAGAGGTCTATTGTACCCAAACCCTAGTCATGATTAGCAAGAAAGCCCTATAGCTGTAATAAAATTCAGCAGACACTTTACAGGAACCTCTTGCAGTTCCCAGGCATTGACGCAATGCTGCCCTAAGTGCTCAAATCTTTGAGCGGAATAGTAATCACAATCACAAAGTATGTGTCATGATGTTTCTTCTTCTAAATGACAACCCCGACAAATAGGATTGGATTCAATTCCCATAATGTGTAGGTGTCTCCTGAGGATACAATGACCAGTAAGAAGACCAATGATCTTCCTTAAACTGTTTCTATTAAGCTTTAAGAGCTCCTTTTGACGTATGCTAGGACAGTCTCGATTCAGCTCCTTAGCTTGTCTTTGACCGTCAGCAGCGCGCCATTGCTCATGGACAATCTTGCCGTAGAGCTTGAATATGGTTGCCCTAAATGAGGAGGGAGAAATTCCCAGCGCAGGTTCAGGACCCCAGAAAATTGCATTAGAGCCAGCCCGTGCTGCTTCATCAGCTAACTCATTTCCACCAATACCCATATGACCAGGTACTCAATGCAGGGATACCTTGTTATGAGCGGACAGGTCACAGAGGACCGAGAAGCATTCCCACACTAACAGAGAGGTGAATTTACACCTTGACAGTGATAGGAGAGCAGCCTGACTGTCAGAACAGATGTGGATAGTCTTATTTTGATATCCCATGTCTATGCATAACTTGCAGCACAAGATAATGGCATAGACCTCAGCCTGAAAAACAGTGGCATAATTTCCCAGGGGAAAGTGAAGTTTGGTACCGTCATTGGAGCAGTAGATTCCAGCTCCTGATTTGGTGCCAATCTTTGAACCATCAGTGTACCAAATTAGGCATTTGCCTTTAAGCCACCGAGGAGAGTTGAACCATTCATCTCTAGTAGGAAAATGGATCTTGAAGGGTTTATGAAACGCGTATCTTAGTGACATAAGGTCACTAGGCATAATAGAAGTGGGTATTCCCATCACTTGTGAAACAATATGTCCCCAAGACAAGTGTTTGGAATACTCTTTCCATAGGCCAAGGTTCATAAGACGCTTTACGCCTGTTTGAGCTTCAACCTCAATGCGTAAGTTCAAAGGAAGAAGCCCGAGTAAGCTCTCAAGAGCAGCTGTAGGAGTGGTCCTGAGACATCCTGACAGGGCTACACAGACCATTCTTTGAAGTCTGTTTAGATTGGTTCTTGCGGAACTCAATCTAGTCCTTGACCACCAGACGACTGCGCCATAAGTGACGATAGGACTAATGATCATTGAGTAGATCCAGTAAACTATTTTGGGGGGCAATCCCCAGGTTCTACCAATAGCATTTCTACAGGACCAGAAAATCTTTCTGGCCCTGTTGGTACAGTAATCAAGTTGATGGTCCCAATTTAATTTGGAGTCAAAGTAAACCCCGAGAAATTTGACTTTGTCTTTGAGTTCCAATTTGTGGTTCAGGTAGTATACATTACCTAGACCAAGTTGCCTTTTTCGTGTGAAGGCTACATAGCTTATCTTGGATGGATTGACAGATAAGCCTGATTCAGAGCACCATCTAGCTACTTCTAGAAGTGCATTATTCATGATATCAGAGACTGTTTTTCCATGTTTACCTCTGACAACAATAACACCGTCATCAGCATACCCGATACAGGGAATGCCGAGAGTAGTTAACCGAACTAGCAAAGAGTCCATTACCATACACCATAGGATAGGGGACAGAACCCCTCCCTGTGGGCATCCTGAGATTGCTTGCACTTTCATGCTTGCACCCAATAGAGAGGAACAAACATACCTAGAGGATAGCAAATTCACTATCCATCTGGTAATGACTGAGTTAATGCCTCTGTTTCTAAGTGCATTGATGATAGTCTCAAAAGGGACTTTATCAAAAGCACCTTCAATATCAATGAATACTACAAGAGCTATCTCCTTATCTTTTATTGATTTCTCAAGCAGGTAGGATAGCTCGTATAGAGCGGTGTCAGTGAACTTGCCTGGTTGATAGGCATGCTGTGTGGAGGACAATGGCCTTTCTATGAGCACAGTGTCTCTGAAGTGTCTGTCAATTAGCTTTTCAATCGCTTTCAACAGACACGAAGTGAGGCTGATTGGTCTGAATGATTTAGCCTCAAAGTAATTCTCCTTACCTGGTTTTGGTATGAAAATCACCCTAGTATTCCTCCAAGAGAGAGGTAAATACCCGTATGCTATGCAGGATCGAAAAATTCTACATAGAGTAGGGGCCAATGTATTTATCCCCTGAATAAGCATCATTGGTATGATGTCATCCATACCTGGTGACTTGTAGGGCTTAAACGACTTTATAGCCCATACAACCTTCTCATAGGAGACCACCAACTTGGCGGCCTCCCAGTCATACCTATTACAAGCAGTAGTAATATGTGGATTATCATTCTCCACAGGATGAGATCCAGGGAAGTGTGCTGCAAGTAGTTCTCCAAGAGCCTCCTCCCCTGATTCACTGTATCTTCCGTTTGCAAGACGGATGGCATTTAAACTGCAATTGAAGTCTTTAGTAAGAATTTTTGCAATCTTTGCAGTGGCAGAAGTAGTGTTAATGCCATCGCAGAAAGTCTGCCATGAGCGACGTTTGGATGCTCTGATCGCCTTGTTATAGGCAGTTAGAGCGTTTCTGTAGGTCTGCCATTCTTCAGATTTCTTTGCTCTGTTGAATAGCTTCCTACATTTTTTACGTAATTTACTAAGCTCAGAAGACCACCAAGGAACTCGCCTTGGGGAGCTAGTAGACGTAACCTGACATGAAATATGATATGAATCCAGTATGATTTGTTGCACTTGGTCAACAGTCCACTCTATATCATTAACATTATTGTACTTACCAGAGAAGCTCCCCATCCTCCTCTCCAGAGCTGCTCTAAAGGAACCCCAATCAGCTGTTCTGGGGTTCCTCCTTACGACCTTCAGTCCTGAGAGGCCTTTAATAGAAAAAGTAATTAGTTGGTGATCTGAAGCAGTGACTGCCCCAGATACCTTCCAATCATTAATGTAATCTACTGAACTAGAATTACATAAAGTAAGGTCAATGACTTCCCTTCTGTTACAGGTAACAAAGGTAGGTTCATTGCCTTTATTAAGGACATACAAATTAAGATTTAAGATGTGTTCCATGAGTGCATCCCCCCGCTGGTTACAATTACTACTACCCCACACTGTGTGGTGAGCATTTGCATCACAGCCGAGGATGAATCTATAGTTTAAACTACAGTGGGCAATTAGGGCCCTAGTAGTGTCATCTAGTGGGTCCTTCTCCTCATAAGGGAGATAGGCTGAAACTATGACAAAGTCAGAGATTGTCTTTTTGTCATAGAATTTTAGTTTTACAGCAACTAAATCCCTGTTAAGAAAGTTAACAAGATTGAGGTCATTTAGATTAGACCTAGCTACAATGCAGGTCCTGGGAAGGTCACAATGGGTATCATAGAAGATATTGAAACCTTTAACATTGAGACCCATTATTTTACCCTTGCGGGTCCAGGGCTCTTGTATAAGAGCAATATCTAGTTCTCCATCATTTAACCTTTTGGCCATAAGGCTAGAGGCAGCAATGCTATGATGGAGATTGATTTGGCCAACCTTGATTGTATCTATTTTTGGTTAGCAGTATGAGTGAAACCAGGATGGCTCCTATCTATCCTGGCTAACTTTAGAAGAGATATCTTCCTTTATCAGCTCCATTGCTTCATCTAAATCAAGCATAGAAGCTGGCGAGTCAGGTCGTAAGGCTACATCTGACCCGGAGTCCAACCCTAGCTCTGAAAAATCAAGAGCACCAATTGAACTTTCCTTGGAATCAGGGGAATTAGCTGGCCAAGGTTCATCCTCCTGTTCCATGACTTCCTGGACATCAGGTTCTGCAGAGGGCTCCGATGTTGTTGGAGCCTCAACTGCCTTCTTTTTATTGGGATCGTGTAGGATTTTAAAAACACCACGATCTATGCCAGTGAGTACACAAAAATTTGCCCTCTCTATAGCCAACACGTCTTCAGGCTCCACCTCAAAGATCCATCTAGAAGAGTTAGGTCCCACAGCACTTTGCAGAACCCTCCACCCCATAGACTTCAACCCTGGGTTTAGTCTCTGAAGACGCCACAAGAAGGTGCTTTGTTCAGAGAATTGCTCCCTGGTTTTGAAGGCCACCTTTACAGGCTTGGGCAACTCATCAGCACTTAAGACTTTAAGCATGAGGTCGCCCAAGGGTCTGTTATCAAAGTGGCCCCTGATCCACTCTACAGTGTATTCATTACACTGTAGTACCAACGCTCCTCTGAGAAGGTTGTTACTGTAGATCTCGGGCATCCTTTCACCACCTGGGATGGCGTCAGTCTGCTCTAAGATCACCTTGAGTATTTCATTTGAGTCTCTCAGAGAAAGCCTGTCCGAAGGGAAGTCCTCCCGAACAATGGCAATCTTGATCGACTTTGCAGCGCATGCAAAAGATACTCCAGATTGGAGGCTCCCAGTTGGATCCCCCTCTCCAGTTCTGCTATCCCCGCTTCCCTGGATTGGGCTTTCCTCTCAGGAACACAATCCTCCCTGGGCTTCTTTCCACTTTGTGTTGGCACACTGGGTGAGGGCGTCGCATCAGAAGACCTAGGTCTCTTAGCTCCTCCACTCGCCTCAGTGGCCTTCATTCTTCTAATTCTTCTCCTCCGGCTCTTGGACATTCCAGTGGCGCCAGACACAATGTCCTCCGAGTGCCTCTGGGAACCAGAGACTCCTACAGAGGAAGGGTCTGTGCCTTTGGACGCCTCACCGGGTTTCAAGGTAGTCTGCAAAGCAGCGGGATTAGCACTGGGCTCACCCGATGGCTTACCATGTGCTACTGGAGACTGTAGTGAATTTTTCGAACAGGAACCCCTGCCTAATTCCTGAACGCATCCCTTGTTCACCGGCGCGAAGGATGATGCTGTATCACAATCTTTCTTTGTACTCATCATTTTGTTTGCCTGCCATTTAGTTACCCAGTGAGGGGTATCCAGGGGGCACCACGTGGAGGCGGCAGGCATTACCGCCCTAAACTTGTCTTGCTTGCTAATTATTAATTATAATAGCTATCTATGTATTTTAGAGTAAGGAATTTAGGCCATTTTGCACTTTTTCCTTTATCTAGTTTCATAAGATTGTTTACTAATACAAGTGAGATCTTTTAAAACAATATGGCCAATTTGATTTTTGAGTCTCTCATAGTTTTTCATAACATAATTATGGCTTGTAATTCTTAACCATGGGCTGAAAATTTTTATCTATCTCCCTTTGATAGACTTTGTTAGGCTAAGATTTCTGTTATAGACTTATATTCAAATTTTATTTTCTTAATTCTAAACATTTCTTCACACGTTAACTGTTCTGGCTTTTGTATTGTAAAAATTTAAAATTTACGCCAAGGAATCATAATGACAGCTGAATATGTAACATCTTTCCAACTTGGCACTATTTGTTAAAAATCTGAATTTATGTACTTTTGAGGCAAGTCAAATTTGAATATTTTAACTGTAGCATTTTTTTTTTTTTTTTTAAAACTTCAAATCTTCTCATGTATATTTATTATACTTGCGGTAAAATGATTGGGGAAAAATGTTTTATTGTTATGAATAAGAAAATTTATGATAATGATAAGTATGATTAATTATAATGATTTAGAATTCAGAGTGTTTCTAAATTTTGTGGCACACTATATCATTACTTCTCTTTGAAAATTTTTTTTATTAAATTTTATTTATTTTCCAGAACACATTAGAAAAATGCTGTGTCTGTGGAGGTAGAATTCTTGATCGTGTAAGTAAATATTTGTATATAATGTTGATTATTTGATGTGAAGTAAAATAAGAAATATTTCAAGAAACTTTAGGTTAAAAAAAATCAAGTTAAATATAAATTTATGTGTATTGATTGAAAAACAGCTTGGATTTTGTTTGAAAATTGTTTAACAAAATTTACAATTCTAACTTGGGAATTTTGCATTTCCTTATCATATACTATTAAAATTTATTCAAAATTTATGTAATAGTGTTAATCATGTTTTTATGTTAATATTAAGCAATGAGTGCAGATATTTTTACTTTACTTCTTTTTTTGTAACTGAAATTATTTCAATTTATATTGATTCGTGATAATTATTTCATCGATAATACAATAGAAATAATTTCATTCAATAAAATAAACATTCTGCATGCCTACACTTTTTACGTCACTAAATTATGTTTGTGCTGCATTAAAGCTTATTAATCTTAGGGTACATATTTGCAATACTGATTATTAAAATAAAAATTGATTTTTAGATATTAAGAGCTACAGGAAAACCATTCCATCCTAGTTGTTTCACCTGTGTGGTTTGTGGAAAATGTTTAGATGGTATTCCATTTACAGTGGATGCTACCAATCAAATTTACTGTATAGATGATTTTCACAAGTGAGTATTTTTCATTCAAATCTCAGTATTGCTTTCTAACTGTTAATTCATGCATAAAAACTGTTTTAATTTATTTCCTTCAGATCATTAATATCCTTAAAAATGATTCAGCTCTATTTATTAAATAAATAAAGCTATTTTTTTTTCTACCACTCATTAAAGAAGCATTTCTTGTTTTTGAATTAGACTTCTTAAATGATTAGGATGCAAAGAATTTTATTTTTTAAAAATTAAATTCATATTCATATTAGATTGTAGTGAAGTTAGTTAAAATTTTTTTTTCATTTCTTTGATTTTATTCCCCTCTGTTAAATAGCAAATTTCTGAGTATGAAATAGTGAACTCTTTATGCCAAACAAAGCTCTTTCTGCAAAATGCAATTTTTTTGCATGCATAAAGGCATGAAAATTTTTAAACTATTTTAGAAATTAAACTAATTTAAATTAGGAAAAATTTGGTAAATTGTTTTGATTTTATATGGAGAGTGGCCATCCTGTAAACTTATTGTCATTTGGCATCGATATGATTTACAATTTAGTAATGGTTATTCTTAAATAATAAAATTTTATTGAATAAAGCTATTTGAATTTGAGAAAATATAAATAGATAAGTGTTTTAACATTAATATATTTATCACTAATACATTATTAAGTTAAAATAACCCTTACCCATTTTCTTCATACTTTGTGTATGCTTTCTTAAAACAAGATCTATCTGATTCTATTATGCCTCCAAAAAAAAATTGAGACAATTTTTGTAAATGAGCATTGTTTCTAATTAATGATCAATTTTATAATTGAGCATTGTTTCTAATTAATTGTATGCTAAAGGAATATGAATTTAATACTAATTTTTTATTTGTAAGCTTATATAACTATGCTTACCTTTCACATGTAAGTTATTATTTTCTAATTGCAATTCGTACAATTAATGAACTCAAGATTCTTCATGTTAGACTTTTCTTGAATATCTAATTTTGAGTAACAATTAGCATCACATTACTGTGAAATCAACATAAAATTTATTTATTGTACAACCCTCATGCCATTTTAATAATGACCAAATGTATCACAATAATACTTTGTACACATATTAGTATATTTGGTACTTACTACATACTCTGCAACATGTCTGCCTAGGTTTTTCTGAGAGTTGTGAAAATTTAAATATCAACACAAAAATATGGTATAAATATGGATTTATCGTTTCATACGGAATACAAAAATAAAATTTTAATTAAAAGTATTTTGTGAAACTACCGTTTTTGTGTAGGTACCGCTAAACGGTAGTAAATTTGGTCTGGGCAGATCCCTGGATTGTATGAAATACATTTATCATTAGTAACAGAAAAAAACTAAATTTTTAAAATCAAATGACATTCTGATAAGACCTTTGTAAGGAATTTAAAGCATGGTCCTTCCTCTATCTGACTTTTGAAATACTGTTTAAAAAATTTAAAATATTGTAGAAGTAAAAAAAAAGGTATCTTAATTCTATTTCATTAATGTATTAATACACTACTTTTTATACTACTGGAAATATATTTTTTGAAACTACAGAAGTAGAAACTACCTTTGTAGAATTCTTATTGAATCTGCACCAGTTGCATAATACCAGTAGTATGTATTATGTGCCATGTATGTATGGTGATTTTCTATGGCTCCCGTAAACGAACCTTTTCTTCATTAATTTTGCTTTTGAGTATGTAGATTATTTTTTTTATATCAATTAATGCAGATTACCAACATTAATTAATAATCATTGGGGCCAATAGTAGTTCTTTTTTTACGGTTTTCCTAAATGAGTAAGTATACCTTTATTTCATAAATTTTGCTTTGTAGTACATCTTATTTTTTATTTATTTTACTATACACTTATTATACACTTTATTACTTAAATTAAAACCGCCATACTATTATTGACAATGCTTGATTATGATTCTTCTAAACAAATTAATACCACTTTCCCATTAATTTTGCCTTTCAATACCAAGCTATTTTTTTTTTTTTTTTCATTTCAATTACCCTTTATAGAAACATGTTTTAAAAGAATTCTATTAACAAAATAAATTCATGGTTTCAAGTAACCTTAGAAGTACTAATTTGGTGATGTGGCCCCCCTTATTTTTTAAGTATATAGCTTATCATTTTACTTCAATTTGTAATCGCTACCAAAATTTTATTATCATTGACATAAATAATGACAGTGGCAATCTAATAGTTTTACCATACTTTAATTTTGCTTTTCAGTAAATGAAACTTTTTTTTATATCGACTACCGTTAATTTAAAATTATTTAGTTTTATAGTAACACTTTTAAAACCATAGCTATAACCAAAATAAACATTTAGTTTTAAATAACCATAGAAATACTAATTTGGTGACGCAGTCTGCCGATATCACCATGTTAACATTATTCACTGAATTCATCTCACACAGCAAAAAAACTAAATATTAAAGTACATGCAATAAGCTCTTTTTCTTGATCAAATAGAACTTTTAGCTAGTAAATTTTCTCTGATGTTATCTCAAAAATATTTGAAAAATTGAATAGTCTATTGTTAAATTTAAAACAATAGCTAATGCTTAACCAATCAGAAAATCCCATTTCTGATCGGTATTTATTTTTTTGCCCATCCATCTTGAACTGTTCTTAGTAGAATGTTTTAATGTCAACAGTGACCTATCAGTATGCTAGGAAAATATAGTTAGAGAAAATGCAAAATTAAGTGTACATGAGTTATTTTCATATATCTCATTTCCTATAAAATTGATATTTCATAACCGACGAATGTTATGCAGTGATTTTTGAAAAGTTTATTTATAAGCTGGGATTTGCAGTATTTTGAATTACTAATGACTACCATGGAAAAGTTATTAAAAATCTATTTATTTCAGAAAATTCGCACCTCGGTGTTGTGTTTGCAACTTGCCGATTATGCCTGAACCTGGAAAAGATGAAACTGTCAGAGTGGTTGCTCTTGATCGCAGTTTCCATGTTCATTGCTACAGATGTGAGGTAAAATTTTTATTTAAATTCTATCCCTTTTGAATATTAACTGATGACTTGCCTAAAACTTAATTTTGTTAAAAAAATATTTACATCTGTAAAGATTATTTTCATTTCCAGTGAATATGTATAAGTTAAAGCTCATAATCGTGGAAATTGAAACTACTTTCATCCATCAAGTAAAAAGAATCAAGTACTTACTTCTTTTTTGCAGATATTTATACATATTTTGTACATATTTATAAAATTCTGAGAAAATCCCTGCAAGAATATGTATCTTTCAATTTGAGCTATTTCTGTAATACCACTTACAATTTCTGCGGTATCTTTTATTCTTCCTCTTGTGAAAGGATCAACTCCACATTTACAGCATCGTTAGGCTAACTGTTAAGCTGTTGGGTTAGTTTTCTTTACTGACTAATTACTCAATAGATTAACTCCAGTTTGTCATAAAAGTGAGTTTGTCTTAGTTTTTACATCAGGATTTTACTTAAAGAGCTCTGTTATAATAAAGTGCATTCTAATTATATTTTATAACCGTTGTTGAACAGCCAACCAATATTCAACTCTGTAGCCAGGGCTGGCAGGTTTTTGACATGTGACAGTTTTTGACGGTTTAAACCATGGTTTAAACCGTCACGGCAAAAACCTCACTGTCATAAATGTCAAAAATGTCATAAACCTATATTCATATTTGAAATTTAATTATTACATAAAATTTATATATTTTTTATAAAGGATAGTGTTTCTAAATATGTTCTAGAAAAAATAAATTTAAAATTTTGAAGAAACACATATTTTGAATAGTAACCAAAATCTTGTATTTTTGAAAACTCACATCTTTTGTAAATATTATGTATTCATTTTCATGTGTTATTGAAAATCTGCAGTGATATTATTAAGAAATTTATTTATAACCAAATTTAGTGTATAGTATAGATTATACTAAAAATTAGACATTTTTAAACATTAGCAGTTTTGTACATCTTTTAAAGAAAATTCTTTTAAACAGGTTGGGCAACATTCACAATCAATTTATTAGGATATTTCCATAGTTTAAATATTTCATGGACTTTAATGTTCTTCTGTTTAGTTTGACTTTTGTGATTGGTGGTTGTTAGTTTTTCAGAAAAATCAGTAATTCTGAATTTTAAATCTTCAAATTTTTTTTTTAATTCATAGTTAACATAAGACAATACAAATTTAAGTGCTTTCTGTTAAATACACAGAGTAGTTAGTGTCGATTTACAGTATATTCAGCCTATTCATTTATTATGCTGAAAATTTAGTTTATCCAAATACTTGTGAATTTCATTTTGCTGAATACTATATAGTTTTGTTGAATATCTAAATATTCAGCTGTTGAATAATTACTCTTCGCTTTCAAGATATACATTATTTGTATTCTTAATACAAGTGCAGAAAAAAAAATTAAGAGATAAAAATTGTTTTAAAATGATAAGTGTAATAATTATTAATAAATATAATAAACAATATGAATTATATTTATCATTATTCATAAATATAACTACTTTTAAATTCAAATTAACATACTGGATAATAAAGATATTCGGTATAACATAAAAAAAAAAATTTTTATACACTTGTATCAAGTTTGTATTTATACAACATAACTTGTAAGATCCTTATAAATATTAGTTATATGTTCCTTATGTGTCAAAAATGCATAGTAATAAACTTTTAATTTTATTAAATATTAAAAAATTTTTTTTTTCAAAGTATAAATATTTAAACAATTTTTGTGCAAAATGTTTCTGCACATGCATTTGAATATAAATTTCTGAGATTTTAAATGTTATTTTACCTTAATTTTAATTAAAAAATATTTTAAAACCTGCTGATTACCTATAGTATAATTAAATTTCAATATAATGCATGGCAACTGTTGGTAGTTTTGAAGTTCATATATTTTCTTGGCAAACTTCAGTTTTTGACGGTTTAAACCAGTATTATACCCTTGTCATGTCAAAAACCACTTTTTGACGTCAAAAACCCAACCCTGTCTGTAGCCTTGTAATTTTGAACATAATCTAGCTGAGAACAAGAGTTCAATGCTCTACCAACCAGGCTATCCCAACCCCCATTCCAGTAATAGTCATCATTGACGTGACAGCCTAGGGTGAGCCTTGGCTTTCTCTAGAGCATTTTTCCATGCAGTTCTCTTTGTTGTGAGATCTTGCCAGTCTATTAATGGAGTAGTTAATAGTAATGATTCTTTTTAACAGATGAAGTTAGTTATGGATGTTCCCACTTTCACGTCACCTGTAAATATAATGTTAAATACAATCTTTATTTATTCTTTAAAAAAATGACTTTGAAAAAATAGATTTACTGATTTCCCTTTTATATTTAATATCAATTCAATTTAAAGATTATTTAATTTGCACACAAAATAAAATATGTATTGGTAACATAAATAAAATAAGAAAATGCTTTCTTAAAGTTATTACACCAACTTTTAATTTTCAAAATATAAAATTTTCTACTGCCAACTAAAGAAAACTGATGTTGACTGTATTTAAAAATTTAATATTCATCTGCTATCTACACATTTTAATCTATCATTTAGTATGTGTAGTTATGTTTTTTAAAGTGATTTTCTTTAGAAAAGTTTTGCTTTTACTCTCGCTACTCAAAATCTTTATCATCTTAATTTTTTTTAATTTAATGATTTAAACAAGGGATGCTCTGATTGCTTCACTAAGTCCAAACCTAGCCAGCAAAAGTGGTAAGAAAAGGGGTAAAAACTCTTTCTGTCAGCCTTAGAAATTTAAAAATAAGCTAAAAATTTATGTACTATTTTCAATTGTTTAGCATGGATTTTTTTAGTATGTTGATCCTGTTGCCCACACAATATCTGAATTTAACGTACTGTACAGAGGTAGGGGGGAAAAAAGAAAATTTTCAATATTACTTGCTTGTACATATTTTCACTGGTCTATTTACTTGTCTCTAATTTTTTTAATCAAAAATTGCAATACAGTGAATGTGTCAAATGTGATAAAATATGGTATTTGTGACAATAACACAGCCAAAAACAGCATGCCATCCCTTTAATTCAATTTTAGATCTAGGGAATTACTGATAATTTTCTTTAGGTGGTCTAAGCTAAATTTTAGTGGTCTCAGACCAACAAATCACTTCTAATTTTGAGGTGTGTTATTTTGGAATGAGCATAAATTTTAATTTCAGAACTATCCAGCGAGGGAAATACTTTTGCTGCAAAAGTCAAATTAAACACATTCACTGTGTAAGTTTAGTTAACTTATACTGCAGTTAGCTGAATTAGTAATGCTGGGGGGCAGAGTTTTGAAATGTGGATTTTATTTTATGACCGTTGTTGAACAGCCTCGTAACCCAAGCACTGACCAAGCAGAGTCGAGCCCCCCTCTTCAATCCTAGCACAGGTGGAAGAGCTGGGAAACAGGCGCACTCACAGATAGGCACGGCCGCCAGTTAAATTCGAGGCAGGGACCCAGTCATAAACCCAAAATTGGGTTTACTACTACTAATTTCAACTCCATAGCCTTGTAATTTTGAATCCAATCCAGAAGACAAGGGAACTCCTGGACCAAGTATGAGGAGAAATTTGCCTTCGTGTAGGACTTTTTTTTATTGGAAATAACCCGAATTTACATTACATGGAGAAGAAAATCTCAAAAATCTCTCACTGTTAGCCTGATGGAAAATAGGACTCAAACCCATGATTTGTCTACCATTGAGGATATTATTGTCAGCACTGTTATCGTTGCCAGACGGGTGCGGAATTTGTATCGACCAACCAACGCTCTATCCCCTGCTACTGGATTGGCTCTGTATTGTAGTTTTGAACAGTGAGTTTTTTTAAAAAACTATTCATAAAAAACATATGCTTCCTGGTTCTAACTTAAGCCTATCCCTCCTGTCTCATGTTGCAAATTTTAATCTGGTTTTCATTTCATTTCTCCTTATGATTGGTTTCCTACTCCTGCTTTTCAAGGCAAGCTGATAATCCCCCCAAAACTCCTCTCATAAATTCTAACAATAATAAATTGAATTGAGAATTAATTTCTATTCTTTCTTTACTTTAGGACTGTGGGCTAAGATTGTCCTCGGAAGCAGAGGGAAGCTGTTATCCTTTAGATGACCACATTCTATGCCGTAGCTGCAACGCAAAGAGGGTGCAAGCACTCACTTCTTGTATGACGACAGAATTATAATTTTAGGCTTTCTACCTGTCCTCCCCTTTTTTTCATTCCTCGGTTAGAAAATGTTTTTTTCTATGTGGAAGGCACAAGTTTCTTCTCAAATTGAATCTGAAAAGACTTCCAATGTTAATTACTTGTGGAGAAAAACTTTTTTCCCTTCACGCATTTTGATATATATATATATTTAATGTTTTTGTGTTGTAATTTTATAAGAAATATTATCTAGTCTATTATATTTTACTTGGCATAAATAATGATGATGCTTTTGTTTTCCATTGGTTTTATAATTTTAAAAGATTGGATCAACATTTTTAGAGTTCAAGATATTTAATTTTGATAGAATGAGTTTTAAAGTGTTTTAACCATGTGAAAAATGATTAATTGATGTTTAGGAATAAATCGTATTATTGATTTTGAAATTACTTTTTTTTCTTTACATAAACACAATATACTGCTTTTAGTGCATTTAAAAAATAAAGACAAACTTCAAATAAAATTTTAAATTGTAAAAAAAAAATGTACTACAAGATTTTTTTTTGAGGAGTAAATAGTGACTAAATACCGAGGTGTTTTGATAATCTTAGCTTATACCAGCTTTGACTGAGTATTTGTATTCGCCATATTTCGGTGTTAAAAAAATTTAGTAATCCTTTATAAAACAACGTCATTAGAAAAACACATATTTAAATGAAATTCCTTTTTTAATAAGATCTAATTGAACATGCACTTGAGAAATAACTTTGTCAAAAAAACATAGACATGGATTTTTATGTTCCCTGTACATTTTTGAACCATTAAGTTTTTGACATCTATATAATTATTTATTAAATTATTTACTTATATGCAATTAAAAAATTTTGGTTATTGCAAAGGTAAATGTTTTTACTCTAGCCTTATTCATTTCAATTTCTAATCTGGTATAAACTGTTCTATTTTGTTGAGATTGTGCATGTATCTCAAACACAGTGGTGATTGGATAATTAGGACTTTAATTATGAAGAGTAGGACTAAATTAATTGTAGCCAGTTTGTGTATGCTATCGCTTTAAAAGATTAAGATTGTTTTTCCTTATTTTTTTTTTTTTCATTGATAGTACCTGTTACGTTGTTAATGAGTTACATTCATTCGTCAAAAACATAGTTTTTATGAATAAAAATGTTGGCGCATTTCACTAGTATTGTAGAAACCATATAAACCCACAAACTTGTAAAATAGATTCTAATTTATTTTATTATTGTAATTCTGCCTAAAAATTTGCGGTTTTACTGAATGGGTGAAAATCAATTTAGTCTTTACTTCTGAATTAATTAATCCAAATATATAAAATTAATGTATAATAAAATTAAATAGCTTAAATGTTTTTTAAACTTTTTGGATGCTGCATAAAAATATTAAAAGAATTTTTTTTAATGCTGCCAGATTTCAAAAACGTATTTTCTCGAAAGAGAAAGCTTATTCTATTTTTTGCAAAAACCAACAGAAACATTTGATTTAAAAGAATTTTTTTAGACATGACATTCAAGCATGTATATATATTTGTACATATAATTTGATTGATAATTTATGCATGTTTGATCTGCTGAAGTAACTATAATTATAATTAAAAAATATCGTAAATTAATGTTTTTTAAAACCCTGATAAAGGTGAATTTACTCCTGTAACTGCTTTATCAATATTAGAAGTTCCTCTAAATGGAAAGTAGAGTAATATTTTTGCTTAGTTCAAATAATCAAACTAGTGATTTACAATTTGTTACAGATGTTTATGAGATGAATTTATATTACTAATGTTTAAAAATAATTATATATTCTTTAGAAATGAATGTTAAGGTCCTTCCCAATTACAACGCTTACACCATAATTCTGATTCATACAAAGATAGAAGTAAAATTAATAAAGTTAGAATGTAACTACTTTCATTGATATGTGTGTTTCACTTTTTAAATGTAAAGTGTTTTTCATACTCTTTGTAGATTACTGTCAGTAATTTCTGCTCTCTTTGTACTTTTAAACTAAGTCTTTAATAACTTTTGTAAAATGTTGTATGTGATATTTTAGAATAAAAGTTTGCTCCGCAAATGAAATAAATGTCAATTAACATTTTCATATAAAGCTAAATGATGTGTCAATATGAAGAAAAATTCGAAAGGCAATCCCTAGAAACATTAAAAGACATAATTTTCAGATATTTTATTGCATACTTAAACACGTATTTATTTTAAATGTTTTAACTCTTTTCAAAGCTTTAATGTGAATCAAATTTAAAATTTTGTGAAAGTATAAAAGAATACTGTTGTAAAATCATGAAATGTATTTGGTGAAAATTTATACTTTTTAAATTAAAGTATTCCTAATGCTTATTATTTAAGTCTATTAATTTTATCTAAAAAGCATAAAATATTATTTTGTAATAATTCATTTTATGAAAAAATGTAAGTCAATGCAATTTTTTTTTTTTTTTTTTTTACAAACTATAGACATGTTTCATGATGAAAATTGAAAAACTTTTCATGTCTTGAGTTAGTTGGGCTAAAGTTTAAAATTCAATTTAACATCCTGATTTGTTTTTGTTTTTCCTATAACAAAATCTTTACAAATCTGTTACTGTGTAATGATACAAGCTGTGTACAGTTTATTATTTTCAAATCAAATATGTTTTTATAATTCAGCTATGGCTACAAGATTGAATGTCAATGTATTAAAAAATGATTCTTAAATTTTGAAATTAACTTAATTGTTAATCATTAGTGAAAGACCAGAACAGTTTAACTTAAAAAATGTGATAGATAATAATTAGTAACTGGCTAGTTAATTTGGATAGAGCTTCATTTTATTTCTTTACAAAGCAATTTAATTTTTATCTATTTCTAAATGCATCATGCAATTTTGCATCTAAAAAATTTTTGCTCCTTACATACAACAAAAATTGAGAATTTATAATGTAAGTTTTTTTTCTCCCTTGAATGCAGATGGAAGATAGGGAATTTAGGGAGATCACTCTAATAAATTAAACTGTATAGTTAAATTACTGTAGAAGGTGCCAAAAAGTTATAAAGAACTTGCTTTGAGTGAGTGACTTGCTTTTTGCATTTTTAGAATGCGCTTTTGGTTTCCCATTAATATTTCTGTTTGTGGGTTATAATCCCCCCCCCCCTCCCAAATAGTAATGCGGTAAAAAAACTCTCAATTTTATACCTACTACTTTTCTTTTTACCTTCTTGGACATAAAAAAATATAACTGATTTTTTTCTTTGAGTGCACCGAATGAGATGTTTTGTACGTGTGGAAACTGAAAAAATGTAAATGTGAAAGCCGCCAGTAGGTTAAGAAATATCTCATATTGGCATGAGTGTGCTATTAGGTATCTTATTTGTAATGAATTTATTTTAGTTGAAAATTTGCATAATTTTATATCACTTAAAGGAAAAACAAATTTTATTTGTTGTTATTGTGGAAAGCAATTATAATTTATAGTTATTGTGAAATGTTGGACAAAAACTGATGTCTGTACAGTTGTTGGAAATAGTTTGTAATTAAGGAATATTTGACATTCATTTGTTTATTTTTTATTCATTTGAAAATTTATATATTTTTTCACATGGGTTCTTAAACTATCTTTTTTAATATTTATCAAAATTCTTTAAATTGTCATTTGTTTAGATTTATCAATTGTGTACATTTTACTTTGTATTCATTTACAAATTATGAAACATATATTATAGTTATTAAAATTATTTTTTTCAAGCAAGTTTGTGTAATTACTTTTTAGTTTTAAATTTCCCAGTTTTGTTTCAGACTTGAATTTAATTTTTTTTTAAAATTAGAATCCTACTAAAAGGGTTGTTTAATTTAAATTTTGCTATTTTTAAAAAAAATAAAATCCTATGAATTGCTCATATTTTTCACTTCCTTATACAAATTTCAAGATATTGAAAAACATTTTTGTAAAAATTACTCACTAGTTATCAACTTTTCAAGCAGTGGAAGTTAAGTACAGCAGCTCTCAAAACAATTCAAGTCACCTGTGTGTGCTAGGCTCCATAAATCCAATATTAAATAAATCTGAAATCAAAAGATTTTTTAAAGAATTGTATTCATTTGGCAAAACTTATATGTACTTAAGAAAGGTCCTAAATTCTCTGTAATTTATAGGAAAACATATGTGGCATATGTATAATATATATATATATATGTGTAATAAAAGGGCTAAAATCCCTTTTATCAGTGTTATAGATAGCTTAAATAATGCAGTCGTAAGCCATCATACGTTCTAAAATGGTTTATTAATGGTAGGTTGGTATTGATAACAATTCACATCCACTCTCCACAAGGGAGGCGGTGGACAAGACTTCGGACAATTCTGGAACAGCTTATCAGGATCACAACATGATAGAAAGGACATGCGAAAACCATTGCTCTCGCATTTTATACAAACACATATTGGAGTAAACAGGCACAGTCGTTGACATACTTGTATCCTTACGCATTAAGGAAAATCATTTACTGCTTCCTCAGAAGTCTTGTCCACCCTCTCCCTTGTGGAGAGCGGATGTGGACTGTTATCAATACCAACCTACTGTTAATAAACCATTTTAGAACGTATGATGGCTTACGACTGCATTATTTAAGCTATCTATAACACAAATAAAAGAGGTTTTAGCCCTTTTATTACATATATATACAATAAGCAGTATCATATGCTGATGCTTTAAGACTCTAGAAATATAAATTCATCTTACAAATCACTTATAAATTTTTTTTTCTCTGGAGGATTAGGGTATTTTTATAAATGTCTCCTGCCAAAACAAAAGTTATGTGTTTTAATGAAAATTATTTTAATAAAAAAGTTGTTCAACAGGGCAAATGAACGCACTTTATATTTTCAATGAAATTTTTCATTTGTAAGACAAGAAAAAATGAGAAAGAAAAGTAAAATAATGGTTTCATTAATGTTTACTTAATAAAATAATAAACTTTTCTATAATTTTGCACAAGAAAAGTAAGAGATAAAATATTGAGTATAACTTATAAGAATCTAGTTGGTATACTCTAAGTTAAACTTTATATAATATTTAGAAAATTATCTTAATGTGTTGCAATAATTTCTTAAATTTTTTTAAAGAAAATAGATGAAAAGTCTTGTTTTATATGATGCTATTATTCTTTATTCAGAAACCGCAAACTTTTTATGTAATGCAAGTTCCTTAAAAGTTGCTTCACAACACAATTCTTGCAACAAATTTTAAGATATAACTTAATATAAAATAAACTTCTCTAAAAAAATAACAAAGACTATATTAACTCGATTCTTATAAGTTTCATTTGATATTTTACTTCTTACTTTTTTGGGTAAAACCATAGTAAAGATCAAAAATAAATAAAAGACAGAAATCGTTAACAAAAAAATATTAATTATAAAAAAATTATTTAAAAGCGTGACATTACTTAATTTTTTAACTATGCAATGAAGTTGGAATCAATGCACTCAAGACCGAGTTTTAAAAGGAAAAAAAAAAAAAAATAATTAAGCTTTATTTAAATTTTCTTAATTTTAAAAAGTTTTGTTGGTTTAAAAAAAAAATCTATTAAAGTATTTAATTTCCATGCATTGTAATTTTTTTTAAAAAGTAAAAATTTTTAAATTAAAAGTAATTGTTTACTTAAGTTAAGTAAAACAAAGTTTTAAATTATTTTGGGGGAAAAAACTTTCTTTAAAAACATTGCTCGCATTTTTTTTCTTTTAAATATAGTTTGATTGATTCATAGCTGAATTCTATATGCAACAAACATAAAAGTAAGATTTGTTTCATTTATTTATACTTTTTATTATTTGTTTTTTGAAAATAAAATCGGAACAAGAGTAATTAGTTTGAAAATAATACTGAATTTTCTATCAATCTATTTATTTTAATGTATTAAAACAAAACTTTTAAAAATAAAAAATCTGTAAACAAATTAGAAAATGTAAATGACAAATTCTATCAGATATTGGAATAAATGTTCGTTATTACAAGACTTATTATTTTCAACTCTAAGAAAACAGACCTTTTATATTTTAATAATTAAGCTTTTTAGTTTTAATAAATCTCGTAAGTTCTTTTATTATTTCTACATAAAACAAGCTAGATATGAAATGGTTCTACTACCAGCTATTTCTCTTTCCTGGGGCATAAAAACAGCCCTAATGTAACTTTTCCTGCAATTATCGTTTAAAATAGACTAAAACCTCTTACTAGTTAAATTCAGTAGTAATTTTCATTTTTTATAAATAAATTTTTTTTTTTTTTTGGAACACTAAAATTTTAAAACAAGAAAACTTAGTTGTATATCAAATTTCATATTACCTACATATTAGATCAAAAGTTATCAACAGTATATAAAATTTACATAGCGACTTACAATATATAAAAGTTACAGAGCGGCATAAATTGTTCTGCAGAGACATTGATTGCTCTGCGACGGATGACCACTTCGAATTATCTCGCAAATTAAGAATTTGGAAAGCCCTACTTAAATAAAAAGTTAATTTTTTTTTTTTTTTTTTTAAATCTATCTATTCAGAGCTTGATTCTAGAAACCTAATTTTTGAGAGCCAGTTATATGAAATACCTCAAGCAATAAATTTTATATAAGTTTTATGGGGATTTTAATATATATATCAAACACTAACACTAGATTGCCCAAGGACGTCATTTTGACTGCTTTTTAATTTCAATTAGAAAAACAATGATGTATATAATGAAATAATTTCTTAGAATTTTGTGACTTTTTGTACAACATAAATTTTTTATTTATTGCTAATATTTACTAATAACTTGTTAAATAACTGTAAATAATATAAAGAATATTAAAAACTAATTTTAAACAAATTTCTTTACACCTTAGTTATTCTTTCACAATCCAGTCATATTGACTGCTTTTGGACAAAATAGGTATATATACTAAGTTTCAGTCTTTCTAGCTTTTAAGTACATCAGAATATTTTTTTTTTTTTTAAATTGCAGTTTTCTTACATTTTGGTTACAAATAGGGTATAGAAAAAACATTTTTAAAAGTATACAGTACAGGGTGAAAAAGTCTTTCAAAGTCAATCAAATATAAATTTTAAGAATTCTTTTTATAACACTGTATGTTTATATTTATTAATGTATATAAAAGCTATACTCACACGTAACGGGTCTTGCTATACTGGAAAGTTTTAAGACATACAATTGAAATAAGTACACCGTTTATAACACTGATAAACAAGGTGTAGATATCTGGCATGTTGCTTACATTATCGAATGTAGTTTTTTATACTAATTTCAAATCTGAAAACTGCTTTTCACTGTCAAGTCAGGTTTTATAGATTATACTAGAACCACAAAAAAAAAAAAAAAAAAAAAAAAAAAAAGCGCTGGGAGTAAATAAGCTCAAGAAGAAAAAGCAGGGAAAAAGAGCATCGGGTAAGGAAACACTACTTTAACATGAATTTAATGACCGATTTGATTCAGGCTGTTAAACATGAATTCAATATAATTAAATATTTGTTCGAATGCAAATACATACTTTTTTTAAAAAAAACTTACATTTACGGAAATAAAATGTTAATTCATATTCTCATTTTTCTTAATTGCACATTATACAATTATTTAATATACTTTATTGTATATAATGTATCAATTAACCATAGTTTCCCAGGAGGTAAATTTTGTGATAAGTTAAAAATATTGACAAAAATTAGGAAATATTTTATTTTAATGCATTTAAAAGAAGAAAAAAGAAATCACCCGTTGATTAAGCATTATCACAACTCGAATATTTGAATTCAGAAAGAATTCTTAAGAGTCCTAAACATTTTGTTAAATAGTATGAAATGATTAAGTTCCTTTCATGAATTTTAAATTAGTCCTTGTAATTAAGTTTTTTTTGTTAAAAAAACATATAATCTCGTTAAAATAGGTATTTAATTCCTTTGGGCTAAATTCACTAAATGGCCGAAATAAAATTGGACATAAATTCATAAAATTGTTAATAAAATTGTTCATAAAATTGAAATTACCGAAATAAAATTAGACGTAAATTCATAAAATTGTTTAATTGAAAAAAAAAAAAAAAAAAAACATATTTGGCGTTTTGTTTTTGAAAGATATATTTTTGTGGGGGGGGGGGGATACTTTTCTGTGCTTTCTTTCTTGAGAATATATATGGGGAGTGGGTTTGGTGTTTTTTTTTCCCCGATGCTCTTTTTTTCAAATTACCATTTACTACCGTGTGGAATACCATACAACTTAAAAGTATACTTGAAATCATGGATGCATTTTCAGAGTACGGTCAACCCCGCTTAAAGGAATACCATCGGCTCCAGACAAATCTATGCAATTAAGCGGGTTATTCGATTAAAAGGGGAGTGCAATATCCAATCCTAAATTTAACTTTTGAATCAAAATTAGATTTTCCCTTTCAGTTTTAGTCAAAACTTTCATGACTTGCGTATTTCTTTCAAATACATTCAGATTTTTTTAAACTTTTTTCTAATCCTCAAAACTTGAGAAATTCCAAATTAATGCACCATTTTAGTTTTAGATTTTATTGTTTCCAAGATTAATTATTTTTCTTTTTGGATTAATTCATATCATTCCTTTTCCCGCTCAATTTGCAACCAACTCAGAGTTATTCATTGGATTAAGCAATGATTATTCTACTTAAGAGAAAGACACACTGTATAGTATGTGTTAGGTTTTTGAAACTTTTTCTTGTCAAAATTAATAGCGTACCAAGAGGAAAACACAAGTCTTCACCATGAAACAATGAAAAATAACGAAATTTTTTGAAGGAAATCTATGGTTTTTTAATGAAAAAGATACTTTTTTAAAGTTTGAAAAGTTACTTCATCATTCGCTAGAATTCAGAAAAATATGTAATAGCTATGATTTATTACGCAATTTTAATGATCTTTAGAAAGAGAAAAAATTCAATTCCTTTAAAATTATAATTATTTTTTGAATAATTTTCAATTATTAAAATGTTTGTCAATTTTCAAATTAATTTTTTTGGTGCATATTAGTATAGGGGAGAATCGGGTAGCCCCGCCCACTTAAGGAGTATTGCTTATATTTCTGTATAATATTGAGTAATAATCAATATTTTTGTATGTTTCTGTTGTTTTATCATCTAATTAAATAATGCAAAAAGAATAAACCAAAAAAAGAATAGTTTAACTTCAAAAAAATAGAAATTTAAAAAATTTGACTACTCTATTCAACATATTTTCAAAAATATTGTTTACCATGTTACCAGCTGCATAAATACTTGAAACTTTGAAAATAATCTTTTTTTAATATAACAATTAATGTCCGATGGCCCATTGACTTGAAAAAATATTCCATGCGTATGAAATTGAAAGTGGGCGGGGGTACCCGACACTCCCCTACAGGAAATTCTGCAATGACCAGCCTTATTATATATTTTTAGAATTCTTGTTAAAAATGAAATCAAAATTTAACACAGAGTAAGGATAGCAAATTGGTATTTAATTAATGAAAAAAAAAAAAACACTGTTGTCGATAACTAACAAATTATTGTTGTGGAAAGAGATACTAAAACCTTTCAAAACCTATTTAATAACCGAAGGAAACAAAGGATAGTTAAAAGGCGATTTTTTTTCTTAGAAACACCTCTCAGTGGAACACCTGTAGAACGCTAGAAACACCTATCTCTCTCATTATTTATTTTCAGAAAAAGATTTTTCAATCTTAAACGTTATTTTGCCATTTCTAATAAGTATACCTGTTAATTTATTTTTGACAAACATTCTAAAAAATGTGTAATATGATACCAAAAATGGGGTCTCAAAAGATTTGAATTTACCGCAAGATTTAAATTTACCGCCATTTTTGCAGAAAATTGTAGGAAATCCTGAAAAAAGAACAATTTGACAGCTGCGAGTTTAGGGTTAGTAAAAGGTGAGCTTTATACGATACAACAACTTGTTTTCATTATTGAACAATATTTCAAAAATAATGTAAGTTTGGGCGGCTGCGACTTTCATTATTTTGAAATATTGTTCTTATGACAACATTTCATAACAAAAGAGTACGTAAAGGCCATTTTTACTAACTCTAAACTCTAAGCTGTCAAATTGTTCTTTTTTCAGGGTTACCAACAATTTACTGCAAAAATTACGGCAAATTCAAATCTTGCATTTATTTTAGGACACCCTTTATAAAGAAGAATATTTTGCATATAGTATAGAATTGAAGTCTTATTTAGAGTTCCGATCGGATCTTATTTATTTATGCCCGAAAAAAAAAGAATTATGTCCGCATTTCAGCCTTAAAGTAACAGCATGCAACCATAAAATACAGTGTCAAAAGACTAACTATGATGATTTAATCAAGCAAAAACGAACAAAAACAAAATGTTTGATACGTATACTTGACAACACTTGCGAAGTGACGGACACAGTCTTTATATGACTTGAAATAATCACAGGACCCATAACATGACCAGATTTTCAAACGAAAGAAATTCATTACCTGGTACCGGGTACGATTTTTCAAAACAGCAGATCTTAACTCTCTCTTCTGTTTGGCATTTTCTTCAAAAATAATAAGTAAATAAATTGATTTTTGATTAATTTTTTTAGTTTAGGTTACAAATTTTAAAAGAAATGAAAACCTTGAATTATAAATGGAACCGATTACAGCCAAGAGGAAAAACTACAAAAACGAGGGTCATTACAAACCGCTGAATTGTGAATTAACGTACCAGGTACCCAGTTCCTGCCAATTTTAGCTGGTACCCAGTAGCGGGTAACACTAATTCATGTTAGACTCAATTATTATTAGAATTACATTTGGAGGTTTGTATGCTCAATTTAGGTTTAAAAACCTTTGTCAAATAGGACAGATAGTACGATACCGACAAAGACAGCACGAAGATACATTCAGGGTAATAGTGGCATTGCATTCGAACCCGCTACCGCTCTGATACCATTGAGCCAAAGAGGCATCTTCGACTCAACCGTCCCCTGAGGGGGTTTACCTTCTTTAGGTAAACACAGGGAGTCACGCCCCGGGGTACCCTAGTGATCTGTCCTCCCTGCATTTTCCTCTCCCTTTACTCCTGCTTTCCCCTTTCTCTTCCCCCTTGTCGTGGTTGCCAAATTTACTGGTGAGGGCTTGTCATCTGTGTTTGATTACCACTCTGTTGTGTTGGACATAGATGGGAAGAGACCACCCACGTGTTTGCCGTGCGTGGAGACCTGTGTCCCTGGAAAAGGGGATCCTGGCAGTTGAGGGGCATCCTGGTACCCCAATACATTGCTTTGGCCCGTGCTTCAGGTAAACGGGAGGTGCATATTGGCCTGTATGCATCAACCGGCTTGCCACGAACGTCATCTGTTGGCTAGGGTCAAGTCCGGGGTCACTTACTGGGCACCTCGTTAAGGGTGGAGGCTGCTTCAGGGGTGACTCGCGGACGTATATCTATTGGTTAGCATCGGTGTTAAGTGACGAATCATGGTTACTGACATCCCCTTAGTAGGACTCCGTGGTGGGTGGTGCCGCTGGTAGCTGAAACGGTAAAAATTTTCTATGGCTCAAAATGGAAAGGTGTTTAGTTCCACCCACCAAAGCAAAAAAAGCGGAACATTTCTCGCACCATGTGACTATGCTCAATACTTCCTGATTAGTTTGACTAATCCCACTATTCCAAATACTTCGTTCACTAAAGTGTCCCCTTTCTTGATCCACAAAGCTCTCATTTCGGTTTTAGGAGAAGTAGGTTCTATTAAAAAGTTACGCTCAGGTGATCTATTGGTTCAAGTTACATCAAAACAACAGGCTACCATCTTGAACTCGTGTACGACTATGTGTTCATTTTCTGTAACTGTAACCCCCCATAAATCACTAAACACCTCCCGTGGTGTTATATCTGAATCTGAATTCATTGATGATACAGAGGAAACGATAGTGGAAGAATTGAAAGACCAACACGTTACTGCTGTCAGAAGGATCAAGATTCGGAGGGATGGTAAACTCATCCCCACGAAACATCTGATCCTTACATTTGACACTTCAAAATTGCCAACATCTGTAAAGCTTGCCTGGCATAACTGCCCTGTTCGACCTTATGTGCCAAACCCATTGAGGTGTTTTCAATGCCAAAGGTTTGGTCACTCAAAAGCATCTTGTCGAAGCAAGCCGATTTGTGCTCAATGCTCTGGTTTTGACCATAGTGACACTTCCTGTGAGTTGCCTGCCCTTTGCATTAACTGTAAGGGAGCTCATGCTGCGTACTCCAGGAATTGTCCGAAATGGTCCCAAGAAAAAGAAATACAAAGTGTTAAAGTGTTGCAAAACTTGACTTTCAGTGAAGCCCGCCGAATAGTCACCGCTCGTACTCCTCGTCCGGGTGTGTCCTATTCTGCGGCTACTAAAACGTCTTATAATTCTACTAGTACTCAAACCGATTTCCCACTTTTCTCCTCTGTAGGTCATCATCAAATTCAGACTAACAGTCTAAAATCTAGTTTTAACTTTAGTGCACCATCTACATCTAACAGAACTACTTCGCCTCCTCCAACTAAAGCACCTAAGACCGACCAATCTGAAAAGGCTCGGCCTTTGCCAAAACAGCGCTCAACTGCAATTTTACCTCCTGCACAAAAACCTGGTCTTTCTAGAAAGAAAAGAGATCCAAAGTACAACCAATATGTCAATAAATCCGACTCTTCTGTTTTGAAGACGATGGATATTGGCTATGAGTTGACTTTGCATCCTTCCGATGAAGATGAAGAATTCATACTGAACTGTCCAACTACTGATGACGTTCCTATGCAATCTTCTACGTCTACTTCATAATGTCCATCTGTTTTATTTCGTGGAACTGTCGTGGTTTACGAAATAAACTATTTAACTTAAAAGATATTATTTCGAAATATCAACCTGCATGTGTTGCATTGCAGGAAACCCATTTAAAGTCATCTGCCACTTTTAAATTACGAAATTATTCCTGCTCCCGACATGATTTTGATGACGGAAATCATTCTCATGGCGGTGTTGCAATTTTAACTTCAAACACTTTACCATCGACTCACCTTTCATTGCAAACTTCATTACAGATTACTGTTGTCCAAATTCACATTAATATACTTCTCACAGTCTGTTCGGTTTATCTACCTCCGAATACATCTGTCTCTCAGACAGAATTAAATTCATTGATTGTCCAGCTACCTTCACCTTTTATTTTACTCGGAGATTTTAATGGTCATAGTGAATTATGGGGTAGTTCCGCTTCCAATGATAGGGGGCGTAAAATAGAACGACTTATACAGGATCATAATCTCTGTTTGCTAAATCAAGGAGAAGAAACTTATTTTCATATGCCAACACGAACCTTTCATTCCATTGATTTAGCTTTATGTTCACCAGTTCTCATGCCATTCATAAACTTTTCTGTTAGTGATAGTCTTCACAACAGTGATCACTTTCCTCTCATTTTATCATATTCTGCTACAGTTCCCATGAGTACAAAACCATCAGTATTCATTTATCATCGCGCTGACTGGCCCTTATTCACTCAGCTTGCTCTGATAAATAATACAATGGTTACTGATGTCGATATAAATACTGCTGTTGATACTATGACCTCTGTTATTATCCGTGCTGCAGAAGATAGTATCCCAAAGACGTCTAACTATGTTTCCCGTCTACGTAAGCCTTGGTGGAATCCTGAATGTTCCTCGGCTTACAAGGAGCAAAAACGACTGTGGAACATCTTCCGTCGAACCCCTTCTACGAAAAACCTTTTGGCTTTTAAAAAGGCCAAGGCGTTTGCTCGCAAGGTCCGACGCATAAGTCAAAAAGAGTCTTGGAAGCGGTACGTCACATCTATATCATCTAAGACATCTCCCAAACAAGTCTGGTCGAGAGTCAAAAAAGCAAATGGCATATACCGCGAATTTCATATCCCGATATTTGAAAACAACGGTAATACATATTCTTCTCCGATCGATGTATGCAATATGCTTGGTGAGACATTTGCTTCTATCTCCAATCCAGATAACTACAGTTCAGTTTTCCAAAACCACAAGCGCAGAGCCGAACGCCATGTCATTAATTTTAACACTCGCATATCATCTTCATATAATGTTGATTTTACTTTTCTAGAGTTACAACGCGCATTATCATTAGCTTCAAATACAAGTCCTGGTCTTGATGGTATTACATATCGCATGCTCCGTCATTTAGATACTGCGTCCTTGTTAAATGTCCTTGTTCTCTTTAATAGAATCTGGACGGAACAGACATACCCTACTAAATGGCGTGAGGCTATTGTGATTCCCATTTTAAAACCAGGCAAGGATCCCAAAGTTCCAGCAAATTATCGTCCCATAGCCTTAACCAGCTGTTTAGGGAAAACATTTGAGCGCATGATTAACGCACGCCTTGTATATTACCTAGAAAAAAAGCGTCTAATACCTAATTTTCAAAGTGGCTTTCGTAGAGGAAGATCAACAATTGATAATATTATCGAACTAGAGTCTCGAATTCGACATGCTTTTGTCCGGCGGAATCATCTAATCTCTATCTTCTTTGATATCGAGAAAGCATATGATCGAACCTGGCGATATGGAATTCTGAAAGCACTGTTTGACTTGGGTCTTCGTGGTCATTTGCCGATTTTTATAAAAAATTTCCTATTTAGACGCGATTTTCGTGTTAAACTTGGATCTACCTTTTCTGACCTTTACATCCAAGCAGAAGGCGTCCCACAAGGCAGCGTCTTAAGCGTCACATTATTCATAATTCATATTTCACTAGTTTTAAACATATTGCAACCTGCTGTCTATGGCTCTCTTTATGTTGATGATCTACACATTTCTTGCTCCGGATCCGACATGAGAGTCATCGAGCGGCAACTGCAATTAGCAGTCAACAAGATTTTAGACTGGTGTGATCACAATGGCCATACCCTTTCACCTTCTAAAAGTTCATGCATCCATTTCTGCCGGAAACGCACCCTGCATAATGATCCTGTCATCTCCATTCATAACATTGCTATCCCTGTTGTACCTCACACAAAATTTTTAGGCGTCATTTTCGATTCTAAGTTGACCTTTCGTTCTCATATTGTGCAATTGCGCAAAAGATGTGAACAGAAACTGAATATGTTGCGTGTTCTGTCGAATATGTTCTGGGGAGCGGATCGTCTAGCACTCTTACGTATTTATCAAGCCCTGGTACTATCGAGACTGGATTATGCTTGCGCTGTCTATGGTACGGCAACCACTACTAACCTGCGAGCCCTTGACACAGTACATCATACTGCTTTACGCATATGTTCTGGAGCATTTCGTACTTCTCCAGTGGAAAGTTTATATGTAGTTTGCCAACAAATGCCATTACATCTACGTCGCATGCAGCTGTCTCTTACTTATTATTTTAGTGTCATGTCCTCTAAATCACACCCTTTAAAGCATGATGTTATTCCATCAAGCTTGCAGCGACTGTATATTGCTAGACCATCACACATTCGCCCATTTCATGCTCGCACACATTCACTTATCCAATCATTCGATATCTGTGAATTACCATCACAATCAGTGGATCACTTTCTCATACCTCCATGGACCATTTCCCCACATCAATATATTTCCCTTTTCAAGTCCTACAATAAAGCCAACGTTACACCCGGCGTTTTTCATAAAATCTTCACTGCACATCGTCACCAATATTCTCAACATATACCGATTTTTACAGACGGTTCAAAATCTGCTGGATATGTAGGCTGCGGTGTCATCATCGCTGATGATACATTTAGTTATAAAATCCCAGATATTTGCTCCGTCTTCACTGCTGAAGCTGTTGCCATCCTTATGGCACTGCGACTAATTTCCTCACACTCTTCTCGGAAATATTGCTTATACTCTGATAGTATGAGCGTTTTAAGCCAACTAGAAAAGTTTCACTGTGATAGACATCCAATTTTATGTATCATTATTCATATGTTAATAAGTCTTCAGAAGAACGGCTTTGATATTTTATTTTGCTGGGTACCAAGTCATGTTGGTATTCCAGGGAATGAACTAGCTGACTCAGCTGCACGATCTGCCACATCTGTTTTAACATTGTCCGTACCCTTCTCTGACATGAAGCTACATGTTCGAAAAATTATAAAATCATTATGGCAACAACAATGGGACCTCAAAGTTTTTAATAAATTGCATAGCATTAAATCTGATTTAGACAATTTACCAGTGCTGCGCTTGCGCAGTGCTGATGTAAAGCTCACCCGCCTTCGAATCGGTCACACCCGGTTAACACACCTCCATTTACTGTTTGGAGAGCCTTCTCCGGAATGCAGTACTTGTAACGTTCCTCTCACAATTCATCATATTTTAATAACGTGTCCATGTTTTAATCAACATCGTTTAAAGTTTTTTGGGAGTTCTATTTTATGCATGCAAGATTTGTTGGATGGCATTCACCATCCTAACATTTTTGCATTTTTACGTGCCATGGGTATTTTTAACTGCATATAAAAGTTTTAACGCATCTACTGTTTTATACACTCTTAATATCTTATCACCTTTGTACATTTTACTTACTTCGCGCGTTTTATACTATAATCATACTTTGTATCTGATTTTAATACATACAATTTATCTTGTTTTAGTCCCTTAGTACTGTTTTATCAGTTTTAATTGTGCTGCAATTAACATTTTGCATACACTTAGACGTTTGAACTATTTCACCACATTGTTTGGCGCAGCATGTCCTCATTTGGACCTTGTGCCACTAAACCCTACATTCAATCAATCGACTCAACCGTATATTCAGAATTAATATAACTACAATCCGAAACACTTATAACGAACACAAAGAGAAGGTAATATTTTCTCGTTACAAACAGAGTGCTCGTATAAAACGAGTACATAAAAAAAATTATGTAATTTCATATGTGCTTATTAAGTTAGAAATATAAAAGCTATTTTTTTTATTTCTCTACAATATAAAAAAAGTCAGTTAATTTGCTTTGAACTATCTTAATGTTTCTTTGTTGCATTATTGTTCTTCGAAAAACATCGTCGACATTGAAAAGGAATTTATTGACCCAAAAAGCAAAATTTTTTTCTCCAAGAAAGCTGATCTGAAGAGGTGGAATTAAGAAGAAGCTTTATTAACCACAAAGATTTTGCTTGCTTAAACCCTGGTTGTTCGTTATAAGCGATCTGTACTCCAATAGACTAATATTTCAGATTTCCGATTTAAACTGCGACTGCATTTAAAAAATGCAATAACAGTTTTGGAAATTCACGTATTCCATCAGTTTTTTTAATAAGCAAACTAAAATAACTGGTTTAAGCACGACATAATTTACTATTATGCAAAGATTTAAATTCAGGGAATCCTTATTAAAGTGGACACCATTAAATAGAAAATCGTTTTTCAAAATACTTGGGCAACACAAAACAGGTTATAAATTCATAAACACTAGACATAATTAATATAGCAATTGTTGAACTTTTATCTTGTAAACTAGCATCTACTATTTATTTTATAAATCTTAACAAAAAAGAAATCTGCATGCAAAGCAAGAATAGAGCAAAACATTATCCAGTGTTACACTATCATGCTATATAGATTTTCACCTTAAAAAAGGCTAAATTTATGTATAAAATTATAGTTGCATTTATTATAAAAGTAATTTTAAACATACATTGCTACATGCGTTCTTAAGTTTAATTGCTACGGATAAAATCCGTTAATTTGAACTGAGTTTTTCGTTTGAAATGCAAACAAAAAGGGAAAGGGAATTTAATGCTTTCTCTCTAAAATTTTTATAAAAAAACAGTAATACATTTCACATAGCAGTGGCTTCTAAAATTAATTCAAGATCATTTCCCCCATAAAATGCCTTAACAAATTTGAAATATTAAGAATTATTTTGGAAAATCAGGTAAATGGATCGCAATGAAAAGTTCGTTAAATAGAAAATTCACTTCGCTATTTGGAAGTTATTTTACGAAGAAATTTCTAAAATGTTCTTGGTTCCTCGAAAAAATTCGTAAATTAGAGAAATTCGTAAAATGGAAGTTCGTTAAATAGAAGTCCGACTGTATCTCTTTAGCTAGCATATTATGTTAGCTAAAGAGAGATGAACACTTGGGAGAAAAACATGCAATTTTAGAAACCTTATACTGAAAATTTACTTTAACTAAATAACTATGATATTTATACTAATATAAAATTAGAAATTGAGAATTACATTGATTATTTAATAAAATAATTTATATTCGTTAATAAAAGCATAATGTTTAAAATTCAAAGATAAGGGGGGGGATGTATTATATGTGTTTATTACTTTCATGGTAAATTTGCTTTCAGCAAATGCAATAAGTTTTTATCATTTTTATTTTTTAGTTAAACATTTTATCAAAGTATACATCATAGAAAACAGTTAAAAACTGAATATAAGATATTTTATTACAGAGTAATTATTCTAATTCAATTAAGAGTCATTTTAACAAGATAAATTTTTCAAGGGTAATTCTTTTTTTTGGAGGAAAAAAAAAGTCTTTTTTTTAAATTACCCGACCGAAAACTTATTTGTAAATATTCTATTAATTTTTCAGAATAATTTGATTTAATATTGAAAAATGCCTGTATGAATAAAACTTGTTATCAGTAACTTAAAATTTTTACTTGAAATCATGTTTCTTATTCGTTAGTACACTAAAATCAATTTAGAACCAGTCTGGTTCAAGTTCTCTCATCGTCGGGCTAACCATGGGAAGTTTTCGTTCTTTTTTCCCTGCGCAACAACGCAATTACGAGTTAGCTTCACAAAAAAGTTGTGAAACTAGCAAATTTGTCCTTTGTTCGTTGCTTGATCAAAGAGTTATTTCATTTTTTGAGGGTTCAAAATTACTTGGATACGGACGTAGAATTGTAACAGCAAAACCGCTAAACGAATCTTCTGTTTAACATTGTTTATGAGAAAAAATTTCTCACCGAACTACAAAAAGCTTAATTGATCTCATGGCACATAAATTACGTTTAAAGTTAAAAGATGATTAAAAATCAAACAATGATAGTTTAAACATTTTTCATTCACTATATCGCCATTTTATTAAAATATCCGCAGAAGTTACATTAATAAATGCTATTGAGAACGGACAAGAAAATTAAATAATTATAAGCCACGATTTCATAGCAATGTTTTACATTCTTCATTCGAACAATAGTCCCAGATTTAGTTATAAAAAAATAAATCATATTTTTTATATAGGTTCTCAACATATTTCTTTCCGTTAGAGCCATGAAAACCCATAAGAAAAATACAAGTGATTATAAAGCATGAATTTATACGTACCTTTTCGGAATGTCAACTGACTAACTATCTAAAATCAACAAACAAATAGGTCGGTCGAGAGTCACAACGCGCACGCTCAAACAATATACGTAATAGTTCACGCAATCAAAGATTATGAAAGAAATTATTTTATTTTAAAGAAAACAGGATTTCATATTGTAATTTCTTTCGTGCAGTTAAAATGATTTTCAACTTTAAACGTATTTAAAAATTGTTTTTTTTTCTTTCATTACTTTTATCATGTACATTCAGTTACATATAAAACAGTAATCCGGGAATGTGACACCCGTGTTTACTCACAAGAAAACCCCCTGAGAAATAAAGGTCAGAATTAACTATTTCCGACTGAAAATAATTACATTTTCAATTATTTCATATTTTTTAAAATTATAATTGAAAACAAATTATAATTAAAAGCAGATCAGTATAATAAATTCAAATCAAATACACACGAGCTCCATACCATTAATCAGTCTAGTTACATAAAGTAAAACAGTTCTGTTTTGCAGTAGTTATTCGAAAGTCTGTCTGCATGCATATAGGGATTATGTTGAACTCATAGTAAGCAAACCTTAATCTAAATATATCAATCATCACTGGGGTACATCGGGATTGTGACACCCGTGTTTACTCAAAAGCAAATCCCCTGAGGAATTTAAATCAGAATTAAATATTTCCGACTGAAAATAATTACTTTACTTATTTCATATTTTTGAAAATTATAATTGAAAACAAATTATTATTAAAAGCAGATCAGTATAATAAATTCAAATCAAGGACACACGAGCTCCAAACCATTAAGCAGTTCAGTTACGTAAAGTAAAACAGTTCTGTTTTGCAGTCCTTATTCGAAAGTCTGATTGCATACATATAGGGTTTATTTTGAACTCATAGTAAGCAAACCTTAATATAAATATAACAATCATCACTGCGGTACCTCGGGATTGTGACACCCGTGTTTACTCACAAGAAAACCCCCTGAGGAATATATGTCAGAATTAACTATTTCCGACTGAAAATAATTACTTTACTTATTTCATATTTTTTAAAATTATAATTGAAAACAAATTATAATTAAAAGCAGATCAGTATAATAAATTCAAATCAAAGACACACGAGCTCCATACCATTAAGCAGTCTAGTTACGTAAAATAAAACAGTTTTGTTTTGAAGTCCTTATTCTAAAGTCTGACGGCATGCATATAGGGATTATTTTGAACTCATAGTATGCAAACCTTAATCTAAATATTACTATAATAACTGGAGTACCTCAGGAATGTGACACCTGTGTTTAGTCAAAAGTAAATCCCTCGAGGAATTTACATCAAAATTAAATATTTCCGACGGAAAATAATTACTTTTTTCATATTTTTAAAAATTTTAATTGAAAACAAATTATAATTAAAAGCAGGTCAGTATAATAAATTCAAATAAAAGACTTACGAGCTCCATACCATCAAGCAGTCTATTTATATAAAGTAAAACAGTTTTGTTTGCAGACCTTATTCTAAAGTCTGACTGCATGCATATAGGGATTATTTTGAACTCATAGTAAGCAAATCTTAATCTAAATATAACAATGATCATTGGAGTACCTCGTGATTGTGACTCCCGTGTTTACTCACAAGAAAACCCCCTGAGGAATTCAGATCAGAATTAACTATTTCCGACAGAAAATAATTACTTTTTTACTTATTTCATATTTTAAAAATTATAATTGAAAACAAATTATAATTATAAGCAGATTAGTATAATAAATTCAAATGAAAGACACACGAGCTCCATACCATTAAGCAGTCTAGTTACGTAAAGTAAAACAGTTCTGTTTTGCAGTCCTTATTCGAAAGTCTGACTGCATGCATATAGGGATTATTTTGAACTCATAGTAAGCAAACCTTAATCTAAATATATCAATCATCACTGGGGTACATCGGGATTGTGACACCCGTGTTTACTCAAAAGCAAATCCCCTGAGGAATTTAGATCAGAATTAACTATTTCTGACTGAACATAATTACTTTTTTATATATTTCATATTTTTTAAAATTATAATTAAAAACAAATTATAATTAAAAGCAGATCAGTATGATAAATACAAATCAAAGACACACGAGCTCCAAACTATTAAGCAGTCTAGTTACGTAAAGTAAAACAGTTCTGTTTTGCAGTCCTTATTCGAAAGTCTGACTGCATGCATATAGGGATTATTTTGAAATCATAGTAAGCAAACCTTAATCTAAATATAACAATGATTACTGGAATACCTCGAGATTGTGACTCCCGTGTTTACTCAAAAGTAAATCCCCTGCGGAATTTAGATCAGAATTAACTCTTTCCGACTGAAAATAATTACTTTTTTACTTATTTCATATTTTTAAAAATTAAAAGCAGGTCAGTATAATAAATTCAAATCAAAAACACACGAGCTCCATACCATTAAGCAGTCTAGTTACGTAAAGTAAAACAGTTCTGTTTTGCAGTCCTTATTCTGTTGTCTGACTGCATGCATATAGGGATTATTTTGAAATCATAGTAAGCAAACCTTAATCTAAATATATCAATCATCACTGGGGTACATCGGGATTGTGACACCCGTGTTTACTCAAAAGCAAATCCCCTGAGGAATTTAGATCAGAATTAAATATTTCCGACTGAAAATAATTACTTTACTTATTTCATATTTTTGAAAATTATAATTGAAAACAAATTATTATTAAAAGCAGATCAGTATAATAAATTCAAATCAAGGACACACGAGCTCCAAACCATTAAGCAGTTCAGTTACGTAAAGTAAAACAGTTCTGTTTTGCAGTCCTTATTCAAAAGTCTGACTGCATACATATAGGGTTTATTTTGAACTCATAGTAAGCAAACCTTTATCTAAATATAACAATCATCTCTGGGGTACCTCGGGATTGTGTCACCCGTGTTTACTCACAAGAAAACCTCCTGAGGAATTTAGATCAGAATTAACTATTTCCGACTGAAAATAATTAATTTTTTACTTATTTCATATTTTTAAAAATTTTAATTGAAAACAAATTATAATTAAAAGCAGATCTGTATAATAAAATAAAATCAAAGACACACGAGCTCCATACCATTAAGCAGTCTAGTTATATAAAGTAAAACAGTTCTGTTTTGCAAACCTTACTCTAAAGTCTGACTGCAAGATTATTTTGAACTCATAGTAAGCAAACCTTAATCTAAATATAACAATGATCACTGGAGTACCTCGTGATTGTGACTCCCGTGTTTACTCACAAGAAAACCCCCTGAGGAATTTAGATCAGAATTAACAATTTCTGACTGAACATAATTACTTTTTTATTTATTTCCTATTTTTTAAAATTATAATTAAAAGTAGATCAGTATAATAAATTCAAATCAAAGACACACGAGCTCCATACCATTAAGCAGTCTAGTTACGTAAAATAAAACAGTTTTGTTTTGAAGTCCTTATTCTAAAGTCTGACGGCATGCATATAGGGATTATTTTGAACTCATAGTATGCAAACCTTAATCTAAATATAACTATAATAACTGGAGTACCTCAGGAATGTGACACCTGTGTTTAGTCAAAAGTAAATCCCTCGAGGAATTTACATCAAAATTAAATATTTCCGACTGAAAATAATTACTTTTTTACTTTTTTCATATTTTTAAAAATCTTAATTGAAAACAAATTATAATTAAAAGCAGGTCAGAATAATAAATTCAAATAAAAGACTTACGAGCTCCATACCATCAAGCAGTCTATTTATATAAAGTAAAACAGTTCTGTTTTGCAGACCTTATTCAAAAGTCTGACTGCATACATATAGGGTTTATTTTGAACTCATAGTAAGCAAATCTTAATCTAAATATAACAATGATCACTGGAGTACCTCGTGATTGTGAATCCCGTGTTTACTCACAAGAAAACCCCTGAGGAATTTAAATCAGAATTAACAATTTCTGACTGAACATAATTACTTTTTTACTTATTTCATATTTTAAAAATTATAATTGAAAACAAATTGTAATTATAAGTAGATTAGTATAATAAATTCAAATCAAAGACGTACGAGCTCCACACCATTAAGCAGTCTAGTTATATAAAGTAAAACAGTTCTGTTTTGCAGTCCTTATTCGAAAGTCTGACTGCATGCATATTGGGATTATTTTGAAATCATAGTAAGCAAATTTTTAATCTAAATATAACAATAATAACTGGGGTACATCGGAATTCTGACTCCCGTGTTTACTCACAAGAAAACCCCCTGAGGAATTTAGATCAGAATTAACTATTTCCGACTGAAAATAATTACTTTTTTACTTATTTCATATTTTTAAAAATTTTAATTGAAAACAAATTATAATTAAAAGCAGGACAGTATAATAAATTGAAATCAAAGACACACGAGCTTCATACCATTAAGCAGTCTAGTTACATAAAGTAAAACAGTTCCGTTTTCAGTCCTTCCTTATTCTAAAGTCCGACTGCATGCATATAGGGATTATTTTGAACTCACAGTAAGCAAACCTTAATCTAAATATATCAATAATCACTGGGGTACCTCGGAATTCTGACTCCCGTGTTTACTCACAAGAAAACCCCCTGAGGAATTTGGATCAGAATGAACTATGTCCGACTGAAAATAATTACTTTTTTTACTTATTTCATATTTTTAAAAATTATAATTGAAAACAAATTATAATTTAAAGCAGATCAGTATAATAAATACAAATCAAAGACACACGAGCTCCATACCATTAAGCAGTCTAGTTACGTAAAGTAAAACAGTTCTGTTTTGCAGTCCTTATTCGAAAGTCTGACTGCATGAACTTATTTTGAACTCATAGTAAGCAAACCTTAATCTAAATATATCAATCATCACTGGGGTACATAGGGATTGTGATACCCGTGTTTACTCAAAAGCAAATAATTACTTTTTTACTTATTTCATATTTTAAAAATTATAATTGAAAACAAATTATAATTATAAGTAGATTAGTATAATAAATTCAAATCAAAGACACACGAGCTCCATACCATTAAGCAGTCTAGTTACGTAAAGTAAAACAGTTCTGTTTTGTAGTCCTTTTTCGAAAGTCTGACTGCATGCATGCATAAAGGGATTATTTTGAACTCATAGTAAGCAAACCTTAATCTAAATATATCAATCATCACTGGGGTACCTCGGGATTGTGACACCCGTGTTTACTCAAAAGCAAATCCCCATAGGAATTTAGATCAGAATTAACTATTTCCGACGGAAAATATTTACTCTTTTACTTACTTCATATTTTTTTAAATTATAATTGAAAACAAATTATTATTAAAAGCAGATCAGTATAATAAATTCAAATCAAGGCCACACGAGCTCCATACCATTAAGCAGTCCAGTTACGTAAAGTAAAACAGTTCTGTTTTGCAGTCCTTATTCGAAAGTCTGACTGCATACATATAAGGTTTCTTTTGAACTCATAGTAAGCAAACCTTTATCTAAATATAACAATAATCCCTGGGGTACCTCGGAATTCTGTCACCCGTGTTTACTCACAAGAAAACCCCCTGAGGAATATAGGTCAGAATTAACTATTTCCGACTGAAAATAATTACTTTTTTACTTATTTCATATTTTTTAAAATTATAATTGAAAAAAATTATAATTAAAAGCAGATCAGTATAATAAATTCAAATCAAAGACACACGAGCTCCATACCAATAAGCAGTCTAGTTACGTAAAGTAAAACAGTTCCATACCTTTAAGCAGTATAATAATAGTTCTCCATACCATTAAGCAGTCCAGTTACGTAAAGTAAAACAGTTCTGTTTTGCAGTCTTTATTCTAAAATCTGACTGCATGCATATATGATTATTTTGAACTCAAAGTAAGCAAACCTTAATCTAAATATAACAATAATCACTGGGGTACCTCGGGATTGTGACTCCCGTGTTTATTCACAAGAAAACCCCCTAAGGAATTTGGATCAGAATGAACTATGTCCGACCGAAAATAGTTACTTTTTTTACTTATTTCATATTTTTAAAAATTATAAATGAAAACAAATTGCAATTAAAAGCAGATTAGTACATTTAATTCAAAACAAAGACATATGAGCTCTTTCATGACTTCCAATTTTCATAAAAAAAAAATTTATATTTATTATTCAATAATTAAATGAGATCAATTAAACAGTGAAATAGTTATGAGTGTTCCTCTGTTAATGTGATAGCTCAGGCTTCCTGGTAATAACACTCTTTTCTGAGTTGATCACCACTCTGGATTATCAATTGACCAATCCCTAGATATCTACCCTGAGGGATACTAGAATACCTAGGGACGAATAAGTTGCGGTGAAAGATCTGTGCATGTAAAATAAACTGATTTGAGTTAATTGAAATCGGTAGATGAAGATTGATGAAGAAAATCAAATTGAAATCCGTAGATGAAGATTGATCGATTCAGAGCAAGAAAAATCTGTAATAGGGATCTATTGAGTATTATGGCCAAGGATGACAATATTAAGTAATTTAGTGAAGTCAGTCTTTTCCATAGAAGTTTTCTTTTAAATTCTTATCGTCTGTCTTCTTTATCGTCTTATATAGAAATTGCCGACCAGGTTGCCCACCTCTGTTATATGCATAAGCATACTTGTACCAATTTTCAGGCACTTCAGTGCGAATTAAATCTCATCTAACTCATTGTTATTCCGACCTTCATTTAACTCCTCTGATCTCTGTTGATTAGCATGTGAATGCACTAGTTATTCCAAACTATCGCCATTAAGCCCATTTTTCTTGTTACATGCATGGTTTCCAAACCACAGATGATGGCAGCCAGTAGGAAAACGCACCAAGCCAGAGTGAATTTGTATTGCACAGGAGTAGTTCGAGGAACAAGAAAGATAGACACTCAACCTAGGTCGCCCCTCTTAAAGCCGCCTAATTTTGTGGTGAATATGTGTGGGAAGAACTAGAAAGATACAGTATCAATGAATCTCGATGAACTGGAACATCCCAATCACAATTCATGGTCTTAGACGGTACAAACAATGATTCAACATTTCGAGAAGCCCATACCAAAATCAATCCTACTGAATAAAAGCTAAAAGAAGTACAAGAAAAAACTGAATGGGGGATCCTAGTATTTTGGTTGCCCAGTGCATGTTTCTCACTCTCATGAATTGCTTTCCGGTATTCTTCTCACATAGTTATATTTTCTTACATAGACTTTTTCAAAGTACTTACCATGGTCAGCTTGTTTCATTCGATCCAATGCATGTGAATGCTTTTTAACACTTGTTGTCTTGTCTCTTTCAACACTAATTATTTCCCAAAAATTTGGCGGATGTCTTCTGCAAGTTAAGGCATTATAAGACTAGGCCTGATGCTTTTATATCTTATTCTGTGCTTTATGTCACCCACCCCTTGAAAATAAACTAGCAAAGACTAACCGATGAGCTTTTACTTCTTATTCTGTGTTAAACCTCCCATTCCATGAACATATATATTTCCACCTGGTCAAAGAAACTCTATAAGCATGAAATTCCTTGTTTCCAATCTACCAAAAGTCAGTTTAGGAGTTTGGTTGCATTTTATCCCATATAACCTCTCTTTCAGTTGTCTTGTCTCTTTCAAAGCTAAATATTTCCAAAATTTGGACCTCTCTGCAAGTTAAGGTACTATGAGACTAAGCCTTATGCTTTTACACATTATTCTGTACTTTATCCCCGCCACCAATTGAACATAAATATTTCCGACTGTTGAATGAGACTGCCTAAACATGTGACTGCTAGCTTACTCCCTATCACTAAGACAGTTTAGGAGTGCAGTTGCATTTATCCCGGTTTTCATGTTTAGTTGCATTACCATACATTTTGATTGTTTCGTATTTTATATCCATTGAGTTTAAAAATTACAATACATTCAACATGCATGGAAAAATAACGAACACTCATACAACGAGGATAAAAATAAGAGACATTCAAATTGTATAAAAAAAAATGCTTAAAACAGAACGAGGAATAAAGTACAACCAGAATCCAAAAACAAAAAAAAAAAATCCTTAATAGAAAGAAGAAAACATTCATAATCAAAGAACAAAAATACGAAACATTAAAAATGTAAATTAAAATAAACAAACAAATCAACCCAGAATATGGAATAGAATACAACCAAAGCCCTAAACAATTTATTGGAATAGGAAACACAAAGGATAGAAACATGAAACATTCAAAACGTATGGAAAAAAAATACAAAACATTCAAAATGTATTGAAAAAAAAAAAACGAAACATTCAAAATGTAAGGAAAAACATTCAACACAGAATATGAAATAAAATACCAATACAACCATATACAAATACAACCAAAATTCTAAACTATCTCTTTGAAAACATGGAAACAATGATACACATGTGATAAAATACAACCAAAATCTTAAACGATCTTAGAGGAAGGGTTAAACATTCATACATAAGGGATAGAAAATACAAAATGTATGAAAAAATAGTCAGCACATAAAATGGAGGAAATGCACCCTAAATCCAAAATAATCTTAGTAGAAAGGGGGAAACATTCAAAATAGCCGGAAAAAATATGAAACAATGAAAATGTCTCAGTGCGAGGGTGGAAGCATTCATATTCAAGGAACGAACGAAACAATCAAAATGTTTGAGAAAAAATAAAACACAAAGAAAGGTGGAATATGAAACACAATACAGCCAAAACTATCTCTTTAGAAACGTGGAAACAATGATACACATGTGATAAAAAGTTAGAAACAGCCCAAAATATATAAAAAATCGATCAAAATAGAATATGGAAAAGGGCAACCAAAATCTTTCTCAGCATACCGGAAGAAACATTTAAACTCAATGGATATAAAATACGAAACAATCAAAATGTCTGGTAATGAAACTAAACATGAAAAATGTGATAAATGCAACTGCACTCATAAACTGTTTTAGTGATAGGGAGTAAGCAAGCAGTCACATGTTTAGGCAGTCTCATTCAACAGTCGGAAATATTTATGTTCAATTGATGGGTGGCATAAAGTACAGAATAATATGTAAAAGCATGAGGCATGAGGTCCTTATTCTAAAGTCTGACTGCATGCGTATAGCGATTATTTTGAACTCATAATAAGCAAACCTTTATCTAAATATAACAGTAATCAGTGTGTTACCTCGGGATTGTGACACCCGTGTTTACTCAGAAGAAAACCCCTGAGGAATTTAGATCAGAAATAACAATTTCTGACTGAACATAATTACTTTTTTATTTATTTCATATTTTTTAAAATTATAATTGAAAAAAAATTATAATTAAAAGCAAATCAGTATAATAAATACAAATCAAAGACACACGAGCTCCATACCATTAAGCAGTCTAGTTACGTAAAATAAAACAGTTTTGTTTTGCAGTCCTTATTTTAAAGTCTGACTGCATGCATATAGGGATTATTTTGAACTCATAGTAAGCAAACCTTAATCTAAATATAACAATAATCACTGGGGTACCTCGGGATTGTGACACCCGTGCTTACTCACAAGAAAACCCCCTGAGGAATTTAGATCAGAATTAACTATTTCCGACGGAAAATAATTACTTTTTTACTTATTTCATATTTTTAAAAATTATAATTGAAAACAAATTATAATTAAAAGCAAATCAGTATAATAAATACAAATCTAAGACACACGAGCTCCAAACCATTAAGCAGTCTAGTAACGTAAAGTAAAACAGTTCTGTTTTGCAGTCCTTATCCCAAAGTCTGACTGTGTGCATATAGGGATTATTTTGAACTCATAGTAAGCAAACCTTAATCTAAATATAACTATAATAACTGGAGTACCTCGGGAATGTGACACCTGTGTTTAGTCAAAAGTAAATCCCTCGAGGAATTTACATCAAAATTAAATATTTCCGACAGAAAATAATTACTTTTTTACTTATTTCAAATTTTTAAAAATTATAATTGAAAACAAATTATAATTAAAAGCAGATCAGTATAATAAATTCAAATCAAAGACACACGAGCTCCATACCATTAAGCAGTCTAGTTACGTAAAGTAAAACAGTTCTGTTTTGCAGTTTTTAATCTAAAGTCTGACTGCATGCATATAGGGATTATTTTGAACTCATAGTAAGCAAACCTTTATCTAAATATAACAATCATCACTGGGGTACCTCGGGATTGTGACACCCGTGTTTACTCACAAGAAAACCCCCTGAGGAATTTAGGTCAGAATTAACTATTTCCGACTGAAAATAATTACTTTTTTACTTATTTCATATTTTTAAAATTTTTAATTGAAAACAAATTATAATTAAAAGCAGGTCAGTATAATAAATTCAAATCAAAGACACACGAGCTTCATACCATTAAGCAGTCTAGTTACATAAGGTAAAACAGTTCTGTTTTGCAGTCCTTCCTTATTCTAAAGTCCGACTGCATGCATATAGGGATTATTTTGAACTCATAGTAAGCAACCCTTATTCTAAATATGACAATGATCATTGGAGTACCTTGTGATTGTGACTCCCGTGTTTACTCACAAGAAAACCCCCCGAGGAATTCAGATCAGAATTAACTATTTCCGACAGAAAATAATTACTTTTTTACTTATTTCATATTTTAAAAATTATAATTGAAAACAAATTATAATTATAAATAGATTAGTATACTAAATTTAAATCAAAGACACACGAGCTCCATACCATTAAGCAGTCCAGTTACGTAAAGTAAAACAGTTCTGTTTTGCAGTCCTTATTCGAAAGTCTGACTGCATACATATAAGGTTTCTTTTGAACTCATAGTAAGCAAACCTTAATCTAAATATAACAATCATCACTGGGTACTTTGGAATTCTGTCACCCGTGTTTACTCACAAGAAAACCCCCTGAGGAATATAGGTCAGAATTAACTATTTCCGACTGACAATAATTACTTTTTTTCTTATTTCATATTTTTTTAAATTATAATTGAAAAAAAATTATAATTAAAAGCAGATCAGTATAATAAATTCAAATCAAAGACACACGAGCTCCATACCAATAAGCAGTCTAGTTACGTAAAGTAAAACAGTTCTGATTTGCATTCCTTATTCTAAAGTCTGACTGCATGCATATAGGGATTATTTTGAACTCATAGTAAGCAAACCTTAATCTAAATATAACAATAATCACTGGGGTACCTCGGGATTGTGACACCCGTGTTTACACACAAGAAAACCCCCTGAGGAATTTGGATCAGAACGAACTATGTCCGATTGAAAATAATTACTTTTTTTACTTATTTCATATTTTTAAAAATTATAATTGAAAACAAATTATAATTAAAAGCAGGTCAGTATAATAAATTCAAATCAAAGACACACGAGCTTCATACCATTAAGCAGTCTAGTTACATAAGGTAAAACAGTTCTGTTTTGCAGTCCTTCCTTATTCTAAAGTCCGACTGCATGCATATAGGGATTATTTTGAACTCATAGTAAGCAACCCTTATTCTAAATATGACAATGATCATTGGAGTACCTTGTGATTGTGACTCCCGTGTTTACTCACAAGAAAACCCCCCGAGGAATTCAGATCAGAATTAACTATTTCCGACAGAAAATAATTACTTTTTTACTTATTTCATATTTTAAAAATTATAATTGAAAACAAATTATAATTATAAATAGATTAGTATAATAAATTTAAATCAAAGACACACGAGCTCCATACCATTAAGCAGTCCAGTTACGTAAAGTAAAACAGTTCTGTTTTGCAGTCCTTATTCGAAAGTCTGACTGCATACATATAAGGTTTCTTTTGAACTCATAGTAAGCAAACCTTAATCTAAATATAACAATCATCACTGGGTACTTTGGAATTCTGTCACCCGTGTTTACTCACAAGAAAACCCCCTGAGGAATATAGGTCAGAATTAACTATTTCCGACTGACAATAATTAGTTTTTTACTTATTTCATATTTTTTAAAATTATAATTGAAAAAAAATTATAATTAAAAGCAGATCAGTATAATAAATTCAAATCAAACACACACGAGCTCCATACCAATAAGCAGTCTAGTTACGTAAAGTAAAACAGTTCTGTTTTGCATTCCTTATTCTAAAGTCTGACTGCATGCATATAGGGATTATTTTGAACTCATAGTAAGCAAACCTTAATCTAAATATAACAATAATCACTGGGGTACCTCGGGATTGTGACACCCGTGTTTACACACAAGAAAACCCCCTGAGGAATTTGGATCAGAACGAACTATGTCCGATTGAAAATAATTACTTTTTTTACTTATTTCATATTTTTAAAAATTATAATTGAAAACAAATTATAATTAAAAGCAGGTCAGTATAATAAATTCAAATAAAAGACTTACGAGCTCCATACCATTATGCAGTCTAGTTATATAAAGTAAAACAGTTCTGTTTTGCAGTCCTTATCCCAAAGTCTGACTGTGTGCATATAGGGATTATTTTGAACTCATAGTAAGCAAACCTTAATCTCAATATAACAATGATCACTGGAGTACCTTGTGATTTTGACTCCCGTGTTTACTCACAAGAAAACCCCCGAGGAATTCAGATCAGAATTAACTATTTCCGACAGAAAATAATTACTTTTTTACTTATTTCATATTTTAAAAATTATAATTGAAAACAAATTATAATTATAAGTAGATTAGTATAATAAATTCAAATCAAAGACACACGAGCTCCATACCATTAAGCAGTCTAGTTACGTAAAGTAAAACAGTTCTATTTTGCAGTCCTTATTCGAAAGTCTGACTGCATGCATATAGGGATTATTTTGAACTCATAGTAAGCAAACCTTAATCTAAATATATCAATCATCACTGGGGTACATAGGGATTGTGACACCCGTGTTTACTCAAAAGCAAATCCCCTGAGGAATTTAGATCAGAATTAATTATTTCCGACGGAAAATATTTACTATTTTACTTATTTCATATTTTTTAAAATTATAATTGAAAACAAATTATTATTAAAAGCAGATCAGTATAATAAATTCAAATCAAGGCCACACGAGCTCCATACCATTAAGCAGTCCAGTTACGTAAGGTAAAACAGTTCTGTTTTGCAGTCCTTAATCGAAAGTCTGACTGCATACATATAAGGTTTATTTTGAACTCATAGTAAGCAAACCTTAATCTAAATATAACAATCATCACTGGGGTACCTCGTGATTGTGCACCCGTGTTTACTCACAATAAAATCCCCTGAGGAATTTAGATCAGAATTAACTATGTCCGACTGAAAATAATTACTTTTTTTACTTATTTAATATTTTTAAAAATTTTAATTGAAAAAAATTATAATTAAAAGCAGATCAGTATAATAAATTCAAATCAAAGACACACGAGCTCCATACCAATAAGCAGTCTAGTTACGTAAAGTAAAACAGTTCAGTTTTGCACTCCTTATTCTAAAGTCTGACTGCATGCATATAGGGATTATTTTGAACTCATAGTAAGCAAACCTTAATCTAAATATTACAATCATCACTGGGGTACTTTGGAATTCTGTCACCCGTGTTTACTCACAAGAAAACCCCCTGAGGAATATAGGTCAGAATTAACTATTTCCGACTGAAAATAATTACTTTTTTACTTATTTCATATTTTTTAAAATTATAATTGAAAAAAATTATAATTAAAAGCAGATCAGTATAATAAATTCAAATCAAAGACACACGAGCTCCATACCAATAAGCAGTCTAGTTACGTAAAGTAAAACAGTTCTGTTTTGCAGTCCTTATTCTAAAGTCTGACTGCATGCATATAGGGATTATTTTGAACTCATAGTAAGCAAACCTTAATCTAAATATAACAATAATCACTGGGGTACCTCGGGATTGTGACACCCGTGTTTACACACAAGAAAACCCCCTGAGGAATTTGGATCAGAACGAACTATGTCCGACTGAAAATAATTACTTTTTTTACTTATTTCATATTTTTAAAAATTATAATTGAAAACAAATTATAATTAAAAGCAGGTCAGTATAATAAATTCAAATAAAAGACTTACGAGCTCCATACCATTAAGCAGTCTAGTTTTATAAAGTAAAACAGTTCTGTTTTGCAGACCTTATTCCAAAGTCTGACTGCATGCATATAGGGATTATTTTGAACTCATAGTAAGCAAACCTTAATCTAAATATAACAATAATCACTGGGGTACCTCGGGATTGTGACACCCGTGTTTACTCACAAGAAAACCCCCTGAGGAATTTGGATCAGAATGAACTATGTCCGACTGAAAATAATTACTTTTTTTACTTATTTCATATTTTTAAAAATTATAATTGAAAACAAATTATAATTAAAAGCAGGTCAGTATAATAAATTCAAATAAAATACTTACGAGCTCCATACCATTAAGCAGTCTAGTTATATAAAGTAGAACAGTTCTGTTTTGCAGACCTTATTCCAAAGTCTGACTGCATGCATATAGGGATTATTTTGAACTCATAGTAAGTAAACCTTAATCTAAATATATCAATCATCACTGGGGTACCTCGTGATTGTGACACCCGTGTTTACTCAAAAGCAAATCCCCTGAGGAATTTAGATCAGAATTAACTATTTCCGACGGAAAATATTTACTATTTTACTTATTTCATATTTTTTAAAATTATAATTGAAAACAAATTATTATTAAAAGCAGATCAGTATAATAAATTCAAATCAGGGCCACACGAGCTCCATACCATTAAGCAGTCCAGTTACGTAAAGTAAAACAGTTCTGTTTTGCAGTCCTTATTCGAAAGTCTGACTGCATACATATAAGGTTTCTTTTGAACTCATAGTAAGCAAACCTTAATCTAAATATAACAATCATCACTGGGGTACTTTGGAATTCTGTCACCCGTGTTTACTCACAAGAAAACCCCCTGAGGAATATAGGTCAGAATTAACTATTTCCGACTGAAAATAATTACTTTTTTACTTATTTCATATTTTTTAAAATTATAATTGAAAAAAATTATAATTAAAAGCAGATCAGTATAATAAATTCAAATCAAAGACACACGAGCTCCATACCAATAAACAGTCTAGTTACGTAAAGTAAAACAGTTCTGTTTTGCAGTCCTTATTCTAAAGTCTAACTGCATACATATAAGGTTTATTTTGAACTCATAGTAAGCAAACCTTAATCTAAATATAACAATCATCACTGGGGTACCTCGTGATTGTGACACCCGTGTTTACTCACAAGAAAACCCCCTGAGGAATTTAGATCAGAATTAACTATGTCCGACTGAAAATAATTACTTTTTTTACTTATTTCATATTTTTAAAAATTTTAATTGAAAAAAATTATAATTAAAAGCAGATCAGTATAATAAATTCAAATCAAAGACACACGAGCTCCATACCAATAAGCAGTCTAGTTACGTAAAGTAAAACAGTTCTGTTTTGCAGTCCTTATTCTAAAGTCTGACTGCATGCATATAGGGATTATTTTGAACTCATAGTAAGCAAACCTTAATCTAAATATAACAATAATCACTGGGGTACCTCGGGATTGTGACACCCGTGTTTACTCACAAGAAAACCCCCTGAGGAATTTGGATCAGAATGAACTATGTCCGATTGAAAATAATTACTTTTTTTACTTATTTCATATTTTTAAAAATTATAATTGAAAACAAATTATAATTAAAAGCAGGTCAGTATAATAAATTCAAATAAAATACTTACGAGCTCCATACCATTAAGCAGTCTAGTTATATAAAGTAGAACAGTTCTGTTATGCAGACCTTATTCCAAAGTCTGACTGCATGCATATAGGGATTATTTTGAACTCATAGTAAGCAAACCTTAATCTAAATATAACAATGATCACTGGAGTACCTTGTGATTGTGACTCCCGTGTTTACTCACAAGAAAACCCCCCGAGGAATTCAGATCAGAATTAACTATTTCCGTCAGAAAATAATTACTTTTTTACTTATTTCATATTTTAAAAATTATAATTGAAAACAAATTATAATTATAAGTAGATTAGTATAATAAATTCAAATCAAAGACACACGAGCTCCATACCATTAAGCAGTCTAGTTACGTAAAGTAAAACAGTTCTGTTTTGCAGTCCTTATTCGAAAGTCTGACTGCATGCATATAGGGATTATTTTGAACTCATAGTAAGCAAACCTTAATCTATATATAACAATAATCACTGGGGTACCTCGGGATTCTGACACCCGTATTTACTCACAAGAAAACCCCCTGAGGAATTTAGATCAGAATTAAATATTTCCGACGGAAAATAATTACTTTTTTACTTATTTCATATTTTTAAAAATTATAATTGAAAACAAATTATAATTAAAAGCAAATCAGTATAATAAATACAAATCTAAGACACACGGGCTCCAAACCTTTAAGCAGTCTAGTAACGTAAAGTAAAACAGTTCTGTTTTGCAGTCCTTATCCCAAAGTCTGACTGTGTGCATATAGGGATTATTTTGAACTCATAGTAAGCAAACCTTAATCTAAATATAACTATAATAACTGGAGTACCTCGGGAATGTGACACCTGTGTTTAGTCAAAAGTAAATCCCTCGAGGAATTTACATCAAAATTAAATATTTCCGACAGAAAATAATTACTTTTTTACTTATTTCATATTTTAAAAATTATAATTGAAAACAAATTATAATTATAAGTAAATTAGTATAATAAATTCAAATCAAAGACACACGAGCTCCATACCATTAAGCAGTCTAGTTACGTAAAGTAAAACAGTTCTGTTTTCAGTCCTTATTCGAAAGTCTGACTGCATGCATATAGGGATTATTTTGAACTCATAGTAAGCAAACCTTAATCTAAATATATCAATCATCACTGGGGTACATCGGGGATGTGACACCCGTGTTTACTCAAAAGCAAATCCCCTGAGGAATTTAGATCAGAATTAACTATTTCCGACGGAAAATATTTACTATTTTACTTATTTCATGTTTTTTAAAATTATACTTGAAAACAAATTATTATTAAAAGCAGATCAGTATAATAAATTCAAATCAAAGACACACGAGCTCCATACCATTAAGCAGTCTAGTTACGTAAAGTAAAACAGTTCTGTTTTTCAGTCCTTATTTTAAATTCTGACAAGCATGCATATAGGGATTATTTTGAACTTATAGTAAGCAAACCTTAATCTAAATATAACTATAATAACTGGAGTTCCTCGGGAATGTGACACCTGTGTTTAGTCAAAAGTAAATTCCTCGAGGAATTTACATCAAAATTAAATATTTCCGACGGAAAATAATTACTTTTTTACTTATTTTATATTTTTAAAAATTTTAATTGAAAACAAATTATAATTAAAAGCAGGTCAGTATAATAAATTCAAATCAAAGACTTACGTGCTCAATACCATTAAGCAGTCTAAATACGTAAAGTAAAACAGTTCTGTTTTGCAGTCCTTATTCGAAAGTCTGACTGCATGCATATAGGGATTATTTTGATCTCATAGTAAGCAAACCTTAATCTAAATATAACAATAATCACTGGGGTACCTCGGGATTCTGACACCCGTGTTTACTCACAAGAAAAACCCCTGAGGAATATAGATCAGATTTAACTATTTCCGACTGAAAATAATTACTTTTTTACTTATTTCATATTTTAAAAATTATAATTGAAAACAAATTAAAATTAAAAGCAGATCAGTATAATAAATTCAAATAAAAGACTTACGAGCTCAATACCATTAAGCAGTCTAAATACGTAAAGTAAAACAGTTCTGTTTTGCAGTCCTTATTCGAAAGTCTGACTGCATGCATATAGGGGTTATTTTGAACTCATAGTAAGCAAACCTTAATCACAATATAACAATAATCACTGGGGTACCTCGGGATTGTGACACCCGTGCTTACTCACAAGAAAACCCCCTGAGGAATTTAGATCAGAATTAACTATTTCCGACGGAAAATAATTACTTTTTTACTTATTTCATATATTTAAAAATTATAATTGAAAACAAATTATAATTAAAAGCAAATCAGTATAATAAATACAAATCTAAGACACACGAGCTCCAAACCATTAAGCAGTCTAGTAACGTAAAGTAAAACAGTTCTGTTTTGCAGTCCTTATCCCAAAGTCTGACTGTGTGCATATAGGGATTATTTTGAACTCATAGTAAGCAAACCTTAATCTAAATATAACTATAATAACTGGAGTACCTCGGGAATGTGACACCTGTGTTTAGTCAAAAGTAAATCCCTCGAGGAATTTACATCAAAATTAAATATTTCCGACAGAAAATAATTACTTTTTTACTTATTTCATATTTTAAAAATTATAATTGAAAACAAATTATAATTATAAGTAAATTAGTATAATAAATTCAAATCAAAGACACACGAGCTCCATACCATTAAGCAGTCTAGTTACGTAAAGTAAAACAGTTCTGTTTTCAGTCCTTATTCGAAAGTCTGACTGCATGCATATAGGGATTATTTTGAACTCATAGTAAGCAAACCTTAATCTAAATATATCAATTATCACTGGGGTACATCGAGATTGTGACACCCGTGTTTACTCAAAAGCAAATCCCCTGAGGAATTTAGATCAGAATTAACTATTTCCGACGGAAAATATTTACTATTTTACTTATTTCATGTTTTTTAAAATTATAATTGAAAACAAATTATTATTAAAAGCAGATCAGTATAATAAATTCAAATCAAAGACACACGAGCTCCATACCATTAAGCAGTCTAGTTACGTAAAGTAAAACAGTTCTGTTTTTCAGTCCTTATTTTAAATTCTGACAAGCATGCATATAGGGATTATTTTGAACTCATAGTAAGCAAACCTTAATCTAAATATAACTATAATAACTGGAGTTCCTCGGGAATGTGACACCTGTGTTTAGTCAAAAGTAAATTCCTCGAGGAATTTACATCAAAATTAAATATTTCCGACGGAAAATAATTACTTTTTTACTTATTTTATATTTTTAAAAATTTTAATTGAAAACAAATTATAATTAAAAGCAGGTCAGTATAATAAATTCAAATCAAAGACTTACGAGCTCAATACCATTAAGCAGTCTATATACGTAAAGTAAAACAGTTCTGTTTTGCAGTCCTTATTCGAAAGTCTGACTGCATGCATATAGGGATTATTTTGATCTCATAGTAAGCAAACCTTAATCTAAATATAACAATAATCACTGGGGTACCTCGGGATTCTAACACCCGTGTTTACTCACAAGAAAACCCCCTGAGGAATTTGGATCAGAATGAACTATGTCCGAATGAAAATAATTACTTTTTTTACTTATTTCATATTTTTAAAAATTATAATTGAAAACAAATTATAATTAAAAGCAGGTCAGTATAATAAATTCAAATCAAAGACTTACGAGCTCAATACCATTAAGCAGTCTAAATACGTAAAGTAAAACAGCTCTGTTTTGCAGTCCTTATTCGAAAGTCTGACTGCATGCATATAGGGATTATTTTGATCTCATAGTAAGCAAACCTTAATCTAAATATAACAATAATCACTGGGGTACCTCGGGATTCTGACACCCGTGTTTACTCACAAGAAAAACCCCTGAGGAATATAGATCAGAATTAACTATTTCCGACTGAAAATAATTACTTTTTTACTTATTTCATATTTTAAAAATTATAATTGAAAACAAATTAAAATTAAAAGCAGATCAGTATAATAAATTCAAATAAAAGACTTACGAGCTCAATACCATTAAGCAGTCTAAATACGTAAAGTTATACAGTTCTGTTTTGCAGTCCTTATTCGAAAGTCTGACTGCATGCATATAGGGATTATTTTTAACTCATAGTAAGCAAACCTTAATCTAAATATAACAATGATTACTGGAATACCTCGAGATTGTGACTCCCGTGTTTACTCAAAAGTAAATCCCCTGAGGAATTTAGATAAGAATTAACTATTTCCGACTGAAAATAAATTACTTTTTTACTTATTTCATATTTTTAAAAATTTTAATTGAAAACAAATTATAATTAAAAGCAGGTCAGTATAATAAATTCAAATCAAAGACACACGAGCTTCATACCATTAATCAGTCTAGTTACATAAAGTAAAACAGTTCTGTTTTGCAGTCCTTCCTTATTCTAAAGTCCGACTGCATGCATATAGGTATTATTTTTAACTTATAGTAAGCAAACCTTAATCTAAATTTAACAATAATCACTGGGGTACCTCGGGATTGTGACACCCGTGTTTACACAGAAGAAAACCCCCTGAGGAATTTGGATCAGAATGAACTATTTCCGACTGAAAATAATTACTTTTTTACTTATTTCAAATTTTTAAAAATTATAATTGAAAACAAATTATAATTAAAAGCAGATCAGTATAATAAATTCAAATAAAAGACTTACGAGCTCAATACCATTAAGCAGTCTAAATACGTAAAGTAAAACAGTTCTGTTTTGCAGTCCTTATTCGAAAGTCTGACTGCATGCATATAGGGATTATTTTGAACTCATAGTAAGCAAACCTTAATCTCAATATAACAATAATCACTGGGGTACCTCGGGATTGTGACACCCGTGCTTACTCACAAGAAAACCCCCTGAGGAATTTAGATCAGAATTAACTATTTCCGACGGAAAATAATTACTTTTTTACTTATTTCATATATTTAAAAATTATAATTGAAAACAAATTATAATTAAAAGCAAATCAGTATAATAAATACAAATCTAAGACACACGAGCTCCAAACCATTAAGCAGTCTAGTAACGTAAAGTAAAACAGTTCTGTTTTGCAGTCCTTATCCCAAAGTCTGACTGTGTGCATATAGGGATTATTTTGAACTCATAGTAAGCAAACCTTAATCTAAATATAACTATAATAACTGGAGTACCTCGGGAATGTGACACCTGTGTTTAGTCAAAAGTAAATCCCTCGAGGAATTTACATCAAAATTAAATATTTCCGACAGAAAATAATTACTTTTTTACTTATTTCATATTTTAAAAATTATAATTGAAAACAAATTATAATTATAAGTAAATTAGTATAATAAATTCAAATCAAAGACACACGAGCTCCATACCATTAAGCAGTCTAGTTACGTAAAGTAAAACAGTTCTGTTTTCAGTCCTTATTCGAAAGTCTGACTGCATGCATATAGGGATTATTTTGAACTCATAGTAAGCAAACCTTAATCTAAATATATCAATTATCACTGGGGTACATCGAGATTGTGACACCCGTGTTTACTCAAAAGCAAATCCCCTGAGGAATTTAGATCAGAATTAACTATTTCCGACGGAAAATATTTACTATTTTACTTATTTCATGTTTTTTAAAATTATAATTGAAAACAAATTATTATTAAAAGCAGATCAGTATAATAAATTCAAATCAAAGACACACGAGCTCCATACCATTAAGCAGTCTAGTTACGTAAAGTAAAACAGTTCTGTTTTTCAGTCCTTATTTTAAATTCTGACAAGCATGCATATAGGGATTATTTTGAACTCATAGTAAGCAAACCTTAATCTAAATATAACTATAATAACTGGAGTTCCTCGGGAATGTGACACCTGTGTTTAGTCAAAAGTAAATTCCTCGAGGAATTTACATCAAAATTAAATATTTCCGACGGAAAATAATTACTTTTTTACTTATTTTATATTTTTAAAAATTTTAATTGAAAACAAATTATAATTAAAAGCAGGTCAGTATAATAAATTCAAATCAAAGACTTACGAGCTCAATACCATTAAGCAGTCTATATACGTAAAGTAAAACAGTTCTGTTTTGCAGTCCTTATTCGAAAGTCTGACTGCATGCATATAGGGATTATTTTGATCTCATAGTAAGCAAACCTTAATCTAAATATAACAATAATCACTGGGGTACCTCGGGATTCTAACACCCGTGTTTACTCACAAGAAAACCCCCTGAGGAATTTGGATCAGAATGAACTATGTCCGAATGAAAATAATTACTTTTTTTACTTATTTCATATTTTTAAAAATTATAATTGAAAACAAATTATAATTAAAAGCAGGTCAGTATAATAAATTCAAATCAAAGACTTACGAGCTCAATACCATTAAGCAGTCTAAATACGTAAAGTAAAACAGCTCTGTTTTGCAGTCCTTATTCGAAAGTCTGACTGCATGCATATAGGGATTATTTTGATCTCATAGTAAGCAAACCTTAATCTAAATATAACAATAATCACTGGGGTACCTCGGGATTCTGACACCCGTGTTTACTCACAAGAAAAACCCCTGAGGAATATAGATCAGAATTAACTATTTCCGACTGAAAATAATTACTTTTTTACTTATTTCATATTTTAAAAATTATAATTGAAAACAAATTAAAATTAAAAGCAGATCAGTATAATAAATTCAAATAAAAGACTTACGAGCTTCATACCATTAATCAGTCTAGTTACATAAAGTAAAACAGTTCTGTTTTGCAGTCCTTCCTTATTCTAAAGTCCGACTGCATGCATATAGGTATTATTTTTAACTCATAGTAAGCAAACCTTAATCTAAATTTAACAATAATCACTGGGGTACCTCGGGATTGTGACACCCGTGTTTACACAGAAGAAAACCCCCTGAGGAATTTGGATCAGAATGAACTATTTCCGACTGAAAATAATTACTTTTTTACTTATTTCAAATTTTTAAAAATTATAATTGAAAACAAATTATAATTAAAAGCAGATCAGTATAATAAATTCAAATCAAAGACACACGAGCTTCATACCATTAAGCAGTCTAGTTACATCAAGTAAAACAGTTCTGTTTTGCAGTCCTTCCTTATTCTAAAGTCCGACTGCATGCATATAGGTATTATTTTTAACTCACAGTAAGCAAACCTTAATCTAAATATAACAATAATCACTGGGGTGCCTCGAAATTCTGTAACCCGTGTTTACTCACAAGAAAAACCCCTGAGGAATATAGATCAGAATTAACTATTTCCGACTGAAAATAATTACTTTTTTACTTATTTCAAATTTTTAAAAATTATAATTGAAAACAAATTATAATTAAAAGCAGATCAGTATAATAAATTCAAATCAAAGACACACGAGCTTCATACCATTAAGCAGTCTAGTTACATCAAGTAAAACAGTTCTGTTTTGCAGTCCTTCCTTATTCTAAAGTCCGACTGCATGCATATAGGTATTATTTTTAACTCACAGTAAGCAAACCTTAATCTAAATATAACAATAATCACTGGGGTGCCTCGAAATTCTGTAACCCGTGTTTACTCACAAGAAAAACCCCTGAGGAATATAGATCAGAATTAACTATTTCCGACTGAAAATAATAACTTTTTTACTTATTTCATATTTTTAAAAATTATAATTGAAAAAAATTATAATTAAAAGCAGATCAGTATAATAAATTCAAATCAAAGACACACGAGCTCCATACCATTAAGCAGTCTAGTTACGTAAAGTAAAACAGTTCTGTTTTGCAGTCCTTATTCTAAAGTCTGACTGCATGCATATAGGGATTATTTTGAACTCATAGTAAGCAAACCTTAATCTAAATATAACAATAATCACTGGGGTACCTCGGGATTGTGACACCCGTGTTTACACAGAAGAAAACCCCCTGAGGAATTTGGATCAGAATGAACTATGTCTGACTGAAAATAATTACTTTTTTTACTTATTTCATATTTTTAAAAATTATAATTGAAAACAAATTATAATTAAAAGCAGGTCAGTATAATAAATTCAAATCAAAGACACACGAGCTCCATACCATTAAGCAGTCTAGTTACGTAAAGTAAAACAGTTCTGTTTTTCAGTCCTTATTTTAAATTCTGACAAGCATGCATATAGGGATTATTTTGAACTCATAGTAAGCAAACCTTCATCTAAATATAACTATAATAACTGGAGTTCCTCGGGAATGTGACACCTGTGTTTAGTCAAAAGTAAATTCCTCGAGAAATTTACATCAAAATTAAATATTTCCGACGGAAAATAATTACTTTTTTACTTATTTTATATTTTTAAAAATTTTAATTGAAAACAAATTATAATTAAAAGCAGGTCAGTATAATAAATTCAAATCAAAGACTTACGAGCTCAATACCATTAAGCAGTCTAAATACGTAAAGTAAAACAGTTCTGTTTTGCAGTCCTTATTCGAAAGTCTGACTGCATGCATATAGGGATTATTTTGATCTCATAGTAAGCAAACCTTAATCTAAATATAACAATAATCACTGGGGTACCTCGGGATTCTAACACCCGTGTTTACTCACAAGAAAACCCCCTGAGGAATTTGGATCAGAATGAACTATGTCCGAATGAAAATAATTACTTTTTTTACTTATTTCATATTTTTAAAAATTATAATTGAAAACAAATTATAATTAAAAGCAGGTCAGTATAATAAATTCAAATCAAAGACTTACGAGCTCAATACCATTAAGCAGTCTAAATACGTAAAGTAAAACAGTTCTGTTTTGCAGTCCTTATTCGAAAGTCTGACTGCATGCATATAGGGATTATTTTGATCTCATAGTAAGCAAACCTTAATCTAAATATAACAATAATCACTGGGGTATCTCGGGATTCTGACACCCGTGTTTACTCACAAGAAAAACCCCTGAGGAATATAGATCAGAATTAACTATTTCCGACTGAAAATAATTACTTTTTTACTTATTTCATATTTTAAAAATTATAATTGAAAACAAATTAAAATTAAAAGCAGATCAGTATAATAAATTCAAATAAAAGACTTACGAGCTCAATACCATTAAGCAGTCTAAATACGTAAAGTTATACAGTTCTGTTTTGCAGTCCTTATTCGAAAGTCTGACTGCATGCATATAGGGATTATTTTTAACTCATAGTAAGCAAACCTTAATCTAAATATAACAATGATTACTGGAATACCTCGAGATTGTGACTCCCGTGTTTACTCAAAAGTAAATCCCCTGAGGAATTTAGATAAGAATTAACTATTTCCGACTGAAAATAAATTACTTTTTTACTTATTTCATATTTTTAAAAATTTTAATTGAAAACAAATTATAATTAAAAGCAGGTCAGTATAATAAATTCAAATCAAAGACACACGAGCTTCATACCATTAATCAGTCTAGTTACATAAAGTAAAACAGTTCTGTTTTGCAGTCCTTCCTTATTCTAAAGTCCGACTGCATGCATATAGGTATTATTTTTAACTCATAGTAAGCAAACCTTAATCTAAATTTAACAATAATCACTGGGATACCTCGGGATTGTGACACCCGTGTTTACACAGAAGAAAACCCCCTGAGGAATTTGGATCAGAATGAACTATTTCCGACTGAAAATAATTACTTTTTTACTTATTTCAAATTTTTAAAAATTATAATTGAAAACAAATTATAATTAAAAGCAGATCAGTATAATAAATTCAAATCAAAGACACACGAGCTTCATACCATTAAGCAGTCTAGTTACATAAAGTAAAACAGTTCTGTTTTGCAGTCCTTCCTTATTCTAAAGTCCGACTGCATGCATATAGGTATTATTTTTAACTCACAGTAAGCAAACCTTAATCTAAATATAACAATAATCACTGGGGTGCCTCGAAATTCTGTAACCCGTGTTTACTCACAAGAAAAACCCCTGAGGAATATAGATCAGAATTAACTATTTCCGACTAAAAATAATAACTTTTTTACTTATTTCATATTTTTAAAAATTATAATTGAAAAAAATTATAATTAAAAGCAGATCAGTATAATAAATTCAAATCAAAGACACACGAGCTCCATACCATTAAGCAGTCTAGTTACGTAAAGTAAAACAGTTCTGTTTTGCAGTCCTTATTCTAAAGTCTGACTGCATGCATATAGGGATTATTTTGATCTCATAGTAAGCAAACCTTAATCTAAATATAACAATAATCACTGGGGTACCTCGGGATTCTGACACCCGTGTTTACTCACAAGAAAAACCCCTGAGGAATATAGATCAGAATTAACTATTTCCGACTGAAAATAATTACTTTTTTACTTATTTCATATTTTAAAAATTATAATTGAAAACAAATTAAAATTAAAAGCAGATCAGTATAATAAATTCAAATAAAAGACTTACGAGCTCAATACCATTAAGCAGTCTAAATACGTAAAGTTATACAGTTCTGTTTTGCAGTCCTTATTCGAAAGTCTGACTGCATGCATATAGGGATTATTTTTAACTCATAGTAAGCAAACCTTAATCTAAATATAACAATGATTACTGGAATACCTCGAGATTGTGACTCCCGTGTTTACTCAAAAGTAAATCCCCTGAGGAATTTAGATAAGAATTAACTATTTCCGACTGAAAATAAATTACTTTTTTACTTATTTCATATTTTTAAAAATTTTAATTGAAAACAAATTATAATTAAAAGCAGGTCAGTATAATAAATTCAAATCAAAGACACACGAGCTTCATACCATTAATCAGTCTAGTTACATAAAGTAAAACAGTTCTGTTTTGCAGTCCTTCCTTATTCTAAAGTCCGACTGCATGCATATAGGTATTATTTTTAACTTATAGTAAGCAAACCTTAATCTAAATTTAACAATAATCACTGGGGTACCTCGGGATTGTGACACCCGTGTTTACACAGAAGAAAACCCCCTGAGGAATTTGGATCAGAATGAACTATTTCCGACTGAAAATAATTACTTTTTTACTTATTTCAAATTTTTAAAAATTATAATTGAAAACAAATTATAATTAAAAGCAGATCAGTATAATAAATTCAAATAAAAGACTTACGAGCTCAATACCATTAAGCAGTCTAAATACGTAAAGTAAAACAGTTCTGTTTTGCAGTCCTTATTCGAAAGTCTGACTGCATGCATATAGGGATTATTTTGAACTCATAGTAAGCAAACCTTAATCTCAATATAACAATAATCACTGGGGTACCTCGGGATTGTGACACCCGTGCTTACTCACAAGAAAACCCCCTGAGGAATTTAGATCAGAATTAACTATTTCCGACGGAAAATAATTACTTTTTTACTTATTTCATATATTTAAAAATTATAATTGAAAACAAATTATAATTAAAAGCAAATCAGTATAATAAATACAAATCTAAGACACACGAGCTCCAAACCATTAAGCAGTCTAGTAACGTAAAGTAAAACAGTTCTGTTTTGCAGTCCTTATCCCAAAGTCTGACTGTGTGCATATAGGGATTATTTTGAACTCATAGTAAGCAAACCTTAATCTAAATATAACTATAATAACTGGAGTACCTCGGGAATGTGACACCTGTGTTTAGTCAAAAGTAAATCCCTCGAGGAATTTACATCAAAATTAAATATTTCCGACAGAAAATAATTACTTTTTTACTTATTTCATATTTTAAAAATTATAATTGAAAACAAATTATAATTATAAGTAAATTAGTATAATAAATTCAAATCAAAGACACACGAGCTCCATACCATTAAGCAGTCTAGTTACGTAAAGTAAAACAGTTCTGTTTTCAGTCCTTATTCGAAAGTCTGACTGCATGCATATAGGGATTATTTTGAACTCATAGTAAGCAAACCTTAATCTAAATATATCAATTATCACTGGGGTACATCGAGATTGTGACACCCGTGTTTACTCAAAAGCAAATCCCCTGAGGAATTTAGATCAGAATTAACTATTTCCGACGGAAAATATTTACTATTTTACTTATTTCATGTTTTTTAAAATTATAATTGAAAACAAATTATTATTAAAAGCAGATCAGTATAATAAATTCAAATCAAAGACACACGAGCTCCATACCATTAAGCAGTCTAGTTACGTAAAGTAAAACAGTTCTGTTTTTCAGTCCTTATTTTAAATTCTGACAAGCATGCATATAGGGATTATTTTGAACTCATAGTAAGCAAACCTTAATCTAAATATAACTATAATAACTGGAGTTCCTCGGGAATGTGACACCTGTGTTTAGTCAAAAGTAAATTCCTCGAGGAATTTACATCAAAATTAAATATTTCCGACGGAAAATAATTACTTTTTTACTTATTTTATATTTTTAAAAATTTTAATTGAAAACAAATTATAATTAAAAGCAGGTCAGTATAATAAATTCAAATCAAAGACTTACGAGCTCAATACCATTAAGCAGTCTATATACGTAAAGTAAAACAGTTCTGTTTTGCAGTCCTTATTCGAAAGTCTGACTGCATGCATATAGGGATTATTTTGATCTCATAGTAAGCAAACCTTAATCTAAATATAACAATAATCACTGGGGTACCTCGGGATTCTAACACCCGTGTTTACTCACAAGAAAACCCCCTGAGGAATTTGGATCAGAATGAACTATGTCCGAATGAAAATAATTACTTTTTTTACTTATTTCATATTTTTAAAAATTATAATTGAAAACAAATTATAATTAAAAGCAGGTCAGTATAATAAATTCAAATCAAAGACTTACGAGCTCAATACCATTAAGCAGTCTAAATACGTAAAGTAAAACAGCTCTGTTTTGCAGTCCTTATTCGAAAGTCTGACTGCATGCATATAGGGATTATTTTGATCTCATAGTAAGCAAACCTTAATCTAAATATAACAATAATCACTGGGGTACCTCGGGATTCTGACACCCGTGTTTACTCACAAGAAAAACCCCTGAGGAATATAGATCAGAATTAACTATTTCCGACTGAAAATAATTACTTTTTTACTTATTTCATATTTTAAAAATTATAATTGAAAACAAATTAAAATTAAAAGCAGATCAGTATAATAAATTCAAATAAAAGACTTACGAGCTTCATACCATTAATCAGTCTAGTTACATAAAGTAAAACAGTTCTGTTTTGCAGTCCTTCCTTATTCTAAAGTCCGACTGCATGCATATAGGTATTATTTTTAACTCATAGTAAGCAAACCTTAATCTAAATTTAACAATAATCACTGGGGTACCTCGGGATTGTGACACCCGTGTTTACACAGAAGAAAACCCCCTGAGGAATTTGGATCAGAATGAACTATTTCCGACTGAAAATAATTACTTTTTTACTTATTTCAAATTTTTAAAAATTATAATTGAAAACAAATTATAATTAAAAGCAGATCAGTATAATAAATTCAAATCAAAGACACACGAGCTTCATACCATTAAGCAGTCTAGTTACATCAAGTAAAACAGTTCTGTTTTGCAGTCCTTCCTTATTCTAAAGTCCGACTGCATGCATATAGGTATTATTTTTAACTCACAGTAAGCAAACCTTAATCTAAATATAACAATAATCACTGGGGTGCCTCGAAATTCTGTAACCCGTGTTTACTCACAAGAAAAACCCCTGAGGAATATAGATCAGAATTAACTATTTCCGACTGAAAATAATTACTTTTTTACTTATTTCAAATTTTTAAAAATTATAATTGAAAACAAATTATAATTAAAAGCAGATCAGTATAATAAATTCAAATCAAAGACACACGAGCTTCATACCATTAAGCAGTCTAGTTACATCAAGTAAAACAGTTCTGTTTTGCAGTCCTTCCTTATTCTAAAGTCCGACTGCATGCATATAGGTATTATTTTTAACTCACAGTAAGCAAACCTTAATCTAAATATAACAATAATCACTGGGGTGCCTCGAAATTCTGTAACCCGTGTTTACTCACAAGAAAAACCCCTGAGGAATATAGATCAGAATTAACTATTTCCGACTGAAAATAATAACTTTTTTACTTATTTCATATTTTTAAAAATTATAATTGAAAAAAATTATAATTAAAAGCAGATCAGTATAATAAATTCAAATCAAAGACACACGAGCTCCATACCATTAAGCAGTCTAGTTACGTAAAGTAAAACAGTTCTGTTTTGCAGTCCTTATTCTAAAGTCTGACTGCATGCATATAGGGATTATTTTGAACTCATAGTAAGCAAACCTTAATCTAAATATAACAATAATCACTGGGGTACCTCGGGATTGTGACACCCGTGTTTACACAGAAGAAAACCCCCTGAGGAATTTGGATCAGAATGAACTATGTCTGACTGAAAATAATTACTTTTTTTACTTATTTCATATTTTTAAAAATTATAATTGAAAACAAATTATAATTAAAAGCAGGTCAGTATAATAAATTCAAATCAAAGACACACGAGCTCCATACCATTAAGCAGTCTAGTTACGTAAAGTAAAACAGTTCTGTTTTTCAGTCCTTATTTTAAATTCTGACAAGCATGCATATAGGGATTATTTTGAACTCATAGTAAGCAAACCTTCATCTAAATATAACTATAATAACTGGAGTTCCTCGGGAATGTGACACCTGTGTTTAGTCAAAAGTAAATTCCTCGAGAAATTTACATCAAAATTAAATATTTCCGACGGAAAATAATTACTTTTTTACTTATTTTATATTTTTAAAAATTTTAATTGAAAACAAATTATAATTAAAAGCAGGTCAGTATAATAAATTCAAATCAAAGACTTACGAGCTCAATACCATTAAGCAGTCTAAATACGTAAAGTAAAACAGTTCTGTTTTGCAGTCCTTATTCGAAAGTCTGACTGCATGCATATAGGGATTATTTTGATCTCATAGTAAGCAAACCTTAATCTAAATATAACAATAATCACTGGGGTACCTCGGGATTCTAACACCCGTGTTTACTCACAAGAAAACCCCCTGAGGAATTTGGATCAGAATGAACTATGTCCGAATGAAAATAATTACTTTTTTTACTTATTTCATATTTTTAAAAATTATAATTGAAAACAAATTATAATTAAAAGCAGGTCAGTATAATAAATTCAAATCAAAGACTTACGAGCTCAATACCATTAAGCAGTCTAAATACGTAAAGTAAAACAGTTCTGTTTTGCAGTCCTTATTCGAAAGTCTGACTGCATGCATATAGGGATTATTTTGATCTCATAGTAAGCAAACCTTAATCTAAATATAACAATAATCACTGGGGTATCTCGGGATTCTGACACCCGTGTTTACTCACAAGAAAAACCCCTGAGGAATATAGATCAGAATTAACTATTTCCGACTGAAAATAATTACTTTTTTACTTATTTCATATTTTAAAAATTATAATTGAAAACAAATTAAAATTAAAAGCAGATCAGTATAATAAATTCAAATAAAAGACTTACGAGCTCAATACCATTAAGCAGTCTAAATACGTAAAGTTATACAGTTCTGTTTTGCAGTCCTTATTCGAAAGTCTGACTGCATGCATATAGGGATTATTTTTAACTCATAGTAAGCAAACCTTAATCTAAATATAACAATGATTACTGGAATACCTCGAGATTGTGACTCCCGTGTTTACTCAAAAGTAAATCCCCTGAGGAATTTAGATAAGAATTAACTATTTCCGACTGAAAATAAATTACTTTTTTACTTATTTCATATTTTTAAAAATTTTAATTGAAAACAAATTATAATTAAAAGCAGGTCAGTATAATAAATTCAAATCAAAGACACACGAGCTTCATACCATTAATCAGTCTAGTTACATAAAGTAAAACAGTTCTGTTTTGCAGTCCTTCCTTATTCTAAAGTCCGACTGCATGCATATAGGTATTATTTTTAACTCATAGTAAGCAAACCTTAATCTAAATTTAACAATAATCACTGGGATACCTCGGGATTGTGACACCCGTGTTTACACAGAAGAAAACCCCCTGAGGAATTTGGATCAGAATGAACTATTTCCGACTGAAAATAATTACTTTTTTACTTATTTCAAATTTTTAAAAATTATAATTGAAAACAAATTATAATTAAAAGCAGATCAGTATAATAAATTCAAATCAAAGACACACGAGCTTCATACCATTAAGCAGTCTAGTTACATAAAGTAAAACAGTTCTGTTTTGCAGTCCTTCCTTATTCTAAAGTCCGACTGCATGCATATAGGTATTATTTTTAACTCACAGTAAGCAAACCTTAATCTAAATATAACAATAATCACTGGGGTGCCTCGAAATTCTGTAACCCGTGTTTACTCACAAGAAAAACCCCTGAGGAATATAGATCAGAATTAACTATTTCCGACTGAAAATAATAACTTTTTTACTTATTTCATATTTTTAAAAATTATAATTGAAAAAAATTATAATTAAAAGCAGATCAGTATAATAAATTCAAATCAAAGACACACGAGCTCCATACCATTAAGCAGTCTAGTTACGTAAAGTAAAACAGTTCTGTTTTGCAGTCCTTATTCTAAAGTCTGACTGCATGCATATAGGGATTATTTTGAACTCATAGTAAGCAAACCTTAATCTAAATATAACAATAATCACTGGGGTACCTCGGGATTGTGACACCCGTGTTTACACAGAAGAAAACCCCCTGAGGAATTTGGATCAGAATGAACTATGTCTGACTGAAAATAATTACTTTTTTTACTTATTTCATATTTTTAAAAATTATAATTGAAAACAAATTATAATTAAAAGCAGGTCAGTATAATAAATTCAAATCAAAGACACACGAGCTCCATACCATTAAGCAGTCTAGTTACGTAAAGTAAAACAGTTCTGTTTTTCAGTCCTTATTTTAAATTCTGACAAGCATGCATATAGGGATTATTTTGAACTCATAGTAAGCAAACCTTCATCTAAATATAACTATAATAACTGGAGTTCCTCGGGAATGTGACACCTGTGTTTAGTCAAAAGTAAATTCCTCGAGAAATTTACATGAAAATTAAATATTTCCGACGGAAAATAATTACTTTTTTACTTATTTCATATTTTTAAAATTTTTAATTGAAAACAAATTATAATTAAAAGCAGGTCAGTATAATAAATTCAAATCAAAGACTTACGAGCTCAATACCATTAAGCAGTCTAAATACGTAAAGTAAAACAGATCTGTTTTGCAGTCCTTATTCTAAAGTCTGCCTGCATGCATATAGGGATTATTTTGATCTCATAGTAAGCGAACCTTAATCTAAATATAACAATAATCACTGGGGTACCTCGGGATTCTGACACCCGTGTTTACTCACAAGAAAAACCCCTGAGGAATATAGATCAGAATTAACTATTTCCGACTGAAAATAATTACTTTTTTACTTATTTCATATTTTAAAAATTATAATTGAAAACAAATTAAAATTAAAAGCAGATCAGTATAATAAATTCAAATAAAAGACTTACGAGCTCAATACCATTAAGCAGTCTAAATACGTAAAGTAAAACAGTTCTGTTTTGCAGTCCTTATTCGAAAGTCTGACTGCATGCATATAGGGATTATTTTGAACTCATAGTAAGCAAACCTTAATCTAAATATAACAATGATTACTGGAATACCTCGAGATTGTGACTCCCGTGTTTACTCAAAAGTAAATCCCCTGAGGAATTTAGATAAGAATTAACTATTTCAGACTGAAAATAAATACTTTTTTACTTATTTCAAATTTTTAAAAATTATAATTGAAAATTTTTTTTAATTAAAAGCAGATCAGTATAATAAATTCAAATCAAAGACACACGAGCTCCATACCATTAAGCAGTCTAGTTACGTAAAGTAAAACAGTTCTGTTTTGCAGTCCTTATTCTAAAGTCTGACTGCATGCATATAGGGATTATTTTGAACTCATAGTAAGCAAACCTTAATCTAAATATAACAATAATCACTGGGGTACCTCGGGATTGTGACACCCGTGTTTACACAGAAGAAAACCCCCTGAGGAATTTGGATCAGAATGAACTATGTCTGACTGAAAATAATTACTTTTTTTATTTATTTCATATTTTTTAAAATTATAATTGAAAAAAAATTATAATTAAAAGCAAATCAGTATAATAAATACAAATCAAAGACACACGAGCTCCATACCATTAAGCAGTCTAGTTACGTAAAATAAAACAGTTTTGTTTTGCAGTCCTTATTCTAAAGTCTGACTGCATGCATATAGGGATTATTTTGAACTCATAGTAAGCAAACCTTAATCTAAATATAACAATAATCACTGGGGTACCTCGAAATTCTGTAACCCGTGTTTACTCACAAGAAAAACCCCTGAGGAATATAGATCAGAATTAACTATTTCCGACTGAAAATAATAACTTTTTTACTTATTTCATATTTTTAAAAATTATAATTGAAAAAAATTATAATTAAAAGCAGATCAGTATAATAAATTCAAATCAAAGACACACGAGCTCCATACCATTAAGCAGTCTAGTTACGTAAAGTAAAACAGTTCTGTTTTGCAGTCCTTATTCTAAAGTCTGACTGCATGCATATAGGGATTATTTTGAACTCATAGTAAGCAAACCTTAATCTAAATATAACAATAATCACTGGGGTACCTCGGGATTGTGACACCCGTGTTTACACAGAAGAAAACCCCCTGAGGAATTTGGATCAGAATGAACTATGTCTGACTGAAAATAATTACTTTTTTTACTTATTTCATATTTTTAAAAATTATAATTGAAAACAAATTATAATTAAAAGCAGGTCAGTATAATAAATTCAAATCAAAGACACACGAGCTCCATACCATTAAGCAGTCTAGTTACGTAAAGTAAACAGTTCTGTTTTTCAGTCCTTATTTTAAATTCTGACAAGCATGCATATAGGGATTATTTTGAACTCATAGTAAGCAAACCTTAATCTAAATATAACTATAATAACTGGAGTTCCTCGGGAATGTGACACCTGTGTTTAGTCAAAAGTAAATTCCTCGAGGAATTTACATCAAAATTAAATATTTCCGACGGAAAATAATTACTTTTTTACTTATTTCATATTTTTTAAATTTTTAATTGAAAACAAATTATAATTAAAAGCAGGTCAGTATAATAAATTCAAATCAAAGACTTACGAGCTCCATACCATTAAGCAGTCCAGTTTCGTAAAGTAAAACAGTTCTGTTTTGCAGTCCTTATTCGAAAGTCTGACTGCATGCATATAGGGATTATTTTGAACTCATAGTATGCAAACCTTAATCTAAATATAACAATCATCACTGGGGTACCTCGGGATTGTGACAACCGTGTTTACTCACAAGAAAAACCCCTGAGGAATTTGGATCAGAACTATAATAACTATTTATAGTCGGAAATTTAACTATTTCCGACTGAAAATAATTACTTTTTTTACTTATTTCATATTTTTAAAAATTATAATTGAAAACAAATTATAATTATAAGTAGATTAGTATAATAAATTCAAATCAAAGACACACGAGTTCCATACCATTAAGCAGTCTAGTTACGTAAAGTAAAACAGTTCTGTTTTGCAGTCCTTATTCTAAAGTCTGACTGCATGCATATAGGGATTATTTTGAACTCATAGTAAGCAAACCTTAATCTAAATATAACAATGATTACTGGAATACCTCGAGATTGTGACTCCCGTGTTTATTCAAAAGTAAATCCCCTGAGGAATTTAGATAAGAATTAACTATTTCCGACTGAAAATAATTACTTTTTTACTTATTTCATATTTTTTAAAATTATAATTGAAAAAAAATTATAATTAAAAGCAGATCAGTATAATAAATTCAAATCAAAGACACACGAGCTCCATACCATTAAGCAGTCTAGTTACGTAAAGTAAAACAGATCTGTTTTGCAGTCCTTATTCTAAAGTCTCACTGCATGCATATAGGGATTATTTTGATCTCATAGTAAGCAAACCTTAATCTAAATATAACAATAATCACTGGGGTACCTCGGGATTCTGACACCCGTGTTTACTCACAAGAAAAACCCCTGAGAAATATAGATCAGAAATAACTATTTCCAACAGAAAATAATCACTTTTTTACTTATTTCATATTTTTAAAAATTATAATTGAAAACAAATTATAATTAAAAGCAAATCAGTATAATAAATACATATCAAAGACACACGAGCTACAAACCATTAAGCAGTCTAGTTACGTAAAGTAAAACAGTTCTGTTTTGCAGTCCTTATTCTAAAGTCTGACTGCATGCATATAAGGATTATTTTGAACTCATAGTAAGAAAACCTTAATCTAAATATAACACTGATCACTGGAGTACCTCGTGATTGTGACTACCGTGTTTACTCACAAGAAAACCCCCTGAGGAATTCAGATCAGAATTAACTATTTCCGACAGAAAATAATAACTTTTTTACTTATTTCATATTTTTAAAAATTATAATTGAAAACAAATTATAATTAAAAACAAATTATAATTAAAAGCAGATCAGTATAATAAATAGAAATCCAAGACACACGAGCTCCAAACCATTAAGCAGTCTAGTTACGTAAAGTAAAACAGTTCTGTTTTGCAGTTCTTATTCGAAAGTCTGACTGCATGCATATAAGGATTATTTTGAACTCATAGTAAGCAAACCTTAATCTAAATATAACTATAATAACTGGAGTTCCTCGGAAATGTGACATCTGTGTTTAGTCAAAAGTAAATCCCTCGAGGAATTTACATCAAAATTAAATATTTCCGAAAAAAGGAAATTACTTTTTTACTTATTTCATATTTTTAAAACTTATAATTGAAAACAAATTATAATTAAAAGCAAATCAGTATAATAAATACATATCAAAGACACACGAGCTACAAACCATTAAGCAGTCTAGTTACGTAAAGTAAAACAGTTCTGTTTTGCAGTCCTTATTCTAAAGTCTGACTGCATGCATATAGGGATTATTTTTAACTCACAGTAAGCAAACCTTAATCTAAATATAACAATAATCACTGGGGTACCTCGGGATTGTGACACCCGTGTTTACTCACAAGGAAACCCCCTGAGGAATTTAGATCAGAATTCACTATTTCCGACTGAAAATAATTACTTTTTTACTTATTTCATATTTTTAAAAATTATAATTGAAAACAAATTATAATTAAAAGCAGATCAGTATAATAAATTCAAATCAAAGACACACGAGCTCCATACCATTAAGCAGTCTAGTTACGTAAAGTAAAAAAGTTTTGTTTTGCTGTCCTTATTCGAAAGTCAGACTGCATGCATATAGGGATTATTTTGAACTCACAGTAAGCAAACCTTAATCTAAATATAACAATAATCACTGGGGTTCCTCGGGATTGTGACACCCGTGTTTACTCACAAGGAACCCCCTGAGGAATTTAGATCAGAATTAACTATTTCCGACTTAAAATAATTACTTTTTTATTTATTTCATATTTTTAAATATTATAATTGAAAACAAATTATAATTAAAAGCAGATCAGTATAATAAATTCAAATCAAAGACACACGAGCTCCATACCATTAAGCAGTCTAGTTACGTAAAGTAAAAAAGTTTTGTTTTGCTGTCCTTATTCGAAAGTCAGACTGCATGCATATAGGGATTATTTTGAACTCACAGTAAGCAAACCTTAATCTAAATATAACAATAATCACTGGGGTTCCTCGGGATTGTGACACCCGTGTTTACTCACAAGGAACCCCCTGAGTAATTTAGATCAGAATTAACTATTTCCGACCTAAAATAAATACTTTTTTACTTATTTCATATTTTTAAATATTATAATTGAAAACAAATTATAATTAAAAGCAGATCAGTATAATAAATTCAAATCAAAGACACACGAGCTCCATACCATTAAGCAGTCTAGTTACGTAAAGTAAAACAGTTCTGTTTTGCAGTCCTTATTCTAAAGTCTGACGGCATGCATATAGGGATTATTTTTAACTCATAGTAAGCAAACCTTAATCTAAATATAACAATATTCACTGGGGTACCTCGGGATTGTGACACCCGTGTTTACTCACAAGGAAACCCCCTGAGGAATTTAGATCAGAATTAACTATTTCCGACAGAAAATAATTACTTTTTTATTTATTTCTTATTTTTAAAAATTATAATTGAAAAAAAATCATAATTAAAAGCAGATCAGTATAATAAATTCAAATCAAAGACACAAGAGTTCCATACCATTAAGCAGTCTAGTTACGTAAAGTAAAACAGTTCTCTTTTGCAGTCCTTATTCTAAAGTCTGACTGCATGCATATAAGGATTATTTTGAACTCATAGTAAGCAAACCTTAATCTAATTATAACAATTAACACTGAGGTTCCTCGGGATTTTGACACCCGTGTTTAGTCACAAGAAAACCCCTTGAGGAATTTAGATCAGAATTAACTATTTCCTACTGAAAATAATTACTTTACATATTTCATATTTTTAAAAATTATAATTGAAAACAAATTATAATTAAAAGCAGATCAGTATAATAAATTCAAATCAAAGACACACGAGCTCCATACCATTAAGCAGTCTAGTTACGTAAAGTAAAACAGTTCTGTTTTGCAGTCCTTATTCTGAAGTCTGACTGCATGCATATAGGGATTATTTTTAACTCATAGTAAGCAAACCTTAATCTAAATATAACAATATTCACTGGGGTACCTCGGGATTGTGACACCCGTGTTTACTCACAAGGAAACCCCCTGAGGAATTTAGATCAGAATTAACTATTTCCGACAGAAAATAATTACTTTTTTATTTATTTCTTATTTTTAAAAATTATAATTGAAAAAAAATCATAATTAAAAGCAGATCAGTATAATAAATTCAAATCAAAGACACAAGAGTTCCATACCATTAAGCAGTCTAGTTACGTAAAGTAAAACAGTTCTCTTTTGCAGTCCTTATTCTAAAGTCTGACTGCATGCATATAAGGATTATTTTGAACTCATAGTAAGCAAACCTTAATCTTATTATAACAATTAACACTGAGGTTCCTCGGGATTTTGACACCCGTGTTTAGTCACAAGAAAACCCCTTGAGGAATTTAGATCAGAATTAACTATTTCCGACTGAAAATAATTACTTTATTTATTTCATATTTTTAAAAATTATAATTGAAAACAAATTATAATTAAAAGCAGATCAGTATAATAAATTCAAATCAAAGACACACGAGCTCCATACCATTAAGCAGTCTAGTTACGTAAAGTAAAACAGTTCTGTTTTGCAGTCTAATTCTAAAGTCTGATTGCATGCATATAGGGATTATTTTGAACTCACAGTAACCAAACCTTAATCTAAATATTACTATAATAACTGGAGTACCTCGGAAATGTGACATCTGTGTTTAGTCAAAAGTAAATCCCTCGAGGAATTTACATCAAAATTAAATATTTCCGACAAAAAGTAATTACTTTTTTACTTATTTCATATTTTTAAAACTTATAATTGAAAACAAATTATAATTAAAAGCAAATCAGTATAATAAATACATATCAAAGACACACGAGCTACAAACCATTAAGCAGTCTAGTTACGTAAAGTAAAACAGTTTTGTTTTGCAGTCCTTATTCTAAAGTCTGACTGCATGCATATAGGGATTATTTTGAACTCATAGTAAGCAAACCTTAATCTAAATATAACAATAATCACTCGGGTACCTCGGGATTGTGACACCCGTGTTTACTCACAAGGAACCCCCTGAGGAATTTAGATCAGAATTAACTATTTCCGACTTAAAATAATTACTTTTTTACTTATTTCATATTTTTAAATATTATAATTGAAAACAAATTATAATTAAAAGCAGATCAGTATAATAAATTCAAATCAAAGACACACGAGCTCCATACCATTAAGCAGTCTAGTTACGTAAAGTAAAACAGTTCTGTTTTGCAGTCCTTATTCTAAAGTCTGACTGCATGCATATAAGGATTATTTTGAACTCATAGTAAGAAAACCTTAATCTAAATATAACACTGATCACTGGAGTACCTCGTGATTGTGACTACCGTGTTTACTCACAAGAAAACCCCCTGAGGAATTCAGATCAGAATTAACTATTTCCGACAGAAAATAATAACTTTTTTACTTATTTCATATTTTTAAAAATTATAATTGAAAACAAATTATAATTAAAAACAAATTATAATTAAAAGCAGATCAGTATAATAAATAGAAATCCAAGACACACGAGCTCCAAACCATTAAGCAGTCTAGTTACGTAAAGTAAAACAGTTCTGTTTTGCAGTTCTTATTCGAAAGTCTGACTGCATGCATATAAGGATTATTTTGAACTCATAGTAAGCAAACCTTAATCTAAATATAACTATAATAACTGGAGTTCCTCGGAAATGTGACATCTGTGTTTAGTCAAAAGTAAATCCCTCGAGGAATTTACATCAAAATTAAATATTTCCGAAAAAAGGAAATTACTTTTTTACTTATTTCATATTTTTAAAACTTATAATTGAAAACAAATTATAATTAAAAGCAAATCAGTATAATAAATACATATCAAAGACACACGAGCTACAAACCATTAAGCAGTCTAGTTACGTAAAGTAAAACAGTTCTGTTTTGCAGTCCTTATTCTAAAGTCTGACTGCATGCATATAGGGATTATTTTTAACTCACAGTAAGCAAACCTTAATCTAAATATAACAATAATCACTGGGGTACCTCGGGATTGTGACACCCGTGTTTACTCACAAGGAAACCCCCTGAGGAATTTAGATCAGAATTCACTATTTCCGACTGAAAATAATTACTTTTTTACTTATTTCATATTTTTAAAAATTATAATTGAAAACAAATTATAATTAAAAGCAGATCAGTATAATAAATTCAAATCAAAGACACACGAGCTCCATACCATTAAGCAGTCTAGTTACGTAAAGTAAAAAAGTTTTGTTTTGCTGTCCTTATTCGAAAGTCAGACTGCATGCATATAGGGATTATTTTGAACTCACAGTAAGCAAACCTTAATCTAAATATAACAATAATCACTGGGGTTCCTCGGGATTGTGACACCCGTGTTTACTCACAAGGAACCCCCTGAGGAATTTAGATCAGAATTAACTATTTCCGACTTAAAATAATTACTTTTTTATTTATTTCATATTTTTAAATATTATAATTGAAAACAAATTATAATTAAAAGCAGATCAGTATAATAAATTCAAATCAAAGACACACGAGCTCCATACCATTAAGCAGTCTAGTTACGTAAAGTAAAAAAGTTTTGTTTTGCTGTCCTTATTCGAAAGTCAGACTGCATGCATATAGGGATTATTTTGAACTCACAGTAAGCAAACCTTAATCTAAATATAACAATAATCACTGGGGTTCCTCGGGATTGTGACACCCGTGTTTACTCACAAGGAACCCCCTGAGTAATTTAGATCAGAATTAACTATTTCCGACCTAAAATAAATACTTTTTTACTTATTTCATATTTTTAAATATTATAATTGAAAACAAATTATAATTAAAAGCAGATCAGTATAATAAATTCAAATCAAAGACACACGAGCTCCATACCATTAAGCAGTCTAGTTACGTAAAGTAAAACAGTTCTGTTTTGCAGTCCTTATTCTAAAGTCTGACGGCATGCATATAGGGATTATTTTTAACTCATAGTAAGCAAACCTTAATCTAAATATAACAATATTCACTGGGGTACCTCGGGATTGTGACACCCGTGTTTACTCACAAGGAAACCCCCTGAGGAATTTAGATCAGAATTAACTATTTCCGACAGAAAATAATTACTTTTTTATTTATTTCTTATTTTTAAAAATTATAATTGAAAAAAAATCATAATTAAAAGCAGATCAGTATAATAAATTCAAATCAAAGACACAAGAGTTCCATACCATTAAGCAGTCTAGTTACGTAAAGTAAAACAGTTCTCTTTTGCAGTCCTTATTCTAAAGTCTGACTGCATGCATATAAGGATTATTTTGAACTCATAGTAAGCAAACCTTAATCTAATTATAACAATTAACACTGAGGTTCCTCGGGATTTTGACACCCGTGTTTAGTCACAAGAAAACCCCTTGAGGAATTTAGATCAGAATTAACTATTTCCTACTGAAAATAATTACTTTACATATTTCATATTTTTAAAAATTATAATTGAAAACAAATTATAATTAAAAGCAGATCAGTATAATAAATTCAAATCAAAGACACACGAGCTCCATACCATTAAGCAGTCTAGTTACGTAAAGTAAAACAGTTCTGTTTTGCAGTCCTTATTCTGAAGTCTGACTGCATGCATATAGGGATTATTTTTAACTCATAGTAAGCAAACCTTAATCTAAATATAACAATATTCACTGGGGTACCTCGGGATTGTGACACCCGTGTTTACTCACAAGGAAACCCCCTGAGGAATTTAGATCAGAATTAACTATTTCCGACAGAAAATAATTACTTTTTTATTTATTTCTTATTTTTAAAAATTATAATTGAAAAAAAATCATAATTAAAAGCAGATCAGTATAATAAATTCAAATCAAAGACACAAGAGTTCCATACCATTAAGCAGTCTAGTTACGTAAAGTAAAACAGTTCTCTTTTGCAGTCCTTATTCTAAAGTCTGACTGCATGCATATAAGGATTATTTTGAACTCATAGTAAGCAAACCTTAATCTTATTATAACAATTAACACTGAGGTTCCTCGGGATTTTGACACCCGTGTTTAGTCACAAGAAAACCCCTTGAGGAATTTAGATCAGAATTAACTATTTCCGACTGAAAATAATTACTTTATTTATTTCATATTTTTAAAAATTATAATTGAAAACAAATTATAATTAAAAGCAGATCAGTATAATAAATTCAAATCAAAGACACACGAGCTCCATACCATTAAGCAGTCTAGTTACGTAAAGTAAAACAGTTCTGTTTTGCAGTCTAATTCTAAAGTCTGATTGCATGCATATAGGGATTATTTTGAACTCACAGTAACCAAACCTTAATCTAAATATTACTATAATAACTGGAGTACCTCGGAAATGTGACATCTGTGTTTAGTCAAAAGTAAATCCCTCGAGGAATTTACATCAAAATTAAATATTTCCGACAAAAAGTAATTACTTTTTTACTTATTTCATATTTTTAAAACTTATAATTGAAAACAAATTATAATTAAAAGCAAATCAGTATAATAAATACATATCAAAGACACACGAGCTACAAACCATTAAGCAGTCTAGTTACGTAAAGTAAAACAGTTTTGTTTTGCAGTCCTTATTCTAAAGTCTGACTGCATGCATATAGGGATTATTTTGAACTCATAGTAAGCAAACCTTAATCTAAATATAACAATAATCACTCGGGTACCTCGGGATTGTGACACCCGTGTTTACTCACAAGGAACCCCCTGAGGAATTTAGATCAGAATTAACTATTTCCGACTTAAAATAATTACTTTTTTACTTATTTCATATTTTTAAATATTATAATTGAAAACAAATTATAATTAAAAGCAGATCAGTATAATAAATTCAAATCAAAGACACACGAGCTCCATACCATTAAGCAGTCTAGTTACGTAAAGTAAAACAGTTCTGTTTTGCAGTCCTTATTCTAAAGTCTGACTGCATGCATATAAGGATTATTTTGAACTCATAGTAAGAAAACCTTAATCTAAATATAACACTGATCACTGGAGTACCTCGTGATTGTGACTACCGTGTTTACTCACAAGAAAACCCCCTGAGGAATTCAGATCAGAATTAACTATTTCCGCCAGAAAATAATAACTTTTTTACTTATTTCATATTTTTAAAAATTATAATTGAAAACAAATTATAATTAAAAACAAATTATAATTAAAAGCAGATCAGTATAATAAATAGAAATCAAAGACACACGAGCTCCATACCATTAAGCAGTCTAGTTACGTAAAGTAAAACAGATCTGTTTTGCAGTCCTTATTCTAAAGTCTCACTGCATGCATATAGGGATTATTTTGATCTCATAGTAAGCAAACCTTAATCTAAATATAACAATAATCACTGGGGTACCTCGGGATTCTGACACCCGTGTTTACTCACAAGAAAAACCCCTGAGAAATATAGATCAGAATTAACTATTTCCAACAGAAAATAATCACTTTTTTACTTATTTCATATTTTTAAAAATTATAATTGAAAACAAATTATAATTAAAAGCAAATCAGTATAATAAATACATATCAAAGACACACGAGCTACAAACCATTAAGCAGTCTAGTTACGTAAAGTAAAACAGTTCTGTTTTGCCGTCTAATTCTAAAGTCTGATTGCATGCATATAGGGATTATTTTGAACTCATAGTAACCAAACCTTAATCTAAATATTACTATAATAACTGGAGTACTTCGGAAATGTGACATCTGTGTTTAGTCAAAAGTAAATCCCTCGAGGAATTTACATCAAAATTAAATATTTCCGACAAAAAGTAATTACTTTTTTACTTATTTCATATTTTTAAAACTTATAATTGAAAACAAATTATAATTAAAAGCAAATCAGTATAATAAATACATATCAAAGACACACGAGCTACAAACCATTAAGCAGTCTAGCTACGTAAAGTAAAACAGTTCTGTTTTGCAGTCCTTATTCTAAAGTCTGACTGCATGCATATAGGGATTATTTTTAACTCACAGTAAGCAAACCTTAATCTAAATATAACAATAATCACTGGGGTACCTCGGGATTGTGACACCCGTGTTTACTCACAAGGAAACCCCCTGAGGAATTTAGATCAGAATTCACTATTTCCGACTGAAAATAATTACTTTTTTACTTATTTCATATTTTTAAAAATTATAATTGAAAACAAATTATAATTAAAAGCAGATCAGTATAATAAATTCAAATCAAAGACACACGAGCTCCATACCATTAAGCAGTCTAGTTACGTAAAGTAAAAAAGTTTTGTTTTGCTGTCCTTATTCGAAAGTCAGACTGCATGCATATAGGGATTATTTTGAACTCACAGTAAGCAAACCTTAATCTAAATATAACAATAATCACTGGGGTTCCTCGGGATTGTGACACCCGTGTTTACTCACAAGGAACCCCCTGAGGAATTTAGATCAGAATTAACTATTTCCGACTTAAAATAATTACTTTTTTATTTATTTCATATTTTTAAATATTATAATTGAAAACAAATTATAATTAAAAGCAGATCAGTATAATAAATTCAAATCAAAGACACACGAGCTCCATACCATTAAGCAGTCTAGTTACGTAAAGTAAAACAGTTCTGTTTTGCAGTCCTTATTCTAAAGTCTGACTGCATGCATATAGGGATTATTTTTAACTCATAGTAAGCAAACCTTAATCTAAATATAACAATATTCACTGGGGTACCTCGGGATTGTGACACCCGTGTTTACTCACAAGGAAACCCCCTGAGGAATTTAGATCAGAATTAACTATTTCCGACAGAAAATAATTACTTTTTTATTTATTTCTTATTTTTAAAAATTATAATTGAAAAAAAATCATAATTAAAAGCAGATCAGTATAATAAATTCAAATCAAAGACACAAGAGTTCCATACCATTAAGCAGTCTAGTTACGTAAAGTAAAACAGTTCTCTTTTGCAGTCCTTATTCTAAAGTCTGACTGCATGCATATAAGGATTATTTTGAAATCATAGTAAGCAAACCTTAATCTAATTATAACAATTAACACTGAGGTTCCTCGGGATTTTGACACCCGTGTTTAGTCACAAGAAAACCCCTTGAGGAATTTAGATCAGAATTAACTATTTCCGACTGAAAATAATTACTTTACTTATTTCATATTTTTAAAAATTATAATTGAAAACAAATTATAATTAAAAGCAGATCAGTATAATAAATTCAAATCAAAGACACACGAGCTCCATACCATTAAGCAGTCTAGTTACGTAAAGTAAAACAGTTCTGTTTTGCAGTCCTTATTCTAAAGTCTGACTGCATGCATATAGGGATTATTTTTAACTCATAGTAAGCAAACCTTAATCTAAATATAACAATATTCACTGGGGTACCTCGGGATTGTGACACCCGTGTTTACTCACAAGGAAACCCCCTGAGGAATTTAGATCAGAATTAACTATTTCCGACAGAAAATAATTACTTTTTTATTTATTTCTTATTTTTAAAAATTATAATTGAAAAAAAATCATAATTAAAAGCAGAGCAGTATAATAAATTCAAATCAAAGACACAAGAGTTCCATACCATTAAGCAGTCTAGTTACGTAAAGTAAAACAGTTCTCTTTTGCAGTCCTTATTCTAAAGTCTGACTGCATGCATATAAGGATTATTTTGAACTCATAGTAAGCAAACCTTAATCTAATTATAACAATTAACACTGAGGTTCCTCGGGATTTTGACACCCGTGTTTAGTCACAAGAAAACCCCTTGAGGAATTTAGATCAGAATTAACTATTTCCGACTGAAAATAATTACTTTACTTATTTCATATTTTTAAAAATTATAATTGAAAACAAATTATAATTAAAAGCAGATCAGTATAATAAATTCAAATCAAAGACACACGAGCTCCATACCATTAAGCAGTCTAGTTACGTAAAGTAAAACAGTTCTGTTTTGCAGTCCTTATTCTAAAGTCTGACTGCATGCATATAGGGATTATTTTTAACTCATAGTAAGCAAACCTTAATCTAAATATAACAATATTCACTGGGGTACCTCGGGATTGTGACACCCGTGTTTACTCACAAGGAAACCCCCTGAGGAATTTAGATCAGAATTAACTATTTCCGACAGAAAATAATTACTTTTTTATTTATTTCTTATTTTTAAAAATTATAATTGAAAAAAAATCATAATTAAAAGCAGATCAGTATAATAAATTCAAATCAAAGACACAAGAGTTCCATACCATTAAGCAGTCTAGTTACGTAAAGTAAAACAGTTCTCTTTTGCAGTCCTTATTCTAAAGTCTGACTGCATGCATATAAGGATTATTTTGAAATCATAGTAAGCAAACCTTAATCTAATTATAACAATTAACACTGAGGTTCCTCGGGATTTTGACACCCGTGTTTAGTCACAAGAAAACCCCTTGAGGAATTTAGATCAGAATTAACTATTTCCGACTGAAAATAATTACTTTACTTATTTCATATTTTTAAAAATTATAATTGAAAACAAATTATAATTAAAAACAAATTATAATTAAAAGCAGATCAGTATAATAAATAGAAATCAAAGACACACGAGCTCCAAACCATTAAGCAGTCTAGTTACGTAAAGTAAAACAGTTCTGTTTTGCAGTTCTATTCGAAAGTCTGACTGCATGCATATAAGGATTATTTTGAACTCATAGTAAGCAAACCTTAATCTAAATATAACTATAATAACTGGAGTTCCTCGGGATTGTGACACCCGTGTTTACTCACAACAAAACCCCCTGAGGAATTTAGATCAGAATTAAGTATGTCCGACTGAAAATAATTACTTTTTTTACTTATTTCATATTTTTAAAAATTATAATTGAAAACAAATTATAATTAAAAGCAGATCAGGATTAATATTCAAATCAAAGACACACGAGCTCCTTACCATTAAGCAGTCTAGTTACGTAAAGTAAAACAGTTCTGTTTTGCCGTCTAATTCTAAAGTCTGATTGCATGCATATAGGGATTATTTTGAACTCATAGTAACCAAACCTTAATCTAAATATTACTATAATAACTGGAGTACTTCGGAAATGTGACATCTGTGTTTAGTCAAAAGTAAATCCCTCGAGGAATTTACATCAAAATTAAATATTTCCGACAAAAAGTAATTACTTTTTTACTTATTTCATATTTTTAAAACTTGTAATTGAAAACAAATTATAATTAAAAGCAAATCAGTATAATAAATACATATCAAAGACACACGAGCTACAAACCATTAAGCAGTCTAGTTACGTAAAGTAAAACAGTTCTGTTTTGCAGTCCTTATTCTAAAGTCTGACTGCATGCATATAGGGATTATTTTTAACTCACAGTAAGCAAACCTTAATCTAAATATAACAATAATCACTGGGGTACCTCGGGATTGTGACACCCGTGTTTACTCACAAGGAAACCCCCTGAGGAATTTAGATCAGAATTCACTATTTCCGACTGAAAATAATTACTTTTTTACTTATTTCATATTTTTAAAAATTATAATTGAAAACAAATTATAATTAAAAGCAGATCAGTATAATAAATTCAAATCAAAGACACACGAGCTCCATACCATTAAGCAGTCTAGTTACGTAAAGTAAAAAAGTTTTGTTTTGCTGTCCTTATTCGAAAGTCAGACTGCATGCATATAGGGATTATTTTGAACTCACAGTAAGCAAACCTTAATCTAAATATAACAATAATCACTGGGGTTCCTCGGGATTGTGACACCCGTGTTTACTCACAAGGAACCCCCTGAGGAATTTAGATCAGAATTAACTATTTCCGACTTAAAATAATTACTTTTTTACTTATTTCATTATTTTAAATATTATAATTGAAAACAAATTATAATTAAAAGCAGATCAGTATAATAAATTCAAATCAAAGACACACGAGCTCCATACCATTAAGCAGTCTAGTTACGTAAAGTAAAACAGTTCTGTTTTGCAGTCCTTATTCTAAAGTCTGACTGCATGCATATAGGGATTATTTTTAACTCATAGTAAGCAAACCTTAATCTAAATATAACAATATTCACTGGGGTACCTCGGGATTGTGACACCCGTGTTTACTCACAAGGAAACCCCCTGAGGAATTTAGATCAGAATTAACTATTTCCGACAGAAAATAATTACTTTTTTATTTATTTCTTATTTTTAAAAATTATAATTGAAAAAAAATCATAATTAAAAGCAGATCAGTATAATAAATTCAAATCAAAGACACAAGAGTTCCATACCATTAAGCAGTCTAGTTACGTAAAGTAAAACAGTTCTCTTTTGCAGTCCTTATTCTAAAGTCTGACTGCATGCATATAAGGATTATTTTGAACTCATAGTAAGCAAACCTTAATCTAATTATAACAATTAACACTGAGGTTCCTCGGGATTTTGACACCCGTGTTTAGTCACAAGAAAACCCCTTGAGGAATTTAGATCAGAATTAACTATTTCCGACTGAAAATAATTACTTTACTTATTTCATATTTTTAAAAATTATAATTGAAAACAAATTATAATTAAAAGCAGATCAGTATAATAAATTCAAATCAAAGACACACGAGCTCCATACCATTAAGCAGTCTAGTTACGTAAAGTAAAACAGTTCTGTTTTGCAGTCCTTATTCTAAAGTCTGACTGCATGCATATAGGGATTATTTTTAACTCATAGTAAGCAAACCTTAATCTAAATATAACAATATTCACTGGGGTACCTCGGGATTGTGACACCCGTGTTTACTCACAAGGAAACCCCCTGAGGAATTTAGATCAGAATTAACTATTTCCGACAGAAAATAATTACTTTTTTATTTATTTCTTATTTTTAAAAATTATAATTGAAAAAAAATCATAATTAAAAGCAGATCAGTATAATAAATTCAAATCAAAGACACAAGAGTTCCATACCATTAAGCAGTCTAGTTACGTAAAGTAAAACAGTTCTCTTTTGCAGTCCTTATTCTAAAGTCTGACTGCATGCATATAAGGATTATTTTGAAATCATAGTAAGCAAACCTTAATCTAATTATAACAATTAACACTGAGGTTCCTCGGGATTTTGACACCCGTGTTTAGTCACAAGAAAACCCCTTGAGGAATTTAGATCAGAATTAACTATTTCCGACTGAAAATAATTACTTTACTTATTTCATATTTTTAAAAATTATAATTGAAAACAAATTATAATTAAAAACAAATTATAATTAAAAGCAGATCAGTATAATAAATAGAAATCAAAGACACACGAGCTCCAAACCATTAAGCAGTCTAGTTACGTAAAGTAAAACAGTTCTGTTTTGCAGTTCTATTCGAAAGTCTGACTGCATGCATATAAGGATTATTTTGAACTCATAGTAAGCAAACCTTAATCTAAATATAACTATAATAACTGGAGTTCCTCGGGATTGTGACACCCGTGTTTACTCAGAACAAAACCCCCTGAGGAATTTAGATCAGAATTAAGTATGTCCGACTGAAAATAATTACTTTTTTTACTTATTTCATATTTTTAAAAATTATAATTGAAAACAAATTATAATTAAAAGCAGATCAGGATTAATATTCAAATCAAAGACACACGAGCTCCTTACCATTAAGCAGTCTAGTTACGTAAAGTAAAACAGTTCTGTTTTGCCGTCTAATTCTAAAGTCTGATTGCATGCATATAGGGATTATTTTGAACTCATAGTAACCAAACCTTAATCTAAATATTACTATAATAACTGGAGTACTTCGGAAATGTGACATCTGTGTTTAGTCAAAAGTAAATCCCTCGAGGAATTTACATCAAAATTAAATATTTCCGACAAAAAGTAATTACTTTTTTACTTATTTCATATTTTTAAAACTTGTAATTGAAAACAAATTATAATTAAAAGCAAATCAGTATAATAAATACATATCAAAGACACACGAGCTACAAACCATTAAGCAGTCTAGTTACGTAAAGTAAAACAGTTCTGTTTTGCAGTCCTTATTCTAAAGTCTGACTGCATGCATATAGGGATTATTTTTAACTCACAGTAAGCAAACCTTAATCTAAATATAACAATAATCACTGGGGTACCTCGGGATTGTGACACCCGTGTTTACTCACAAGGAAACCCCCTGAGGAATTTAGATCAGAATTCACTATTTCCGACTGAAAATAATTACTTTTTTACTTATTTCATATTTTTAAAAATTATAATTGAAAACAAATTATAATTAAAAGCAGATCAGTATAATAAATTCAAATCAAAGACACACGAGCTCCATACCATTAAGCAGTCTAGTTACGTAAAGTAAAAAAGTTTTGTTTTGCTGTCCTTATTCGAAAGTCAGACTGCATGCATATAGGGATTATTTTGAACTCACAGTAAGCAAACCTTAATCTAAATATAACAATAATCACTGGGGTTCCTCGGGATTGTGACACCCGTGTTTACTCACAAGGAACCCCCTGAGGAATTTAGATCAGAATTAACTATTTCCGACTTAAAATAATTACTTTTTTACTTATTTCATTATTTTAAATATTATAATTGAAAACAAATTATAATTAAAAGCAGATCAGTATAATAAATTCAAATCAAAGACACACGAGCTCCATACCATTAAGCAGTCTAGTTACGTAAAGTAAAACAGTTCTGTTTTGCAGTCCTTATTCTAAAGTCTGACTGCATGCATATAGGGATTATTTTTAACTCATAGTAAGCAAACCTTAATCTAAATATAACAATATTCACTGGGGTACCTCGGGATTGTGACACCCGTGTTTACTCACAAGGAAACCCCCTGAGGAATTTAGATCAGAATTAACTATTTCCGACAGAAAATAATTACTTTTTTATTTATTTCTTATTTTTAAAAATTATAATTGAAAAAAAATCATAATTAAAAGCAGATCAGTATAATAAATTCAAATCAAAGACACAAGAGTTCCATACCATTAAGCAGTCTAGTTACGTAAAGTAAAACAGTTCTCTTTTGCAGTCCTTATTCTAAAGTCTGACTGCATGCATATAAGGATTATTTTGAACTCATAGTAAGCAAACCTTAATCTAATTATAACAATTAACACTGAGGTTCCTCGGGATTTTGACACCCGTGTTTAGTCACAAGAAAACCCCTTGAGGAATTTAGATCAGAATTAACTATTTCCGTCTGAAAATAATTACTTTACTTATTTCATATTTTTAAAAATTATAATTGAAAACAAATTATAATTAAAAGCAGATCAGTATAATAAATTCAAATCAAAGACACACGAGCTCCATACCATTAAGCAGTCTAGTTACGTAAAGTAAAACAGTTCTGTTTTGCAGTCCTTATTCTAAAGTCTGACTGCATGCATATAGGGATTATTTTTAACTCATAGTAAGCAAACCTTAATCTAAATATAACAATATTCACTGGGGTACCTCGGGATTGTGACACCCGTGTTTACTCACAAGGAAACCCCCTGAGGAATTTAGATCAGAATTAACTATTTCCGACAGAAAATAATTACTTTTTTATTTATTTCTTATTTTTAAAAATTATAATTGAAAAAAAATCATAATTAAAAGCAGATCAGTATAATAAATTCAAATCAAAGACACAAGAGTTCCATACCATTAAGCAGTCTAGTTACGTAAAGTAAAACAGTTCTCTTTTGCAGTCCTTATTCTAAAGTCTGACTGCATGCATATAAGGATTATTTTGAACTCATAGTAAGCAAACCTTAATCTAATTATAACAATTAACACTGAGGTTCCTCGGGATTTTGACACCCGTGTTTAGTCACAAGAAAACCCCTTGAGGAATTTAGATCAGAATTAACTATTTCCGACTGAAAATAATTACTTTACTTATTTCATATTTTTAAAAATTATAATTGAAAACAAATTATAATTAAAAGCAGATCAGTATAATAAATTCAAATCAAAGACACACGAGCTCCATACCATTAAGCAGTCTAGTTACGTAAATTAAAACAGTTCTGTTTTGCAGTCTAATTCTAAAGTCTGATTGCATGCATATAGGGATTATTTTGAACTCACAGTAACCAAACCTTAATCTAAATATTACTATAATAACTGGAGTACCTCGGAAATGTGACATCTGTGTTTAGTCAAAAGTAAATCCCTCGAGGAATTTACATCAAAATTAAATATTTCCGACAAAAAGTAATTACTTTTTTACTTATTTCATATTTTTAAAACTTATAATTGAAAACAAATTATAATTAAAAGCAAATCAGTATAATAAATACATATCAAAGACACACGAGCTACAAACCATTAAGCAGTCTAGTTACGTAAAGTAAAACAGTTTTGTTTTGCAGTCCTTATTCTAAAGTCTGACTGCATGCATATAGGGATTATTTTGAACTCATAGTAAGCAAACCTTAATCTAAATATAACAATAATCACTGGGGTACCTCGGGATTGTGACACCCGTGTTTACTCACAAGGAACCCCCTGAGGAATTTAGATCAGAATTAACTATTTCCGACTTAAAATAATTACTTTTTTACTTATTTCATATTTTTAAATATTATAATTGAAAACAAATTATAATTAAAAGCAGATCAGTATAATAAATTCAAATCAAAGACACACGAGCTCCATACCATTAAGCAGTCTAGTTACGTAAAGTAAAACAGTTCTGTTTTGCAGTCCTTATTCTAAAGTCTGACTGCATGCATATAAGGATTATTTTGAACTCATAATAAGAAAACCTTAATCTAAATATAACACTGATCACTGGAGTACCTCGTGATTGTGACTACCGTGTTTACTCACAAGAAAACCCCCTGAGGAATTCAGATCAGAATTAACTATTTCCGACAGAAAATAATAACTTTTTTACTTATTTCATATTTTTAAAAATTATAATTGAAAACAAATTATAATTAAAAACAAATTATAATTAAAAGCAGATCAGTATAATAAATAGAAATCAAAGACACACGAGCTCCAAACCATTAAGCAGTCTAGTTACGTAAAGTAAAACAGTTCTGTTTTGCAGTTCTTATTCGAAAGTCTGACTGCATGCATATAAGGATTATTTTGAACTCATAGTAAGCAAACCTTAATCTAAATATAACTATAATAACTGGAGTTCCTCGGGATTGTGACACCCGTGTTTACTCACAACAAAACCCCCTGAGGAATTTAAATCAGAATTAAGTATGTCCGACTGAAAATAATTACTTTTTTTACTTATTTCATATTTTTAAAAATTATAATTGAAAACAAATTATAATTAAAAGCAGATCAGGATTAAAATTCAAATCAAAGACACACGAGCTCCTTACCATTAAGCAGTCTAGTTACGTAAAGTAAAACAGTTCTGTTTTGCCGTCTAATTCTAAAGTCTGATTGCATGCATATAGGGATTATTTTGAACTCATAGTAACCAAACCTTAATCTAAATATTACTATAATAACTGGAGTACTTCGGAAATGTGACATCTGTGTTTAGTCAAAAGTAAATCCCTCGAGGAATTTACATCAAAATTAAATATTTCCGACAAAAAGTAATTACTTTTTTACTTATTTCATATTTTTAAAACTTATAATTGAAAACAAATTATAATTAAAAGCAAATCAGTATAATAAATACATATCAAAGACACACGAGCTACAAATCATTAAGCAGTCTAGTTACGTAAAGTAAAACAGTTCTGTTTTGCAGTCCTTATTCTAAAGTCTGACTGCATGCATATAGGGATTATTTTTAACTCACAGTAAGCAAACCTTAATCTAAATATAACAATAATCACTGGGGTACCTCGGGATTGTGACACCCGTGTTTACTCACAAGGAAACCCCCTGAGAAATTTAGATCAGAATTCACTATTTCCGACTGAAAATAATTACTTTTTTACTTATTTCATATTTTTAAAAATTATAATTGAAAACAAATTATAATTAAAAGCAGATCAGTATAATAAATTCAAATCAAAGACACACGAGCTCCATACCATTAAGCAGTCTAGTTACGTAAAGTAAAAAAGTTTTGTTTTGCTGTCCTTATTCGAAAGTCAGACTGCATGCATATAGGGATTATTTTGAACTCACAGTAAGCAAACCTTAATCTAAATATAACAATAATCACTGGGGTTCCTCGGGATTGTGACACCCGTGTTTACTCACAAGGAACCCCCTGAGGAATTTAGATCAGAATTAACTATTTCCGACTTAAAATAATTACTTTTTTACTTATTTCATATTTTTAAATATTATAATTGAAAACAAATTATAATTAAAAGCAGATCAGTATAATAAATTCAAATCAAAGACACACGAGCTCCATACCATTAAGCAGTCTAGTTACGTAAAGTAAAACAGTTCTGTTTTGCAGTCCTTATTCTAAAGTCTGACTGCATGCATATAGGGATTATTTTGAACTCATAGTAAGCAAACCTTAATCTAAATATAACAATATTCACTGGGGTACCTCGGGATTGTGACACCCGTGTTTACTCACAAGGAAACCCCCTGAGGAATTTAGATCAGAATTAACTATTTCCGACAGAAAATAATTACTTTTTTATTTATTTCTTATTTTTAAAAATTATAATTGAAAAAAAATCATAATTAAAAGCAGATCAGTATAATAAATTCAAATCAAAGACACAAGAGTTCCATACCATTAAGCAGTCTAGTTACGTAAAGTAAAACAGTTCTCTTTTGCAGTCCTTATTCTAAAGTCTGACTGCATGCATATAAGGATTATTTTGAACTCATAGTAAGCAAACCTTAATCTAATTATAACAATTAACACTGAGGTTCCTCGGGATTTTGACACCCGTGTTTAGTCACAAGAAAACCCCTTGAGGAATTTAGATCAGAATTAACTATTTCCGACTGAAAATAATTACTTTACTTATTTCATATTTTTAAAAATTATAATTGAAAACAAATTATAATGAAAAGCAGATCAGTATAATAAATTCAAATCAAAGACACACGAGCTCCATACCATTAAGCAGTCTAGTTACGTAAAGTAAAACAGTTCTGTTTTGCAGTCCTAATTCTATAATCTGATTGCATGCATATAGGGATTATTTTGAACTCATAGTAACCAAACCTTAATCTAAATATAACTATAATAACTGGGGTACCTCGGGATTGTGACACCCGTGTTTACTCACAAGGAACCCCCTGAGGAATTTAGATCAGAATTAACTATTTCCGACTTAAAATAATTACTTTTTTACTTATTTCATTATTTTAAATATTATAATTGAAAACAAATTATAATTAAAAGCAGATCAGTATAATAAATTCAAATCAAAGACACACGAGCTCCATACCATTAAGCAGTCTAGTTACGTAAAGTAAAAAAGTTTTGTTTTGCTGTCCTTATTCGAAAGTCAGACTGCATGCATATAGGGATTATTTTGAACTCACAGTAAGCAAACCTTAATCTAAATATAACAATAATCACTGGGGTTCCTCGGGATTGTGACACCCGTGTTTACTCACAAGGAACCCCCTGAGGAATTTAGATCAGAATTAACTATTTCCGACTTAAAATAATTACTTTTTTACTTATTTCATATTTTTAAATATTATAATTGAAAACAAATTATAATTAAAAGCAGATCAGTATAATAAATTCAAATCAAAGACACACGAGCTCCATACCATTAAGCAGTCTAGTTACGTAAAGTAAAACAGTTACCTCTTCCAGAAGAAAGTTTTGATTTTAGTGAGTGAGTGATCGTGTTCGAAGAATAAAAATATATGTTAAGATGTAGAGGACACACCATCGAGTACAGAACACATCATTAGCTTTCTTAATGCTAGAATACCATGATGGTTTTAGAAGTGGTAGTAAATTAGAGCACATTTGGTTGGTTTGATAACGAGGTTGAATATTTAGTATTTGGCGAATTTGCTTTTTAAAATTAAATTATTTATCTGACGCATAAATTGAGGCTCGATTTAAGCCATTCCTCTTGATTTTGAAAAAAAAATACTTGATTGGGAATGGAAAATCTTTAGAGATGCCCGCTTAACTCGTTGGGCGTTATCAGACAACCAGACTGAATGTGGCTGAGATTCTAATTATCGCAAATCATATTGATTTCAATAGAGAGAAAACTCACCAACCTTTTAATGGAAGTGTCACTCTTCCTAATTTACTTCTATCCCTTTGAGCTTTATCAAGGGAATTTCGGTAGGAATTAATTGATAGTTAGAGGGTTTTTGGACATAAAATACTACCATCTAGTATTGTGAGAAATGACATTTTTTGCAGAAAACCACAACAGGTTTATAGAAACCTTAAAAAGAAAAACTGGTCAAATTATTAAAATCTCACTACTGAAGTCGTAACAACCTCTCTAGTTTTTACCAAACTTCGAACATACTTTGAAACTTTTTATTTTTTCTATAAAAATTAACACTTTGTAACCCAAAGGAACAAAAAATATATATACCCTTTTCGGAATGATGATTTTCAGAAACTTAAGGACGTAAACATGATAAAGCACTCAATACTTATCGTAGTGAGGACTGCATAGATTTGCGTAAAGCACATGCTACTTGAAAAAATTAATTATGAATGTAAAGCGTTCTTCATGTTAATACCCAAGAAATATTAGACTTTCTAAAAAAATTTATAAATGTCCATAAATTGTTAGCCCCCGATAATCACTTAAAAAATGAACCTAATTAAAAAAGGTTCTAAGTAATTTACTGCTAATAAAGATAGCTCAAACGCTTTTCGCGATCACTAGGTAAAATTAAGCAATTTGAGATCTTTCATTAATATTTTTAAAAAATGCTTTAAGGCCACCGTGGGGCATCACATTTTTATAAACTTTTTAATGCTGATTTCAGTACAGAAGAATTCAAAAGTGGTTTTAGAGCTTTGATAAAGGGTAAGCGTGACCAGAGTTCCTTACAAATCTAGGTGATTCGTCAAAAAATTTGTTAGCGTTTATAAACCAAATCTTAAAAATGTGTCATGTCAAGCAAGACTGTGATAGTACTTATTATCAAAACAGCTGAAAACGTCGATAATTATCTTACGATCTCTTTAACAAACTTCATTTAGAAATTAGTTGAGAGATTGATTGCTAATAGATTACTGTGCTTGTTTGATTAAATAGATACTGGGTGTTGTTTAAGAAAAGCGAGCAGGATTTGGTTGATATGCTGAGCAAATTGGTCCGCTCACAACAAAAGATAAAAGATGGCCTTCAGAGAAGGCAAAGACAGTATTTGTAGGCTTAATGCATTTGATAGAGTTTAGGGAAATGTCTTGCTGAAAAGGCTGAAATTTCTGGCAACTTACAACCAAGTAGAATGAAAGTTTTCTTAAGCAACTTCTCATAATTTTAAATACAGCCAGACTGTGTTGCGTCAAAACAAACAGGGTTTAACTCAAGACACGGAACTGAGCCAGAGTTTAGTATAGATTAATTCATCATATTAAAATAATCTCAAATATGTCCCAGGTATAAGCATCTTATTATTTGATGATGTCGTGGTATGGAGTACTTTGAATTTAGATAGCATATTTCAACAGGCACTTAAGTATTCTTTACAACTTGACCCATGAAAAAAATGCGAAAATTAATTTTGATAAGATCATGTAATACAATTATTAATCCTTAGGACAAAATACCTCATCTTCATAAAGGAAATAAAGAAGGTCTAAATACTGTTTACTTGGTCATTCATTTAGACCCAAAATTGTCTTGAATGAAGCACATTGAAGTCATAAAGGATATTTCAGATCAATTCTCCTTAAACGTTAAACTGGGTTCAACTCAAGCCGTTTTATATACCACCTATAAAAGTTAGGTTTGACCCTGTTGTTGAATAGGACACTGAAGCGCTGATAACAGGTTGAGATACGGTTAAGAGCAAGTTCAATCTTTTTCAAAACAACTACTTTAAATTGATCACTGGTGGTGCTAAACAAACCGCTACAGTTGCCATTGAACTCCAGACAGAATTGAAACCCTTAAGTGAAAGGTGCCATAAATCTTGTTGAAAGAAAATTAAGAAAAAACTTAAATAATTAAAGCCTGTTGTAAATAACCAGACTTATTATATATTTCCTGTCATATGGTTTCGATAACGCTGGTTGCCAGCGTCAGCATTCTGTTTTCGTCGAATGCAGCACAAAACTATTGGTGTGATTTAAAATAATTGAAATAATTAAAATTATTTTTATTGTCGCCCTATTATCTGATATTATTTTATCTCAACATATACCAATAAATGTGAGGTTCTATGAATCTTTTTTACCTCTGTCCTCCCCAGGGGTACTCTTGTGTGACGGGTACGCGCAGCACCGACTGGACTTTAGCATTTTTCCACTTCTCTCTTGCGACGGCCCTGTTTTAAGTTCCCGACTTTCCACCGAATATATATATATATATATATATATATATTGGTCTGATGAGTAAATATTTTTTTCACTTTAAAACTCTGCTTATCTTTGACTGATAATGTATATTAAGATTCTTGTTTGTTTTTCGTTATTTTTGTTAGGCTATTAATTATGTTTCACATACTTTAAATAAAATATATTTTTCCAAGAACATACAGACGAACAATGTTGGCTTTTGCTGACCAGCAAGTTTGCCGATTGCTGCGTCTCGTAAGGTAGAAAGGAGGCCCTGGAGTTACCTATCCGCATTCTATTTAAGTTTGACTCCCAAAGAGATAATTTTATCTCGGAGTTTGCAGGTTGCATGCTCTTTGTCCGTGCTTCACTCTAGACGAGAGGAAGTAAGTTAGGTAATATTTTCTTCCGTAACTATCTATTGGACTGTTTTTCAAATGAAAATTTTTAAAATATATTTTTATTGAAATTAGAGCGTCAGAAAAAAAATATATAAAAAGAGACACCGGTGTCCCATCTGCGCCATAGGGTTAAAACCGGCATATTGAAATATTATATTAACGTATATTCAAAAATACACATCATTCCATTTTTTTTTATTATATTTAGTAAATTATAAATATATGAGAAGGAAGTTAAGTTTCCATTTTTTTTTTGTTAACAAACAAGAACGCGATGCGTTAAGAGGCTTACGTTTTTAAATTATTAGGTTTTGTATTTAGATACTGCTCATTTATAAGAAATATTAGTAGATTACATTACTTTAAAACTCTCCCTCTGACGTAAAGATTCAGCTCCTAGAAATAATCAATAAGAGCAACTCTACAGTATTTTCGAAATGGCGGAAATTAATTCAAAAATTTGAAACAGATAATTTAAATATCTAGCGTTTATGAAAATAAAAATAAAATGCTTTCGATCTATAAAAGCAAATACATAAATCTCTTACTTTGAAAATTCTTTCACATAATTCTTGCGTTACAAAAGAGATTGTCTTGGTCTCCTCTCCTGAGAAAATTAGTAATAAATTCATTCTTTGATTGAGTTTATATGTTAGAAAGAAATATTTAGTTAGCTCGCATAGGATTTTAACTTCCTGATATGTCACAAAATCGATTGTATTATCTGATACCAATTACTGTTCTTTTTGAATAGAAAAAAAAGATTATAAAGTTTGCTAGAAATTTAGTAAAAATTATATATAATTGTATATTTACATTTTTTAACTGACTTTACATTGAATTCATTTACAATACAGAATAAATTTAACAAATTTGTACATTTTAGTTACTGATTGAATTATATTTAATTAATTTTTCATGATGTACAAGCCTTTAACTTTGGTTTATTGCATAATTTACTCAAATTATTATTCATTTCAACAAAAACTATTCAATAGAAAAATTCCATTTTAAGTTCGTTTGAATTTTTTTTTGAAAAGATTGCTCATTTTTTGGTAAAGATGGCTCATTTCTGGGACCAACAACTAAAAGCTAAGCTGTCTTAGTAGTTGCAGCACTCTTGAAAGGCAGAATTTGAAGTTTAAAACTCTTAAGCAAGCATTTCAAGTCTCATAATGACGACATTTATCAATAATTTAGGCTCTTTAGATAATTTTATAACATAGCCGGGTTGCTTATACTGTATGCCTTGGAGTATCCTTCGATTCTTTCGGATAAAAAAACAGTATTCATTTCATATTCTAGAATACATTAATGATTAATAAATTTACTCTATCTTGAGAGTAGTGTGTTCCCAAAATTTCCTTCGGTTAAGTTAAACTTTTATTTTTGATCAAAATTTTTAACCTCTTAAACTAATCGCATTATCAGAGTTTAGCATATATCTCAATTCCAAATGAGGTATGAGAAGAAAAAAAATTCTGTGGAATATATAATGAGAAATTTGACTGTAATTTTAAAGTCTTGGAATGAGGGGAATAGCAAAATCCTTGGGGATACTTTAAGAATGTACAAGATAAAGTGACTAGTACAAGTCACTAAGCACAACTTTTCAGAAACGAAAAATTCATCTCCGTTACCCTTCCTATCTGATTTGATTAGATATCTTTCCCCCGTCAATCAAGAAAATATTTAAAAAATTCAATTAATTTGGTCAATTTAATTATAACCCTATAAATACTGGTTGGTCACTGTCTCTAAGATTGAGGAGTAACAGAGTAGTCAAATTTGGGAGATTCTCTTTAATGTAAGGAAAGTACAAAGATCGAATAATTTTTGTTTTGTGGTGTTGCACTTGATGACTCATTCGTAAAATGAGGCATTTTTTATTATGTTCTTATTTCTCACAGATCTTGGTGTATTAATCAATTAGCTGAATATTTTAATTTTGAAGGCGGGAGTTGTATAAGTAGATATTCATCTTCTTCTGGTTAGGCTCAATTTTGAGAGACACCCTACTAGGAGGATGAGTAGGAAATGATTTGCAGTTTTTGGTTGTTTGGCTTTAAATCTCTCTTTCAGATTGTCTTCTTTATCGTCTTATATAGAAATTGCCGACCAGGTTGCCAACTCTGTTATATGCATAAGCATACTTGTACCAATTTTCAGGCACTTCAGTGCGAATTAAATCTCATCTCACTCATTGTTATTCCGACCTTCATTTAGCTCCTCTGATCTCTGTTGATTAGCATGTGAATGCACTAGCTATTCCAAACTATTGCCATTAAGGCCATTTTTCCTGTTACATGCATAGTTTCCAAACCACAGATGATGGCAGACAGTAGGAAAACGCACCAAGCCAGAGTGAATTTGTATTGCACAGGAGTAGTTCGAGGAACAAGAAAGAAAGCACACTCAACCTAGGTCGCCCCTCTTGCAGCCGCCTAATTTTGCGGTGAATATGTGTGGGAAGAACTTGAAAGATACAGTATTAATGAATCTCGATGAACTGGAACATCCCAATCAAAATTCATGGTCTTAGACGGTACAAACAATGATTCAACATTTCGAGAAGACCATACCAAAATCAATCCTACTGAATAAAAGCTAAAAGAAGTACAAGAAAAAACTGAATGGGGGATCCTAGTATTTTGGTTGTCCAGTGCATGTTTCTCACTCTCAATGAACTCCTTCCCGGTATTCTTCTCACAAAGTTATATTTTCTTACATAGTTTAGGATTTTGGTTGTATTAAAGGCTGTTTTTACACCTATGTGTTTCATGCATGACTTTCTCTTCAGAGATGTTGCTTTTTTTCTACTACAATTTCTATTCTTCTTAATTCCCCCAAATATCTAGTAACATTAAACGTTTTTTTGTTTTTTTTTTGTTTTCAAAACTTAATCGACTTTTCTTTTAATTAAAACAGTAGATACTGGGGTTGCCATGAATTAGATATGCGTGGGAACTACGTGCACTTACTTGGTTTTTTGATGAGATTTCATTTGTTTCAGTTTCTTATGTAATTTACAGATTTTTATTTATTAATTGTAAAATTAATTCCATGTATTGTAAAATATTCCTGTTTTTTTAAAATTGGCCAGGAACTGAAAATTCTATGTGCATTCTTATTTTTTGGAATTAATTAGAAAAGCCTAATCAGCCTTCAAGTCATTTTGAAGATTGCGAAAGATTTTTTTCTTATTTATCAAAACTTTTTGAATGCTACTATTATCAAAGTATATTGCAAGTAAATAAGACAAAATTTATTTTAAAATAATAAAATTAAAAGAGTTTCAAGCCACATGCAGTATAGCAAGAAAGTTTTTGAAATGTTTACAAGTTATTTTAGAGAAATAAAATTATCTACAGATTCCAAATGGGATACATGATCATAACCTTAATACGAGTTTATTTCGAAATAGTCTTTTGAGACGTGCGTAGGGACTTCAGGTATTTGTCAAAAGCGATTTGATAAAAAAATTTATTAATCTTCGCACATAGTTTACAAATATTTTTTTCATTTATTAATATAATAAATTTTAAACCATAGGAAAAATATAATTATTCTTCCATTAGGGACTTTTGTAAAAAAATTAACACACAATTAAAAGTTATTAAAGTTTTCTTAAAACATCGTAACGAATGCTACAATAGTGTGTAAAATATTAACGTCATAAAATCTTACAGTGAAAACGTAGAAAAATGTTACTAATATTAATATCTCAAACATAGACTTTTTCAAAGTACTTATACCATGGTCAACTTGTTTCCTTCGATCCAATGCATGTGAATGCTTTTTAACACTTGTTGTCTTGTCTCTTTCAACACTAAATATTTCCCAAAAATTTGGCGGATGTGTTCTGCAAGTTAAGGCATTATAAGACTAGGCCTGATGCTTTTATATCTTATTCTTTGCTTTATGTCACCCACCCCTTGAAAATAAACTCCCAAAGACTAACCGATGAGCTTTTACTTCTTATTCTGTGTTAAACCTCCCATTCCATGAACATATATATTTCCACCTGGTCAAAGAGACTCTATAAGCATGAAATTCCTTGTTTCCAATCTACCAAAAGTCAGTTTAGGAGCTTGGTTGCATTTTATCCCATATACCCTGTCTTTCAGTTGTCTTGTCTCTTTCAAAGCTAACTATTTCCAAAATTTGGACCTTTCTGCAAGTTAAGGTACTATGAGACTAAGCCTTATGCTTTTACACATTATTCTGTACTTTATTCCCGCCACCAATTGAACATAAATATTTCCGACTGTTGAATGAGACTGCCTAAACATGTGACTGCTAGCTTACTCCCTATCACTAAGACAGTTTAGGAGTGCAGTTGCATTTATCCCGGTTTTCATGTTTAGTTTCATTACCATACATTTTGATTGTTTCGTATTTTATATCCATTGAGTTTAAATGTTTCCTCCGTTATGCTGAGATGTTTTAGGATTTTGGTTGCCCTTTTCCATATTACGTGTTGAGGGCTTTTTCCATATATTTTGAATGTATGAAAAATGTATGAAAAAAATTTACGTGCAATGTCATTCCAAATGTATGGAAAAAAACACATCACAGCAAATAGAATTAAATATAATCACCAATATCCTAAAACATCTTAGTAAAGAATGAAACATTCATACACAAGATATAGAAAATACAAAATATTCAAAATGAATCAAAAAGCACTCAACATAGAGCATAAAAAAATGATTGAAACACCAAAAAGGTCTTAGGGGAGGGGTTGAAGAGAAACATTCATACAAAAGAATAAAAACATTCAAAATATTCTGAAAAATTACAATACATTCAACATGCATGGAAAAAGTACGAACACTGATACAGCGAGGATAAAAATAAGAGACATTCAAATTGTATAAAAAAAAAAATGCTTAAAACAGAACGAGGAATAAAGCACAACCAGAATCCAAAAACAAAAAAAAAATCCTTAATAGAAAGAAGAAAACATTCATAATCAAAGAACAAAAATACGAAACATTAAAAATGTAAATTAAAATAAACAAACAAATCAACTCAGAATATGGAATAGAATGCAACCAAAGCCTTAAACAATCTTAATGGAATAGGAAACAAAAAGGATAGAAACATGAAACATTTAGAACGTATGGAAAAAAATACAAAACAAAAATGTAAGGAAAAAATACGAAACATTCAAAATGTATGGAAAAAAAACGAAATATTCAAAATGTATGGAGAAAAAAATACGAAGCATTCAAAATGTATGGAGAAAAAAATACGAAACATTCAAAATGTATGGAAAAAAATACGAAGCATTCAAAATGTATGGAAAAAAATGCGAAACATTCAAATTGTTTGGAAATAATACGAAGAATTCAAAATGTAAGGAAAAACAATCAACACAGAATATGAAATAAAATACCAATACAACCATATACTAATACAATTAAAATTCTAAACTATCTCTTTGAAAACGTGGAAACAATGATAGACATGTGATAAAATACAACCAAAATCTTAAACGATCTTAGAGGAAGGGTTAAACATTCATACATAAGAGATAGAAAATACAAAATGTATGAAAAAAAATAGTCAGCACATAAAATGGAGGAACTGCACCCTAAATCCAAAAAATAATCTCAGTAGAAAGGGGGAAACATTCAAAATAGCCGGAAAAAATATGAAACATTAAAACTGTCTCAGTGCCAGGGTGGAAACACTCATATTCAAGGAACGAACGAAACAATCAAAATGTTTGAGAAAAAGTAAAACACAAGGAAAGGTGGAATATGGAACACAATACAACCAAAACTCTAAACTTTCTCTTTAGAAACGGGAAAACAATGATACACATGTGATAAAAAGTTAGAAACAGCCCAAAATGTATGAAAAATCAATCAAAATAGAATATGGGGTAAAATACAACCACAATCCATAACCGTTTCAGTGGAAACATTCATATCCAAATTAAAGAAAATAGGAAACATTTAAAATATATGGAAAAACACTCAACACATAATATGGAAAAGGGCAACCAAAATCTTTCTCAGCATAACGGAGGAAACATTTAAACTCAATGGATATAAAATATGAAACAATCAAAATGTATAGTAATGAAACTAAACATGAAAAATGGGATAAATGCAACTGCACTCCTAAACTGTTTTAGTGATAGGGAGTAAGCAAGCAGTCACATGTTTAGGCAGTCGCATTCAACAGTCGGAAATATTTATGTTCAATTGATGGTTAGCATAAAGTACAGAATAATATGTAAAAGCAAGAGGCTTAGTCTCATAGTATCTTAAATTGCAGAAAGATCCAAATTTTGGAAATATTTAGCTTTGAAAAAGACAAGACAACGGAAAGACAGAGTATATGGGATAAAATGCAACCAAACTTCTTAACTGACTTTTGGTAGGTTGGAAACAAGGAATTCCATGCTTATAAGGTCTCTTTGATCAGGTGGAAATATCTATGTTTATGGGATGGGAGGTTTAAAACATAGAATAAGAAGTAAAAATCCAACTGTAAGTCTTCGGAAAACTCATACTCTTAATTTAAAAAATATTTAACACTGAAAGATAAATGACAAAATCAGGAATTTAAAAACAGTTACATGCAATAGATAGGGGGAAACCACTGATTTTGGTTTGCAGAGTGTAAAAGTTGCATGATTGAGAAATAGATATTACATTTTTCTAAATTTGCAGTGCAAGACTTTTTAGCATTTGTAAATGTAAGAAAAGTTTCAACAATTATGTCTTATTATTTTAGTTATTTATTTGAAATCTATTCTGTTAAGCGAAGTTATTCTTGTTTACTTCGTTACTTGAGCAAAATATTATAGTGAAAATAATGAAAATTTAGTATTACTTAATTGTCTTTAATAACTTGAAACAAGTAAAAAAAACTGCCTCCTAATAATTAGAAGGTCAGAAAGTAATAATATTAATAAATAACTTTGAAAGAAGAGTTTAACTAGATTTTAGCAGTTTTTGCTTCTGTTTCTCTTTAGGGAATGATTTATTTTTCGGAAAAGCGCCGAAAATTTTAAATACCCCATTAAAAATTCAGATTAAAAATTTTAAATCAACTCTGTGTCTCATTCAAAAGTTGCATACAAAATGTATTTTAAATTTTAAAATATTTTTCTTTCTATAATGTGTGACTGATAAAACGAACAATTGCTATAATTTTATGCATGATTTTTTTTAAATATCTAATGTATTCCCAATTTGTCGCACAACAATTAATCAATATTAAAGTCGATTAAATGTTATTGCAGGCTGAATTGAACCAGCATAAAAATGTTTATGCTAATAAAAAATCAATTTGAATGAGTTTTTTCTATTTAATTAGCCTTTAATATAGCTTTAAGTTAATTAGCATGCTATTTTATTGATGCATTGAGAATATATGAAATATTTAGGCCATTGTTAGCTATCTATTGATATAGTGGCAATTTTTGTTTAATAAATCTAAATATTTCAACAAATTATGTACCTTTTTCCTTTTTGTTAAGTAATAATTTTGAATTTACTTCGTTATTTGAGATGGAATAAGGTGATTGGAAATTCCAAATACTTGGATACTTAAAGATTTATACTTAATATTTGGGAAAAGCATTTGGAAATTGGGGAAAAGCAACAGCATTAATAATTATTGTTGAAGTTAATGCACATAATTGTAAACTAAAGACGAATTCGGGTTAAAAATATCCTACAGTAAAAAAAAAAATTAAAAAAAAGCACCCTTTTCCAAAAATAGTCACTCTAAAATAACAGAAATATCAAAAAATTGTTTGTGGCAAAAACTTTAAAGTAATTATAAAATTTTAAAGAAATGCCCAATCTCAATCAGAAAGCTATGACAATTCGCGCCTCTTAAATCCCTCCAATAGTTTCATTGATTAATTACGAAGAATTAGATCAATTACGAAAATCGTGGGTATGGGAAAATGATTTTTAACTAAGCAGGGACCAAAATACCTTTCTCCACCATCCTGCATCTTCCTTTGAACAGTGGCAATTCAAATTGGCATGGGCTTCTTTATATATTGAATAATTACTTGTTTCATTACGAGAAAAGGCACCATGGATGGAATGTTTAGTCATCAGGATTCCAAGGTACTGTGTCTTCCAAGTGCATCGCATACATGCTCAACTGGATTGGGATCAGGTGACTGGAGAAGGGGAGACTTGTGAATAGTGGAGATCCCTCGCACTCTTCAAACCGATCCTGTATAACACCAGCACTAGGAAATGAGGTGCCTTCTTGTTGGATGTCGTCGATCATGGTAAGAAAAATAATGCACAAAGCAGGAAGAAACAGTTTAGTGACAATAGGCTGGAAGCATTCGTATGTTAATCAACATGAATCAGACAAGCCAAATTACAGCAGGAACACCTAGACCTTATTATTTGAACACAAAATTCAGTCTCAAATTCTAATTCCTACAGTATCATAGATCTTGAAATTCATCCTCCTAGCAAGTTTGTCTACTTTTGTAGTTCATAGATTCAAAAATTGTAAAATATAATAGTCTAAACTTCCAACAAGAGAAAGTTTTTGAAGATAATCTTAGCTCAAAATTAGTTCAACCAAGGTCCTAAAAAATATGTATAGAGAGACCAATATCGGGATTACATTTCGTTCGAAACGATCGAAATAAGTTCCACAAATAAACAGATCCTACCAGACAAATCTATGTAGGCTGAGTAAGGGGTATATAATATTTCTGTTTTAGAAAAGTCTACATAAGGCCTTGCCTAGTAGCATTTTTTTAAAAGCAGGTGATTCTTATAATTTAGTTTTTGTGCCAGGTGACCTTTCTAATTCAAATATCATCTTTCATTTGTTGAAAAAAATTGCTGTATCTTTTTTAATACTTTTAGTTCATTTCTGTCTCTAAATTTTTTTCCTTTAACTGCTCTCAATAACTAAGATAAATTCGCCAGCAAATTATGTTTATTTAAGACTTTGTCATTTAAATGCAAGCAAAATTTGATTTATGAGGATAGTTTGCAGATTTACTTGGAATATTCCTGGGTTGTGCATATAAGCGAAGTATTTGTTGGAAACAACCCATCTGCCCTTTAATTTGCCCAAACTAAGGACCACTAGTTCTTCTGGGCTGAATGCTCAAGTGAAAGTAAAAGTTCATTTTTAAACAGCTGATGAGACTTCAGTAAAAACTTCATAATTCTATTAACACTAAAATATTTTAGCAGGCAGGTTTCCAGGAAATTAAATATTATTTTAAGCTCTAAGGAAAACTTAAATTAGTTTTAAAAGCTTGTGTTTAACACCCTGATAACGGCAACTAATAATTAGTATTATTCTTATTTTAAAGGGGAAAGTAGTGTAGAACAGATTTTTATTTACTGTCATTTTGTTTTTCAGTTTGTTTATAGGCTAAAATTTGAACTAAAATGTGTGCATGAACTTATTAATTTTAGTATTGTAACATTAGATTCTAATATAGCCATTTAAAAAATAGTTATTAACAATCTGTTTTACAATTAAATTAACTACCTACTAGTACTTTTTAAAAATTCAAAAACACATAATTGGTATCAAATAATGACAAAAGAAATGGACAAAAAGTTACAAACTTGCTCATGCTGCATCACAAATAATGGAGAACGCTGAAAATTTTTTTTTTGTTATAATAAAAGAAGTTCAAGAAAATTTTTTTAAAGTAATTAAAAGATTATAAACGATCTTTTCCCAGCAGAATAATTGCACGTGACTTTTCATTTCATTAAGTTTATTTAAACATTTCTCGAGAAGATGAGAGTTTTCAAATTAAATAATAAAAGAACTTAAAGAAAAAATTGTTTCTCAGCACAAAACTAAAATTTTTTCCTCAATGAATTACTGTTTATTATTCTAGCTAGAAACAGTCCACAGGACCGTAAAATGACAAAAAAAAAATTTTAACAAGGGGACACTACTTCACAATTCTCAGCCAGTGGCCAATTTCTAACTTTTTAATTATTTGTATAGATTTACATTTTAATGTTTTGCTATAAAAACTTCCTATATATTATTATTTTTAGTTCTTAAAAACTACCATTAAAGTTTTTAAAAATCCAAGCTTACCGGGAACTTTCCTAATACATTTTTGTAAGTTGATTACGATCATGATTACGAGCCATAGAGTGAAGCACAACAAGGTTTCTATTTCTTCAAATCTAATATTAATCTCTTAATAGTAATCTGTTGCAGTTTAATAAGAATAACGTTTCAAGCAGGGTTCGTTGTTTTAAACAAATTGATTCTTTTAAATCTTTTTTTTAATAATTTTTAAAAAGAAAAGTCAGAGATTTAAGAATTTACAAAGCATTTTGATATGTGAACCATAATTTTCGAATCGATTTCGAGCTAAAAAGTAGTTTATTTAGATTGAGATTATCATTGCTATATCTGATGTTTTATCAAATTATAGTGTTAAAAAATCGTTCAAATTGATTAATCTTTCCAATATTTTTAAATTCATTTAAGCATTAACCTTTAAAAATCTTAGACTTCTACCACTTTCAAGAATAATGACGCATGCAATCATTAGACATTTACAAGGCAGATTTGTTAGACCAAATGCAAATTACCATTGCAATTTTCTGCTATGTAATTAAGTATGAATGAACGAAAATCAAAATGTACAGCCACATGCAAAGTATTAAAATAATTATCATACTACTGCAGTGCAGTTGGCAACATGAAGTGAAATCCGTTGGAAATCTCTGCCACCATTAGCAGGAGCTGGACTATTGTACTGACGTTGTTGGCATTGGCAAGCACTATCAAAAACAGCCTTTCCAACCTAAGTCTCTTCAACTTGAAAGCAATCGAGCCAACCACTCCATGCAGATCAACCACCATCGACTATAATAAAACATACACTTATTAAGTGCGCACATTTTCATATTAACAATAAATAATAAGTAGAAACTTGTAGTGAACTATTATTTCGGACACTATATGGCATTAAACCACACCCTAGATGGCAAACTTAATAATTTTTCAGTTGTTATAATTTTTAAAAAATGGTCGACAGATCATTCAATAAACCTGGTAACAAGCTATGACAGCTTATAGTAGTGTTTCTTTTTTTTAAAATTTCCAATACCCACCTGTGTTAACATTTCGTCAATTCAGGCATTTACGGGGCAGATTTGTTAGCCACTCTTTCAGGGCCACCGTATTAGGTGAGCCAACATTGCTCCCATAGTAAGGACATATAGCACAGAGAATGAAAAAACATTCATGCCTTGCCCAGAATTCAAAACCCAGAACCTTTTCGATGCAAGGCTAGTTCCCTGACCCCTAAGCAGTCCGGTCGGCACAGCTACTAGTGTTGTATAGATCCTCATGCTTAAGAAGCAATCTGAGAAGCTTTAAGTCCTAAAACGTAATCAGAATTTATGTTTTCAACTATCATTTTCTTAGTTTAATTAAATATATTGGTTTTTATTTATTCTACATTTATTTTTTAAAGGTTTCACCTAATTCTTATAAACAGATGCAGATCTTTTTATGACAAGGTGAGTTTTGCTTATCGGTAACTTAAAGATGCTCTGGAGTTAGAATAATTTAAAGGTAGTAACAACTAAGGAAAATTAAATGGATGTTTATCTATTAAGATAATATTTTGGAGCATTTTTTTTTTTAATATTTTGTCAATCAATAAAATACATAATATGAAACTAAATATATTTTCAAAGCTACTATTGTTACAATATATATTTTTAAGAAATATATTAGGTTCATTAATACTTTAAATCCTTACCCAGTAACTAAAATCAATGAAATACATTTTAATGAATAAATACCTTATTTTATTTCTTGAAAGTGCAACTAAAACTGCATTTTATGGATAAAATTTTAAAAAAAGGAAAGCTTTTATTTAAAAAAAATAAGAAATCAAATTACTTTTATAAGGTTTTATCATTCTGGAAGAAAAGAGTAAAATTTTAATTACTTGAAAAACTATCAAGTACTTCTTAGAATTGATATTAATAAAATGATTCCAATAATAAAATACTTTGCCTAATTATGTGTGCTGCATTTATATTTAAGATACGAAAATGAAGAATTTAAAACAAAAACAAAAAAAATAATGGCAACAATTTAAATATTAAATTTGGTTTATAATTAATTATAAATAGTTAAAATGCTATATTGGTGAGACTATGGCCTTAACAAGTCATTATGAATGATTGCAGATAAACTTGGGTAATAGATAGACAGCAGCTATTAATAAGGAATTTTTAATAATAACTAGTTAATATGATAAATTCTCAGAAATTATTCACTTTAACCAAATTTCTTATCATTTTAAGTTTAGTTTGTACAGGAGTTCTTCACAATTAAAATATACGTGTTATTAAGAAAATTTATCATATATATATATGTCGAGAAGCAACGCGTAGAATATTAAGATAAAAATGCAAATTTGGCATGTTTTTGTTTGGACAAGCTGTATCTTCCTTGATGCCAAAAATTAAGAAGAGGATTCCGACTAGGGTTGGCAGTACATGCTAGTTTATATTCACACAATAAGGATCCATAACAGCTAGACACTCTCTGTAAATTGTTTCGTAAAAACAGAACATACATTAACTATGCAAATGAGTGGTTGTTTACTAACAAAAAATAAATCACAGAGTAAAACATAAAAAGATTAAATAAAAACTTAGCATGACATGTGACATTCATAATAGAAGCAGTTATGGCTTCATAATGTTAAAATATTTTATCGCGTTTATATTCATCATAAATATACCTTATAGTATAAAATTTTAATTGAATAGTACATATAAATATACCTTATACTGGTTTGCAACTCAAATGTGGAGAGGTGTTTTCCCTGTGTAGATTATACACAATATATTAAGAGGAAAAACAACTACTGTTCTCTTGCATCAGGGCTAACTATACTAATTTTAATTGAGGGTAAAGCTTGAAAGAAAGAAGGAACAGCTGAACATATTTAAATGATGCTATAGTAAATGAAATAGTTTAGTATAACTAAAATATCATCCTTAAATATCCCATAAATTGGGTGGGCACCATTTTTTAAAGACCGAAATAAGAAACAAAATTTCTTGCATTTTTTAAAAATTTTTTTTATTTCAGGTGATTTTTAAATTCCTTGTAGTTTATAGGTTTTCCCTATTCTCCCTGTGGAGTGGCAACGCTGTCATTTTATATAAATATACACCATAAAAATGCCTTTCACTATTGTCGTTTAATGGTATGAATATTCATTATTTGGGAAAACTAAACATACTGCTTAAAAATCGATTAGTACACTGAATGACTCCATTATATTATACATAGCAATAATTAGGTTGAAAAATTTTTTACCTTTCACTATGTAATCTTTCACATCTATGTATAATTTTCCTTAAAACAGTTTCTTTAGTTCCAATATACAAAGAATTCTAAAATAAATATTAAATTTTAATATGTTATGAAAACTTAAAATTGCAATCATTTAAAAATATGATATTTTTACTTAATTGCTTACAGTGTCTAAGATGTTTCAAAACTTTAATAGTATCATTACTGCCTTCAGGAAATACTTTTATTTTCTCAATTAAGAAGGTTTCTTTTAGTTTCAGATATAACCACATATTTCCGAATAATTCCTTCCACTGATGCTTAAAACATCACAGGAACAATATATGAATAATTTGTTTTCACTGTGTCTATCACAAGATGATTAAACCTTAAATAAGAGATAATAAACTATTAAACTATCATGTAATGATTCAAAATTAAAATTTATGAATTTTACAGTATATATATATTTAAATATATATATATATATATATATATATATATATATATATATATATTCATATTTATGATCTCACATACTCGGATATTTAATTTTCATACTGACCTACTTTTACACTCTTTAAAAAAGCGTTTTCTTAGCTGTAGTGAAATTCTGAAGTGATATTGTGAGAAGTTCAATTATTTGACCAACACAATAACAAGTAGGTATCATAAAAAAAGGAATCTTTAAACTATTTTATTTTATTTTGTAACCGTCGTTAAACAGCCGACCCAATTTCATGGGTTTACGACTACTAATGTTCAACTCCGTAACCTTGTAATTTTGAACCAATCCAGAAGACAAGGAAACTCCTGGATCAGTACCCCCAGAGGTTTTGATTTGTTATGGGAACATGGAGGACTTTGAGACTCGACAGATTTAACGTGCATCAGTCACCATTTATTACACGGGGAGTCTTCGGCCGGCGAGGATCGAACCCACGACCCCTTGGATATGGGCCCAGCGCCCTACCGACCAGGCTATCCCGGCCCGTCTTTAAACTATTTTATTTTATTTTATAACCGTCGTTGAACAGCCGACCCAACTTAATGGGTTTACGGCTACTAATGTTCAACTCCGTAGCCTTGTAATTTTGAACCCAATCCAGAAGACAAGGGAACTCCTGGATCGAGTATTGGGAGAAATTTGCCTTCGTGGAGGACTTTTTGATGGAGCTAACCCGCATTTGCGTTACATGGAGAGGAAGACCACGATAACCTCCCACGGTTAGCCTGACGGCAAGGGGACTCTAACCCATGATCCGTCTACCACTGAGGATATTTCACGTCAGCACTGTGGTCAGTGCAAGCCGGATGCGGAATTCGTATCGACTGGGATTCGAACCCGGTTCGCCTCATTGGAAGGCGAACGCTCTATCCCCTGAGCCATCGCGGCTCTCTTTAAACTATTAAAATGTACTTGTCAAAATCTATATAAATTCAATTTATTGAAAAAAAGAATCAACTGCAAACTTACAAATATTTTATTTTACAAACGCCGTTGATCAGTAGACCCAATTTTGAGTTTACCGCTACCACTGTTAAATGCCATAGCCTTGTAATTTTGAACCCAATCCAGAAGACAAGGAAACTTTAGGATCAAGTATTGGGAGAATTTAGCTCAATTGAAGGCAAACACTTTATCGCCTGACTCTCCACGATTCTTACAAATATTTATACCACATTAAACATGAAAATTAAATTTTCCACAGAATGCGGTAGAGTTAGCAATTATGCATTACATATGTGGAAAATCAGAAGCCACTACTGAAGAGCATCATTGGACTCATTAATATTCAATTTGTGACCGTAACCTTCATCAAAGGAGCTTGTGAAAATTCACGAACGCATTTTTTTAGTATGAATATCATCCTCTGTCTTATGTACATCATGCTTTATATAAATATGCTTTTTGTTACTTATCCCTCAACTAATCATTTCACATTTAAGTAGCTTTCCTTTTTAAGTATAAATAATACATATATATATATAATTATTAATAGTTCAATTGGCCTTCAGTGTAAGTATAAACCGGTGAAATTAGTAAAATACAAAATATATTTTGCCCTGCTTTTACGAAGCTATCATACATATGGTAATATTTAAATATCTTTGAACAATAACTCACATAGATGATCTAGAAAATGTCTTAAAAAGCGATTACAGAAAGGTGCTTCACAAAAACCCAGGATTCCGCAGAAAAGTCACCGAAAAAAAATCATTTCCTTAAAACCATTAAGTTTTTTGAAATCTGTAATTTTATTTAAATCCAATAAACAATCCATTATCTGTTTAACATTTAGGTTTTTTACTAAATTGTATAACGGTGAAAATAAAAACGTTTTTACAAGAATATTTATTTCTAATTACAACATTTTAACTAAACTATGAAAAATATTTGTAGTACTATCTTCCATCCAACTTTTCGAAATTTCAAAATAAAGAAATTTGTTTCTTTGATAACCATTCTAAACATTTATATAACAGTTTATTCAATGATCATAATTCATTTTTATTTCAACAAAAACTATAATTCAGCTTCATTTTAATCTAATTCATACATTAAACAAATTCAGAGCTGGACTATAACATGGCACTCCAGAGCTGCGAATTCAACTGTTTTAGCATAAGATCTAATATTCTACATAACATGATGAAAAAATTAGTATTAATATTTCAAAACTATTTGGAGTGTTTCTTAGATTAGATTTTCAATTGCTAATGAACTTTAATTCAGTATTCTGCCAAAAGAAGGTCAATCATTTAGAATACTGCAGTCAGAAAAAATTTGAAACAACTGGTTTAAAAGACTATAAACGTCATAAAGACAGTTTACTACAGCCTGTAGTGAATTAAGTGAGAAGACTCGCCTGTCTATTCATTGAGAAATAAAATTATATATTAATGATGTATAAAGATTTCTTATATGCATTTTAAGATGTTGGATTAATTTATTTATATATTAAGATAACATATTAATGTATTTATTAAATTTTACATTATTATAATTTGAAATTAAACTTCTTCGAGGACACACTTTTTAATAAAACATTTAAATGCAATTATTAAATTAATGCGTTTTTGCTGCTTATTTAAGGTTAGGTCAAACTAAAATCTCAAAATGTAAGTTAAATCGCTGGCTCTTAATGCAAACCGAGACAATTATTTCTCAGGGAAAAATTAATCATTCCTGAACTGCTGGTTTCAGATTTCTTTAAATTAAAAGTTTTACTATTAATATTTTTAACATCGTATTTTTATTTTAACATATTTGATTGAGAATATTTTCCTTTTAGCTTAATACTAACTTTGTTTGCTATTTTTCTGTATACTAGTTTTGTTTATAGAAACATTTATAAGCACTACACACAATATTTCACATGAATCAGTACTAATGATTTGAACACATATGTTTAGTATTTTAGTTTAGTAACAATTTAATAAATTAAGTATTTAAAAACTCAATATTTATTAAATTAAGTACTAAAGTGTCTGTAGGATAATTTATACAACAAATACAACAAATAATACCTTTTATTCTTCAGTTTGGATGTGAAGTAATCAGCTGAACATCTTCCTTCATCAACTGATATTTTTCAGAATCCAATATATGTTTCTTTATTACCTCCACACTAAAACACGAAATAATTTGTATGAGCAAATATGTTATAATATGCACGATATTTATTTTAAAAATTGAGATTCATGTATAAAATTATCAGTATTGAACGAGTTTCTGAAATATTTGTTGATTGCCTTTGTGTTATTTTTCAATTTATACACAATAAACAAACATTAGCTCAAATTTCATCTTTAATTGATTAAGGGAATGAACAAAAAAAAAAAAAAATTAAAAATACAATCGAGAAAAAAGGGAAAAGATATGGAGATGAAAATCACATGTGCAATAAAATTATTAAAGCAATACTTTTGAAATACATTTTTGCAGTAAAAATTCTATTGATCTTCTTTCGAAAATAATCCTTGTATCTTAAAGATAAATTTTAAAGCAGAAAACATCATAAGGTAAGTTTCTTTTAAGACTTTTACTGGTTTAAAAGTAATTTTCTGTAGGAATTTCATGGCAAAAACCCTTTATTTATTATTTTTGCCTTATAAAATGTGAACTTAAAACATAATAAAATTTAATAAAATTATAAACTTTTATAATATATAAATCAGCTTTTTAATCCATTTATTGTTCTTTCCAAGTGGAGCAAAGTTTATCAAAGAAAAAAATATTTATAATTATTTTAGATGTTAAAATAGTTGATTTCAAATATTAAACAAAAGTAATAACTTTTTTAGTTACAAGTGTGTTTGACATTCTTCCGAATAAAATTTTTACCAAATTTTAAGTTATATAGAAAATGCGAGTTGATAATTCCAAGTTCATCCAAAACTTTGAGATGGAGGATGCTTGTAGAAGTTTATGGTGACAATGCTCCAATTGATAAATGTGAAATTGTAGGTAATGGTTTCGACGTTTGAAGAATGGTGAATGGTGTTGTATACTATGACCTGCTAAAACCTGTCGATCCCATTGCGGACGATTGGTGTAGGCTACAATTTATTCGTTTGAGCCGTGCATTACGATAAAAACGGCCGGAATACGAACAAAGCATAACAAAGTTATTATTCTGCATGATAACGCTCGGCCTTATGTCACAAAAGTCAAAAATTATTTGGAAACCCTCAAGTGGGATATTTTACAGCACCCGCCGTATTCCCAGACATTGCTCCTTCCAATTACTGGTTGTTCCGAAGGATATAGCCTGATTTGGCAGGTCACTGGATCACTTCTTTCGTAGAAATTGAAAATTTGCTTTTAACTTCGATCGCCTCAAAAGACGAGATATTTTTTCGAGATGGAATTCGATAATTGCTTGAGAGGTGGGAATAACTAGTAACCAGAGGTGGACAATACTTTAATTAATCTGTTCATTCATTTTGGTCTGAAATAAATGCATTTTTGACTCCCAATATTATAAAGGCAGTGTGCCGATGTGTATGAGCTGAAATAAAAAATATTTTCAGTTTTGTTTATAAAACTAATTTTTTCATGAAAAATATATCCAATATTAAAATGATTTATTAAAAAAACATATGAATTCGACATATACTTATCATTTTGCTTATAATCCATTAAAATCAACATCACCAGATCAGTTTCAAAACATGCTTGTAGATTCTAGGCACAGTGAATAATTTTAAGAAATTTTATAGCCAATAAAATGAAAAAAACTATATTGCAATTATTAATAAAGTTAAAATTACTGCAATATTTTCTATTCATGATTGATACTAATAATAGACTTGAATATCAAGTCTATTATTAGTATCACAATTAGTACTGTGAATTTTTACTTTTAAGTAGTGATAGATATTGAATTTAATTGATTTTTCCCTTTTAAAAAATGCAGATTATTTATTGACTTTAAAATAAGGAGTTTTATATCTTAAAACAATAAAAATTTTACAAAAATTACATAGCTTTAAATTGATCACTAGTTTTGGGGATTTTTTTAAAAGTTCATTTAACAACTAAGTGAACTTGAATAAAACAGAAAAAAGGAGAAATTAGGAAATCTACTTCTGATTTTCCTTAAAATTAGTTGGAAAAATTTAGAAATGAAAACAGTTTTTGTTAGAAAATAAAATGAAAAAAATTGCTATCTATACAAGTTTTAATTGCTGGAAAAACGTAAAGAAATAAGAAACAGCTTATCATACTATAAACAAATACAGTAAATGAAATAGTTTGGTAAAGCAGATACAAAAAAAATCTTAAATTGATTATACAAATACGTACAATTGCAGAACACAAATATAATTTAATGCGTCTACTTATTTTAACGACTAATAAAATTTGAAAAGTTTAATATCTGTGTAATATTTAAGCAATTTTATGGGAATGAAACATCTAAATCTTAAAATTAATCGAAATTAACACTAAATTAAGTATTAACTTTCATTGATACTAAATTAAGAATTTAATCAAAATTTTTCGAATAAAATTCTAACAATTATATTGGTTAATTAGTTAAAATCCAATGTTTGTTAGTAAGGTAATATTTAATCACTTTTTTAAAAGGATTATCATTTAGATCAATATCAGTTTGCTAAGACTTTATGAAATATATTCAAGTGATACTATAAAACATCAATATTCCTTAAATAAGCTAAGATGAGAATCTAAAAATAATAATTTTATAAATGAAATGATATTCTGAAAAAACTCAACATACAAATTAAAATTAATTATAAAATGTGAATAAATTACTCTGTTATGACTCCCTCTCTTAGTAATCATAGGAATCAGTTCTTTCATTTCTTTTTTGTCTCAATCCCTACAAAAAATGAAAAAAAGTCATGCTACTTAAAATTAAAAAATATTAGGGAACAATCTTACCAACTCTAGAAATTATGAAAAATAGCATCATTAGAATAAAATAGCACATAGCAAAAAATATTGATTACAATGCTGAGGCAAATATGAACCAATAACGGACTGTTATAAGCGCATTTTTTTACGAAAATAAATATATATCAAATTTTTCATTAATACTTCACAGACTTCAAAGTTAATAGTAATAATACAAATATTATCAAAAGAGGACTTGAAAGAGTAGTAAAATATAAAAAATTGTTCAGTATTTTTATACATCAAACACAAATAATATTAAGTTTCATAACTAAATCTACGCAGTGTTAGAGAAAATACTTTTCCAATTTAATTTGAATATTGCCTTGATATTCTTTATTCACCTGTATCTATTTAAATAAACCGTAATTGCTTTTGCGAAACTTCAAATATTTAGGAAAAATTTAACTAATACTTACTAAATGCATTCTTTAAAGGGAAAAAATAGCGTTTCTACGAAAATCAATAAATTTGTTACATCTTTAAAAAATGTTTAAGTAACCAGTATCATTTTATTACTTATAAAACATTATAATAAAAAACTCTCAGAGTTTATTATAGTACCTATACTTTATAATGCATTCAGAGCAAAGAAGAAATCAGCTTAAATAGTAAATAAGTTTTTAACTCCAAAAAGACACCATTTTTCTAGGCATAATTCATTCAGAGCACACACGAAATTAGCCTAAGTAATGTGTGATATTTTAAAGATCCTTATAATAACAACTTTTAAGAGATTTTTAAAAATACCTTTTCTTGGTGAACTTTGTTCAGAGCAGGTATGAAATTAGCCTGTATAACTTCAAATAAAGATCTCTCGCACTTTGTATTACTATCCTTAAACTTGTCTGCAAAATTAATCCAATTTTCAAGTGTATTGCATACAACAGACCACACAGATATTTCATCAGTATTTATAAATTTCTTCTGATTACCATCCTCTTCATGATCATCACAGTAAAAGAATGAATTTTTAAAATGCAATTACAGAAAATTTTAAGAAATATTCAGATAAATTATAATTAAAAAGGATTCAGAATCAAATCTATAATGTGTAACTTCTCTTTTAAACTATTACTGGGTTATAATACTTTATATTATTCATTAAACTATGTTTACATTTGTTATCCTATACTTATATTATTTACACTAATTTTTATTATTTATATTATGTTTATATTCTTTTTTGATAACATACATCTACATCTCTCATAACAAAAAATAAAATTTAGAACGAATCAGGACAGATAAAGATTCCCGAAGATATTTTAGTTTCAATAAATAAACAATAGTCTCAATATTACAGTATTTAAAAATATCATTAATAATATTCTTTCATTAAAAAAACAATGCTGATTAATATGATGAAAAAAGTTATTTTTACAACATGGGTTTAATCTCATTTGGAAGCATGAAGGAAACATATTCTAATATTTCAATTGAGTTTATTCAGTTATGATTAATATGTCGGCTTTATGAACACACAAATGACTAACAGATAAATTTTTTGATTTTTATTAAAAGTTAAAAAAGGCACTTGTTTTCAGAAAATTCAAAAAATCAATAAAGGTAATGTATAAAGAATTTCCGAAATCAAACTTTAATATTGTTATAAAGTGAAACAATAAAATATTTTACAAAAAGCAACAAAACAGTGTAGTTATAATAAAAAACAAGTAATTTTATCTCGTTTCATAATACTAAAATTTAGATTCAAGACTGCAACTTTCATTCTAGCAAATTTATAATTACCTTTCTCCATCAGACTTTCGAGGCTATCAAGGGATACTTCGAGAACGACCTCTTCCTAGCTGTGGTTGCACTTTCTGCTGTCATCATATCTTAAATAAAACATTGTTTAGATATACGAAACTTCATTGAAAAAACTTTATACAATATATAAATAACTATACCTGAAAATTTAGGTAGTAAAATTATTTGATAACATATTTCATCAATTTTATTAATTAATTTCATAAACGATAAATTTTTTTAGCACATTTATTTAACTTATTAAATGTCCCCACTTAAAAACAAATAACAATTTATGTTTACAAAATACGTCCAGTATGCATACTTGTATCTCTTTATCTTTAATCTTTATATCAAAATCTTTATAATCTTTATTTTTTAGAAAATATTAAGTACCAAATTAAAAGTTAAAAAAACTTTTTACCCTTTTACAAACCTTTTAAAAAAATGCACACACGAATTTTACACATTCTCACGAAAAAAATAACCTTGTTTCTAAAATTACAGCAGATTACAATTGAACTAAGAGTAAATCATTTAAAAAAGCTAGATAAAAACATTCTTAAATTTTACGAAACAACTTAAGAAAATTTAAAATAGAAACTTTAAACAGAAAAACAGGAAAAATATTTAAAAGAAAAAATGGTATTCATGCCTTTTAGCTTACCAAATAAATTTTTTTCCAGGGCAGGTTGTTCTTTGTATAAAATCTTGTTCCATAAAAGTACCAGTACTTATTTCCATAATTATCACATCCTAATGTTTGATAATCCTCTTAAGATATCTGAATCCATATTCTGAAGAAAAAAAACAAAGATCAAACAAATAAATTTATGTAAAATCATGTGTTATGATAATTCATTCAGAATAAAATAAAATTTTGAAACAAAATTCCTAGAAAAATATTTTTTTAAGAAAATCTGTTATATTTGTTTATTTTTAACTTTGAAAATGTGATTTCTAAAATACACCACTGTTTATTTACTCTTAAAATGTTAGTTATAATTTTTAGCAAAACTTCAAGCAAGTAGCTTCTCTGCAGCGTCGAAGAAAATTTTGCAATTTTTTTTACCAGACTTCAACTCTCATGGGGAGTTAGAATATTAGTTACATATTTGCAATTTTTGAAAAAGACTGTTGTTTCATATATTGGTAAAAAAATTTAAAGTTTTAAAAGCATCTATGTTAATGTAACAGTATAGGCAAAGAGCTTAGAGTAAAATAGTTATAACCTCATTTTTTCTTGAGAACTATTCCCAAACAAGCAATTTACAACTCAGTTATTATCACTAAATGGTAGCAAAATTCGCTGAAGCTTCTTATTGTCTACATGAAAATCAAGGTGTTTTTCCCCGAAAATTCTCTGCAGGAAAATTTTAAATCTGCGGCTTATTAATATACATAGGAAAAAATCCAGTAGATTTTATGAATTTCACGATAATTGCTGCATAATGTACTAAATACACATAACGAATATTAGGGATTTTTATAGTCATCAAAGTCGAAAACTGCAATATTTTCCAGTTATGATTGACATTAAACATACTTGAAATGTTATGTATTAAGTTTTCTCATAATTATGAATATTAATAGGCATTTAATTCATCAAAGATAGTTGAAATATTTTTTTAATTAATTTAAAAAGAGAATTCTGAATAAAAATAAACAGAGCATTTTAGAACAAAAAAAGTTTTGAACTGATTTCTACAAATGAGGTTTGTGTCACTATGTATTAGTAATACTTTTTTTAATATTTAAGCAAGCAAGCAACAATCTGTTCAAAAATTCTATATCAGTAGGGATTTTTAAAGAAAACTTACACAATTTTAGGGAATTTTCTAAAATGTACAAAAACTAGGATTTTAACAATTTCAATTAAACCAGTAGAAAGTCCAGTAGTCTGCTGGAAAATCCAGAAGAGTTGGCAGCTAGGATTATATTATATCAAGCCATTCATAAGCACTCATTAAGAACGTTTCTTTCAGGACTATAAACGTCAACTCAACTTATAGCAAGATCTGACTACACAACAAATTGGTTTTATTTTCCTAATATTTTACATGTTTCAAGCGCATTCCTTCATTATAAATCTACAATGCAATCTACATGCACTGAAATGCATGGTAAGACTATCTATCAGAGTATACTAACTACCGAGTTAAAGATATTCATACACACTTACATACAACTATTTGAGTTTTTGTTAACAAAAAAAGTTAAGAAATTGAATTTAAATGAAAAATTAAAATACTGAAAGTGTGTAACGTTCACAATTATTATGAAATATTATATTTTGAGACAATAACACAATCTAAAACATCATACCATTCCTTTACATCATATCTTGTTGAACTGGGAGACATTATATTATATATGATGATCCAAGTCAAATTTAAATCCATATGTGCCAATAACACTTTTATATAAATCATGCATTCATCCTAAAAAATATAAATTAGTTAAGCTACAATTATTTAAATAAATATAAAAGTCTCAATACTGAATATTAAGAGAAAAATAAACAAGTTAAAGAAGAAAACTTATATAAAAAAACTTTTATAAATGGATATTCTCTAAAAGTTTAACAAAAAAAAACAGTTTATTCTCTTTGAAATCAAATGCAAAATTAATAAAAAATAACATTACAATATAAAAAAATTTTTCCTTGCAAATTAATAATAATAATAATTTAAATTATGAAGATCAAATCCTGTAAATTAAACAGAATCGTTTTATCCCAAAAGCAATAACATAATAATGTAATAATGAAAATAATCATTTAATATACGATCTCACTTTTTTTTTAGTTTTGCACAGAAGAACATCCTCAGACTTTGCAGACCAATGAGCTTAAACTGAATAAATAGTTCCTACAAAATGAAGCACTAAATTAAAAAAAAAAAAAAAAAAGAATGATTGCTGTCATTAACATAAAAGAAGAAAAAAAAAGACATGCCAAATGAGACATTTCTTAAAAGGAAAAAAACAAAACATTACAAGCAAATAAAAGACAAAAACTATGAAAAGATGGAAAACAAAGCATGTAGAAAAAATGTCAGAACTCGAAAACGAAGAATATGCCAGTACAAAGCACCTAGGGAAAAAAAAATGCTGGAGCACAAGAAAAAAATAATTATCACAGAGCACCAAAAACAAAAAAATAAACCAAGAACACAAGAACCTAGAAAATGCCCGTACATATGAATCAAGAAAATTAACCAAGAAAACAAGGAAGCAGCATTTAAGTTTTGTGCAAAATACATTTATCAGAGGCAGCCAACAGAATTCTTTTCAGAACACGATAAGGACTTTCGATCACGACCATTTCTCAATCTGATCTTTAGTTTACTGATCTTTAGTTAGTTGTTTAAAATATTTAAAAATGTGATGGGAAAATATTTAAAAATGTGATTGGGAAATTTTAATCATAATTCATAAAAATATTAATGCACTATCTTTGCACACTGGAAAAATAGTTTTTGAAACTACGGAAAACCAGTTAAAGAATTCTTCTTAAAATCATAGAGAATATCGCCAATAATAGTAGATTACCAATATTTATTTTTTACTTAAATTATAAAAAAAAATATTTGATGTAATTTTTTCATTTTCTTTTTAAATTATATGAATATTTAAAGTACATAAATCTTGTGCATTGTGAAATTGACACCATATTAAAAGGCGAAAGAAACCGAATTAGTGGCCAAGTGTAGTGAAACCTAGTTACTTTTGAGTTAATCTTCTTTAACTTGAAATAGCTTTCTATTATCGTTACTAGTTTCCCATAAAAAGATAATTAGCGAAACTTACTTTTTAAAAAAAATAAATCCCTGTAAATAAGATTTCAAGCGATCTACAGTTTTCTTCGGTAAAAAAAAAAAAAAGAACGTATTAGGTTTCTTTAACGGAAAATCATCCTCCTCTAAAGACAACGAAACTACTTCATGTTAATTCAGCTATATATTCTTGTTTATTTTAGAGTAGAATCGTATTACTAACACTGGACACTATAGTTTTAACGAGTTATAGCAGCAATTTTAATGATGTATTTTACCGTCAGAATTTACACGAGTCCTTTATTAAATGAGAATGATTTTGAACAAACACGATAATGGGTACTACTTTAAAAAAATTTCAAGAACGAACTTACATTTTAACTAATCAGTATAATTTAGCGTTACATGGCAAAATTTTTCTGAAATTTAAAGAAAATGTTTCTGGTATAATAAAAGAAGTAATGATTACGAAATGTTTGCTTTTTTCCCCTGTCAATTTTGTAAGCAGTATTTTGTCGTAGTGAACAAAAAAAAAATTTTTAAATCTGATTTATGAAAACTACACAGTTGAGATTTCTATATTCTACTACAACTCAGAAAACACTTCAGGATATAACAGATAAGCTGGTAGCTATGCAATTTTTAAAATTTGAGTCCAAATATATAAAAATATTAAATGCACATTAATGTCTTTTTTACCAGGATTCTATTCCTTAGTTCAATTTTTGCTGGTCGAAACTTTTCAACTTTCTTAAAAATATCAATGATAGTCAAAATTAAACAAACAATGTAAACGTGACAAAAATTTATTGTCATAACTAAATAAGTAATACAAAACTTTTTTTTTAAACGAAAAAAAAACACAACAAACGTACTTCCTTGGAGTACATACGAAATATAACTAAACAATTTGAACAAATTTCTGTTTTCAAATTAAATACTTCAAAATATTAAAAATTGTCAAAATTAAACAAACAAAACAAACACAACAAAATTTTGTTGTCAAAACAAAATAAAGCAAATACTAATAAGATATACAAAAACATACTTTTTAAAGCAAAATAAAATACAACCAAATGTGCTTCTTTGAAATGCTCGCAAAATATAATTAAATAATTTGTTTAAACAAACTTTTGTTTTCAAAATAACAACTTTTTTTTAAAAAAAATATCGAAAAGCATAACATGCTCGTTAAACTATAATAATTTACTTCTAATCAAGTTTTAAAGAAACGTTTTGAGAATAGTAATTTTAATTACCTAATAATCAAAAGTATATATACTTAAAAGTAAAAATACGTACATTTGTTTTAACCATAAAATGGAAGCAAGCAACATAATTGCAACGAACCAAACATGATTTAATATAAAAATGACTTTAACTTACTCAGTTAAAAAAATAATGCATTAAACTTAACATCGAGGAGTTTTAGAATTGGGTCAGCGTCTGCTGTAGTAAAGCTTGTAAAGTTTCAGCTAGTAAATTGGGTCAGCTAATAAAATCTCCTTTTAATGAAAAATAATTTCTAAGATTACTGTAAATTAAAAAATTTAAATGCCTCATAGCCTTTATAATTTATCCCATTACTTAAAGGAGGTTTAAAAAATTTAGTAAAAAAGAAGTCTCAGTAAAAAAATATTTACCGTCTCCTTTGAAATTTGAAGATACAATTTATGTCTCATAAAAAAGAAGTCTCCAGCTTTAAAAAAATCGACCGTCTCTTTTGAAATTTAAAAATGAAGTTTCCAGCTTTATAAAAGTATTCAGCTTTAAAAAAAAAGTCCAGCTTTAAAAAAGAAGTCTCCAGCTTTAAAAAAATCGACCGTCTCTTGAAATTTGAAGATAGAACTTATGCTTTAAAAAAGAAGTCTCCAGCTTTTAAAAAAAAGTCTCCAGCTTTTAAAAAAAAGTCTCCAGCTTTGAAAAAGAAGTCTCCAGCTTTAAAAAAAACCCCGACCGTTTCTTGAAATTTTAAGATAAAACTTATGTCTCATAACATGATCCTTATTCATTAGTCACATTAGACTGAAAAATTTGCATTACAAAAAGTTATAAAAAAATAAGTCCAGCTTTAAAAAAGAAGTTTCCAGCTTTAAAAAAAAGTCTCCAGCTTTTAAAAAGAGGTCTCCAGCTTTTAAAAAAAAGTCACCAGCTTTTAAAAAAAAGTCTCCAGCTTTTAAAAAAAAGTCTCCAGCTTTTAAAAAATATTTACCGTCTCCTTTGAAATTTGAAGATACAATTTATGTCTCATAAAAAAGAAGTCTCCAGCTTTAAAAAAAAGTCTCCAGCTTTTAAAAAGAGGTCTCCAGCTTTTAAAAAAAAGTCTCCAGCTTTTAAAAAAAAGTCTCCAGCTTTTAAAAAAAAGTCTCCAGCTTTTAAAAAAAAGTCTCCAGCTTTTAAAAAAAAGTCTCCAGCTTTTAAAAAAAAGTCTCCAGCTTTTAAAAAAGAAGTCTCCAGCTTTTAAAAAAGAAGTCTCCAGCTTTTAAAAAAGAAGTCTCCAGCTTTTAAAAAAGAAGTCTCCAGCTTTAAAAAAGAAGTCTCCAGCTTTAAAAAAAAACCGACCGTGTCTTGAAATTTGAAGATAAAACTTATGTCTCATAACATAATCCTTATTCATTAGTCACATTGAACTGAAAAATTTGCATTACAAAAAGTTATAAAAAAAATAAGTACCTGAATAAATTTCATAGCTGTAAAGCCCTCGTTGACTTATAAACAATCAAAGAAGAACCAACACTTTCTAGAAGTGCAGATTAAATATGTATTAATAATATTTTAGTAGTAATACTTCTTCAGAACCGATAAAAAGCCTAACGAAGCAACTTCATTGAAGCACATACAAAAATATAGCAAGCTTTGTTCAAATAAATTTTAGTACGAGTTTAAAATTTTTTAAGAAATATGTTTAAAATGAAAGGTAATTTTGATTGCCTATTAAGCAAATAGTACATGTATCTAACTAAATTAGTAGGATGTGAACAATAAAATTAAAGCACTCAGATCATCCTATAGATTAGCATAACATTGAAAACACCATAGATCAAGGTATACAAAAAATTGTGGAAATATGTAATAAAGTAACTCATACATTACATTATTATTTTACAGAAAAGAGGTGAAGAGTACGTGTAACAAAAAGTATTTATTTCTAAAGAAATTACAATCACCTTTAATTGCCTCAAAGATAATAAAGACGTATATATTAGAATGCAGAGAAGATGCTTTGAATTTGTATTAAAAAGGAAGAACGCCAGCATTATTAAAAAATTTCAGTCACCTTTGATTGATCATCAATAATAAAGACACATTGCATTGCTAAGAAAATATTTAAATTATTTAGAGTGAGATACGTTTGCCAGGATTATTAAAAAAAACAGTCACCTTTAATTGCCTAACAATAATAAAGACACATTACATTGCTAAGAAAATATTTAAAATATTTAGAGTGAGATACGTTTGCCAGGATTATTAAAAAAAAAAAAACAGTCACCTTTAATTGCCTAACAATAATAAAGACACATTACATTGCTAAGAAAATATTTAAAATATTTAGAGTGAGATACGTTTGCCAGGATTATTAAAAAAAAACAGTCACCTTTAATTGCCTAACAATAATAAAGACATATTACATTGCTAAGAAAATATTTAAAATATTTAGAGTGAGATACGTTTGCCAGGATTATTAAAAAAAACAGTCACCTTTAATTGCCTAACAATAATAAAGACACATTACATTGCTAAGAAAATATTTAAAATATTTAGAGTGAGATACGTTTGCCAGGATTATTAAAAAAAACAGTCACCTTTAATTGCCTAACAATAATAAAGACACATTACATTGCTAAGAAAATATTTAAAATATTTAGAGTGAGATACGTTTGCCAGGATTATTAAAAAAAACAGTCACCTTTAATTGCCTAACAATAATAAAGACATATTACATTGTTGAGAAGAAATTTAAAATTTTTAGAGTGAGATAAATTTGCCAGGATTATTAAAGTGTTATTCTCAAGCATTAAATGAAATTCTCTGTATCTTTAAAAACAAATATTAAATCTTAAGCTTGACTCATAGCAAGTGTGCTAATGATTTATCACGTTATTAAGAAGGTAAATTCTTACTAGCTTAAATGTATTGTATTAATATTTCAGCAATATGTAACCTAACAGTCACTAAAAAGAAATGTTTATTTCAGAAATTTGCTTAAGAGAAAAAATATTTCAGCATTTCTAAAAGTAACTGAAAAAATTCTCTAACAAATATTCAACAATAAAGAAACATAATAGTATTGCTTGCTTAAGTAACGACACACTAAGTGTTCATACATTTGGTAGTCATTTTTTTTAACAAATTAAAAATCATTACTGACAAGTTTGTAGACACATAAAACTTTTTCCTAATTTAGACACATAAAACTCTTTCCTAATTTAAAGTATTGTTATTCAAAAGTGTTAATAAGGCAGGACTAGGATCGAAATTTTAAAAATGTGAGAACATTTTTTTAAATTAATTTTTTAAAATCTCACTTTGATTTGTAACTTATTATTATGTAGACTTAATTTTGTTGTCGCTTCATACAGTCATTTCTGAGTGATATTTTTTTTCTGAACTTAAGATTTGCTAAGTTTTAGAGTTTAAATTTTCTGTTAATGCCATCTTTTAATTTCTTCCTTAAGCTTATATCTATTTCATAATTTCTTCAAATGATGGCGTTTCAAGCACTTCTTTGTTATCAATATGCAACTATATTTTCTAATGTATCGTGTTTTTCATTGCAAAGATTGTTAGGGTATCAAAGTGTTTATTTTATGTTTTAAAGTCCTCATTCAGCTTGTATCCATTAAATAATTTCTTACAATAAGAGTGTTTCATTCAGATATTGTTTATGAATTTCCATGTAAGTTCTATACGTTACTTGATACCAATTATTACTTTTTAAGAGTTCATTTTCAGCTTATAATCTTTAACTTAGCTAATTTCTGTTCAACTAATGTTTCTATCACATAATTATAATCTGTGAAATATAAATATTAATGTAAAATAAGCAATATTGCAATATTTATTAGATGCAACTAGATTTTATTCCAGAAATACGAGCAAAATACTGCTAATATTAACACACTTTTTGATCTTCTGTAGTCAGACTTTCTAACTTTGATATTGGTTATTACAGTTTAAGTTTAGAAGCAACATATTACAATATCTCCATCAACAAAAAAGTTCATAAATAATTTTTTGAAGTTCATAAATATAGTCATTTGGTTTTTCTTTTTAATTTTGTAGGATTTCTCTTAAAAGTTTTGGTTTTATCTGAATTTATGATTTAAAATGCACTAGTATTATTCTGAGTAGTTGTAACTAGATCAGGGATTAGCGTTTTCACCATATGAATAATAGAGTTACATCATTAAGCTACCATTACCAAGAGCTGTCCTTACTGGGGCTCTCGTTTTGATTCACATCACAGGGCTTCTATCGCAGCTTTCAGTCTTACTCTAAATTGGAGCACAGGACCTCTATCTCAGCTTTCCATCTCACTCTAAATTTGAACATAGGGCTTCTATCACAGTTTTACATCTCATTCTAAATTGGAGGTTTCCACAGTTTCAGAGCTTTAAATCTCACTCTAAATTAGAGTATAGGGACTTCTCACACAGCTTTTCATCTCACTCTATATTGGAGCATACGGACTTCTCACACAGATTTCCATCTCACTCGAAATTGGAGAATAGGGACTTCTATCGAAATTTTCGAATCCACTCTAAATTGGAGCATAGGGACTTCTCACACAGCTTTCCATCTCACTCTATATTCGAGCATATCCGTCTTCTATCAGAGATTTCCTTCGAAACTGGAGCATAGGGACTTCTCTCAGAGATTTCCATCTCTCTCTAAATTGGAGCTTTCTAACACTTCACAGCTTTCCATCTCAATCTAAATTGGAGCACAGGATTTTTATCACAGCTTTCCATCTCACTGGATCTTTAATCTTTAGTCATGTCTTTCCTATTGTTTTCAATCCGCTTACAATCATCTTGCTCCAAGTAATTTTAGGTGTACCTCTTTCTCATTGCCCCGAAGGTTCCAATCAAAAATTTGTTTAAATTTTTAAGGCTTATGTAGAAATATGACTAATCCATTTTCATATATAGTTTTTAATTTTTAGATTAGTTTTTTCTTTCTGTTTTTTCTTATAAAAATATTTCCGCCTTAGGAATTTTATGGGATCCCTTTGATGCACTCAATTCTTCTTAAACAGTTGCTATGCCATAGATCCATATAATAAGACAGATTTACCATTAGCTTTGAAATTTCTAAATTTTTTTAAATTTATTATGTTTTTTCAGAATTTATTGAGTAACATAACTGCTTTGGTCTTTGTTTAAACTATTTAGCATATATTCATCAGTTCCTACGTTGTTATTATACTTCAAAGACGCCTCTAGTTACTGACATTGAATCTATTAACACTTGGTTATAATCTTTTTGGTTAATTGTTGTAGGGAAAATATATCCCTAAGGTAATTTAAAGATCATCCAAGTTTCTCAGACAATCAAGGTATTGGCAGCAGTATCAAGTTCCCTCTTAATGAGTTGAGTATCAATTTTAGCATTTACTGTGTATTTAGTTCTATTTACACCTTGATACAGTTCCTACTATACAGTTTACAATTTTTTCCAGTCTCGGAATGATCTGCTTCCCTTTCTAAGTTTCAATCTGTTTACTTGATTTTGACATGCAAACTGGTGCAATTCTTAAACAAAAATTGCATTTGGCAGTGTATTTGCAGCTTTTAGTGATTAGCTTCACATCAAAAACATTTTTTATTTATTTTGTTTAATTGTTTTTAATTTAACTTGGGGTGATTTGGGGCAAATTTCTCATTGTTGAGTACTGGATTAACTGTTATTTTGAAATATCTGAGTCTGTAATTTCCATTAAAATACAAATGCCTGTGGCATCTGAATGCTTTATTCTTCTTTGGTAGAACTACCAGTGGAGTAGCAAATTAAGAGAGTTCTACCAGACACCTCTTCTCTGAAGTTTCTTGACTTTGTCAAAGTCGTTTTTAGAAAGAATGTCTCAGGACTTGCTTTACAGTATAGGATGAATATTTCCAGCTTTTTTAATGAAGTCTAGATTTCATTGATTGGGAATGCGCTAATTTGAAACAGTTCGGCACCCTTCTGCTTTATCTGTCCAATTTCATCTTTTACAGTTGTCACAAAAATGGAGATAATAAATATATGATAGAATATTTGAGCTTTTTTTTCTGACATGTCAAGATGTACTGGGGTGAATAAAATTTAATGCTGTTTCATCACAACGGCCAACATAAAATTTAGCAGGGGTCTATTGATTGTTCTGTGAGGTGATAAACGATAAATCAAAAAAAAAAAAAACTTAATACATCATTGGCTTGAAAAGATTTATCTTATCACCCTCTCATCTGCAATCATTTAATCCATGACAGTCTAGAATGCTTGTATTTAAATTTTGAATGATAAGCAGGTTGATCAGCAATCAGTTGCAAATGATTTTTAAATCGCAAATCATTGTCCGACAGAATTTTCTAAGGATTTAGATATCTTGAGAACAATTGTCTGTAATGATACCAGATGCCACTGTAGATGACATTTGTTACGGTCGCTTTTTGTTCTTAATTTCAGTTGGTTTCTTTTCAGTTCGAAGCAATTTCTCTTTCAAGTGTCCCGTTATTGGAATTAAAAAAAATCTATTGATTTGATATTAATTTTGTAGTTTCTTTATTTGGTCTCACTTTTTTTAATTAAACATCATTTAACTTGAAAAATGTACCTCTATAAAAGCAGAAAATATACAAAATTAGGAAATTCCTGCTGAAGAATTTATGTTTGTAGCAGAACTTATAATGTTCAAAAGTTTGATGAAAATTTTATGTTGTTAATAATATTTATGTTATATAGGCATGGGTATATGATTTGATATTTAACAAATAAAAGTTCTTTTTCCTTATTTTTTCCTTGTCAAATAAAGTTTTTTAATTTTAAAAAATAGCTTTTCATGAGAACAGCAAAATATTAAATATAGTTCTGCTAATGCTGTTTTATGCATCTACAACTTTTTATTTTGCTACATTTCAATTTTAGTTTAAAATGTATAATTTCAACATAATAAATAACAAAATAAATATAATTCAATATATCTATAATAAAATTCAAAAACAAAATAAGCACACACACAAAATGGGTATTTATAAAACTTGTTTGCCTTATGAATTATCTGATTTTTAAATTATGGGAAATCTTTACATTTAAAAATAGTATCTAGATAATAGATGTATATGTAAAAATGTCAATATGAATTATACCACCAAATTTATAAATTTATAACCTAATTTTTATTTATTTTTCATTATTTATCAAAACATTCACAAATGAATGGATAATTATTCTCTATTCTAGTCAATGATTATTTTTTTTCTGTACAAAAATTATTTTTGCTGCCCCTGCATATAAAAACTCAGTGAGAAAATATAACCATGCGTTTTATTTTAATAGCAAAACAATTTTTATGGTGCAGCGTGTAATTCTTGGTAGTAGAAACCATACAGCAAGGTAATAGGAGCTGCAGTGCTTAGTAATGCGCTACAGGTAACATTGTTTTTAGGTAAATAAAAAATTTCAAAGATTTTTATTTTTATTAAGAGATTTATTTCCTAAATTTTTAAAAAAATATTATTACTAAAAATCACATATCAAATTAACAAAATTAATTTTTGTTTTTAAATTTCCTTTTGACCTTACTAACACTGTACCTCATAATTGCAAGCAGGTTGGGGAATCTTTCTTTTTATTTCAATAAGTGATGCACCAGAAGAAAAACTCTTGATTTCATATTACAAGAGTAGATTATTTAGGTAAATATATGAAGAATATATTAAAACCACAATATTTAAATTAACAAAATAAATTTTTGTTTTTAAATTTCCTTTTGACCTTACTAACACTGTACCTCATAATTGCAAGCAGGTTGGGAATCTTTCTCTTTATTTCAATAAGTGATGCACCAGAAGAAAAACTCTTGATTTCATATTACAAGAGTAGATTATTTAGGGAAATATATGAAGAATATATTAAAACCACAATATTTAAATTAACAAAATAAATTTTTGTTTTTAAATTTCCTTTTGACCTTACTAACACTGTACCTCATAATTGCAAGCAGGTTGGGAATCTTTCTCTTTATTTCAATAAGTGATGCACCAGAAGAAAAACTCTTGATTACAAGAGTAGATTATTTAGGGAAATATCTGAAGAATATATTAAAACCACAATATTTAAATTAAATATTAGAAAAGCTAATGTAAAAAATTGTTTCTTCAACGCTTCGTTCGGTTTACGCTATTTTCTGCAACAGGCGTAATGCAAGAACACAGATTTCTAAAAATAGCTAACTCGATTATAATTTATGCAATCAAGACTTATTGTTGTTGTTTTCTTTTATATTTTTACAAAACTAGGGAAACTTTGAGCATTGAAATATTAATGTAAAATTGCGTATTCTCATTTTATAACTCTTTCAGGAATTCTTCAAATGATTAATTTTAAATTTTAGGATCCGGCAATACTACTATAGAATTTAAAGAATATTTCTCAAGAGTGTTCAAATACTCGCCTACTCTCTTACCTCAACTATCATTTCCAAGGAATTAGAAACATTTCTTTGATTTTGTCTTTTATATAATTTAACATAGGCATTTTCTAAAGTAAACTAAATATTTTTTCTCAAAACAATATATTTTGTATATTTATAATATTACTATATAAACAATAAAAATGATTAAATTCTACGTACAGTTAAACTTTAAATTTATAAAGAAAAGTTTATTAAAATAGGTACAGATAAACAAGTGTAAAATTATAACTTTTACAAATTTTAGTTGTATTTGAATTAAAAATGAAAAAAAAAATTCTAATAGTGAGATTACAATTAATATAAAGTAAGGCGGAAAAAACCCTGAATAAAGCACAAATAAAAGTACTGAAATCCCCGTACTATTGTTTTATAAACAAACACAGATAAACCAACACCTCTTTGCTCATGTTTTTAACTAATAGGAACAGAGGAACAAGTTTGGATTAGATAATAAAAGAAAGGAGAAAAGAAACAGATGAAGAGATTTGGCAAGTGCTCCACGAGTCAAAATATTAAATTACAATTAAAATCATTGCAAACATTGGAAAAAGAGTAGGATACTAGAAATAGCTTTAACTTTATAAGAATTTTTCAACATATAGAATGATTCCCAAAAATAAAAGGAAAAAAAGGATCACCGAAAAAACATAATAGGAAAAAAAATAGAAAAACAAAATAAAAAACTTTGGAAAAAAACAGTGAAAAAACCCTTAGAAAAAAACACAAGAAGATTTTGGAGAAAACGTCATTATTATTATTTTGGAAAAAACACCATGAATATAATTTTGGAAAAAACACCAGGAATATAATTTTGGAAAAAAACACCAGGAATATAATTTTGGAAAGAAACACCAGGAATATAATTTTGGAAAAAAACACCAGGAATATAATTTTGGAAAAAAACACCAGGAATATAATTTTGGAAAAAAACACCAGGAATATAATTTTGGAAAAAAACACCAGGAATATAATTTTGGAAAAAAACACCAGGAATATAATTTTGGAAAAAAACACCAGGAATATAATTTTGGAAAAAAACACCAGGAATATAATTTTGGAAAAAAACACCAGGAATATAATTTTGGAAAAAAACACCAGGAATATAATTTTGGAAAAAAACACCAGGAATATAATTTTGGAAAAAAACACCAGGAATATAATTTTGGAAAAAAACACCAGGAATATAATTTTGGAAAAAAACACCAGGAATATAATTTTGGAAAAAAACACCAGGAATATAATTTTGGAAAAAAACACCAGGAATATAATTTTGGAAAAAAACACCAGGAATATAATTTTGGAAAAAAACACCAGGAATATAATTTTGGAAAAAAACACCAGGAATATAATTTTGGAAAAAAACACCAGGAATATAATTTTGGAAAAAAACACCAGGAATATAATTTTGGAAAAAAACACCAGGAATATAATTTTGGAAAAAAACACCAGGAATATAATTTTGGAAAAAAACACCAGGAATATAATTTTGGAAAAAAACACCAGGAATATAATTTTGGAAAAAAACACAAGGAATAAAACTTTGGAAAAAACACAAGGAATAAAACTTTGGAAAAAACACAAGGAATAAAACTTTGGAAAAAACACAAGGAATAAAACTTTGGAAAAAACACAAGGAATAAAACTTTGGAAAAAACACAAGGAATAAAACTTTGGAAAAAACACAAGGGATAAAACTTTGGAAAAAACACAAGGAATAAAACTTTGGAAAAAACACAAGGAATAAAACTTTGGAAAAAACACAAGGAATAAAACTTTGGAAAAAACACAAGGAATAAAACTTTGGAAAAAACACAAGGAATAAAACTTTGGAAAAAACACAAGGAATAAAACTTTGGAAAAAACACAAGGAATAAAACTTTGGAAAAAACACAAGGAATAAAACTTTGGAAAAAACACAAGGGATAAAACTTTGGAAAAAACACAAGGAATAAAACTTTGGAAAAAACACAAGGAATAAAACTTTGGAAAAAACACAAGGAATAAAACTTTGGAAAAAACACAAGGAATAAAACTTTGGAAAAAACACAAGGAATAAAACTTTGGAAAAAACACAAGGAATAAAACTTTGGAAAAAACACAAGGAATAAAACTTTGGAAAAAACACATGGAATAAAACTTTGGAAAAAACACAAGGAATAAAACTTTGGAAAAAACACAAGGAATAAAACTTTGGAAAAAACACAAGGAATAAAACTTTGGAAGAAACACAAGGAATAAAACTTTGGAAAAAACACAAGGAATAAAACTTTGAAATGAATACCATATATAAATCATTGGAAAACACAATGGAAAAACAACCTTAGAAATAATACAATTGAAAAGAAATTTAAAAAAAACGGAAAATAAAATCTTTGGGGGAAAAATGAAAAGAAATTTGAAAAAAAAAATGGAGCAGGGTTAATAAGAAAGAAAGAGAAAAACAGAAAAGAGAAAGAGTAAGAGAGAAGCAGAAAGAGAGAAAAAGAAAGAGAGAGAGAGAGAGTTTTTTTATTATCATCTGGTGTTGTGAGCATTTTTGTTTATAGAAACCAAAACAAAACTATGTCCATTTCTGTACTTACTTTTATTTGTGTTTTATAAGGTTTTTTTTCGTTAATTTATATTTAATTTTTTTTATTTTTTTATAAATCAAGAATAACTGGAATAACTAAAAACATTGGAATTTGATATTTTTTAATTAAAGTGTTTTACAAGTCATGAAGGCAACTAAACATTTTTAAAATTTTGACGTCTATTGACGTCTATATATTTAAATAATTTTAAATATACAGAAAACAATTAAAATGTTTTGATCACTGTCATACAAGATTCGATTTCAACTAAGGAATATATGACCTTTAAGTCCCCCTTGTAAAATTGATAAGAAAAATTCTGTAATATAATTTTATTTTAATATAGTATAATATTAAAATTCAAAAATTAAATATTGGATAGAATATACTGGATACTTCAGCTTTCTTTTTATATTTTTTAAACAAAGAAGAATTTCTCTACCACTAGAAAAAAATTGACAGGGACAACAGCCCACTTTAACTGAGTTTTTATACAATTGTTAATTTTTGAACTAAATATAGAGGCATCTCTCCATTTGTAACTCACTACAGTCATGTTTGTTATCTGAATTCTGTGTGCTGCATCACTTACTGAAAGAAGGTTTCCTTTCCTTTTTTCTTCTTTGTTCCTTTTCTTTTTTTAGATTCCCATTCTACTATCCTTTCTACTTGAACACGCTAATTTGAAAAATCTATATCTTTTCTACTACCTGATGAAGACTAGCTTTCATTTTGGTAGAAAAAAACATTAATTTTAATACATAATAATGAGAATAATTCTTCACAGCATGAGGTTTTTCGTTTGAATTGTATAACATCCTTTCTCAATAAAATATCTCATTCAAAATATTTCTCTTGTTACATTACCTAATATTTTTATAACTTTTTAGAGCTTTAATATTTCAACCTTAGCTATGCAGTTCTAAATAATTTAAATTTTGTAATATTCAGCTTTATCATTGCCTAGGATTCTTTTCATTATTTCTCACATTTAACTGTTGTGAATACGATTGAATATTGTTTTGAATATTGTTTAGATTACAGTTTTGAATATTGTTTTTAATTTCGATACAAATCTTTCATTTTGTGGTAGATGCGTAGTAGGGTCGCAATAAATGGTGGCTTTTTTTTATACCCTCTACACTTTTGGTTATCTGTTCAATTGCTGTAACCTTATTACTTCTGTGTTAGTCACTATGATCCTCTGATAACACTTTCTGTCATGATTTTAGGAGTCACGTGATCTGAGTCCTGGTATACATGTTCAAAAAGATGTTTTATCAATAATAATTTTTCTGTTGCGAATCTGCTTCCCTCAGTTTTGTTAGTCTTATTACTATAATTGGGGGAAGCCCTGACAAAATCAGAAAATTCGTTTGAAGCAGACAATATTTCTTTAACAAAAATAAAACCCAATAACTATTTGTTACTCTAAAAAGTTTTTACAAAAATACTTAATTGTAAATTAATTAAAATAACATATCTGAAGTAGGTTCAGTGCGAACGGTCATCAAATGTTGCAGACAGAGGATTCTACATCAAGCTTGAACACATGAGATTCTACATGAACATTGAAGACATCATGGTCAGACGTCGGGGTCACCTCATATTGGATTATTGAAAGCAACAATCTTGAACCTTTGATCTGCATCCAGTTTACTTCTGATGTTCTAAAAGAAGAATTTTTTTATAAGACTAAAATTGAATGCCAAGAAGAAAAAAATGAAACACAGAGTTAAATAAGATAAAAAAGAAAAACATTCCAGATTATAATATGACGTTTCAGTTTATATTGAATGAGTGCTAAAAGTAATGCGCCAGAAGTGGCAAATCGACATCATAAGAAACATATACAAAAAGGATTTAATTAGGCATTTATTGTAGGAAAATTTTAAGGAGCACTGGAAAAAATACCAGCAAAAGATCTGGTTTCTAAAAAATCAATTGAAATATTATTCAAAAAAATTATTTTTACCCATATCAGACCAAGCATAGAAATTTGATAAAATGTGGTATTATTTTCATTGAAATATGTTTATATTTCATTAAGACAAAAAAAATTAATGTATGAAAAATTATATTTTATTTAAGAAATAAAATGCTGCGTATAGTCATCATTCACCAAATGAGTAAACAATTCAGTTGCATAAACGCGTTTTTATGAAATCTTTTTTATTATTTTTTATATTTACTGACTTGCAACTTTAACCCACCGTAAAAACATATGAATCTTAAAAGGAATAATCATACATTTTCAAAATATTTCCTTCGTCAGTAACCATTTTAAATTAAGAAACTTGAATAGTTTAAAAATTTCTCAACAGAAAGAGTTTACTACAATTGAATTATTAATAGTTTATGGATGTCGTAACAACAGCAGAAAAATATGAAAAATATAACGTCTCAGTGTCAATAAAAAAATTATTTATTGAAATTTTGTGTTCGCACAACTTCGGTAGAAAATGGGTGAAACATGAATTAAAGAGAGAAATGCGTAATATGGCTTTGTTAAAAGTAGTTTAGAGTTATGGGTTTTATACAGGTGCTGATTGCATAGGTCAAACAATGCATTTTGAAAAGAGCAATGGGCCAGATTAGCCTGAGAAATAGCCAGCGGATGAAAATAGCCTGACAGCTCATGTATCTCTTGTGCATATCAAATATTTGCAGCAATGCAGATTCTGAATTTGAAGTCATTGAAATTAGAAGACAATAAGGGATGCCTATTTATTTATTATTTTTTTAATCTCCCATAAATATTCATTTTGACTTTAAGTTGAAATTCTGCATTGCATTTTAAAACTTGGCAAATTTTTCAATTAAAAGTAAAATGTATAGATTTACTAACAGTCCAAATAACAAAAATTTGTATTGCACAGTCCCTGGCCAAATTATTAGATGCACTGTAAGATTCTATGTAAAATCTTAAATATCAGGTGATACTCTACTGCTTTATTGTTTTTACGTGACTGAAACCGGTTAGCACTTGTTTACGTTAGTGTGTCAATTGGTTCAATTAGACGATATATAATATAAATTTGAAGATTGGATAAATTAAACGATAATTAGATAAATATAGAATATTTATTATATCAAGCATTATATTAGTATATTATAAAATTTAGATCAAATTATTAGACACACTGTAGTTTTTTAATAATGACATGTTTTGCACGAGTTTGCATGCATTACTTTTATATTTAAACATACATGTAATGAGCTGTATTTAAACATACATGTAATGCAATTGTAATCACCTGATAGTTAAGATTTTACATAGAATCTTAGAGTGCGTCTAGTAATTTGGCCAGGGACTGTATATGAAATAGTGAACAGAATGATATAGTTTAAATATAATTAAAATTTCAATAAAGAAAACTGCTTTAACATGTGAAAAAAAAATTACTTTTCACTTTTTTTAACTTGAATATTATGAAAAGTGTTGATTTAAATCTCAAATAGTTCAGTCCTACTCTAAAGTATCAAATTTCTAAACACTTTTCTTTAGCAACTATCCTAACGAAGAATTTCGCATACCAAAACAGATTAAGAAAAAGCTCTTGAGGGGGCAAGAAAGGGCAAAATTAAGAAATTCTACATATTATTGACTAATGGCCAGTTTTAGCATTTTTCTAACATTGGCGTGAAATTTAAAGCAATTACTTTCTCCTCCGCAACCTTTCCTTTTGAAATGATTTCCGAAGCCTCAAATTTCTGGAACCTTATATTCCTACGAAACTCATTCTGTTCATTGTATTTTTCTGCTGCATACTTTAACCATTAGGAAAGTTAACCTACGAATATATAATTTTAAAAATCTATAAATATATATTTAAAAGAAAAAAAATTTGTATAGCCAGTGTTGAATAGCACATTCCTGATTTTACGATTTTCAATGTTCATATCCATAGTCTTGTAGTTTTAAACCCAATCCAGAAGACAAGGGAACTCCATGATCATGCTTTGGGACAAGCTAGCCACTGTGGACATTTTGTTAGAACTAACCAGTATTTGCGTTACATGCAGAGGAAAACCACGAGAACATCCCATAGTTAGTCTAATGCAAAGGGATTTTAATCCGTGATCCGTCTACCACTGAGGTGTGTGGATATGTGGCGTGTGGATCTATCTACCACTGTGCAATGTGATCGGGGCTAGCCGGGAGCACCGATATAGATCAGCAAACGCTCGGTTTCGAACCAGGTTTACCTCGTCGAGATAGGAGCACTCTATCCCCTCAGCCACCGCTGCTCAATATTTTTTTTAAATAAAAGAAATGAATAATTTCGAGAACATTAAGTTTAGGACTTCTTCGGAGCCCCCGTAATACGGCACCCTGGCCGATCCAACTCCTCGTCCACCCTTTTCGCCGCTCCCGAGTCTGGCGAATTTTCAGAGGGTTTAAAATTCGATTTACAATACAATTAGATCAAAGAAAAAAGATGAAATCTATTTCCCATGTTAACAATGCATCTAAAATTATGAAAAGCATGAGAATAAAAACAAAATTAAATTACCCTTGTAAAGATTTGACGTCTTGTACTTAAATGGGGAGAGTAGTTTTCTGCTAACACAACATGCCTCAGTTCCCCTAGAAAAGAATTACATAAAATATAGAAATAAAACTTGTACAAAATAATTTAGCACTAACTAAAGAGTAAAATTTAAGAAAAAAAGACTTTAAAAACTTAAACTAGTGTAGTTTTAAGAATGATTTCGAAATCTACATACACGTATTATGAATTCATGCATAAATACAGAAATGTTGAAATCTAAGTTCACATTTTTCTTTAATAAAATTACTATTACTTAAAACTCAAACAGTTCGTAAATACATAATATAAATTCATAATATAAAACTTAACTTTCTGTATACAAAGCTCATTATGAGCTTTTAAAGGCTCTAGATATGAATAAACTTTTGAAAAATTATAGTCTTAATGTTATATCAATTTGAATAAAGAAAATGCTTGTTTAATGGAATATTGAAAGTACAAAATTAATGAAATTAATTTTTTTAAATTAACATTAATAACAAAAAAGTATGTATCATTATATGAGTTTTTATAAATTATACTTTATTCTAGATTAGAAATATGCTCGATGCAGTTTTAATGCTAAATAATAATATTTGGTAACACAATTAGAATAAAATTGTGTGTAACACTGCTAACACGCCCAAGAATATTCAGAATCTTCCTGAAAATTTTAAAATTATATTTTCTCTGAAAATTCTAGATTTTTGGTAGAAACATCCTGAATTAAAAGTGAAAAGCGCCGTATGTTTAAAAATAATAGTGTCTTAAGTAAAAAAAATAAAAATAAAGTACACTTCAGTATCATGACCTATAAATTAATTTTCATTATTTTTATATAAACACTTTTGGTAGTTTATATAGTGATGATATCAACCCTTTCTTCGGACTCCCTAATTATAATTTCGGCTATTTCAACTGGCAATAATGCCAAAAGTTGAGTTACCCAATGTCCTTCATCTATTTGTGCATTTTTTAGCTTGTCGTTGATATAAGGTAAGGAATAATGCCATATCAGATTTCTCCGATTTCTGCATGACGGTTTTTAAAGAAATGCCCCTCGAATTTTCGCTGTTTGCTGATGAAACACTACGACTAACCGCTGAATGTTCAATTTTGAATTTCTTTAACTCTCTGAAAGCTGCCATTTCGACTTCTCTTCAGATTCATTCACTAATTAGTTTTATCTGGGCAATTGTTTTATCAAAATCCGGAGAGTTTTCTAATAATTCTATCAGCAGCCGTCAAATCTCATACGCGAGTATTTTTAAGTGCGGTAATTACTTACATTTCCGACATTTTTAGAAATTTACCTTACGATAAAACACAACAAGTACCTTCTTAGCAATAATTCAATACAATATGTAACACTATGCAATATTCTTACAATAATGCAAAATAAAAATTTCAAAAACCTTAACTAAAGTTAATTGTGAAAAAAATTGAGAAATTTTTTTTTTCAATAATGCATTTATGAAATATAAAAAAATTTTGAGCCTCAACTCTTTTAATGTAACTGGTTCTTCACAGGAAAACATATACACATTAATTTAATAAGCATATATCACTTACTCACTCACTATTCAAAATTTAATTTACATAACCCTTTTAATATTATAATTTAATACATTAACTAAACACTTTCCTTGTTACAATCTTTAATATTTTAAGAATTTATAAAATTCTATAATAATTTGAAATTTATTAAATATTTAAAGCAAAAAAAAAAAATCTATTTTTTCTCAAAAGAATTTTAAAACATCTATGAAAATTTATCACACATATGCCTTATAATTTTTACCAAAAATTTAGCATCAATTAAACTAGTTTTAATAAGTTTAAAACTTAACTTGCAAAATAATTTAAAAGCTTCTGGAAGATAATTAATCTTACCTTCTTATCTATTCGATAGAGATTTCCCTCTAATTAGCCTTTCATGACTAGTGTCAGTCTTTAATGTCAAATTAGCACTTCATCAGTAGACTTTAGAACATCAGCTTATGGCTCAGCTATGGATTTCTTTCGGACCTTCCTTCCAATGGACAAGCAATGGACAGTTCCAAGCAATGGACAGTTCCAATCAATGGACAGCAATCAATGGAAGTTCCTTGACAATGGACAGGTTGTCCCTTAAATTTCCAATGAACGTGTTTACTAGAACATCCACATCCACGAATTAACGCCTTGACAAAGAAATTTATGTTCAACTAAATAAAATACTGAACAAATTTATCAATTTTTAAATCCCTATGGATAGCATTTCTGATAAACCACCTTACTTAGTCTACGTAGGGTTTTATTCTGTAGCACAGTAAGGGTCATTTTTGAGGCATTACACCATGCAGGTGATGCGTATGTCATGATAGGTCTTATCATTGATGTGTAAAGAAGCTTTTTCATTTTAAGATTATTGTGCTGCTGATAGAATAAGGCTTGCAGGTTATTAGTTGCTGCAGCAACCTTTCTTTTAATGTTAGAAACGTGGTCCTTCCAAGTGAGCTTATTGTTGATTGTTAGACCAAGGTAAACAGTTTTGTTTACAATAGGAATAGTTTTGTTGAATAGTACTGGGAGAGATGTTTTTTTTTACCCTTTTGTACAATCAAAAGCTGCGACTTGTTGGCATTAAGTTTGAATTTCTAACCAAGAGACCAGTCTTCGATATTGTAAAGTTTGTTTTGAATTTTAGTTAAAACAAGATATGGATTTACTGATTTTTGAAGAAGGTCATCGCCATAGAAATCCGTGATCTCTGTCCACAGAGAAGTCAAAATTGTATGCAGAATGGGGGCTAAAATGCTTCCCTGTCTGACGCCAGAATTAATAGTAGACATTTGACTGTTAAGCTTGATTCTGTCTTTGAGATAAGAGTTAATAATCTTTATAACACCAACAGGGAAATTTAGATTAATTAACTTTAAGATAACACCATCGTGCTAGACTCTATCGAATGCTTTACTAATGTCTAAGATCAGCAAAGCAGTAACTTGTTTGTTATGGAGTCCTTTTCTAATGAACTCAACTATTCTAAGAAGTTGCTTAGTATAGAAGTCGAGAGAGGGTTTGATTCCATTGAAAATAATACACTCAAGCATTTTTCCTAGAGAGCATAGGAGACTAAAGAGTCGGAAATTTCCGGGCGAGTATAAGTCCTTATTTGACTTAGGCAAAAGTATGATCGATGCTATTTTCCAATTTTTGGGGAAATAGTTGAAAATTCGCTCTTGATTTTTTTCAAGAAGTCTTATTCTCATCAGGTCATGACTGCTAGAGTCATGTGCGGACAAGATAAATTGTTTAGATTTGAATTTTTTGTACGAGATTGTAGTTTTGGATCTTGTCACGTGCTATGTACTTGTGTTTTAAAGATTCGATTTTTCTAAGGCATAGGAAGGCGAGAGAACTAATAGAGTCTAAGACCAATATTCTGGGCATATAGAAATGGGATAGTAAATAAATACTAGAAGATGATGAAAAGAGAAATTTTCAGGTACTTGATTTTTTTACCACCACCTTGAAAAGAGATTACAAAGTAGAAGACGACGAGGCAAAATGAGTAGATGACGAAGAGGTAGAATCAGTAGATGACGATCGTCTTCAGGAACTTTTTGATAGATGTTTCGCAAAGACTCTGAGATGTTGAACATGTTGCTGAGATGTCTGTTGGAAAAAAATATTGGATGAAAGAGGCTGGAGACTGGATATTTTGTTATTTTGAAGGAGCTTTTCATTTTCTGTTGCGTGTACAAAAACTTATTTTTACCACCACCACTTAAAAACTTTAGATGAGGAGGAGAGATGTGTCAAAAGATGTATAAAAAGATGCATAAAAATATGTATCAAAAGGTGTATCAAAGGATGTAGCAAAAGATGTATCAATATGTGTATCAAAAGATGAATGAAAGAGGAATTTAAGCAGTGTAATAGCTGGACTTAAGAGGCCTTGTTCTCAGACGGTCGATGTATGGTCCCACCTTTAAGAATGCTAAGCTTGCTTCTGTAAGCATCGCTAACCTTGTGCTCCGTCGTCCTGGATTTCCTGGTCTTCTTCGGGGTGGTCCTTGTTGTACAGCTGGAGCAGGTGACTGTTGTACAGCTGGAGCAGGTGACTGTTGTACAGCTGGAGCAGGTGACTGTTGTACAGCTGGAGCAGGTGACTGTTGTACAGCTGGAGCAGGTGACTGTTGTACAGCTGGAGCAGGTGACTGTTGTACAGCTGGAGCAGGTGACTGTTGTACAGCTGGAGCAGG